>JAOXJM010000052.1:20407290-20428400 GCA_026413425.1 Tringa solitaria | reverse complement strand
CCTTGAAAATATTTTCAACCTGGATTTTGAGTGCTGCATAAGTTATTGCAAACCTTCTGATTAACTAAATGGACAAGAAGCGCAGATCCACTTCAATGGGAAAATGTCAGAATACACAAAAAAATATTTCAACAAGTCCGTGCAGGAAACACCGAGTAACCTAAAGCAAAAGAAAGCAAGAACATTCCATGAACTTCTAATGAGAAACAGCCAACAGTCGTGCACTTACTCTGAGATTATGTAAAGTAGCTCTAATTATTGATCTCAGTTACGTACCATGTAATTTTCAATTTTACCTACTTTGTAAGTACTGCTTTATAAAGAGGAAGTAGAGTGTAAGCTATTTTAGGTCTAAGGGGGATAGAACGAACATCTGAAGTCAGGTGCCAGGTTCTGTATGCTTAAAAATAACTGTGGGCCAAATTCTTCACTCAGCACATACAGCAGAACTCCACTCTTTCTAAAGATCCAGTTTCTGTTGGCAGACGCATTCACTCTGCACTGATAATGAGACATCTACTGAATAAAGCACTTGGGGCTCGAGTACTGAAATTCCATTTCAGCTGATGCCAAAATTTCTACCGGGAAAACCTTTGTTCAAATACAATTTAGTCTTGATTCTAGCTACTTTGAGGACAGGATAGGAAGCGTCTCTTCCACAGCCTTGCCTCAACTGCATACCTTCTTTTGCATGAGGGGATTCCAAGCCATACCCGACTTCTGCAGGGAAATTCCTAACTCTGTGTATATGTCCTTCTCCCAGGGCCAGGGCTATACTTTCGGAAGTATCTCAAATGCGTATGTTTGGGATGGGACAAGAGAAATGGGACTGCTCACCCTTCCCTCTAAAAATAACTTACAGAGCAGAAATGGGGCAGTTCACTGAATCAGACTCACTGGGAAAATCCAGAGATCGGGGATCCCACTCTGCATCATCCACACCAGGTCACAGCTGCAGTCTCTTGTCTAGTCTGTTTCTCTGATCCCACCAACTTCGATTTCTTTTCTTCGTGATATCATACCTTCCTCCACAATTGTCTACAGAGCATCCTTCCAGAAGATGTGCAGCTGAATTTATTCTGGCAGAAGAAGAAATTGATCATGGTCGGGCTGTTAAACTACTAAAGAATGAGCAGCATCGCTCTTCCTTTTTCTCTTCCAATTGCTTTTTTTTTTTAGAGAGTGAGCCCTGCTTGGTTATCTGAGAAGAGGCCCCTACCTTCAGGAGAGGTTTCAGGCTCTGGGTAATACATTGCACAGAGCCTCTCTACAACTGAAGAAAATAACTTAGGACTCACCTCCCTTCTGTTTTCCTGCTGGCTGGTTTAAAAAACTGTGCCCAACACATTGCATGGTTTAGAATCCATCCTGAAGCAGCACCATACTTTCCCCATGAACAGTCAGGAAGCCCGAGGCATTGCAGCCACTCTGAAGCATTTTCCTACATCTATTTCCAAGCTGAGCAAAGCTACACCAGTGTTTGTGAGAATCAAACTGACCACTGCAAACACAGGTTGTAAACACTTGTTTCTGCAAGTCCCAGCTAGCATAGACATGATACAAGGAGTTCTAAGAAGCATGGCAGTAGATGAATGTTCAGCTTAAAATCATAAGATTCTCTTTTACTGTTTCTTTGTCGTTTTCATTTATAGCATCAACAACCCTACTCCAAATCAAGCATGAGTTTTACTTCTGTCTGATAAAGAAGCAGCTGGACTGAGTTTCTTCTGTGAGCTCTCACCACCCCTAGACCTCTAAACCTTTCTGCCCGTTTTCTTTCTCCTACAACAAGCAGAGGAAGATAGATTTTAGCAGCCTTTTTACTCAGCCCCAGAGTAGCCTCCTGACTTCTCTCACTGCACGGGCAATACCCGCCATCTGACTATTTCCATGTGCAGTTGTGAACCTGATTTCACCAGGCACTTAACACATCTGTTCTTTCAGGTCAGGCGCAGAAAAACTACCAACCTCCCTCCTCACAGCAGATTTCCAGTCAGCACTGAGCTCAGTCCTAGGAATTGCACATGTGAATTATGCATACCAACAGGCATATATTTTGGCACAGTAGTTTAAAAAGTCAAAGAAAACATGTAGAGCCTAAGGTCATTGCTGTTGTAAAGCAAGCTTCAAAGATACCCATCACAAGTCACAGAATAAACAGCAATGGAACTTGTCCTGCCTAAAGAAAAATGAAAGAACAATGATTAATACGTTGTAATGGACCTTTTCATCCTTATCGCTTCCAGACTGTGGAATGTTATTTCTGGCACTGAGATTCTTGGTCAAGTATGAAGAGTCATCGATTGGATAAAGTGTTTGATTTAGCCCATTTTTATTCTATTACAGAATGACAGAAAGAGGTTTTAGACAGGAATAAAATCAATAGGGGGGGGGAAAGCAGAACTTGGCAAAATAGCTATAGCTTGAAATAAAATTATTTATTTATGATGCTGAATTTTAGGGTAAGGATTAATTAAAAAAAAGGGACTGGAAATTTACAGCCAGGCATCAAATAAGTATGAATAACGACACATTATTTTTAAAAAGTTTCCTTTATCCTTATCCTACACTCCCAAAAAAAGCTTTGCAAACTGGTGGAAGCAGCATCTTTGACTTGATTTGTCTTACAAGGGTTCCTCCATGGGAGTGCCAAAGCAGCAGGCGGCATCTCTGCTGGTCATTTTGTTTCCCTTCTCATTATGAGACTTGTGTTCTATGAGACCCAGGAGCCTGGCAGGTCTGCACTGCACTTCTCCCTTCCCAAACAACAGGACATGGTACTTAACCCACACACACACAATCCATGGAGAGGAGGTTATCTTGACCACAGAACTGGTACAGAAGAGGGGCAGGGGATGAATAATTTCACTTTGTGTATGCAAAACCACAGTAACACCTGACAGGCTGAGGCCAGATTTCTGGTCACACATCTGAGGTTGAGAATGTTCTCTTCCTCTCAAAAGGTTATTGCTATTTATGTGAAACAATATTACAAGGTCCAGGTCAAAATTTGGGCCTCATAACGCTATACACTCCACATACCTGCAAGTCAGGCACTTCACTGCCTTGAAATGTTAAAAATGGATTTTTTAAGGAAATTGAATTAGGGCAGTGGTAGAGGAAGTGCAATGTTAGTTGCAATACTCTAGGACACTTCTCACTACTATTTATTAAACAAAAACTCTCTATGGAACATGTTCTATGTCGAGTGCCACTAATCTACTCAGAGTTAACTGGCTGACCTCTTGTGCACAGCACATTACAGAGGGTTCCTGAGGCAGGATTTAGAGATGATTTGGACTTTTCAGATCACCCAAGGAAGAGCATTCCTTTTGGTATGGACAGATTGGCAAGAACCAAGTTAACTGGATATTCCTCACACTGAAATACATGGTGGGAGGATATGATTTTACCTAGAGCACCAGAAAGTAGTCTATCTGTAGAGACCATCAAGAGAAGTAAAAGTAACAAACTTCCATTAACAAAACAATCACAGCCTGGTTATGGTGACTAAGGTGGCATGGTCCCTGTGGCAGGCAGCATTCGCTGTCTTAGGGACAACCCTACTTGGTCCATGCAACTTCTCCCTACTAAATGCGGGTAGCACAACCGCACTATGACTTTTTCTTCCAGCATTCCCTAATGGGGGCTTTCTCTCCTTGTCTTCCCCCTCCCTTGCACATCCAACCAGGACCATAATGCTTTGGCACGGAACCAGCAAGGTAAACACTCTGCCAAACGTCAAGATCCTCAGGAAGAGTCAACACAGGCTTATTCTTCCTTCAGTTCTGTGATCAAAACTTCCACTGGGAGTCTGATAAGGCAAGTAGACTGTTATTGTTAAATACAGCAAGTACACACAGCGTAGATTAATCTCCACTTTACTCCAGGGTAACTGATAGCCTGAGTCAAGTTAGAGAGATAGGAAAATTACTTTCTTTCTTTGCTTAATATTACATTAAGTTTCTTGTTCATCAGAACAGGAATGCAGCTCATAGGGGAAAAAACTACTTATTCATAACTTAAGGAAGGGGATATATGACAAGTGGTAAAGTCACAGGAAAGGGTGGAGAGTACAAATATCCCATCAATTGAAGAGAGGAAGGTTTCTAGTGAATGCACAGAAAATTGTCCGAAACTGGAACCACTCTGAGGCAGAGACACATTTGAAGGTCAGAAAGGACTGCTTTTGCCCTTTCTTCTAGACTGTACCTCAAAGCAATGAGAACATTTCATTTTCCTCCATTTAGTTGTCTTCATTAACTGAATTTCCCCGTAGACAGAATCTTCTGTCCTGAGAGCTCACTGGACAATCTTCTACCTCTTAGCCACAGGCTCTTCCTGGGTAAGAGAGCTCAGAGGAGCCCTGCAGTTCCAGATATCCAAAGGTGAGCGGAGCCCAGACACAGCTCTTTTCCCTAGGATGCCATGGCTTGGTCTCTTTCTACTGCCTTTGCTAGTGATTTTCTGCCATCCTCCTCCCCCCTACGCTTCTCCTTCCACCCCTTTCTAGCCCCTGACCTCCAGTTGTCCTTTACTGGAGGCCAGGGAGACTTGAAGGGGCGACACTTTGCCCTGCCCCAGCAACTGCATAGGTAAATACCACCAGTCTTTCCTCAGAGCACATAAGAGTCCATATCACGGGCTCTTTTCTTTGTGCACCAAGGCCAGGGCCAAGGACAAACTGCTGCTTTGTAAAATGGAGACACAGGGGAGAGGGGGGGAGAGGGTAAGTCAAGCTCTTATTGAAGTCAATGAGCACGATCAAACCACTAATCTGGGTAAACAAAATACAGAAAATGACATTGATTGCAGATTGGCTTTAACAATGAATAATTGCACTTTGATGTGCCCATAAATGTGATAAAAATCAAGGCAATATATTCAAAACAAAATAAAAGAAAAAACACAAAGGGATATTTTACAACTAGGCTCCATTACCATCTATCCTAACGAGATTAAGCAGTAATTGCTGTGTCAAGAAAAAATATAGTGGGCTCAGTGAGTGAAATATCGTGATAGGATCCCATTGTATTATAGGCTCAGGTCTAGCTGGAGAGCAATGATGGGATTTTTCCAGGACTGCACAACCATATTTTTTTTATTTTTTATTTTTTTAGTATCAAAGGCCTTTCTCTGGAAATGTAATTCTTAACAATAAAAGCATTCCTCTTTAAACATAACTGTAAGCCCTGCTGAAGCTAGCTGCAGGCTTTTCATTCTTTCATTTTAGTAGAAAAGTATCTTGAAATCAGTAGTGGTTTCAAGCAAGCTTTTCTGGCCTGTTTTCTCAAAGAGGATGCAAGGTTTCTAGTAATGGGTTTTTTTTAAGTTATCGCACTTGATCATCTCAAAGTGCAAACTTCAGTACCATCTAACTAATGAATAATGGATAAATATAGTTTGCTAAAGTTATTTGAACTTGCATTGCCCTAAATGTAATACACGTTTGTTTAGGCTTATGGGCTTCATAGAGTCTTTAAGAACCAGTCTCCAATATCACACTAGAATTCAACAGAAATTAAGCAATTACACTTTCAAGGTGTCTTTGAAAGTTTCTGCCTTAATACTTTCTTGGACCTATACACTGAGTATAAGGTGAGCAAAGGACAACAGTTGAATTGATATGTTTTCTATACCAAGAGAATACTACATATCTCTGTCATAACATTAAATTGCCTTAAGATAAAAATAGCAAGTCTAGAATTAAATAGCAGGTAGAATAAATTCACATTTCCTCCTTGATCTTTTTGTTACTGAAATCTTTTAGGCAGATGAGAAAATAAATTGCAACTTTCTGAGACACTTCCATGTAGAATAATTTATTCCACAGAAGGCTTGGTGATAATGAGTGGTGATGTTACTTACATCAGCAAAGTAAATACATTTTGACAGCAATGGAATGATCCCTCTAGAACACGGTGATGGACACTAGTTGTAAAGCTCACCTTAAAACTTATTCTAACAGCCCATTTGTTTGAGTCCTGCATGTTGATACAGCGTCAGCGCAATGTAAATGTGGAACACGTTTCTACCGGTAGCTAGCTTCAGGCAGCAGAAGCAGTTTGGAACAGAAAGGCCTGAGGAAAACAAAGAGAGTCAAGCTGGTACAAAAGATGAAAATGGAATTTAGGTTTGGCCCTCCTTATTTAAGGGACCAAAGAAAGTTAGCTTTGATGACAAAAGAAAATAGAAGAGGAAAGAAGCAGAAACTGCTGCTTTTGTCCTATGAACTCAGCTGGCACCAATGAACTCACCCCTCTCCCATTTTCCTGCTGGCTGCCTCTAAACAACTGTACTTGACAAATTACGTCAGCAAGTCAAATCTCATGCCTCGTGCATGAGGCTCCACCATTTGATCCAGTGCAGCTGCCGCAGGTTTTGTTCCCATCTGCTTCTTGCTAAGGGTCCATGAGACAACAGCCTTGTCGCTGGCATAAGCAGTGGTCTGCCAGGAGCCGGAACTTCTGGGCTGTGAAATGCCATATGAAAAAAAAACGGTCTCCTTATTTCTCACTGTGGTCCCTTCCTCATCGTGTGACCATGTCTGCTCTGTTGTGGAAACTCACCTGGGGAATATCGTCTCTGGGAAAAATAAGCACGAGTGTCCTCTTGGGGACCAGCCTCACAGCCCTTTCAGGAGGTGCTGCATTAGCTGTCCTCACTCTCATACCTCCAAAAAGCAAGACTTACAAACTGCTGAAGTCACTCATCTCAGACTGCACAGGAACAGCTACAGGCAAGCTATCATTCAGATTATAACAGCGCCCTGAGTGCAATTTAAAACACAGCAAATTATAACAGCTTCTTGCTTATTTGTTTTAAGATAGGTATTTCATGATCAAAATATCACAAACAGACTAAAAAGCCAATGTGCCTTAGTATAGTCAGCAGTGTGGTATAAGGTGGGTGAAATATAGCTAACTGCCACAGTTGACGCAACCAAGAACTGTAAAATTATTTGGGAAAAAACCCCACCAAACAAAAAAAAAAAAACCTACAGATTCAGGGTCATCACAATGACTAACAAAATAATATACATTTTTGGTTATCCTAAACATTCTTAGTTGCTTATATACTTTTTCCTAAGACACTTACATGATTTTCTATTTTTATGCACTGGTAATTGGAGTTTATGATTTACATATTACAGTGCAGTAAAATCCAATTATAGCAAATCTACAGAGAGGCTGTATTTATTTCAGGAGAAGATACTGAGGAACCATGTCAACATGTAGCAACATAATGACCTGCTCACTTTCTGGCTTTCATGCAAAACATTGTAATGATTAGGTTTCAGACACTGCACGAGGATACTTAAGGATGAGCTATAAAACCATTCCACATCTGTGTTTGTTTCATTAGCAGAACCATTTCTGGGAAAAACAGGAAAGCAAATGCTGATCCAGCTGCTAATTCTGGATAACTCTTTTATGTCACTAACTGCATTACCAAACACTACTTCTTATAATCCTTTCTCCATCTCCTCCTTTCTCAATTAAGTATAAATTTCTTGTCATTTCCCCCATCAGCGCTGAAGCAGAATTATAACTAATATTAATTGCATAGGTTTTACATTCCACATAAACTCAGTTATGGAGAAGATGGTTTGTCGATGGTAGATTGACAGATGATATATAATTAGAGAATGAATGAAAAATAGAGAGTTCATACACATTCTTAGCTAGGCCAGGATGGAAGAGAGTAAAATACATTTTTTTTACAGATAACCACTGAGTTCATTGATGAAATGATCACAAGTGACAATCACCTTGATCTGAGTGGAGCTGCTGATACACAATTGCTGCTCAAGACCACAGCTACTACTAGTGGTCATCAAATCTCAAACTCCAAAGCTCTGTTTCTCACTGGACCATCAATGGCAAGTCACCCTGCATGCATAATTTTATGCAGGTAAATTCAATGGGACTATTAAGTCTGCTCTGAATTAAGATATGCTTAGTTGATTTTCTGACAGACTTTGTGTGAGCTGAGATTACCAAAGCTGCTGAGAAAACATGGGGATCCAACACCCTGATTCATTTTGAAAACTTGAGACTAATGACCTGAATATTTGAAATCTTTCCTTCCTTGTGAATCTGCTGGCTTCAGGAAAATATTTTCACATGCTACTGTTATGGTTTTTTACATCTCACTCATCCTTCTTCCACAAAAAAAGCTGGTGTGATTGTTCTTGAGTCAGTCATTGTAACAAGCTTGTGCTTGATTAATTAATAACCCCCATAAAGAGTAATCAGGGAAGTATGCTGCTCCCCCTCCCCTATTTGAAACTTGCAGTTCAGTGTCGGCTGACTGCAAGGCCAGATTGAACAATGACACTTTGAAGTCGATAACTCTCTGTATTCTATTCCAGAGTAGCAAAATTAATCATGTTGCTCCTAAAAGCTCTCTTGTACCTTTAAAGTATCAGAAAACATACAGCATTTTGAGAAAACTAAGTGCTGTTTCTCTCTCTCTGCCAGTAGCTTCCCTTCCAGTGCCTTGATAAAATAAAGATCCCGTAACAAAGGCGGTGAGGGAGTATCTGTGGCAGGATTTGCTAGCACTCGTGAACAGCTGTGTGTGCTCTAACTTCATACACTTTTCCCACTAAAACTGTGCATAACTGAAGGTGATGCAAATAACAATAAAACTTGCATTCAGGGAGGCTGTAATATCTTTGTAGACAGATATATTTTTCTTCCTGAGACTGATGAGAAATGACTATAAAATACAAACCTGCTTCAATTCTATTACAAAAAATCAAACCCAATGCTGCCAGCTAACCATTAACTGAAAAATAATGAGAGCTAATGAAATAGCAAGAGTCCAGATCTTTCAGTGCTCAGACAGGTCTCTTAAGGGAACTGAAAATGAATTAGCCTGAGTTTGACAGCAGAAAAAAAGCAAATAAGACACTGGAAGGTGGGGACGAGGTTGTCAGAGAAGGAGCAGAGCACAGATTGACAAGACAGCCATATATGAAAAAGAGTAATTTAGGGGTTAGAGAATCACTCAGAAAAATGTTATAATAGTTAGAAATCATTTTAGAAAAGTAGTGCTAAGCAGACTCTTTTATTCCAACATTAGGACTATTCAATGGCCCTCTATCATCATGAAGAGGGTCAGAACAGATGATCATAATGGTCCCTTCTGGCCTCAAAATCCATGACTTTATTAAAACTATCCATACTATATGCTGCTCCAATTCTGTGTTCCCATGTAATTCAGCAAGTGTTATTCCTCTTCTGTGTTACATAAAGTTTGTCCTACAGAGTTCTTAATACCCCACTCCAGCTGTTTGCTGGTACATAAGGTAACACAATGGTCCCAACAGATGGGCTTGGACCACTCAGCTGCTTAAAATAAAGGTCCAGCAAAGACTGTGAAAATAGATACAAGGATATGTGGCCTATAGGCACTTACATCTAAGACCCTCTCATGTTAACCCTGCTTTGTGCAGGAGATGGGACTAAATGAGTTCTAGAGGTGACTTACACTAGCATTTTTCTAAATGTCTTGGTCAAGTTCTCATGACAGGAGCAGCTAAATGAATTATATACTTCTCTATTTCACCTAAAAATAATATCACTCTCTCCAGTTGTACTTCTGCGTTTATTCAAAACTGATTAAACCTGAACAGTTAAGTACCTATCACTGGATAAAATCTGGTCAAGATCCAAAGGCAGACAGAGCAGCATGCCAATCCTCTAGAAGATGCCCCTTCCACTGGCCACATTCAGAAATGCTCCAAGGAATGAAGCCTTCACACAACCTATCTGTAATGCCTTTGTTTTAAAAACAAACATGGCCAGAGGAGAGGTACTATCATTGCCATCTGTAGTTTATGCAGCAGGTGAGTAGTTAGAGAACTTGCAGGATGTGGATGCTAAGTCAAGATCTCACATCTCCTAGGAGAGCAGTGTAATCCCTGAATGACAGGCTGAGAAAGCTTCATTCCCACCCCAGAGACTGTGGCACTGTGCAGAAGGAGATGGTGCAGTTCATGGTGTCAGAGGACACGGAGGATGGAGCAGGGTCCTGTTATCAGGGCCCTCAATTACTTGGGGCAGAATCACACGTTTTGATGCTTGGACTTGAATGGTTGGCGCGCTGAGGAAACAGGAACCGGGGCCAGGATACATGGAAAAACAACCCCAGTTGTTCTGGCTGTATAGAAGGACATCTAATCAATATCTGTGGCAGAAGTCTGTCATTTCTAAGATATCTGGGTCTAGGCAGGACAGCAAGGCTCCATTTTGGATGGAGATGCATGCAAGGAGGCATATATGTTCAAATTAACAGATCCTCACTGGCAGAGTACCTGTTTGAGGACAGACTGAGGCCTTGGAAGAATCAGCTCAGCACCTTCCAAGAAAAATAAAAGGACTATCGAACAATACAGTGCATACAAATCTCTTGGACGAGACCTGAGAAGACTAAAAAAGGCAGATCCTTTCAGCTTGACCTTTTGTTGTACTTTTGATTAGAGAAGTAGTTTACATTGATGTCTTTGGTTAATAATATATTCTCCCTCACTAATGGGGCTCATTCATTGCTTTTGTAGTGCCTACAAGGCACTGCATTTCAATGATGTGTACAGCATGTGCTCATAAAATGCATTACGGTCAGTTTGATTAAGAAATGATATAGATACACAGGGCTACTCCTTGTTTATGACACATGCCTCAGTCCAAGCCTATCTGCATCTGAGTCCCTGAATTCCTTGGGAACAGTTGAGACCATTAAACAAAGATCAGAAACCCTCTTGCAGCGTACAGGGAGCAAAAAAGAGAAAGAGTAGGTGTAACCTTCTTTCAGAATTACTGCCCCATATTATGGCTATTTCAGTAACTCCTCTACCCATGGCAGTTTCATGCTTATTAGAAAAGTCACACCAATAAGCTCAGCACCTTTTATTCAGATTCACAGGTCAAGCCATCTTAGCTAATTGAGAGTCCACCTGGATAATCTCCTTGAGTACTTTATTATGATTTTGTATAAAGCTATCAGATGTTGCTTCTGAAGAAGACTATTGCAATAAAAAACTGAAATAAAACCCTAACTATTCTGTTTAACCACTTAGATACCTGCATGAGATTGCTATTTCCAACAGTTCTTGGAATTAGCTGATATTGCCATATCCTCTACTTGGGAGGTTCCAGCTAAGAGCTAGAGGGTATGCTATCTTGGCATGCACAGTGTTTCCAAGGTCCAAGTGGAAAAAGTTCTCCTCCCTGCCATGTGTTCCAATAAAATGACAGGGTGATTTGTCTTTGGTCCCTTCTCAACACAAGAAGCCCAGGAATTTTTACAAAAGAAAAAAGCAGAGGGAGGAGAAGACAGGACACACAATTTGCCCTGTCTGCAGTGCACTTGTAAGAGAGGTGCAGAAGGAAGATGGAACCATTACAGTGATCTACATACGGTGCTGTTATGACCAGCCTGTTTTCTAGAAACCATCACTTTCCAGTTGTGCAATGCACTCAGTGCATTCTCTGCAAGGCTTGCAATAATTTCTGGAACTGACATTTTTGGAATTTCTTGTGTATAAAAATAGCAGGGGGAAAAAAAAAGGAAGGTAAGATGCAAAAGACTTAGTCTATCCCTGGTTTGCAAAAATGGTAGAAATCTTCATGATATCTTGCATTCCCAATCCCTGAAATTAAGGTCTGCCATCACTTATTTGTTATCTTACCTGGAAATAAAATAGCATTTACTTTTAAGAGCATAAACGTGAATGACAGCAACCCCAGCAACATCCTGGGGTTTCCAAAGTTCCTTTGAAGGATGGACCTAAAATATGAGCCAACTCATGCATATGAGGTGGCCTGCCTTTCCCTCAACTTGCTCCCTGCAGGGAATTGCTACACACAGGGTAGAGAACATGCACCCCAGAGTGATTACTGCTCCTCCTCCCTGCTCCCCTCTTTTTGGAGCACAGCCATGAATTACCCTTTCCAAGAGAGCTTGCAGGATGCCAGTACAGACTCAGAACAGTATTTGAGCCAGAACAGGACGTATGGTAGATTTGAAATTCACTGCCAGAAGAAGGAAAAAATAAAAAAGCCACAATTAAAAATTATTAATTTTGCCTCGTAAGTACAATTACTAATCACTAGGGGAAGGGGAGAACAGAATGAAAGAAAATCAATGATTATCAGCCTGCAACATGCGGATAGTTTCCACCCTCACAATTAGAGTGGCTGCGCCAATACTTGGTCTGGCATTTGGGTCATCTAACACAGAGTCTGAGGTTTAAAAATGTCAGCATCTGTACTGGTGTAAGCAGCTTTCTCCTTCATCCTTCGCCAGGCATTCCCACCCTTGCACCGTCCCCACAGCTGCCATACTGCCACAGATTTTGGAGCCCTTTGATGATAATTTTAATCTAGATCATTCCCTTATCTTGTTTACCAGGCAGCCCTGGAAACAGTTGCACCAGTACAGCCAAGGGGGATAAATAAGATGACGACTAAATTATTACTTGGGGGCGGGGGGGGGAACCACCAAACCAAACAAACAAAACTCCCAGTTACCAGGAAACAAACCTAGATTTACATGAGGGAATTGTTGCCCAAAATTTTTATTAAATGTTTATGCTGAACATTTTGAATTAATACTAAAGAAGTTTCATTGTAAGAGTTCCAGGTCATTATATTTGAAATTATTACTGGGAAGCACATCCAGTTCGCATCTCCATAGCAAAAGCATGCTGAAGTTAGGGAGCAGTTCTGAGAAACTTGTTTTCCCCTTTAAAAAGACATTTGTTTTAATACAAAGTTAAATAGTGCAGCACAAATCTTCAGTGCAGGAAAGAATCAATGCAGAATCTCAGATAAGGTCTGCAAATTGCAGTGATCTGTATCAGGACCAAGTCCCACTTGTTTTTACACAACAGCCTTATTGACAAAAGCAGGATTTCTCCTGTGAGAAGAGGGGATTCCAGATCTTCATTTAGAATATATATAATTAAGTTAGTATAAAATTATATATAATTAAAATTTTATTGTCTTTGAATGTATCTATCATTACATTTATCCCTGGTGGACTCTTTCTTAGAGATTCCAATTTTTGGCAAACTTGAGCCCTTTCAGTGTTCCCATTGACCTTAATGATAGCAGGACTGGATTCCTCTATAATTAGACATAATAATGCAGCGAAGCCATGCTAGAAGTGGGATCTGCATGTTTGTTCCTAGGCCAGACTCAGCAGGGGGAACCTGACATGCACATGGACAGAAAGCTCTTTTCTTAAGGATACCAGGCGTTGCAAATAATAAATTCTCAGTCAAACAGCACAGACTGAATGCTGGCCCTCAGGTGAAGGTGGTAGGAAACTAGTGGGCATCACACGTGCATGTCTGTGGACAGAATCAGGTTTTTTTACAGTGCCACAATACTGAAATCATGGAGGACTCAAGAACAGACCCCTTGGAGCTAAAATGAAGGTCAGATAAAGACAAGGTAGAGACCAGTTTTGTAGTTTTTTTAACTTGCATGGACAAATTCTAAAAATTAAACATATATATATATAACAACTTTAAATATTTCAGAGAAAACCTTTTCATAAAATATTAATGTTTAAAAGAGTCTTCTATGATTATTTCCACTAAATAAAAATATCGAAAAAAGAGAGGAAATGCTAATGAAGTACACTCTGGTCTATGGATAAAAATACCACCTTGCTAAAGTAGTCTTTATTTCTCTATCAAAAATACATGCGGCTCTGTGCTAATTCCTGTTCTCTCTGTTAAAGGAACAAAGCATGATTATTGCTAGAATTTATTTCTAAATAAAGATGACTTGATAGAGATGCAGGATGCTCAGCAAACCACATTTCAGAAAATAACTCGAATCACTCTGGTTTCACTGCCTTTTTTCCTCTCTTAAGTTGGCTTAGACTGACAAAACATTTCCCAAGACGACAGTGGAATACAAGGTGATATTTAGTTAGATCTAACTCTGTCAGAGCTCACATCTACTTCCATTGACTTTAGCAAAAGTGCTAACTAATGTGCAATTTAACTTTAACATACAAAGCACGGTGCTCATATTGCATAAGCCCTGGAACAATGTTTAGAGATGGTGAGGCTGAGTTACAGTTAAACAAAACACCAGAGAACCCAAACTGGTCTCCCTCTGGGGCATTACTGGGTAACCAGATGTTTGACAGTTAACATTTGTACCCACAGATTCGCTGCCTTAAGAATCTGGTCCCAGATGGTTTTGTACAGTATACTTCAGACTAAGTTATTTTAAAAATGTCTCTGTTCCCTATGAGTAAAGCCTACAATCATCTGTCAATAGCATGAAAGAGTTCTTTTTTGTGTGCATTTGCATTGTTTAATTAACTTTTTTCAATATATACAACATTCCTCATGCTGTGAGATATATGGGAGGTAAATCAGTACAAGATGGCAGTTCTTTGTCTGTCCTGGAAAGGCAAATTGCTTCTCTCAATTACAGTTTTTCTTCCTTGCTGGACCAACACATACAACTAAGAATTAACTTGCTGCAGATGTAAACACCATTGTGCATCCCCAGTGGGTTCTCTGCCCAACTCCCAAGATTTTGGGTTTAGTCACCACCCAGGTACAGAAAGCAGAAGCCATTATCTCTCACCATCTAATCAAGGTAATAATTACAGGCAGTGGATCTGGAGCTAAGAAGAGGAAAAAGGCTTTTCAATCACTGCCTCTGCATTTCAATCGAAGCCCCATGCTGTACAACACTGGAGAACAAGGTGTAAATCAGCTTAAGAACATAGTTCTGCATTCAATGCGTTGTGGTTTACAGCTCCCAAATGACCTTCATCTATCTTCCTTAGCTGTAGAGGTGTATAATTGAACTAAAGAGAGGCTTGAATAATGAGGTTGAGAGTGGCAGCTCCGCTGCTGTTGCTTAATAGTGTACCAGCCATGCGCTTTGTTTTCTGATATGTAACAAAATACTGTAGTGGGTCCAATTCTTCAGGGTGACACTTGGTGACAGTCCCTCTTTTAAAATAGAAAAGAGAGGGGGGGTTGCAGGCAAAAAAACTATAAATCTTTGGCTGCAACTAGGCTCCCAAAAATACAATTATATGAACCATTTTCTATTCAATATCTGCTCACAAAAGCTCAGAGAGACAAATTGCAATTATCTGCTCTTCTTTCAGTCATGCAATCTTTCTATTTTTTTAACTTTTCATCTTGTGAAAGATTCTGCTCTCAGCTCAGAGGAGTACAGTGTGACACTTTCTAGCAAGACTTCTGTACTGGGACCTTGCTGGAATGAGCAGAGATGAAGTCTCTGAGAGCAGCCTTTCAAACGACAAGACTTTGTTTTCAGATCACACTTTTCCTATATTTATGGGTGCTGGAGTCATCCCTTCTCTCTGTTGATGAGGTTAATATTAGAGGGCTGCAATCTTTTCAGTCCTTCTAATTCCTCCTCACCACCAGTTCATTACTGGTAACTACACTGGAAAAAAGGTCTAGCAGTCCAATAGCCCTAGATCAATGTTAGATGTCTCCCCAGTCAAGCGGCTGTTAAAAAACAAATGTTCTTCTGGTGGCATTTTTGTTGATTTCATGGACACTAAAAGACTTACTCGTGCATTTACAGCACCAATTAATCAGTCAGTCTGCTAACTGCCTCCCTGTTACACCAACAGTACTACCAAGTCAGTACAAAAATCTAATCCTGAGGAATATGGAGAATGGCTCCCAGACGCAGCCTCAGAAGCAACCAGCAGCCCCCAAAGCAGCCAGAGTCTTCCATGGACCCACCTGGTGGGAGCTGGGTGATGGAGGGCAGCTCTCAAGCCAGAGAGGGAAGCCAGAGAACAGAAGAAACAATCAGATGAAGCAAGTGACTTCGGGAGACGTATCTTCCCTGGCTGAGGAAGTGAGTTACAACCTACTTTGGTCACGTTTACATCTTGTGGGGAAAAAATCCCCAGTCTTTGCTCCCAAAATCACCTCTGCAAGACCCCAGGAAGTACTGTGGCAGTGTTCCCTCTAAAATCTTCATCAGTTCACCTCGTGTCTGACATGTACGACACAAAAAAATGACAAATTGTACTGCCTCTGGGATTTTCACTTACTTATTATTTCACTCTCCTCCCCTTCCTCACTTTTCGTTGTTTGTCTGCTTGACAGGGCAAGTTTATTCAGGGTTATTGGGCTGGCATTTTTCTTTTGCAGTGTTCGCATAGACCGCAGGAGAGAAGCACTGCCTCCGAGAGGCCCATAACTGAGCTCTTAGACAATCTGATTTCTTGCAGTTTCATCAACAGCAAGGAAAAGAGGGACTTGGAAAACAGCAAGACTAAGTCCTGTTGTCCAGAATAACACCAGGAGGTAAAAGTCACTATGGCTTATTTAATGCAGCAACATTTCCTGGAGTGAGAGGCATATACGCTTGAGAAACAGAGTCACAAGGAAAATAAACCAACAGCCATTTGGACATTCCACAGGAAAATCTGCCAGGCAAAACTGGACTTAAAAGTCTAAAGTAGATTTAATATATAAGTGACCCAGTCTGGCTCTGTAGAAGTCACCATTGATTCCTAAAATACACAGGTCTGAAAGGAAAAGAATTTGACTTATCAAATTCATGTTTTTCCTGGCTCTTATATTTCAAATTGCCATTCTACCCCACACTAACTACCTCCAAGAATATTAAATGGTCATTAAATACCTCCAAGAAGATTAAATAGTATGCTAAATTTTCTTTAAAATAAAAAAGTGGCACCAAAGGCTGCAGGTGTATGAAGTTGTAAGTACTGTAATATATAAATGTTTCAGAGATTAAGTAATAGCAAATTAAAGCCTTTAAGGGTAGTCTGAGGTAAGTACTGACTTAAAAGAGTAGTTCTGCTTATTTTAATGGGCTTTTGTTTGCAAGCAAAAGTTGCTCAGTCCAGTCCTAAGTCTTACCTAAAACACAATTCTGAGCAAACTTCCCTCTTACTGGGGACCTGACTGATGTAACAGTTTTGTCGAGGCTGCATTTCCCCCCCCCAGAAAGGGCAGCATCTCTGTGTTAAGTGCATGAAAGAAAGCTGAGAAAATGCAGAACAGCAAGAGTTACAGCTGCTTCTTCACTGTAAGGCAAGTTGACCGATGTAGCAAAAGCTGGTGTCTAATTTGTAATATGGGATGTGGCTTTGCCACAAATCTGAAAAATCTCATTAGAGAGAAAGTAATAAAGGTGGTAACACTGTCCCTTGGGACTCTCAGCCTTTAAATAAGTACAAGAAACCTGTCTAGAAAGAATAAGGTAGGAAGCATTCGTGACTTTTTCAATTTCACACCTCCAGTACCTGCCTACATCGGTTAAACACCGTACCGCACTCCGAGCCTGATGATCTCCTTGCATTTACTCTGACGACTGACTCGCCTTTATAAGAAAGCATTACCAGATATTATTTTTCAACACCCAAACACTGACACGTCTGGTGCATCTGCCCGGCAATAATGGAGAAAATGTCACTTTTCTGTCTAATGGCTTATGTTACCTTAAAAAAGTGCAAAGGTAAACTTTATTTACCTTCAGATATCTGCTTTTGAGACAGATACTGCTCTCAGCTCTTCCCATGTGAGTTTGCCACAACACCCTTCACTGCAGCTTGAAGGGGTTACTTTGGATTGACACCAGTTTACCTGAAGCTCAGGCTGTGCCCGTGGGCTGCTTCCCATCAGCCCATGGCCTGTGGAGAACTTCAGAGAACTGAACAGAATAAAAGCTCCCATCCTTTCCTTCGTCACCACCACTCGTCACAATCGCCACCAGCCTCCCACACTGCAAATCTCGAAGATCACAGTGGGTTTCTCAAGATAAATTGTCCATACAAAAGCACTGGAAAGCTACTGGTAAGTTTAGGCACACAAGAAAAGGAACACATTTGGTTTTGTGGGACTGTGCCTTGCACTCAAAAATAGGAGAGAAAGACTTTGGTATTGTTCCTCTACCCCATGCAGAAG
This sequence comes from Tringa solitaria, assembly GCA_026413425.1. Taxonomy (NCBI): domain Eukaryota; kingdom Metazoa; phylum Chordata; class Aves; order Charadriiformes; family Scolopacidae; genus Tringa; species Tringa solitaria. Next base: position 20,410,429 of record JAOXJM010000052.1, on the reverse strand, counting down.
GACCTCAGCAGTCTGCAGAATCCTAATCCTTGGAGACACTGAAATTACCAAGAATGTGATGATACTGGGAAGGTTTATGCTCTCTTAGATGACTAAATTACTGCCACTACCTTATTACACATTAAGTTTTCAGACAGATTCTTAATTGGTCCAATTTACTACAGTTCCCTTGAACTCAATGGAAAAACCTGAACATTTACAGAGGACTTAAGTCTTCACTTTCCTGACAGCAACAGAAGAACAGCATGCCCGAATTCCAAAATGGAAAAACACTTTGAATTGGCAAAATCAAGGTGGGTATTTTATTGACCTGACTGGTCCTTGGGAAGCCTGTCCAGCTGCAGCAGGCTCAGAGGACAGGTTGCACCCAGGGCAAGATGCTATTCTGTTTGTGGCCTGGCAATAGCAATCTTTAGCTTTAATTATCAATACAGCTCCCATATTCAGCACTTCAGCTATACAGGTCACCTTAGACGGTAGAACGGGAGGGAGAGAGGGCTTGAATTCTAGCAGGCACCATCCACTGACCACATAAAGCGATTTTGCAGCTGTTGCAAGCTGCGCGGACCCGTGAAATCTCAATCAGCAGACTTGCTCGGCTGGTAAACAGCTGGGTCACTGTCACAGACACACACGTCTTGTTTAGTTGCACCTCATGTGAAGATTTTTCGTTGTAGAAGTGGCTACCAGAGGCTTGAGAAAGCTTTATATACCCACACACATGCTTCTTGTTTGTACAGGGAGAACACAGCAAAGGGAATCCTGGTTCTTGCTTTTTCCCTTGCTCAACCAGAGATGTATAGACCGTGTCACTGCCCGGTGAGGATTTACAAGCGAAGACATACAAAAAAAATCTAGTCATCTATATTGGCTGCGGCCAGAAACAGGAGGCATCTCCTATCACACTGCTCTGTGTCAACCAGCTCACCCTTCTCCGTTCTCACCTCCTGCGTTGCACATCACAGCCAGGTTCTGTGAATGACTGAGCTGCTTTCACTCAAACACAGCCTGACTGTGACACACAAAAGCCCCCTGCCCACTCCAGCTGGGGCCGTCAAGGAGAGGATGCCCAGTGGAGTCTGTCCCTACAGCCTCCCCCCTCCCAGTTTTCTATTAAAAAGCTCACACCTACACTTCATCTCTGCTTTCGCTCGGTATTTACACTGAGGAACGGAAGAGCACTCCTCTTCTGGACAACTCCAGAAGAATCACCGGGATCCAAGCCCAAAGCTTCCTGTCTCCCTGGCAGCTGAACTCAGTTTCCCCCAGTGAGCAGTGGTGTCCTTTTCAGAGGTGTCCTCTCCCGGGGCTGGAGCCAGGCACCAGAGACCCCCACACACAGATGAGCTCCCCTCCTTTTTTGAAGGTGCTCTCCATGTCTGAGCAGAGCACTGTTGTGATTTACCGCAAACATCTACATAGGTATGTGGCCACAAGGGATAATGAGGTCTAGTCATTTGAAATAACTAAGACGCCCTCTACCCTGCAAGGTCATCTATGAAAAGAGCCACTGCCATTTGGCAAACTGATCAGGCTTTGCCAAATGCTGAATGCAGGCAACTTGTCAGTCGGTCTGTCTGTTTGTTTTTGTGGGATGGAGAGTCTGACTCGAGTATGGAAGAAAACACAGAAGAATTGTTATATCTTTCCCTAGGAATGCTTTGAAATTAAGTGCCTTTTGGTGCCTTTTGGGCCTTTCCAAAGGCAAACAAGTTGTTCCTGAAAGGAAGTACCATAAGCACTCTCTGATGATTACATTTCAGCTGACTCCAAAGGCAGCATGAACTCCTCCAAAGGCAAAAGATGCACAGTGCTCTCTGTCCCCTCTTCACACCAAACCACTGGACATTTGGAGGCCAAAGAGGCACAGTCCCCCCCCGCCCCAGCACAGCCACCTCGCAGGCAGAGCGACCAACTGAGTGGGTGCACTGGGCTCAAAACACACCATGGATTCATGACTTACGTCCACATGAGTGGTACATGGTCCTCTGAACATCCCAGGCTGGTGGAAATGTAGGGAAAGATGAATAACTGACACTGTTAAAACCATACTGTGTTGCTCACAACAGTAGATTTGGCAGGTCTGGTTAAACTAATATTCTTCCAAAACTGTTGTATGCAAACTTTCTACAAAATTATTTATCTGGGAGATTATAAAAGCAACCCATAAAAACAAAAGCGGCTAAAATGGTGCTACAACATTAGAAAAGTCTGACTTATCAAGTTAACACCTGAATTGCTGCAAAATTCAGAAACTGGTAGAATCTCTATAGAGTTTCACTTAAAGTCTTTTCCTTGTTTGGAAAATACATAGAAATAGAAAAGTCCTGTGTGCAAATTTCTCAGGGTTTCTACTTCCACTAAAATTTCTAAATAAATCTTGATTTCCAAACCACGTTCCATCTCCACAACATACTTTCAAATCGAAACCAAAGTTCACGCGATTTTCTCGGGAAGCGCTACCACGTAAGCTAAAGCTGCTCTCAGCACTTGGCAGTGTCTTAAGCTGCACACTTAATTATAGAAGAGAGAAAAAATTGACTTTGCATAATGTAGGCGAGAGTCGCATAGCGCTGCATTTCGTTCTAATTATAGAAAAATGAGAGATCTGCACAGCTTAAGTGTGGACAGCATTGAGTCCTAATTGTGTTACTTGGGTATTAAGCTGGAATAACCCCATGCTAAATCTTAAATCCCTGTACTTTAGCCCGCCTCCCCCTTTCCTCTTCCTGTAATTTGAAGACCTAAGCTATAACCTTGGAGCATCCACACACAGTTAAATATAATTTCTAAAGAGAGAAAGGACTGAGAAGGGATTTAAATAATTATTGAACCGACTTCATAATTTTATCTTAAAGAGAGACTGATCAATTTACTATTTTCTGAATGGATAATTACAGTTCCATGGTAAAGATTTACAGTGCACCCAAACATAGCCCTAACACCCCCCAAAACATACTTAATCTTGGAGTATTTTCTTATTTCCTTTAATGCAGTTTTTCTACAATCAATTGCACTGAAATCTTCTGTTAAGACCAGCAATGCACTAACAGGTCCTGCTGATGGTATTTTCTCACCAACCAGTTTTATGAAGGAGAGGACACAGCATTTCTCAGAAATTAAGTGACCCATCTTTGCT
>JAOXJM010000052.1:20388773-20407245 GCA_026413425.1 Tringa solitaria | reverse complement strand
TCTAATTTATACGCTGGTATAAATTAGAAGAGTAAAAGTCAAAGATTACGAAAAGGTGAAAGTTATCAATTAACTCTCAGTGAGTGATTATTTGTATTACAGTAGTCCTTAGAGGCCAACAGAGACAGAGCACCCCTTGTTATAAAAATCACACATTAAGAAAATTGCTGATACAAAGAGTTTAATGATTTCACCGTTATCAGGATTATCCTGTCTGCACTTCTACCAAATTACAACTGCAGCAATTGTATGGCTTTGTTTATATTTTCTGAATATTTTCTCTTTAAAAAAAAAAGAAAAACCCAAAAAAAAGGGACAGTTGTCATGTAAGAAAATGTTTGTCCCTATTTCCAGTGTGTCTGTACTCTGCCACAGCCAAGCTCCCAGCAATGATCAGGCTGGTGCAGACCCCGAAAAGAAAACCGCTTTGTCACATTTATCCAAGAGCTTTTCAGCTGCTGTTCGCCCTGCCATAGGTAGTCTCTCTGATGCAGTGTAAATCCGTTTGTACCATTGCTTTCTCTAAGAAATATTAAGATTCAGAGAGTAATGTCATACTGTTATAAAAAACAATGTGTAATATTAGCATTACTGTGGGAAGCCAAAGAGGAACGCTCCTAACACAGTATGAACACAGCCTCAGCAGAATGTCACACAGATTTTTGATTCTTATCCACGCTTCTGGTTAGACACCAGTAACACTTCTGAGGTGGTGCGTGGAGTACAATATGAGGATTGAAAGTAGCTGATCTGAACTGATTGTTCTCTGGAGACTAAGCAAACAACTCCATGGACTGGGCTTTCAATACCAATGATAAAAAGTGCAAACATTTTATTCAGCAGACAAGTTTGTGAAGAGGCTGCCACATACATTTGTCAATTGTTAAAATTTCTCACTTAACAGTTCTGCCTCTCTCAAGTTAATATTTTCCCAGTGCAGAGACTGAAAGAATTTAATGATCACAGCATCCTTTAGATCTTCTGAGCAAATCAAAATTTTTGCCAGGTAATTGGCATCAGCCCCTGTTTACCAAATGCTCTTCAGCCTATAACCAATAAATGATTAACGAGAAACTTCTCAAGTCACTTTCCAGATGTTGTTTATTGAGACATCCTTGCGCTGCAATGACAAATGGGGCAGAAATAAGCAACGCACAGCTTGGCAAGATCCTGCCACTCAGCAGAATATCCCCAAGGCTGAATAATTTGGGTGAACACCACTGTACAAAGGTTAAATCTACTTTCCTTTATATAAACGGAAGTGTGTCCCAGCTGGTACTCATTAGGTTTGAAGAAACGAACACTCGTATTTTCTCAAAACAGGTAGTAACAACAAGCCTTTAACGCAAGAGCAAAGGGTAACACTTCAGTAGCTCTTACGCTGTTTGATGTGCCTAATGCTTTATTCTCTTCTTGCTGTAGAAGAAATCTTAAGACAGCCGCAAAGTTTGCTAGAATGAGCTGTGAAAAGTTACACTAATAACACAAGTAGGAGGGAGGCTATTTTTTCCATTCTTTTGCACCTCATTATATTCCAAAAACTAAGACTGTTGCTATAATCATAATTCCAATACAAAGCAATTTATATGGGACAAAGCTGCAGGCATACTGCACCGACGTGAGGATGACTCTGTATTACCAGAAGTCGGAGGGACCCAAATGACCACTAAACCCAGTAATACTTGGTACAGTTAAAATGTCAAAATTCATGGCAAGGGCTGTACTGGATTAGCATGTGTATATGCACAGTGCACATCTGTAACTATTCCATGCACATGCAGGGTGACAGAGCTCTAACCTCAGAACTATTGCGATGAACATTTTGAAATCCATAAACAATTTTTTTCCCAGACTATCAGATGGGGTGGAATAAAAATATAAAATAAAATAGGCTGCATATATATAGACAGAAAAAAGGTTAGCAGACCTGGAATAATAAAACTATAATTGGAACTGATCTAGGAAAAAAAAAGGCACATTTTAGTGACCAGATTTGCAGGTACAGTGTTGCATTAAGATAAGATGTTGAAATCTACTAGCTGGTTTTGCAAAATTTAAATCTCAGAAGCCTGAAATCCTCCAGAAATTTGCATATTTTTCAGTACCTTATGTTAAAATCTATAATGGTACAGGCACATTTGAATAAGAGACAAAAAGAAGGATAATAGGACCTGTCTGGTTTGGGATTCAATCAAAACCTGGGACCCTCCCTCCGACTGGGCTGTGATTCACTACTCTGCATCAGACAAATAACAGTAACAGTTCCTGAGATAATGAGTGTGTTTCGGCAGCCAGAAAACAGGAGGGAATAGCAACACAGCACAGCAAAAAAGAGCCTCTTCCTCCCCCTCTTCCACACCCTTAGTACTAACACTTTGTCTATCACAACAGACGTCCCTTTGCAACCACTACAAGTGACCTGTGAAGATGCTCTAACAAACCTCACTTCGAATCCTGGTTCAAATCCCTGTGACCCTACAATAACAAATAAGACTTGGGGACGGGAGAGGCTGGAGTGGTGGGTGAGCCGGTGCATTCCCACTTATCCAGGTGCACCGTTATTTGACTTCTGTCCCCTGTGGTTTCAGCCATGTACTGGCAGCTCCCCATCAAGTTCACTGGCACTCTCTAGCCCCAGGGGATTTAGGATTTAGTTCTGCTAATCTCTGGATCCCATATAACATTAGATATTTAGGCTGTGATCTCAGGCAAGGATTTGTCCCTGGAGTCATATTAGATTACTAAGCCGCTCGGAAACCAAATAATTAAGGAAATCCATAATGAGGGGTATTAGCTAGAGATGTATTCCATGCCACAAAAAAACAACTGAAAGGCACAAAATAATCTTGTTTAAAAGGAAGAAGAATTTCCTTCGAAGTGCCAAAATGGGAGCATCAGCGGGAAGCGGCTGGAGGTTGCCAGACGCAGAGCTGGGCCACCAGGCTGACCACCGGGGTCGGCTGGACTGCACAGCTCAGCCAAGAGCCTGGTTTTCTGGGGTCGGTGGGGAGATGGTGGTAAAACCTCTGCTGCCCAGACTGAAGTTGGACAAACTTTATTTATCTGTATGCATTTCCAGCTACACCGCTCTCCTGCTGTAATAGCAGTGTCAGCTTGCAGATAGACAGTGAAATTAAGGAGGCATCACCTTCTTCAAATTTAAGTAATTCAAACACTTGTCCAGCTCCTGTTCATCCAAGTATACACACCAAAAATCCCCTGAACTCCAGTCCTGTCTCTGCTCTACCACCAGCTGCAGGTTTCTTCTCCTTCATGCTAGTCTTTAGAGGTACTTGCAGGAATCCTGTACTGAGATGCGGCCCTCCTTTCTCATTTCGTTCCTGCAAACCGGCCCCAGGCATAGCCAAGGTCTCCCAGCACATTATTTATCTGGTGACCTCTAGATGCTGAGTCTGATAGGTGATGATTTCACTACAAAGCAGTTAATTAATAAATCAGTTCAGCTTCTTTCCGAATCAGGTACTGACACAACAACACTCTGCAGAAGGGCCTGAAAGAACTGTGCGATAATCTATTGATTACAAACAACCCAAGAGCCATTGTCAAAAGCAGCAGGCATTGTTCTTTCCAAAAATCAAATCCATACTTTAACGATCTGTTTTCCCTCATTAAACACCTGAAAGGCTTTCTTAGCAGCACTTTTTACTACACGGATGTCCTGTTTCATTCTGACAGATACAACATGCTCCTGTCATTCTCTTCATTGTATAGTAGCTTGTTTTGTTTACTGTAAGACGGAGATGTTATTTTATGTCATATCTTCTCCTTTGTAGTGCTCATTTACAAATAGAAAAATCCATGTACATCTTTGTCTCATTTGTCTTTAGCAACAAAATGAATCAAACAAAACATCTGAGTAGGAAAAGGAAAATCACACCTGAAAGAAACTGGGGAAAACAGAATTTGGTGGAAAAATACTTGGAATATTCTGTTCTCATTTCTTTTGAGGTTCACACGACTCACATCTTTGCTGAAAAGGCAACGACTGCAGACAAGCCTACAAGCAGATGTGATCCAAGCAGATAATTTTACTTTGATTTATGCTCTTAGGCTTATTTTCAGCAATATAATTCAAAAATGACACTTCGGAAATGTTGACAAAGCAAGTTTCATCTCTTGCCTCACCTAGGACTAGTCACTTCACCTCTGAATAGCTTCATGACCCTTTGGGAGGGACTTCAATTTTACTTACTAACTCTTTGACTCTACAATGAAAAGTTATTTTCTCTGTAGAAACAGATCAGTGGGAATGAGGATCTGGGTTCTGCCTAGGAAAGGTAAGGTTATTCAGCTTTAACAAAACAATAATTCTAGTGTCAGACAGGACACCTCTCTCTTTCTGCCTACAACTGTTCAGTGTTGAAATTCAGGAATCATCATAAGTAACAATTTTTTCTCCCTGAGAGAAGCCCGAGTCATGCTGAGCTGCAGAGTACAGAGCTGGATGCATCTCAGCACTGTGGACCACTTGTCATTTCTACGAGAACTATGGCTGGCTTCAGTAAAAAGCTGTATTGTGAATAGCTTAGACATCTATAGTAGCCAACACTGACAAGAGAATTTGGTTGATACAGCTGCAGGATGTTTAATATAAACTTGAGCTGCTGCCACCTAATTACCCCTTGTGTATTTCTTGTTTAATGCTCTTAGGATCAAGGGCTATTCCCCAGGGCTCCTGCTGAGATGCAGCCTCCCCAGCGTTTTTGAAGTGTGCATATGTTGAAACCTGGTACCCACAACCTTATGGATGAAATTGGCTGAAAAAGTACTTTGTCAGCATGAGACATCATTGACCCTTACAACATATCATGCTATTTTATGGTGAAACAAGGAAATATGCTAATTGGGAAAGGTATATAGCGTAGTCAATAGAGTTACATCAGTATAACCAAGATCATGGTCTGGTCCGTTATTATTAATTATTTCCAGTAAGATTGGTTTGTGTGTATGAATACATTAGTGAACACAGCCTTCTATTTGCTCTGACTTTATGTGCAGTGCACATAGTTAGATCTGGCAGAGAAGCACAGATACAAACACAAAGGCTGAATGAGACCCTGGGAGCTTCTGGCTCAGCTACGCCTTCATCATAGAGCCACATGGAAATAGTGTAACAGCCTTTGTTTATGGATTCAAAGGTTTTTCCTCCTCATGTATGAAGCACAAAGACTTTGAATTATTTTCAACCACTCCCACAGCTATTTCAGAAGGGAATTAGGTAATGTTTGTAGGGATCTTTGAAAACAAAGCTTTGCATAGGTGCTAAGTGCTATCTTTATTAGTTTCATAGGCAGGTCTGCAGTAGAAAAACTCTAATAATTTTATTGTGCATTCCTGCACGTTAACTCTTCACTCTCGGTTTCCCTTACGTTAACATAGCTCTTCACTCTGTCCTTGTATTCGCTGACTTTCCTCAAATAGCTGCGCAAACAAAGTGGCAGTGTTTGCCACAGTCCTGAACCCCCTGGGTTTACAAACTACAAGTGGGCTGGCAACGCTGCCTTGAAATGACTCGCTTTCCACAAGCACCCCAGAGAACAGATTAAGTCAGAAGAAAGGAAAACTGAAAACCAACATCCGTTCGTGCTTTTTTATTTCAAAAGTGTTTGAGAGAGTGAGTGGAAGGAAGGAGTCTAAAGCTCCCAAACTACACTTTAAAGTATTTTACTTAAGTGTCAAGGACCAAAACCCAAATGTCAGCTCTTCAGGGCTTTTTTTCATGAATCACTGCAAATAGAGCCTGAGACAAGAAGGGGAAGACGGCAAAGAGATGTTAGGAAAACTCTCATGAGGTTTGCACTGCTTTTCTCTCTTTTCATGATTTATAGACATACTGGAGCATGCTTTTAAAATAGTTCTGATTTGGTGCGCTATTTGCAATACTGTTCTGCTTATAATTACAATTAACCAGTAAATTCCCTCTACTGGAATATGCCTCAACTCTCCAGTCTTAAGAGTTAACTACATGGATATTTCCTAATAGCTTGTTGCTAACAGCTGGAAAGTGCTCTACCTGATGAGCTTCCCAATGTCCCTTTGTGTTAAATAACTATTATTGGCTTCATTTTACCCTCATACACACCAAAAACTGGAAACACTCCCCTCTGCCATTCTGATGTTAAGCAGTACTCCACCCAGGAAATAGATCTATTAAAATCAACATAAAAATGAAGCAAATCAGCACCACTGCTGCGATTTAGCTTTTCAAGTCACAGAGGATGGAAAGTTATGCCAGGAACGAGGCCTTGCTAACAATGGGGAATTCAAGTCTCTTCTCCACAGGGAGCACAGACATCTCTCCAGGTCTTCCAAAGAGCTCCTATGGCTCCTATATCAAGGAGGAGAGGGACTCTCAGCAATATTCCTATGACATGGAGTCATCAGTTCAGATGGGAGCATGGTCCAGTGCTGTCAGGTCCGGCTCTCATCACTACGTGGTGACAGAGTTACTCAAACTAACCTTATTACTGCAGAACCAGGAGTTGGTTACCCTCCAGACTGTCCTCAAACACTTCCAAAAAGTAAGGCCAGCTTCAGTGCTTGTCTACATGCCATAAAAATGCGTAAAATACTATTTAAAAGGTTTAACTTGCATCATGTTACAATTTAGAGAGGAAACAAAGGGGGGGGAGGGGGGAAAGGAGAGGGAGAGAGGAAACACCACAGTTCAGAAACTAAGATTTCAACATTAAATTGTAAGGTTGGCATAAGATTACTAAAAATTAAAAAAAAAATTAAAAAATCATCAAAACATGATAAATTATCAGAAAAACTAATGAAATACCTGGCAGTGGGCTAGATTTGGCTTGTAACAAGGTACAAAGGTTTCTTCTACTCAGTTAAAAAAGAAAATCTCTGTTATTATTTTACTTTGTATCTGCCTTATTTTGGCACATGTTGCTGGAAACTCAAACAGAACTCTGTAACTTAGATAGTAAATAATCTCCAGACTTTTCCTCAGGTCATGCAAATAATCTGTGTGCAACAGAAGTCAAAGGTACTTTTGTGAGAAGAGCACTTGATAAGATTTATTCAAACTGCACTTCCAGTTTCACATTCCTTTAAATTCTTTTCTTTAAGTAATATCGGTTAGACCTTCACTGCTTCATGTGATGTAGCACAGCATTATCAGCACTTAGAGAAAAACAGGAACTCTTTTAATATTCATTACTGGAAAATTATCAGTCACATCATGTGTTCATTTTAATAGATCCATCTGTACAGTATCTATAGGCACAAATGCAACACTGAAAGCAATTGTAATACGTATGCTCCTCTTCTACCCATCCTCCTTATGGCTTCCTGAGGGAGACAGCTCTAACTTTGCTGTAGCATCACCTTCAGCTGCTCAAGTGTCAGACTGTGAATTCACACTTCAGGAGTTTCCTTCAAGCTTTTCTAGCTCATCCACCAATATTTTCAACTACAGAGCGTAGGCACCCAGTCCAGGATTGAATTCCTCCTTAAAGACCTCTAACACTGTGCTTGAGAAATGCCTTGCTATAGCCTCTGGGACAGGACACAGCTCTGCTTTGTGACTACACAGCAGAGGAAGCATCCAGGATCCTGACTAGGGTATTTCGATGCTACCAAGGTATGTCAATGCTGGTGATATTTTTGATACTCGAAAATCAGTTCTTTTGATAAAACAGCTTGCAGATAAATTCCAAAGTATATTCTCGTAACCATAAAACTAACCTCAATCTGCTAATCTCTGTGCTGAGAAAACTATATTGCTGTTAGCCTCAGAGACAGCAAATTTTATACAGTGAACACAACCGTTACAGCGGGCAGGAGGTATGAAGCATGTAACAGGCTGTTCTGGCCACCATGTGCCATCTCTCTCTTCAGCTGCAAACCAACCTATTTGGATAGTCCCTGAGAAAACCTCTGTCAGAGCCTGGAAGCAGAAGAGAGGGAGCCAGCAAAGCCAGGGAGGCAGAAGTCCTGCACACACATTGGCGGATGTGCTACAGAGCTTTGAAAGAGAAGTGAAAAGGGAGCAGGGCTGCGGCTGTAAACTGCTTCAGCAGTCTGGTGAAGCTGGTCAGAGACAGCAGAAAACAGTACCAGCTAATGCATAGTAGCATGGCCTTCCCCACAGCAAGCCTAAGGAGAGGCTGCACTACCCAGGAGACAATTCTTCCTCTATTTTTACTGAGCATAATTGAGCTGTGAACGGCTGCAGCAGAATCTGTGGCGGACTTCCTGGCTCTCAGTGGGAGCTGCACCAGCACAGACACAGAGCTTTCATTCCCTCACTTGGACTTTTCCAGACTCTCTCATCCCAGCAAAATTAAATTGCATAGAAAACAAAAGCCAGTAAAAACATTAAACACAGTAATTAGTCAATAGAACCAAGGGTAGGAAACCACTTATTATGAGAATTAAGTCAATGATTCACAATGAATAATTTATCTAGAAAATTTAGTTTTGGGCCTTTTTTTCCCCTGATGGGAGAGAATTCAGCTAACAGTTTTGCAAGCTGCCTTAACTCTGTGATTTGGTCCCCAATAGTCAGTCGTTTAAACTAGTTGTGACTGAGCAAGAAGTCTAGCTTATACAACAGGGCAGGTGAAACTAAAATAAAGGCTCTTGTGCAGCTGAATTTAACCATTTACATTTATTTTGTAACACTTGCTTAGCACGGGTATTATTATCTCATGGCCACATTAAGCACGATATGCCAGCACTCCTCCCTTCCCCTTCTCTCATTCAGAAAATGACGGCGAGGTTTAGCAACCTTCATGCCAGATGAAAGACTGGAACCAAAGAAGAGTCATTATCATCTGCAATATTGAACACAAGGCACAAATAACTCCCACATAATAACACTATAGATTCCAACCCTTCCTTCATATTTCACTGCTCAAATGACAAATAAATGAACCTATCGGAGTTCCTAGGACGTAACATAAAGTGGAAATATTGCAGATAGAATAAATAAAACATTTTTATTGTAGTTAATAGCACCAGAGTGGCTAGAGTTACATTTTAATAAAAGTCTCTATTATTTGCATCAGTATTGAACTCACTATGATTTGTCCCACCTTTCTTTTCTGCAGACAGAACATTTGATCTCACATTCCCCATCTGAGGAGGTTGCAGCATCTTTGCCCTACGATTAGCTTAAAGAGAGCCAAAGACAAGACAAAAGCTTCTGCAGCGTACTGCTGCAGGACCTTCCCAAGCTGCAGGACCTGAACTTCAACACAGGCAGAGCACTCCACCGTGGTTTGCATCCCAGCAGAGCCAAGAACATAAGCCCCACGACCAAAGGGGAGAATTGCCACCGCTGCTCCTCTTGATGGTAGGACCTGACCTGCACTGCTGACAGTGGCACATGGTACAAAAGCTGTTTGAACTAAAGGGGAAAACTACACCAAGCCTGACCAGCCACACAGTGCCCACAGAATTGATCAAACCAAACACCACTGTCCTAGGAGATGAGATTACAGAAAAAGGCGGAAAAGGATGAAGATTACCCTAGCAAATGCACTTTTCCCTTTGCAGGTACTGACAACTCCCTTGTAGTTACAGACAAAAAAAAAAATCCCTTACACACACAAATTCTGTAATAATCACTGCTGCTTTTTAGTAAGCACTCCCTTTTGACTGGCATGTCTGAAAGGCACATCAGCTTTCATATATGCTAAGCAGTCCCTGTCCTGATTAGTCCTTTTTTTTTTTTCTATTCATAGATCAGATAACACTGAAAATACCTGCACACAAACGGAAAAGACATTTGAAGGTTTAGCCCTGCTTGTCCTCCTCCAAAGGTGATAAACTGCAACACAGCACTTCATTAGGAAGCTCAGTACACGTCTTCCTATAGCAACAAAACATTTCCGAAGTAGTAGAGAGGTACAGCTTTTATATATTCCCACCTCATTTCTACAGAAATTTACTTCAGGTCAAAGCATGCCTGGTCTGAAGTCCTCGACCCATGGTGTGTAATTTGCAACAGTGTCTTCATGTCAACACTCCAATGCCACAGGGCACAAATGTATGGTTTAGCCACAACAACTCCGCAAAATAAATTATTCCACAGCAGTGCTTATGAAGGTAAACACAGAGCAGCAAACACTGGAGTCTTCCCCAATGGAAGGTGAGGCTACAGTATCCTTTGCATGCTCAGGCCTTGGTGAGCTTTAAATAACAGACACACAGGTAGTGATTCTGCAGCTTCAGACATGTTACATCTCCTAAGGTTTTGTTTTTTTTAAATCTAAAGGGACCTCTTTTTGATTACAAGGAAAGGCATGGTTAAAATGCAACAAAACACAACTGCACGTGAGTCCAGCTGTCTAGGTCAGACCTGCAGGAAAGAACATCCTTTTCTACTGAGAACTGAAGTTTGAGCAAAAAAAGATCACTTTTGATTTGGGGACTCAGAGCACCTTTTGCCTCCTGAAATGCCACATGTTGACTTTGGACCTTTCTCTAGTGTGAATGTTGTTAAAGGCAGAGCAGAATTGTTGCCAGACCTTGTATCCATCATGTGATGTGTCAAGGAAGGATTACACTGCACCCCCTCAAACTCCTCCCCAAGGTTATAAGACCTGCTTGAAAAATACTGGGAGAGGAGCAAACGGGAAAGAGAGCAATAGACACTCTTTCCAAAGAAACCAGTCACTGCAGATTGAGTAGGAGCACAAGGATCACTGTCTGGATAGCAGAGAAAGGGTAACCACTGCAGAAGAGGAAAAGGGAGATTTGCACTGTGCTAATTCAGCTAGGAAAGGAGCCTGAGATCACAGGGAGCTGAGCTGCATGGTCCCAAGCACTATCTCCATATATGTGCCTAGCAGCCTGCGTCTAACCGCAGGGTGCCCAGTGCTCCTTGTCAGCTGAATAAATCATTAGGCCGAAAAGTGTACCAAAAGTGCCCATCAATTCACTGACTTACTGACATCCCAGTTATGGTTTACACCAGATGAATATCAATGTCCTTACAACATTGGTAGAACATTTTTAGCCTGAGATTAATCATTTAAAACAGGCCTGTATAGCAAAATAGTTTTGTGGAGACAAAGCAAAATAGTTGGGTGATATCATCAGAGTCTTTTCTGTACCTTCCCTCTTTACACTAAAATGACAGTACCTTGTTTTTATTTGAGTTTCAGCAGGAAGATTGCTGACATATACTGGTTATCCCACAGTGAAATAAAAGTAAGCACGGTTCCCATCCTAAAAATAACACTGACACTTAGAACAAGAAAGCTAATTATTTAATTTCCAATACTTGTTTTCAAAGCATTAAATGATTTTAAAAAATCCTTTACAGTCAATGCAAGAGGATGATACTCATGGGACCTGGTCTTATTCCTCCAGTTCTGTGACAGGATTCCTTTTAGGCTCTGGGAAAGTTCCTTATTCTCTCTGTGCCTCCAATTCTCGTAAAATATAAATCAACCCTTGGCACCCTTAACACAATTAACATTAGATAAAAAAAATAAAAAAATGCTAATGCTTTAAGGCAGTTCTTAGGCAAGTTAATCATGGCAATTGCCCCCACTGCCTTCTAGAGACAAACACGCAGTTAGTTTATAAGTGCCCTGAGAATCAGATTTGTTCCCATGCTCACAGCAGCATGATCGCTGCCCTGCATTTTAGCTGTCTGCCAAATCACAGACACTTCTTATTCTTCTATCTTGTTTTATTGTGGCGGTTGTTTTTTTGGTTTGGGCTTTGTTGTAGCGCGGCGTTTGCTGATCACACACCAGCTTGCTCTCTGGGAGCGCATTGTTTGGTTTAAGCATCTGCTGCGATTCAGAAGGGGCCGAGGAGCGACACATGGCTGACAGGGTTCCTCCTCCAGGTACCAGCTCCCCAGGAGCCCAGCGGGCATGTGTCGGGCAAGGGAGGAGGACAGGAGGCAGCCACTGCCAAAAGCCCCACGCTCAGGGGCTAGGACCCGGCGGACGGGCACAGGCAAGAGAGGAGAGGGTGTCAAGACGCCAGGGTGCAGGCCTGTGTTCCTGGCCTCGCCGGCAGGATGCTGGCAGACAAAGGGATTCTTTCCACCAGATTGCACTTGTAAATTTCCTACCTTGCAGGACTGGCATTGTAATTCAAACTCTGTGCCACTGAAAGTTAATGATTTACCACTCCTCACAACCCACACAAACTGACACCAGAGATTTGTGAGCAATTAATTGATAGCGCGTTACAATCTGAGATAAGTAATAAGCACTTTTACTCACAAAGCTGCCAGCACGCATTGCATAGCTTCCTGATTTGGCCCAATCAGTGAAATATGCACCGAACTGCATCTATAATAGCGTTATTCACCATCTAATTATCGTTATTTGCATCTATGATAGGTTAAATGCAGTGAATGGGATCAGACACACAGGAAGCTCTCAGCACTGGGGATACAGAAATAGCAAAAGAGATATCTCACCTTTGGAAAGTGACATTGCCAAACAGAACAGGTCCAAAATTTGGCCTAAAATACAATGGTGAAGACAATAAAAACAGAAAATAAAGCAATAAACCAAGGAATGCAATGCCTTGGGATGTTAGCACGCCTCTGGATTGAATCAAGATATATAGGTGGAGAAACAGGAAGCAAGCAAGCAAATGGAGCAACATTTGCCTAGATCTTAACATGCCACCCTTGACAGCAGCACCAATTCAAGGAGCTCCCACCTACCCTCACCCAGTCCAATTGCTGCTCTCAGGTCTCCATTCAGCTCTCCTGTAAAAGATCATGAACACGTACTACAAATTCCATAACCCAGCAAGCATATTGTAAAACTTGAATTGTTCTTAACTATCAGAGTAGTTAGAAAATTCTAAAATATGCTGTTTGGGAATCCCCTCTCTAGGCCTGAAGGCTTGGCTGAGCAGTAAAGGTACAACGAAGAGCCTAGTGTTAAAGCAAGAAAGAGGGTTTCAAATGTGTTCCAGTCATTGCATGTATCCCATACTAAGCAATTTTGAAGAAAATGCGTGGCAAGACCAAAGTGCCCCCTGCCAAAGGAAAATCCCAGATCACTAGGGCACAGAGCAACTGTCACCCTTTGCCTGCCCCTGTGTATTATAAATCCTCTCCTGCACGCTTTAGCTTAAGGTGCTGAGGCCAAGGCTGAGGAGAGAGCAAGTGCAGCACTTCTGAGCTCCTGGCTCCCCATGACCTGCTCAGGAGACCTGCTGAAATGCACCTCAGCTTCCTCACTGCACTCACCCGTGGATCCCCCCTGAAGGAAACCAGGACACCAAAAGGGATGGATTTCATCCCCACGTATGGCTGTGAGGATGCCTGTGAGGAGCAGGACTGTGAAAGCACAGCACAGAGCCATCCACAGGCACAGCCCCATTGCCCTGGGCTGGCCCAGGAAAACACACATAGACCCCTGAAAGTGAAACATGAGGTTCTGACTTCCCCCATCAAAAAGAGAGAAACAGTCCTATCTTCCTCATCCTAGCTTTCTAGCCATCGGACTACTATGCAAAAAGGTCCACAGCACCAACACGACTCTTTTGGAGAGAAACAAGAGTGAGCCTGAGCAATTTCTGCTACAAAAAGCTACTGCAGTTTCCTTCATGGGCCATAAATCCCAAGTAGAGAGAGGCACCTCCTGGTAGCACTGAGAAAAGCACCTGTACGTCTGTCCCATCTCTCAAGAGCCTGACACACCCACTCTCGTCCACGTATTTATTTGGCCTCAGCGTTCACTCTGATCTCATGAAATCCCATCCTGAAATACCCAGAGCCTCCCCCTTACTTCCCAGAACCTGGCTCGGAGCTGTGAAGTCCATCACTAGACCCCATTGCCTAACAGTCAGTGGCTCCCACACTGGTGGCTCCGAGATCCACCCTCTCTGCCTCAGCTTCCAAGCAGAAACAGAAGTGACTATTCCTCTCTCTGAGCAGTTTTATGGCACAGATATATATTTAAAGCCTATTGGCCATGCAGGTAGAGTAGCAATGAAAACTCTGCAGACACCAAGGGCAGCTGATAATATTTTCATAAAATGCAGAAAGACTTCACCCCACACCTGCAGGAAGCCATGCAAACAGGCAGATTGATCACAGGCTGAAATTGCTGTGGACAGATCAAGTCAAGTTTCCACGAGAGCTCAAACAGGCAGGAAAGCACTCCTCTCCAGTGAGGACTGGAGAGCATCCTTCACCCAGCAACACTAATGAGACAAACAAGCGAGTCCACCGGGCTGACCTCAGCGCACAGGAGCTGAGTCCCTGGAACACATTGCTTTTCTGATCACCTCCCATTTAAAAGTTTACTAAATCAAACAGGATTAATTGGACAGGGCCACAACACCCTGAAACAGTCTGCTTTTCATTTATAGCTTGAGTCATGGTCAGGTTCGTGGTTCTAAGGTATCAATTATGCCGTTTCATACTAATTTGTTTTGTAGGAATTTTGCACTAATCTGGATGTTCAAACCAAACAAAATAGATGTCTTTAAATAGCCCCTTACCACAGATGCTGCTGTGGTGATCAAACCTGCTATGGAGGAGAATCGTAAAACTTGAACTTCGCTGCTTTGTGAAGAGAACTGTAAAAAACAGTGGGAAATACTACAGCAGTACCAATTCATCCAGGCAACAGCCTTGATCCTACTTCAGCTCCAGCCAGTGATTACCACCAATAATTTCACTGGTCCTGGCAACACCAAGCCATGTACTTCAATGGATAATCAGGCTTAAGGAGTTTTCCTGTGGATCTGGAGGTCAGCAAGCAGGACCACACATGACAATCAGAGAAGAAATTGTCACTACATGTTTTCAGAAAGCAAAGCTCACCACCTGTTAAAGACCACGTATTTAACTCATTTTGTATTTTTTACTTACAGAGCTAGTAAGAAAAAAGAGATCCAAACCCTAAACCACATTTATTCCACTCTGGATAGCATAGACTGCTTTAAAATATAGAATCAGATGGTAAATTCTCTTCCCATCTTCACACCAAATTCCATTCTTCCCAATAGCAGATAGCAGCAAAAACCCCAGGGAGGTTCATTTTCATACCAGGTCCCTAAAGAAATCACTACAAGAGAATAGCTACAGTTCATAGAATTAGCCACCACCTGCTAACAGTACCATTTCATGGTGATGGACATCCTTCTCATGCCAAGTTTGGAAGACTTGGGCAACTTGCTGCTCTGTAGGCTGGCACATAACAGTAACCAACAGTTATTTAAAATCTGCAATTTCTGGTCTACCTTTGACTTTCAGGAGTTCCTCTGATTCAGACATTTTGTCCCACAGCACTTTTATGCAGCTAATGACGATGTGAGTTTATAAATTTGAGAATATCCACCTACCCAAATGTTTACAGTTTGACTGTACTACGTTGTACTGGTACGTACGCGAAACATTGTTCCTACCAGAGAGATACAGCTGCTGTCCCTTGGCCTGTTTACAATACTGTCCTAAGTAGTGGACAACCTCTGAAGCAAAACAACCCAGGCTATATGAGCTCTGTCATCTTTTTCAGCATGAGATGGTTTTCAGCATGTTAATTATTTCACTTTCAAAGATAATCATGCACATGTTGCAGTTTGCATCTGTGCCAAAGCAGACACCATCTCGCACATGAAAATTCCCATGGTGTCGGAGCTAGTGTACTCTCTGCTTCTCTTTTGGAAGGGAATTTATGTTCCTCCAGTGCAGATGTTCCCCTTTGCTTCCATGAAATCCTTGTCTAAACAGAAGCCAAAGGGAAAAAGGAAGAAACATCATAATCCTACTTTTTTATTATACAAGAAGCCAGCTCTCCACCATTACAGTCTAGCACTCAGCTCCATAATGAATTATTTATCCTAGAAAAACAAAAATGCTTTATTTAAGATGACAGAGAGCCTGTAAATTTGCTTCATATATATGCATTGACTAATTAGATTAATTAAGCACGCATACACTTCTGAACAATCAGGCAGGTGGCAAATCACATTTAAGGTGACTTATACGATTCATTCTATCATCCTCACACTTGACAAATGACATCCATTCCAGCAAGAAACCAGGGCAGAAAATAGCCTATTATTTGCAATGTACAGTACCATTATTTTCACATTTTATTTACTTCTTTAAAGAAACTGTAAGACAAATAAACAGTTTCCAGCAGCTAATCCTCTTTCATTTGAGCACCCAGAAATATAATTCTCTGTGCTGCATTAAAACAACAAAACCTGGTAAAGCTATTAACACCATGACTCAAACTGAAATCTGTGAGATAAAGGAACTCTGCTGTACAGCTGAAGAACTATGCTTAAGCTCTTGCAGAGAGTACTGTGAAATGTATCTATTTCAACCAGTGGAGATTCACGGAACCTTTCGGTTTCTCTTCAAGCAAGAAAACAAAGGAAAGGTAATAGCTGGAGATTTGTTTACTGGGCCTGCTGCCTTAGACAGCTGTAAGCACACTCAGAGGCCCCTAGAGAAGAGCAATTGCAACTCCTGAACAAGCACTGAGCTCCTCTCGACTGCGTTTCAAGCTCTCAGAGACACAAGCCCCGAGCCGGTGGCCTTGCACATCCTGCGCCAGGAGGAGATGGGGCAGAGGGTGCCCATGGCAGCAGTAAGCTTTCTGCTGGCGGTGCTGCAGCCGGCAGCCACCTCGTCTGCCACCCTCGGCCCAAGTCTCAGAGATATTCCAGGCCCCCCACATCCACAGGCGATCAGCCAAGTGACTAAGCCCAGCTCCAACTCTGGCCAAGCCCAAACCTCAATCATGTCACTGACGATGGGACCTGCAGCAGAAACCAGAGCGATGGTGCTGGGAGCACAAAGGTAACGTGAGCTCAGCAAGAAAAGGAATATAATCAACACTTCAAGTGGTTATTTCCAGGAACCAAGGCAGGCACCAAAAAAAACCCCCAAACCAGCCAAATGTGAATGGAAAGGATTTAACAATCTTTCCTCATCTTTATGAACTTAAATGCTGAGGCTTTCACTATGAGTTAATGACTGGTTTGCACTCCTCCTTTCTTTGTGCACTCTGCCACTAATCAGGAGCAGCGAGCTACCTCAAAGCCTCATTACTAGCCAACAAAAAAAGCCAATGAATCCTCAAACAGAAGTTTTGCTGCAGTGGCATATTGCCATTTAGCTAGAGAGAGGCAGGAGAAAGCAAGTCAGCAGTGACATATTCTGTGCATCCAGCTGGGAGAAATAGAAAACCCAAGTATAATACCGCATCTTATCGGAAGTAGTTAATCTGACATAACTTACTTAACAAAAATTACAGTCTATTAAGAAGGCATGTAAGCAATGCAGCTGAAAACAAGTCTACACGGGAATCAGCTAGCATAATTACGGCTGGCTAAAAAATAGGAGAGACAGAAGAAAAAACTGTGCATAATTTACCAGCTGACAAATGTTAATGACAAATAGAAGAAAACAGGTCCTTGACAAAGAGAAATAATGGCTGCTCACTTTGTAGTTTCACTTCAGAACGCAAATATTTTTACTGGGGGGGGAAGCGGGGGGAAGACCAGCACAAAAAGGGGAAGTCTCTGTGACATGGGTTAGTCCTGGCTTTGCTTTAGTGCTGGTTAAACACAGTTTGTGCATGAAGAAAATACATTTGTGCCTGCAATCTTACAAGATTAATATTTCTCTCCATCTCCTAACAAGATAATCACATGCGTTGTGTAACATTAAGCATATGAGCAGTCCTTCTGGAGCCACACTTTAAATTCAGGACACGCCGAGCTACTTTGCTGAGCTGGAGCCATGGGGAATGCCACAGGGATTGCGCTGTATGTTTTCTGCAGACAGATAAGAGGGCTGTGAGGATTTAAGCATCACGTCCCGCTACCTACAAATATCTCATTACAGTTTTGGGGGAAAAAAAGTCATTGTCATTTTCAGGTATTACATTTTTGTTGCTTAGTTTTAGGATAATTTCACATATTAGAACCACAACAGAGCAATTCTAACACAGCAGTGTTCAGACGAGCACCTCTAGGATGGCCTGCACAGAGGATGGAGGTCCCGTGCTCCTTATTAAACTCTTTTTTTCACCTCCCATTAAAGGCAGTCAACATTATTCACTGTAATGGTGTAGCTGCCACATGAAAATTAATCCTAGATGGGGATCAAGGCAATGAATTTGCAAAAGGACAAGCTGTGCAGCAGCTGAAGATTCTTGGGCACCAGGCGCTGTACAAGACCAGGGGTGGCATACCGGTGTCAAAGTGAGAGAGCTGATTTTATCATATTGAAAACATGCAGAGTTATCTTAGGAAGGAGACATGTTAACATATAATCTCAGGCCAGGACTAACTAGGAGCTTGATTTTTAAAGATATATTGGTGTCTAATAGGCAGCTAGTAGGATTTCTTGCAGCATTAGGCCTCCAAATACCATGGCCTGAGGAAGCCAATATTCCGATTGCGATCTTGAATGTTGTCCACGTGCTCCGCTCTGGAATACCTCCGTTATCTGACTGTCACCTAGATGAACACATGCTCG
>JAOXJM010000052.1:20363195-20388651 GCA_026413425.1 Tringa solitaria | reverse complement strand
TTTGTTACCTGAAGAAAAGAAATCTAGTATGACAAGTAATTATTTTACACACCCACATATTCACATGGTCTTTCAGGAGGCCAATTTTCCATAGCAGAAAGCAATCATTAGCAATAATCAAAACTGTTAAACAAATCTTAATTGTGAGTAAAAGTGCCTTCTTAGACACCTAAATGCACAGTTCTGCTTGTAGAAGACGTCTTTTCAGGTAAGAGAAATCTTGATTAAGAAAGGAAGGGGCAAAGGAAACAGGACTATGAGTAGTAATGAAAACAGTCTTTTATGATACGCAATTTGTAAGAGAACTGAAAACTATCAATGAAATTTCATAACCAAAAGGCAAAAAAAAAAAAATGCTGAAAAATGCTCCAGCTGTGGTACAAAGGGCAGCAATCCACACAGAGAGAGAGAGAAGGGTTCAAGGGCTGCAAGGCAGACAACACCCAGCCAGGGATCAGAGTATGGTTGTGTCTATCCAAGCCCCCGGACAGGCAAACCTGCGCATAGCCAGCTGTGTGCCCTCAGCCTTCGACCTCATGTAGCAGGGCTGTAATGGTGGGGGTTAAATCACTCAGCCTCACTCTTCAGAAAATTCACACTATTTCACACTACTAATCAGAGGTTACAGAAAGCCCTGAGGATTCCCAGTGGTACTTCAGGCATCAGGAAAGAAACACGTTGTCCAGCATGAGTTTACAGCAGGATTCCTGTCTACCCTGGATAAAGAGCTGACCCCTTAACTTTATATTTTCAAGAAAACAAAGCACTATATTATTTATCTCTGAAAGGTATTTTGGAGGAATGAAATATCTGGTGCCCACAAGAAGGTTTTTCTTGAACAAATGCTCCTTGTGCACAGATTTGCCCAGCAAAGAATGGGAGAAATAAGCACGGGAGGGGGTGGCCCTAGATAGCTGGTACTATTCCCTTTCCTGTCCTCTGCCTTGCCTTATTATTCTCATCCTGCATCTTCAGCATCTTTACCAAATACTGCAAAGTGTGTTTTGACAACCTTTGATAAACACAAGGAATGAAGTACAAGCATTAAAAATATATGTCGGCACAACACGTAAAACAACATGCGCGTAATAGCCTTAGCAATTTTGTTAATATACTCTAGCTTTCAAATGTTGTTTCTCTGGCTTCTCTAAGCAAGCTGACTCCAGCATGAACACTGCAGGTTTCACTGGTTGGGATTTTTTTTTTAAATTCCTCCCCCCGTCTCCTTTAGAGGTCAGCCTCTCAAGTAATAGCTTCTGCATTTTAGCTGTCAGCAATATTTCCTCTTTTCTCCTGCTGCTCAGGTCAATCATCTTTTCCCACTGAGGTTGGAAAACCTGCCTGCTCCTTTGCTTTCTAATTATAATCTTCAATTCATCTCCCTTCACTTTCATTCAATTCTTGAACCACATTGGTCTTTTTCTTTCTCTCTCTCTACCACTTGAATATGTTTTTTTCCTTGTCTCAAGCATTTTTATGCAGCTAACCAGGATGATACAGAACCAGTAACTAGCATTTGGTTCTATTCATAAGATCCTTGTCCTTTCCTAAGTGTCACCCTGCAGTTTAAGCACACACAGCTGCACAATTATTATGTGGAAAGAGCTGCTAGCAATTTCAGCCTGTAGCAGAGGACCCCACGTGTTGTGCCTTCCAAGTCTCCCTCCTCCTTTCCTAGTCTCCTAAAGCAACCACGAGTCCCACTTCTGAGACCCCACTCATCCCCATGTCAAGTGGCCAGAGGAGAGCCTGACATTCCTGACAGGGATGCTGCCTGCCTTCACAAGGAGCTGCCAAAAAAACAGAGCAAGAAGCCACCAGAGAAACCATCTAATGGTGCACACAGCAGGGCTATACTGGGTCCTACAAGCCCAGGAAGCATCCTACCTTTTTTGGTACTGACAGTGTTATAAGCAGTCGTGCAAGGAGGGGTTAAAAACAAAGAAGACTCAAGAAACCTCAATACACAGCAGCTATCCATGCCAGAGGATTTAATGGTCTGATTTTTTAATAACTTTATCACTATAGATGTGTATGAAAGCTTTCCTGAGTATATACATTTCCATCTCATGAAGCAAATTGGTCTTGGGAATTGCCAATAGACAAATAATTCTTTTTAATCCCTGTCTTTTCAAGTTCTCATTAGTTTTTATAAATAGCACAACAAAAACCTTGGTGTTATTTAATGGAATTTAATCTCTAAGTATTTCTCAAAGACTTAATTTAATCGACTTCATGCATCACATCCAGAGTTTTCCAATATTATTAGCAGGTTGGCCAGAGAACATTTACTAGAAAGACCCTATCAGAAATGGCAACACCACCCCTATGGCTGTCAGCTCAGGATGAATGCCAGGATTTCTCAGACAACTGCCACAAAGTGCTTCAGATCTCTTCAGCAGCCTGTTTTCAAGCAGCTGGGTCAATTCAGACAGTATGTGAGGGAGCTTTATTTTTAAACGTGTATTGCCTGAAAACTTTGGTTCTGAAGACTCAGTGGGAATGAAGATGGCTTTCAACATCATAGATCTACCCTGGGTACCCATCAGGAGACACCGCTGCTTCCTTTCATAAACCCTGCACTACCCACCACAGGGCATGCATCTTTTCCAGAGCACAGAGGGAAGAACAGCCTCTCCATACGACTGTGCAACCCAGTCCCGGCCAGCCAGGGGGAAAGGGCAGCAACAGCATTTGCTTGAGAGGGCAGTCAAGAAACACCAAGTCTCTATTTGGAGCTCCCTTTCTGGAGCCAGCTCTACCGAGCCAGAACTCACTTTTCAACCTGCAAGGGACATTTTTTCCCCTCCTGACAATTAAAGTTAATATAAAGACTTTTATTAGCCCTTTGGAGCCAACAAGTCCAGAGATCTCAGTGTTATGACAAATACAAGATGCATTAGTGTGCCTATATGGATTTAAAGCAGTCAAAGAGGTCTCATGACTATCAAGAATCAGGAAACACAGCCACAAGGGTTTCTTTAACCCTTTTTATTAAAACCCAAATTCTTTCCATGCTGCATTTTTCCAGTAAAGCAAGCAGAATACTGCCTCCAAATGTGGCCATAAAATGGAAAAAGAGTGAAAACAAATGCTATTTCTCTTGTGGGTTCCCTTTCTGGACTACAGTTTTATGGGAAGTCAAGTTCTCAAAACACTCAACAAGATTTGAAGTAACACCACCATGGTCAGAGTGAGGGGAAACCAGAATTCATTCCATCAATTGTATTCACAAACCACTGCGTCACTAGACCTACAACCAAACAGGGAGTACAAACTTGCAACAAGAACAGCATTCCTTTCGTAAGGCCCGAAACAAAAATAAAGGTATGGTATGCCAAAGATCAGAAACTCCAGAGAAAGCCATGGAATGCACTTTTAAGTGAAAACTGGGGCACTGTATGGGGACATTGAAATAAAACATCACGTCGATGTAATGCTCCTAGTCCCCTTCAATTGGTAGTAACCTTCCTGATTATTTCAACAGGAACAGGTTTCCACCCAAATTCTAAATATTTCACACATGCTAAAAATGAAGACACATGTAAATTTAAAGATCTTATTTGTGCCTGCCATCTTTCTAATAGTATCTTAATTGATCAGAAATTTGTAACAGTTTCCTCATCACTGAACAGAAAAAAAAGTATCGAAATACATGATAAACTGGTCATCACAAGTTACTGAAAAGAAGCAAAGAAGAAAGTTCAAGGCAGTGTCCAGAAGATCTGCTCAGGTAGCAAAGAAAACCAAGAAAAGCACATCAAATCTCTGCTGATTTTTTCCAGTAGGTTAATTCTGAATGATAACAGAGTTTCAAAATGAGGCAGTGCATGCAGGTGTAATCATGACTAAGACTGATAAACTGTAAAGCACCAGTGTTCAAACCTTAATTTAAAGCTCTGGTAGAATTCATATTAAAAGACATGTTAGGTGGTCTCTGTTAGACTGCTGTGAACTTTCCATTCTATAAAGTAGTCTATAAAATATTTTCCACTAGACTGTTTGCTGTCTTAATTATACAGTGTGATATATAATCTATATCATTCTGAGTTCATTCTCTCCTTGGCAATTTTCCAGCAGTAAAATAATAAACCCTTTGTATGTTTTCAAGTCAATAAATAGCTCAAAAATAAAATTAAATAAATCTTGCGTTTTAAAGGTCTATTTGTCCTCTTTTGTTTGTGTTTCTTAAAAAGAAAGCTCCTTAGTCTGATAGAGATTAAATAAGAACCCAAATCAACAGTTTTAAGTCTATCAAATCTAGAAGAGAAAATTCTCGGAGATTATAAAATACGGGTTTAAGGTTTGTGCTTAAAGCTGAAATTGTTTGGGTTCAAAGGACAGCGAATTCATTAAAGAAGCTACTAATAAAAACCGTTCAGGCGTTTTATTTAGTTTTTAATATAAAAATTATTTGACATTTGTCTTACGAGCTCCGACAGTCATTTCTCCGTATATAGGGTATGCTCTCTGGAACACAGAAAGGTTATTGCGAAAGTAATCAATCATGTCAACAACCCAGCAGTCTTGTAAACAGCCAGCAAATCTGTTAGCTCTAGGTTCCCTTGCAGCTGCTTTTCAATTTGTGCGGTGTATAAATACATATGTATAATCAATATTGTAATTAAATTCCATCCCACTAATACTACTGTAATTCCTGGCAAATTATTATTCCTAAAGTACTGCACCTGGAAAGAGTACAAGATGCTATCGACATCTCTTTACTTTTTAGAGCCTTCAGAAAAACTCTGTCAATCATAATGGACTACTCATGCCACTGCAATGGCTGCTTAGTGGCTCCATTACAGCTGTCAGGTGTTTACAGATAGTCTTATTGCACATAGATGTTAGGGCTGATCAGAATAAAATTACAACAGTGATAGTATTAATAATAACGGGAAGAGAGGAAAGACCCCCCTGCCCCAGGCCGTATGACTGAGGGCAGCCCTGCTCCCACTGCCCACGCTGCTGCTGCAGCCCCACTCCTCAGTAGTTCCTAGGGCCAAGAAGGAGGGAGGGAGGGAAGAAATGCTCCATGCCAGATAAAAACTTTGCAGAAGTGGCAGTTCTCCCTGATTTTGAGGCAGTTTCTCAGTTGACAATTCATGGTCCTAGCTCTGCTTGACTTCAGGGGAGCTCTGTCAGGACATGCCTCTCAGAAATGTCAGGCTGCCTGCCAGTGTCAGTTTTTGGAGGAGCGAGCACAACTTGCTATCACACTATCACTACAAAAACAGAAAAGCCCGCTCTTTCCAATAATGTTTTTGTGAACCTGAAAGTGTACACAAAACACACAAATGTAATTACTTCAAAACAAAAATATTTGTGACACGATTCTAGGGTGTCATATTAAAGAACAGTAAAAGCAAGAAATATTTATTCTTTATGAAGGCAGTTGTTTTTGTTTAAGAAAAACCTTGTTTAAAAACCCTTGGAAGAAAACTCCTCAAAGGCTTTTCAATTCTAGATCTCAATGTACCTAATAAAAAGAAAAATCACCATTCCCCATTTTATGGATAAGTAAATAGATGTGTAATAGACTTATCGAGGTTCAACACAGAACTGGAGGAGAGCTGGGAATAGAATCCGTTTCCCAAGTCTAGTAAAATGCTTTTCCAAAAAAAAATTTTAAAAAGTTTAAAAAAAAAAAAATCTACAGAATACTGTTAGATCTATGTAAGGCTATCCCAGTTCCATGCCTTCTCACACCTTTTAGAGCCTACCCGTAAGTGATAACACTTATAGACAACCTTAGCAGGTGAAACTCAAATACTGAACCTAGGGATTAGGGATTTCTGCCAGTTTTAGTAACTGCATTCTGATTTCACAGGGTGTGAACAATTTGAATGAGCTGGGGATTCTCCTCATGTTACATCAATTATTTACTATGGTAGTGCCACAGACTCAGTTCTTGAAGAGAAACTCAAACTTCTTCAGGTCACTGTCCTTAAATTACTTTTATCCAAAAAAAAGAAAAAGAAAGAAAGAAGTAACTTAGTCAATGAATATAAGTTTATTTCACTAGAAGTCCCATTAATGTCAATGGGGCCATTGTGAAAATGCTGCAGGTTTTCCAAAAAGGTGCACAGATCATTGGACTCAATTCAGCTCTAGGATGCACCTGCATCTCTAGGCAGTAGTAGGGCAATACAGTTCACAGTTACTAAAAATACGCAGTATACTGGAGCCAGAGAAAGCATGTAGTGGTTCAAAGCTACACAAACACAGAATTTCCTCTCTCTCTCCTTCCTACACTGAGCTCACCTTTCTCATTCAACTCACAAGCAGCCTCCTCAGCTGAAGAAATCAAAGAACAGCACAACCACAGGTAATTTTCCACTGGGAGATTCAGAAAAGCAGCTTGTGAATCAGAAAAACCTGTGCATGTGCTCCTTACTCCTTTTTGTACCACCCTCCCCCCCACACACAATTATTTTCAATCCAGCAAGCATTATTTTAAGGAGTGCCTTTGAACTGAGCGGTGCAATACACCTAGACAACAGAAGTGGAAAAAATTACTGTCCAAAGAGGGAGCAACAAAGCAGGCCACAGCTCTGCTTCCCTGTGGTTAACAAGCTCTCTGCATTGCACTGGAAGTGTCAGAGGAAAGGTTGCAGCTGGTTGGCGCCCAGCTTTGGTACAGGTTAGCACTGGTAAGGCTGGAAAAACCAGCTTCTCTTTCCTGTATTCCAGGAAATTTGTATTTATAAAGTGTCTTAGATTACTTACAATGCTTACCTCATCACTTGTAACTGACCTTTTCACTGGTCCAAAGCAAGACTGTACCTGGTTACAAAAACCACAGAATACCTCATGTGGGCAAACAACATTTCTAAAAAATTTATTCTCTCAATAGTTTTACTAAGCTGGCTGGAAGGAAACCATCCTATGAATAACACCAGGAAAGAAAGAAGAGACTTCATCAAATGAAGGGCTATCACCACTTTTTTTTCCACATTCACATCCAAACTTTACTAACACATCAGGGATCAGCATTCTCCAAAAGAAAACTACTCTGTAGCAAATGATCTATCTTCTGCCATCTTTAGTCATTATCAGCGAGATCATGTTTCTCCCAATAAAAATTTACAGAAGACTCTCATTCACAAGCACTAACAAAAGACTAGATTCTTCTAAAGGCATCCAAAAGAGCAGAGGAACGGAGTGAGCACACCTTTCACTACAGATGAGGTAAATAAAACACATTCGTGGCTGTATCAACGTCCTAAATCTTGTCTCACTTGTGGCAACTGCACCTCAGAATAACTCAATTCCTTTCAGAGAAGTTGCTATAACGCATGTCAACATAAATAAGATCAGAAATGGTGTGCCATTGAACAACAAAACACAATGGTGCCAGAAAACCCTTGGAATTCAATTTTTGTATCTCCTTCTGGCAGTATTATTTTGCATCCTATATAATCATTAAATAGCATTTTACATATTCTTTATCTTTTTAAAAATTGTTATATAGCTTTATACTAAAAAACCAAGGAAGGATATCTAAACTGAAAATACCTCTGAAATTACTTTGAAAAATAATTGTTTTATCCTTTCTGTATCACAAAAAAGATACTTTATTTTAAAGGGAGTGCATTCAGGTGATGAATCACTGCCTCAGCAGAGATTTTACAGTCCATGATTGAGTCATAAAGGAGAACAAAGCTGAGAACTGAGCCAGGGTAGCTGGTAGTTGAGAGGACTGGGATACAGGCAGCAGGCTACGGGTGAAAACATACCAACACTGCACAAAGGATAAAAGAACAATTATCAAGGCCAAATAGAGACATTCAGCTCTGGCTGTCTGACCCCATGAGACTGAATATAAGCTTTTCTCTTTTTTAATGTTTCATTCTAACCTGATATTGACAAAGATTTTTATGTCCTCTGATGTTTCCTCTGAAAAAGCCTAGTGCTCTTTCAAAATTAATGTTTCTTGTTACACACCTTTCTATTTTTCAGGAAACACAGAAATTGTACTTCTTCAAAAGCTTCACACAGGTTTTGCATTGTCCCAGATTTTAACTTTCCCATCACTTGAGCAAAGACCATGTATAACAGACTTTTCTCCTGTTTGTTTAAGTGCTGGTTTAAGACTTGAAGGTCTGCCTTCTTCTTTGGGAGGAGGTAAATTTTATATTTATGTCTTCTCAGCCCTAGACCTTCTCATTGCCCAATTTATTTTTCCACTTACTTCAAGCCATCAACCTATCTCTGCCATTAGCTCTGATTTATAATGCCTAGGAACATAATCCAATCATGAATCTTCCTTGGGAATGCTGTAGTGGCATGAGAAAAGATCCCTGTTTAGTGCTCTTCCTAGGGTAGAAAACATGAAGCTTCTAGAGCTATCAAAAACATAAGAGGCTCTTTTGTCTGATATTCCCATTCCAATCCTCACGATGTATCAGCTGGGCAGAGAGCAGGCTCATCAGGCACTTACAGGAAGGGAGGAAAGGGATTTCCTGTCTCAAAAAACTAAGATTTCAAAACACTCCCTTCCCACAACCGGATTTAACAGAGACCTTTCAAACCCTTTCCCCAAAAGAAAAGAGAAGACTAGTTTACCAAATTAGCCAAACACTAGGACGAGGGAGATCCAGAGTTCAAACTCCCAGCCTGAACTGGGCAGAGCAGGTCTCAGTTCTACAAGTCAGGCCAGCATCTCAGCTGGGTCATTCAGAGTTCTCTGTGCAGGTATCCTCTCCCAGAATTTCCAACTCCAAATTAACAAATCTTATTATTTCCTATTTCTTACTGGGAGCAAATAATTTTAATAAATCACAATTTTTCCACCTAAACACCTCTTATTAAAATTCCGTATCTTGTTTGTTGTCAGCCCAGGCTTTTGTCACATATTTTGTAGGACTGCAATGGGGTAGGAAATTCCATCTGTTGTTTTAAAAGGACGCAGAGAAAGGCTGGACAACATTGCCCCACTAGACTTCAAAGCTTGCGAAATCAGGATTGCAAACAAAGAGAGCTGGATTTATTTATTCAGTCAATTTCACAATCTCGCTGATGTTATTGCTTACTTTTTCCTCTCTTTATCGGTTGGCCACTTCTGCAGTAAATCGTCTAAACAGAGTGGAGGAGGGCTGTAAAATGATCTTAGGATTTATTACACTGCTTTTGCAGGATAAGGTTCTGTGATGCAGAATACAGAAGATTCCTATGGAAATATGAGCCCTCTTTGGTCATTTTGATCTTTTCAGCCAAAACTTTCTGAAGTCACATAAGTGACATAGGAGCCTAACCCCATTAACTTTCAGTGCAACTTGTGCCTAACTCTTCATGTTGCTTTTGAAAAGGGAGTTTAGAGTAAAGATATAGTCGATGCCACATAAAAATACCAAGTACAGTTCACTGAGAAGTTGTTAGAAGAGTTTTGCAATGTACTTTTATAGCCAGGAGTCACCATTTCAGTCTGAACAATTTGGCAATTTTATAAAGGAAGTGTCTTTTATTCCTTTGCAGTTTCACATTATGTCCTCCTGAGTACCAATGAAGATTCATCTTGGACACTGTAGTGCAATGAGCAGCAAATTAATATATACTGATACGCCACTTGTCATAAAAAGTCTTGCCAACAGTTCTCACACATCTCCTCTCTATTGTTTTGCCTAATCAATAAAAAGGCTTATCTCTGACTTTTACATGAAAATGGAAAAGAGTGAATGCTTACCCATCTTCTAAAGCACAGTGCTCTTCTGAGAAATGTTTGGCAGATAGTGCTTCTTACAGTAACACTTCACTTTAATAGCACTTTAATGCTGAATTGACAGTGGAAGTCCCATAGAAATGTTCAAGGCATCCACATTAATGCTAAATAAAAGTCATTATGATTTTAGAGATATGCCAGGACAGAAATATCTAATCTGGCAGACTCCCTGTGAGCATGAGTGGGAGATGCTTGGTAACCTTTTGAAGAGGCTGTCAGCCTTTAGATCTCTTCTTACATGTACACGGCACTTTCCTTACAAAAGTCCCCAACTCTCCTTACAGGCTGCTTCACGTTTACTATTAAAATCAAAGTTGCTCTCAGGTCATTTCTGGGGCGAAGGGGCAGCAGACAGGCAGGCAACAGGAACATGATACATAAACAGCACTGGTGGTAATGGAGACGTTTTGCTGTGAAGGCTCCTTCAGTAGCCTTAGAGCAGAGAGAAGAGATCTTGCTCTTGCAAACTAATTGTTTATCTTAAATGTGCAAGAAAGAAATGCAGCATAAAATTTGCTGAGATTTAGGATGGGATTCAAACTTAATGAGTTTAAATCATTCATGGTTTGAATCCCTTACTAGAACACAGAAAACTTGAGTCAGTTCCTGGATTTAGTCCCCACTCCTGCCTTCCTCTGCTTCCTCCCCAAAAATGAGCTAGTCCTTGAGATTCCGTTGCTCTGGCTTCCACTTCAGGGAGAGGATGAACATCTTCCCCAGATAAATAAATGTAGCTGTACTTTCACAGTCTTGTACAGAGAAGAGATGCATTAACATATTGGTATGCTTACTATAGCTGGAAAAAACATAAAGACCATTTTACAGATGGTGGACTAAGCTACAGAGGCCAAGACTAAAGCTGCTAGATGGCTGTACTTTACATCTATATGTATTTTCCCTTCCCTCCAAGCACACATGCACAGAGAATAAAATGGCTTCAGAAAGGACCAGACAAGCAGGTGCTTCTCTTGTTTCATATTTTCTTCTCCCACAAAGGCAGTTTTTCCTGAAGAGAAAGTGTAAACGCCTGCATCAGGCAAAAGTGAGGTCATGAAGCTCCTCAGGGGAGTCCTACCTTTGGAACAAAGATTAGGTTGGACCTTGAAGGAGGAAAGTTAATTTTCCTTCCAAAACTTGTCCTTTAAATGCTAAATGTGGGTAACCCTGACACCCATATTTATGTCCAATTCCACTTTTAATCTTGCTCATCTCCTACTCTTTATTTAAAGTACTCTGTCTTAAGCCAACCCTAAACAAACCATCAGTTTTCTAAGTAAGTCATGTGTAAAATCACCAGTTGAAAGCAGAAAAGCTCCAGCTGCTTGGAGCGTATCAGCCTCATGTTTCAGCATGACTTCATGGGCCGAGAGTAGCCTGATGTGGGATTTCCCATCCTTTGCCTGCCCCACAAAGCTTCTCCACTGAGGCTGCTGGACATACATGCTTTATGCTCAGATAAACATGAAAAAATAATCCCTATGTTTCTTCCAGGCAAATTTCTGTGTTGAAAAAGAGAAAATTACTCAGAAAAGGCAGACATACGTAGTCCTTACTGCGACACTATTTCTGATCACTGGCTACTATGATACCGGTAGGAAAATACTGCCAATTTTGAAGATTTGAGCAGCTTAATTAAACCACTTCCATTTCAAATAATAAAGCTCAAAAGTAATTAATAAAAAGGACGTGGCAATCTCTGCAATAATATTTCATATTTACTGTTGGAGAAATAATCCCTTAAAAAGGTTAAATGGGCTCCAAAGGTGCAATAGAAAGGAATAAATTCTCAGGAAAGTTCAAATTCAGTTATGGGCTACAGAGCAGGTTCCAGGCGATGTCTGCAAGGCGAGACAGCTTCCTCGTTTACAATAACTAGAGAGACAGTTTCTCCATCTGCAAAAGAGATAATGGTGTTGACCTTCTTTGTGCATTCCTGTGACATCTACTGATGAAAAAGATGCCATAATAAATACACTTTCTTCTTAGCCTATAATCCCGTGAAGTTTCTATGCAACAGAGCAACCAGAACATCATCATTTTCTGTCCCAGCATACAGAGACTGTCCTTGAGAGCAAGGCAAGGAATACAGAGAAGAAAACATCCTAGTAGAGAATTTGGATGTTCTTTGTTAAACAACAAATAGCAACTGGGAACTAAGAGGCAGAGGTAGCTGACATTGCTACCAGTGCTGAACCACCTCTGTTTCCCCGAATAAGCCTGAGTGAACAGCAGCTCATGACTCATAGATTTAGCTCTCTGTACAGTTAGCAAATGCTTAAATTCTAAAACTTACAGAAGTTGGCTGTTATTTTCTAAAACCACAGCAGTCCCCAGTAGGTAACATGAGAGCTGTGCCTCTTACTGGACAGATAAAAGAGCAGAGGCTAGGATATCATTATCCTTCATTTCACAAGTAGAAAACCCGGGCAAAGATTATTAGAAACATCTCCCAAAAGCAAAGCACACCGCCCTGGGGCATACCCACTGCAGACCAACGCCTGCGTTACATTTGCCTTCAGCACAGGCCCAGAACTAGAAACTTCCCACGAACACAGAAGGACACACTGCCAAGCATTTTATAACCTCTCTTTTTACAAACATTTTCAAAAATAGTTTATATATAATTCTTTACTGAAAGGCATAAAGCGTCTTGCATCAGGGATTGACCATTGAAGTGCTGACTACTTTAGAGATATCACGACTGATTCAATTCTC
This sequence comes from Tringa solitaria, assembly GCA_026413425.1. NCBI lineage: Eukaryota > Metazoa > Chordata > Aves > Charadriiformes > Scolopacidae > Tringa > Tringa solitaria. The sequence continues at coordinate 20,376,215 of JAOXJM010000052.1, read as the reverse complement.
CTAAGCAGCCCACAGGTATGGATTTAAAGGCTATCAAACCTTTATTGTGATTAAAACGTTGAAGCCACAAAGCAAGTTAAAAGCCTAGGTAATAAATGATAGGGCTCACTTAAAATATATGTGAAACAGTTCTAACTTATTTGCAAACACACAGAGATAAGATCTGTCAAGTTGTCTTACTGACAGCACAATCTTCCTTTGCCTCGCTACTTTGGTGAAAAGTTGAAGCACCCAGTGAAGGGACTAAAACACTCTCTTTACCCAAAGAACATGAACCACTGACAGCAGTAGGGCAAGTGTTCCCACACAGCCTTGTCGGTATAAGCTTTAGCTGGGAACTGTGAGGGATCAGCACTTCTAAAGCAGGGAAACTAACCCATTCTTCATGCCTCTCCCAAGCCACAGTATCCTTTTTCTGAGACCGCCAGGAGTGGAGTCTCACAAGCCACTTTTCATCATGTCCACCTAATGCAGTTGCAGTATGTGATGCATTTCTATTAGAAATGTAGGGCACTGGGATACTATGAGCCCAGTTAAATTTACCCACTGGAAGCTGCACTATTAATTTAACAGGGAACATTCCCCCCAAAAATCCACTTTATTTTTGCTGTGTCTTATTCCAGTCTATAAGATTTCTTCCCTCAATTTCAAATAGATGGGGTGTAGGCTCCTAAGGAGAAAATTTATTTGCTAAGAACCTGATTTCTACAGCTTTTCAAGACTTGAGAAAAAAAGCCAATAGCAGAGAAGATGGAGAGGAAAGGCAGGCAAGCAGGCAACTTAGCATATTTGAAATAGTATTATCCCAAACCATAGTTCTTATGTTACAGTATTGCATGAATCCCATCCAGCCTCAGTGGATTATTAAGCCTGAATTTGATAGCTTAGTAGCAGAAATTACAAAAACTCCCATAGAAAACCAGCAATTGGAAAGTACAAAAATTCATATATAGTCATTCCTTTCTAGCATTAGCTACATTCTTGCGGAAGGTAATGTTAAATCTGCCAGGAGAAGGTCAAGACCACACAAAGAAAATAAATCATGGCAGTGCTATGTGGACTTGTCTAAAGGTTAAGGATCTAAAGGACAAGCAGATACTCTAAAATATAAACAGCCCCTAGGGAATAATTACTTAACCAACTCCATTTGAGCCATCCTGAACAGATGGTTTAGAAGGTATATCGACTGTTGCTGTGTTTTGTGAAACTATTTGTTGCCCGCTGAGACTGGGGACAAATGATACTGTAGACACGTAGCTGGTTATCTCTCTAATCCTGTGTATCCTTGCAATATCTAGTGACCCAGAAATATATTCCCAGAAGTACCATCTCCCACAGGCAGTAACTACATAAAGTATCATCAGATAATGTCCTGTAGGTATAAAGCCTGAATAGATTAAGCACAAAACAGGGTGTTTGGCTGAATTTTCTAGCCACTGTAAATTATAGTGACTGCTGTACAGTTAAATGCACCTGAGATAATACTGAAGCTGCTGGAACTATATAAAAGACTCATCAAGTTTATGCTTGGCTGTGAATGCAGGGGCCATGGCTGCTCAGCTATTGGCCTGAGTTTCTTCAGCCACAAACGCTTTTACACTTCTTCAGGCATCAGACATACCGATGCGGTATATTTTACCTGAAATTCTTCCAGTTCAAACTAGGAATAGGCTCGCACCAGTTTATTCAGGGTGAGCACGACCGTGGTGAAGGTGCAAGGGAGAGGAGGCCAAGCTCTCCCTGCCCATCCCTGGAAGGGACCAGGGAGACAAGGAGGACTCCCACCTGTGCAGAAAGACTAAGTCAGGTTTATGAACCACTAACTTCCCACCATATTACAACAGTGAGTAGTAAATTGGGTTACACTCCTGTCCACAGCGCAACAAGCAACAATACTTGAAATAAATCAGCAGATTGAATAGGATGCATAGTAGCTGTGCTGGGTACAAAATCTGAAACTGTTGGCTCAGAGAGGTCTTACTGGGACAGTGACTTTTCAGAGGTGATCTCAAAAAACCCCCAAACTTGTAGTAATGTCCTGCAGTTCAGCCCTACAGTATTTTTTCTAGGATCAACTCTTTTAGAATTACTAATTCCTATAAAAGTCCTACAATTTGCAGTTTTGCTTTTCTTTATCTGTGCTTCAGGTTTGCCAAACAAGTGCACCAAAGATCATTCCTCCCCAGCACAGCCACGAGCAATACTTTACCTCCTCTTTGTCATAGAGCCAGCTTTCCCAAGGGAAAATTTTGATCCAATAAAACCTGAGAGTTTGACATTCGGTTGGGACTTTTGGACATCTGGCCTGCACAAGGGTCTGCCACAGAGCCGGAAAGCTCAGCCTGATCAACTGCGCGCAGCACACGCAGCGCACCTGAGCCTGTCCAGACGTGGTGGAATTACTGTGCTCCGCAGATGATTCACGCGAATGCGGGGATCTGACACGTCCCAAAAGCATCGCATTCACAGTGCATGTGCTGACCATATGTGTAGTGTGAGACAGTGAGGCCAGCGCCCACTGGAAGGGTCGGGTCGGCTACGAATGAGCTATACAGCACACACGTACAGAAATACCCGCACCCACGAGCCCTGGCCTTCCTCCTCACCCATCCCTGACTACAAGCTGCAAGTCAGACAGAGGTATGGGCTAGTGACGGCAAAGAGTGCAGAGGAATGATAACAAGCTGCAGTCACTTAGTCCGCGAGGCACCAGATCAAGTGCCCAGCGAGTAAACCCGATTGCCATTTCTTCCAGAGACAGGGCTTGCTGCTCACTGCAATGGGCACAGGCTGGCCAGCAGCCCTCCAAGTTCCCCTGAAAGCATAAGGAGCAAGCAGCAGAGCCACCTCTTAATAAAAAAGAACCGGTAATCCTGGCCCTTTCCCTTCATATTTGACCATTTACTTAGCTTTTTCAGGGGGAACGTTACACCTTGGCATGCCAAAGCATCGCTGCAGGGGAGGAACAAGCAGGGCTGTGAGGGCAAACCAAGAGAAACTGGCCAGATGTTAGTTTGGATTACCAAGGAGAGAGAACAATTCACAGCTGAAGTACAAAACAAGGTGTCTCCAAAAAGCTCCCACATAATCAGTGGAAGACCAAGACGTATATAGTTTATTTTATTAAAGCTAGAGCAAACAGCACTGAGAAAGAAGATCCCATTGAATATTTGGGTTCCTTGGTTTCCAGTTCTAGCCAAGTACTAAGCACAAAATAATCAGAGCTCATGCTTTAGGATTCAGGGGGCTCTCTCAGATACTTAGGTCCTGAATTGTGAAATTGGGCTCCACATGGCCTGCGATCGGTGTCTTATACCGAGGGAATGCCACCATTCCTGCCCTCTTATCACCTTCCCCCATAAACAGACCTTCCTTTTTCTTTTTCTTTTCTAAGCTGATGCAAGAAAATGGTTGCTAAAAAGAATTCAGAACCCTGACAATTTGGACAATCTTCCACTAATCTTCCCTTCAGGGTGCCCACAATCCTTTAAAGCATGACAAACTGACAGAGGGAGCTCCTTTATAGTTGCTGGGCTCTATATCTTTATAAACTGGGCTTTTCTGTATGCAGCAGGAAACCCAGGAAGGCAGACACTGTACAAAGGAAGGTAGAAACAGGCATTTTTAAGAGTGCTTGAGGGGCCATCGGATGAAAGAAAAAGATCTGGGCACAATAATATTCTTTAGTACAGAGGAAAAAAAGCTACCATAGCCTTGTTGGAGAAGAATCCCACATGCCTGCTAATCTACCTACCAAGGGTTATATGACACTTTAAAAAAAAAAAAAAATTTGGAAAGCACTCAAAGCAAAAACTCCGCTTACCAGAGAACACAGCCCTGCCCTCATCACTTTTCTGCTGTTGTAGATGTTATTTGTAATACAGCCAAAATGATATGCCCTTGACACGTGCAGAACGTTACAGCTCCAGGCAGCTATTGGTTAAGTGGGGTTGTGAAAATTGTATGTCTGTGTGAGTAACGACAGCTAAGTTAATTCTCCCCGTCTTTTTTTTTTTTTTTTAAGGTTTATCTCTGTTTCAATAATGCCACCCTGACTGCTTCCAGACTGCCACTGTGGGGAGAACACACTGCAACACACCAGCCTTTAACAACCTCACTCTAAGCTATACCTAGGCTAGATCAATTCTTCTGTGGATTGGCAATGCACATGTCAAATACTCCTTCTAAGAAACCAACTCTGACACACTTTCAATTGCAAATTTTACAGCAATTTTTTACTGGTGTATCTGATATTGAGAGACTTCAAAAACATTGCAATGATAAACTAGTTACCTGCCATATGATATTCCAATTTCTGAAGACAACCAAGCCTGAGCTCACACCATTATTTTTCATTTTAGACACCAGAAATAACATTCTAACAAATCGGACATAATGGATATCATGCTATTGGCTAACATACCGTGATTCAGCCATATCACATTCTGTTATACACATATGTATGTTCACATTGCTTAGTCTGCCTGTGGTTCAGCACACATGTGGAAGCTGCTCCCTAGCAAAGGTGGGTAACTCTGGTGCCAGTTCACATTCTGCCCAATCATCAAGGCACTTTTTGCCATGGTTATGCTACATAGCTCAAATAGAAATAGTTTTATTTTGGAGATGGGAATGCATGAACCCTTTCTGGAACAACTACAGAATTACTTTTAAAAATGCCTGCTTAATTTTATATGACTCAGTTCTTAAGAATGAATGTTTTACACAAATTAATCATTCCCTGTCATTTCCACCAGCACATCCCCAGGAAGAAAAAAAAACCTGAAAGCTTTCCTCCCACTCTCAATTTAAAGACTAGGATTATCATGAGTACGCTTGGAGGATCAGAAACAAGATCTCTAAGATATGCATGTGAAACTCGAAAGTTGAATTGCATTACTAAAGACATAGTTTTTTCAAGTAGTACTGCATATAGTACAGTACAAAGTAGTAGAAAAATAGTACAACTTAAGAATAAAATTGTTTCCAAACTATTACATGAACACTAACAGCATTCCCAATTGACAATATTACATATTTTATTACAATAGGTGAAAAAAAAATAAAATAGGGACACAGATGTCTGAAAACAGGATCCCCTCAGTTAATAAAACCAATTTCCAAACCTATTCATTTACTTTATCTTTTTTTTTTTTTGTTATTATTATGGCAATAAATTTTAAAGTATGTCAGTAAACACACGTGCAGCACTTGTGAGAAAGCAGGATTAAGGCGAACACCTATGTTTAAAAAAAGATTCCTTTTAAAGATTATAATTCACAAGCTGCGCATACTAATGCTACTTCATCCTTCTCAGCAATTAACAAAGATGAAAAGAGAGACTGACTAAACAAATAGGCTTTGAAGCAACCTTTCATCTATTTAAGAAACTGTAGGGATCTTATTGCCATCACTTTGCTGTGTTTTATAGCTTCCTGAGAATCTTAAGTAAAATATCAATCTGCTTGGAGCAAGTCCTACAGGTATTTTTCAAACTATAAATACCTGAAAGTTTATTATCTCCCTCTTATTCATACAGCTCTTGACAAATACGATTGGAAAAGATTGATATTTTGTCTCCTTGTTTCCTGTACTTGAAAGATATTTTCTCTGCGAGTCACTATATCAGCGTGTCACTCTTCCACTTTGGGGCAAGAAGGAACAGCTCCAGCCACGAACCGGCCCCTCATCCCAAACGTCTGGGAAGAAGGAGAGGCGTCCACAGCAGGGATCACCTGGGAGACACACAGGGGGCATACACTCAGGAAATGCTACTGTGAGCTAAATCAATCCTGAGAGAACACAGTGCTAGGAAGGGGTAAAGCCACCTGTTTTGTGTTCCAGGATGAAAAGCTATCATCAGTTACACTAGCAGTAACCACCATACCTGCACACGTGCAAAGATATGAGTAGACTAACCATACAGCAAGATATAAACATCCATCTCAATGGGAAAGCACACCACAGCTGCTGCTACTCATCTGAGAAAGTAATTAAAAAGCCTAAAATAAATTATTCCAATTTGCCTTCATCTAGGAAACTTTTTGGTTGGGATTTGGGGAAAATGAGCATTGCAATACATGTAAGCAGTTAATAGTAGAAAAAGGGGAAAAAAAATCGGTTATAAAAAAAAACCAAAACATAACTCCCTTAAGCTCTTCTCTGTCCTCACAAAATGGAGGAAGACTTGAAATGAATCTTGAAGTTCACACTCTATATGACTGAGAGCAAAAAAATGAACAGAAAATAGAGAGAGAAAGGGAAGAAAACCCTCAGTGGACTCTGATGCTCTTCAGAAATTCAAAATCTCAGCAGCTTGCTTAGGGATGCAAAATGCATGTTACTGATGTGACAGGTGACCCCCTGCTCCTCTGCGCTCAGGGCAAAACCCAGGTGAGGGCTGGGGCAAGGCTGACACGGGGATTCAAAGCCAGGCACTGAGGAGCTGTTCCAGCAGAGCACTTAAGGCTGTGCACAATTTAAGCAGTCCCATATTCAAATGCTCTGCTGAAAGAAGGCTTTTGTTTTGAAAGTTCCTGTCAGTACTTTCTTTTAATAGGAAATCAATATATCATTTGTTTTCTAGAAAGTAGACACCCGTCCTTCAGGACTTGTGCAGCCAAGTTTAGCTCTGGTGGAAAATTGAGTAGTTTTGACCTAACTTTTCTTTTTCCGTGAATGTCACTTTCCTTACCCTAGGGACAGGAGGTGAGCGAAAAGCAAAGGGAATGAACATCATGGTATAAATCATACCCAATACTAACTACGGCTGAATTATCAGCTCTTACATTTTTTCAATGATGCTGGCAAAGCAGTAATCCCAGTGTGAGCTAAAAAGCAATAAAAAGATAAGAAAAACGTGATCACTTTCCCTTGTGTTTGGTTTTGGACTAGCAGCAGGAGGAATAAGAAAGTTGGTAGGGCTGGTCACCAAGAACTCTGCCCAGCAAGTAAGCACAGATGGGGTTCAGCAAAGACCGGACAACAAGGAGGCCTTGGAGTCATCTTGTCCCTTTATATCAATTCAGGTCACGTAAAAGAAAATCTTGATCCAAGAAGGAGAGAAATGAAGTATCTTACTCTTCCCCAGAACAAGGTGAGGAGTTCTTGGTGTTTCTGGGAAGAACTGAAGTTGCAAGAAACTGGAAAGAAGACTAGGAGCGCACTCTGGTCTGTTCCTAGGCACACGCAGCAGCACATCACTTCAGGCAGATTGTACCATAAAAGCAGCCTGAAGAAAACAGCCTGAATCCCTCCTTCTCTTCCTTTCTGAATTAAAGACAAAAACATGGTCTTGTTGCAAGATGTTTATTTACAGCTGCTTAGAGCAGAATGCACACAAACCTCTTGTAACAAGTTGCTTGATGGCTTCCCATTACATGTACAAAGCTTAGCACTGCCTCAGCAGGTAGTCAGCAATGCTGCTGAAAGACTAAGTCACTGTAAGAATATCCTGAATTAAATCTAATCCCATTTGCTCACCTTCATCATTACTCCCTTGGAAAACTAACGCTCAAAAAGACAGAACTGATCTGCAATCTTAGTGAGAAATAAATCGATGAATAGTAAGTGATAAGAGAGGAACAATTTTGAAAGCTGCGATTTGTATTCACATGGTACTAGAGTTGAAGGAGTAAAAATACAATAAATGGCAGTTCCATAGTCACACTTAAGAAATCCACAGTTAAAAGGAAGACAGCGAAGATTAGATTCAAACACTGGATGAGTAATACTGAATCCTGTATACAGAGTCACTCTTCAGTCACAAGATAGCTTGCTTGCCTGACTTTTTTCATTTTTATTATTGACACTATTAAAATTCATAAACCAGGATATCCCGATTTGATATGTCTTCTCCCTTTACATAAAAGAAAGCGTGCCCACCTATAACACAAGAAAGTCTTTGAAGGGAGAAAATTCAGCCCTTTGATCAAGAATGACAGTCTTCACAGATGGGCACAGACTGTACAGACAGAATTTCTCCCTTTGGTTCACTGACCGCATTGTGCCCCTTATGTGGGAGATGTAAATATCTGCTGTTACTTGTGTTACTCTTCACAGCACGAAGCTCCAGTGTGCCGTACGCTGCACAGCTGATGACATTACATCTGGTATGAACTGTTCACAGTCCAGATTCCAAGTAACTTATATTTCCAAACTTCCTAAAACTTGGCATTTGAAGGTCTCTGGGTTTCAATATAAAGGCACTAGTTAAATTGCTTCTTCTGAAGAAACCTACTTTTCTTACAACTAGAAAATGCTAAAGGGTAAGGCAATGTTTCGTTCTTACAATTCTTAATATGCAATGCAGCCAGGAGAAGGACAATGGCTGGGAGTCTCTCCTGGCACCCACCATTATCAGTTTGCTAAACAATTTTTGATTGTCTGTATCTTCTCCTCCTACACAAAAGCGTGGTAAGGAAGGCCACCTGATGTTAGGTCTCCACAGCTCTGAGAATGAGGTCTCTCTCATACCCCACTGCCGAGGGCTGGAGAGGATGGGGGATGCGACCGGCGGCAGTGCTGTTGCTGGAGAAGGCTGCAGCACCTGGCCCGGCACCCGGGTACCTGCTCGGGCTGGTGGCCGGTCTGGACAGACCTGAAACAAGAGCCAGCTCAGCAGGTGGCTCAGGGCAGAGAGGAAACAAATGGAAAGATCAGTTGTCTTTACTACACGGCTCTACCAGCAGGACTGCATCCATTTAGCCCAGCAATTTAAGAGTCAAACTAGGAAACCTGTGTAAACACAGATGCACCTAAACAGGATTGAAACAAGCTTGGGTTTGTTTGCCAGAACAAGCTAAGGCATTTAAATGCACTGACATTAAGGATCCGTGCCAGTTTAACCGGATCAGTTTTCAAGACAGTTGTTAAACCAGCTTCATTTTTCTGCACATATTATATAAAATACACATTTCTTTACCGTTCCTATACAAGCACTTCCATCACTCCTGGCAAAAACCTGATTAAAATGCCAGGACTGCCATGTTTCTACAAGTCTTTCTGTATGGTCTGACTGCAGCTCCTAAGCATTTAGCCTGCTTTCACTTTACTCCTGCTTTGCTCTCGGCTGTTAATTCCCAAAGTAATAATCCCTGACCTGAACTTGTTCCGATTTCTTTCTTGTTTTGCCTCAGGTTACTCACTTTCAACTGCTACACAACTTTTCATGGAATAATTTCCCCTCCCAACTGTCTTCAGTAACACTGTCATGCAATAATTCCAACAAAGAAGAAGAAAAAGATAAAAGTACCCTAAATGCCAAACATTCACATTCCAAATAATAAAGAATATGGTATTTTCAGTATTCCAGGAACCTACCACTCAAGACTATGACCTAATTTTCTTTTCAAACGGACAAATTAGACTCCCTTTTATCCTCAGAAGAGAATATGGATGCAAACTTTCCTTGAGAATTTTAATCATATCAGGGGTTTCTACAGAATGTATTTGTGTTTTATATTTTCACAGTTTACTTTTTAATTTCTACAAAGACTGTTGTAGTTAAGACTCAGGGGACTCTGAACAGGTCGTTAAAAACCTGAAAAGACGACTTTTGGAAAAAGGCCTTTATTAACTGAATTTCTTCATAGTTGGGGGTGGGGGGGAGGAGGGGTGGATCCTATTTTGACTATTTTGTTTGAAAATTCTAAGAAAAATTAAAATTGCGTAGAAAGCAAATTGTTTAGATTTAAGTATCTTGTTACATCATCTCATTTAATTAGAATCACACTGCTTCAGAGATGAGCCTTGAAAGACTGACTCCTATGGAAGACAGTAATTTAGTTTTCCCAGTCATTCAAAGAATCCATTTTATTTCTGTTTTTTTTTAAAAGGACTACCTCAAATAAAAATGAAAAGCAAGAAATTAGGAACTATCTCCCCACAATCTATTATGTACTCCAAGAATAATCAAGTATGGTAAACTGCCAAGTACATTATTGAATAATAAAAACAGAAGTCCCCACTGTATGTGAAGAACCATGGAGAGAGAAGAAAAGCTTCCAATTGTTGGGTATAAAAAAACCATAAATCTTCCAGAATTTAGTAAGAGGGTAACACAAGGAAACAGGCTATTGTCTTCTATTGGGGGAAGAAAAGAAAAAAGTAGCAACAAAACAATTCTCAGGTCTTGATTTTTGTGTACAAAGCCAAGAAAATCTCAGAGGAAATGACTTCCAGAGTCACTGATAAGTGCTCAAATGTTTCCCCAGTAGAGAGCAGGATACAAATCCTTATTCTTTTTCTTTGTAGGTGAAGAGGTCGCTAACGTGCACCCAAACAGACCCTTCTCAAGCAGAATGCTAAGGAAAGACACTACAATCTCAGGAGTGGTACTTTCCTTTCATGGTTAAATGAAAGTCACTTGTGGAAGCAAGTCTCTTGTTAGGTGCAGGTTCAGATATCGGTGTTCATAACAACTAGATTCAGTCTGGTGCATTCATTTACTGGGGAAGGAAAAAAAGTAAAGCAAAGAGTTCTTTTTCCAGAAAAACATGAAACAGAAAGATTACTTTTAAGGACCAATTTGTTGTTGCTGCCACAACTTGTGAAGGCACAGCCTCTGATCAACATTGCCCACAACCTCCTGGTGGGAAACTGAGTATCAGTAATGGAGAGGTGAAAGCGGGGGAGCACCAAGATTAAAGTACAACTTCCTTTGCTGTCCAAAATGCTAGAAAACAAAACAACAACAAACCAAATTGTTTCAAATACTTTCTTATTTGTGGCAGACATTTAGCTGTGTGCTTAGTGCACTTCTGCCTTACAAGAAATTCAGGAAAGCTCTGGGATCTGTGATGTTTTGCCCAGTGTGAGCAATGCTGAAGGAAAGACTCCTTTTATGTGCCTGAACAAGGAGGTAAGAAAGCATTCGGTACTCCATGGCTCCCCTATAGCACTCATCTTCACTGCACATCACAACAAACTCTCACTCGACAACTCCTGGTCTCACAGAAGTACCTGCAAATGGATCAAGCTTTTGTTGGTGTTTTCCTCCAGTCTTCATTCATCAAAGTGCACACACAGCTGACCATACCTGTACCTGCTATGCTTAGGTCGACAGAGTTAAAGAGATGCTGAAAGATAGTTGAGCAGATAAAAGCCAGGAATATACATATCTTCCCTAATTCTTCAAAGAGTTTTGTAACTTGGGTCAGAGTTGATACAGTGGATGTGAAATCAAGAAAACAGTCTCTTTGGGAGTCCTCTGCACAGGCAGTGGCATAAATACAACATAAATAAAAGACATGATCCAGTGTTGGTTAACTGTATAATCTGCAGCTTTTAACAGAATGAAGAATCTCTACATAAAGGGGCAACAGTGATGTCTGGTGGTCCTTAAAGAGCTATAGCACCAGTTTAACAAATTATTCTGGTTTTTCTTGCTTTTTTTTTAAGAGAACTTGATTTTTCCAGGTTTGGAGAAGGGATGAATTTTGGAAAAATCTAAACAGATACAGAGGGGGGTTTTGTGTAGGACTATTCAAGCAGTCACATTTGGCAATAAGCCTTCACATAGTGTTTCTGGAGAGAGAGAAGCTCGTGTGTTGTTTACAGATCCAGACAGAACAGCAATGCTAGAAATCATTCTGCTTTCTGAGTGGTTGCACATGCTCTAAGAAAAATGCAGGTTGAATGAGAAAAACTATTTTTTAATTTATTTTTTTTACATTCCCACCTAGCAAACCTAAAATGAAAATAGCCATGCCTATTATCTGATGAAAATTATTGCTCTACACACAGAAATAAACTGGGAATCATCCGATTAATCTTCTTACTTTTTATTGCCTCTGTTTCCAGAGGCTTAATAGATACTAACTGCAGGGCAGAACTTAACGCCAGATTCCCATTTACTTATTTTTCATACTAAAATCAAAGGCAGGAAGAGTAGAAAAAAGAACTAGAGGACTTGAGAACATTAGGTAGCAGCCAGATAAGCAAATCCCTTTGCCTGTGACATGCCACTATCTGAATCATAACTCTTCATCATGCTTAGCCATGAAAAAGATCTAAGTAGGAGAGTAATATAAGGATGCAAGACAATTTGTATCTCTTTAAACAGAAGATGACACTGGCAAATTAGGCTGTGAAATTTGGACTCAGCTATGCATACCTGCCAGCACATAGCCACAAAGCATTTCAGTTCCTCGACCTCCCACATCCACCAAGTGTCAGGTCACAAATTCTGTCATGCAACTCTCACAAGCAGCGTCTTCCTACCCACCCACACCAGATGATGTGGATTTTTGCTAGGCCTATTCTTTGCACCATGGTGCACATTTAAACTTAGAGACAGATCTGACTCTGGACCTGGCTAGCAGCTGGACTTTCTGGCTAGCAGCCCTGAGCTGCTGTCTCAGTCTTCCTGGCTGTGGTGCGAAGCAAAGGGCAGGGAACATCCCTGGGAGATGGGCATCAAACTTCAGTCTTTGCCCCATCCTTAATTGGGGACATCAGGTCTTTAGGATGCCCATTGGCATCTCCTATCTCTGCACTGAGGCAGAGCTTGCCAACTCCTCAGCTCTTGAGGATAAATGGCATTTCCTTGTAACATTCCCCATGGAGACAGGAGCCTAAGACAAGTACAGACAGGAACCACAGCCATCCTTCACATGAACAACTTGGCTCATTTCTTTTTTGGATATTGCTGCATTACAAACAGGTCTTTCCAGGCAAGTCCCATTCCATTCCAGACCTCCTTGAGCTCGTTGTCTGTGATGTTTAATAAAATCTTTGATTTATGAATGTACAGCCAAAGTCACAAGCCCTTGAAATCATCCAAGAGCCCAGTCCAAAATGAACATCCAAGCAGAAGAAGAGATCCCTGCAGTCTACAGAGCACAGGATCTTTCTGTACTTACCCAAGAGTACTGGGAATCAAGAAAGTGCCCTTTACACATTTGCTGTGCTATGGGTCCAAATAGTTACACGGTCTCTAGAATTACAATAGTTTTCAGGATCCCTTTTATTTTTTCTGCCTCCCCCCCCCCCCTTCCTTTTTTTCTCCCTTGTAAATTC
>JAOXJM010000052.1:20315266-20335467 GCA_026413425.1 Tringa solitaria | reverse complement strand
CAGGGCCAGGTTTAGTTCTAGCTGATCTTTGGCCTTTCTAATCTTTTCCCTGCATGAAGAAGAGCTTAAAATTTTAATTAAAGCATTTCTGTTTTCTCCTCTACATTTGGTTGGAAAAAATAGCTAAAACATTTCAATGAATTTCCATAGGTTCTGGAAGAAATTTATTTTTTAAGTATTTCCCCACCACTGAATCAGAGACTTGTTACTTGTTGTTACTATTGTGTATTATTTCTTTATCATATTTATGATGAGTATGATAAAGCCACCAAGGCTTTTCTTTAAGCTACCCTCTCTGCTTTGAATTTCACACCAGCAGTATTGAAAATAAGTAATAATCATCATCATCAATGGATCTCCCTATTCAAAGGTGTTCATTTAGAAACAAATTGTGATGCAAATAACCACAGCAACAAGCTAGAGATGGAGAAGACACAAATTACTATTTTCCCTTCCATCCTCTATGTCAGTCTGATGCTTGTGATAATGTTTCACCCATCATTAAGCTGCAGGAGATCCCAGCACATCATAAGACCGTGATTATGATAACAGAACTGTTTGAACATACCATATGTGCCTTATAAAAAGAGAGTCTAGTTTCATTAAGATATTGTTATGTGCTGTAGGATTTTTCTCAAATTATATGTCTGCTACAAAAATCACTACACTATAGTGGTAAATACATCTTCAAGCAATTAAATGCATTTATGTGGTCTTCAAAAACAAGATATTCTACCATCTCAGCCATAAAATAAGTATCTGGAATAAATGTGTTACTGCAAAAGGAACTAAACCAAAAGCAGACCCCAGCATCTAATCAGTCTGGAAGAGTTTTGACCCAGTTTTTCACTTCCCAGCAAGCATTTTCCTCTCTAATAGGCCAGACTGAGGGTTATGTGTACATAGTCTTTTGCAGACAGATAGGAACAAGCTTCGCCTTTGCCGCAAGCAGCTTCCACGCTATTCTTCTGGTATAAGCAGGATGTGATGCCAATGGCAACACCTTGCCCTTCAGCAGCTCTCGTCGCCTCAGTGGGAGCACTGTAATAGCCACGGCAGCACAGCTTCTGATCCAGGAATTGTGCACACATGGCTGAACCGCTTAAGTGCCTGCTTACGTGTTGCCTCCAGACCTGCCTTAAAACACCTCTGCCAAACACCTCTGCACTCTTGAGAAGTCCCATCTTAAATCCGGACTTGGCTCTCAGCTCGAGCCCGTTTCTGAGCGACTGAGTGCAGCACACATGAGGTACAGCACACACAGGCACACACTGGCCCTAATCCTGCACTCACACCTACACACTGCTGCCACTGCAGTCAGCTGTAATTCCTCATCCAAGAAAGGAGGTCAGGGCATGTAAACCTTTTCTTTCAAAGTTGACAGTGCTGGGAACCTTACTTCTAGGTTGCTATCATTTCTTTGCATGTCTTTATCCTCCACTCACTGCAAGCACAAGTAACAACAGAGTTCAGGCAACTTTTTTTTTTTAATTTAAATTCTCTGGCCTTCTGGCCAATCTTTCTGTTCCTCATGTGCCATTTAATATCCTTTTTTTTTTTGTGCACCCTCTAGGGCTGCATGAGCTGCCATTATTGGGGTCTAAAGGAATCCCTTCTCCCTCAGCCCTCTTATTAACTACTTTCTACTTACTTGGATGTGTTTACAATGGTTTCAAAGGCTGGATACTACCAAAAGTATAGTTAATAAACACCAGTACAGGCCATTTGCTTCAGAGTATGTAAACTGTCATGTGATGACTTCATCAAAGTTTTATTATATGTATTAATTTTTGTAGGCATTGATGTATATTTTTATTGTATGTACTAATCAATGTATTCATTTGGCCAAGCTTTTAAAATATGCAATAAGTCAATATTAACCCAAATATATTTATCTTAAGGGAAGTCTTGATCTTTCCCGCGAACATTTCTGAATTTCTGAATGTCACATACAAGCAGGTGTAATCAAAACTTTTCAGGCTTTACTACAGTAGGGTTTTATTAAAACTGCCAAAATCAAAAGTTTAACATGTCCACACTTCTACATAAGTCAGTAGGGCCACTAAGAGAATCAGTGGCCTGCTAGTAGAATATCAAAAATCCACTTCAGAATATTCCTTTTGGAACAAACCTCTCCATCTCACTGCGGTCTTCACAGTCCTAACGGGAACAGTAGATGGTGCTGTTTGATGTTTTCTCTCCTCGCATTTTGTTATCACTGGAATTAACACGTTCTTCTTAATGCATTTTTACAACATGCATTGGGGAAATTTAATACTGGGACCTTGCTGTTAAATCACCACGTTTACTAATTATGAAATATTTATTCCATAATGATATTTCTTTACTGCTTTCTGGACTTCAAGACATATTTCTTAGGATACCTCACCTCCTCAGAAAGTGACAGTTGTCCATTTACCAGTCAGAATTTCATTATCAAATGCATGATAGAACCAATCTTTGTCATAACTTTGTTGTGAGAAGGACACATCCCCTTTTTTGGGGGGGCAGGCACGGTGGAGTCAGAAAAGCCCAGCAAAAATAATTAACAAACATTTAAAGGTTTTCAAAACTGCCAAAACTGGTATCAATTTGCAGAAGTCTTAGTACCCGAGCCCTATAGAGAGTAAAAATAGTTATAAATTTAAATCTGACAAGTGAATTCTGTTTGTTCAAGCAAGAAAAAACAGAACACGCTTAACTGTGAAAAAGATTCCAGATTTTAATGATGTTGGTTTCAACAAGCTAACACGTTAGTTCTAATCAAGTTTCACGGTTTTTCTTCCTGTTACAAATGCAGCTTCAATCTCTTGCCTGCTGGACACCGTCAGCTCCATTCCTGTCACTCTCCCCTGACTGATTTGCTCAACATCACATCGAAACTTCTTGTCTTCACTTTTGAAGTCCTTCACAGAAATAACCTTCTGCTGCCACTTCTATTTATAACTACTTCCCTGACCCTTAATGATTCACCAGTTATGTTAGCTTAATGGATGTGTCTGTTTATGCCCCTGTCTACTCTGCACTTTCCTCTGTGCTACCTACAGGATCTAACACATCTGTAAAGGAACACTTCAGTCTCTTACACACTATCTCTCCTGAATGATACATCTTAGGTAACAAATAAACAGACAGTGCAGCTGAAATATGTCTTTTTAAAACAGTGAACATTTGTATTTCTATAATATTTACATAAAAATACTACGAGCTTGACACACACAGAGACATGATTCTATTCAAAGACATGCTAACGCTTCAGTAGGACTACCCTCTTGCTTGAAAACAGGCATGCACAAAAGTCTTTACAGGACCAATTGCATGACTTGAACACCCTCTGCATATCATTACATGCTGCTTGTGAACTTAAAGCACAACAGCAGCTCAAATTGTCAAAAGCAGCTGAAGTTTTAGATGCAAAATTTCTTTGCATGTCAATGCAGAAAACAAAAATCCCCGCAGAAAGTTTGTATGGAGACGGTCAAACAAACAAATCAACAAGCAAACAGGAACCAGGTCTTGCATGCAACTTGTTCCAAAACACAGCCAGGTTCTGTTTTCAAAACATGTGTTTTTTCCACAGACAAAGATTCCATGTTTTATTTTCCTGTCCAAGAAAATGGACATTCATCAGCCTCCCCACCACTGTTTTCCCTCTCTCTGTCACTACACAGAACTTTTTAGCTGTGAAGGCATTTGGAAGCACTACCATCAGACCAAGGGAAATAACCCCATTTCTTTCATCCAGTGCAGGGAAAGGAGACACTCAGGAGAGTAAGAAACCCCCCCCCCAGCCAAGCTTCGAGCTGCATTCAGAGATTGGCAAACCTTTAAAACCTGGGAATAGCTTTTGCAGAAGTCCTGCAGCCTGGGAAAAGCAGGAGCAGTGTTGCTGCTGGAGGGAGCAACCATCCCGCTACTTAAAGCGCTGTCTCCAGCGCAGCTGCCCAGAAGCTGAGGTGGAGGAGCCCCCACAGGGGGGGCTGCACAGAGCACAGAGCAGCCTGCACAGCCTCAGCCAACAAGTAGCGTGAAGGACTTGGCGCAATTTCAGCAGAGACATGCAGCAAAACCAGTGTCAGTATTTAGAGCACTGGTGTCAGAGAGCTTCTCCGGCCCTCACTCCAGCAGGGAGAAGGAACAGTGGCCTGCCAGCAAAGGGGAAGGACTGCCTTATTTGTCTCAGTTTGTGTGTGATGTGAATTAAGGTATTTCAATTCCTGCATTCACATGAAACATCTGATACGAACTGAGGCTGGTTTCGGAGATGTTTTTTTATAGCACAGTCTTAAAAGAAATTCAGTTGGATAAAAAAGAACAGCAGGAAAGTCAGGAGAAGCCTGGTGTAAGGACAGGAATGGTGGAAGGACAAGGGGAAACTTCCTACCTGAAGGACTGGAGTGACCCTCCTGTCAATCCAGTGTACCCACTGAGCCTCATCCCGGCTAGCTCCTGGGACCCTCAGCAACTCCCTTCAGAGAGTGACTCCTGATCCTCCTGCACCATCAGCCAGAAAACCACACATGCTGCACAGTGATCTTAAGCATTAAATAGCACTAGCCTTTCCTAAAACAATGTTTTTCTCCCTGAGTTTTTTCACTGTTTTATAAATAAAAGAGGACATATTCACCCTCTGAGACAAGGGTACATATTTCAACTCACAGCAGCATCTGTGAAGAACGGCAGGGAAACGTTGCTCTTCTTCCCAAGCAGGCTTCGCCAAAGGAAGACAGCTTTAAAATTAAGCCAGGGCTCCACTCTGTTCTCAGGATATACACTGAATTAGCGGGTGAGTCCTGACACCATCTCTCAGGTTGTACCAGTCCCCCCTCAGCAGCCCGATAGACTTAGCACTGCAGGCAGCTTGAATCAGGGCTTTTTTTTCCACAGCTGCCTGGACTGCGGCCACTTCAAACCAACCAAAAAGCAGGTGACATCTCTGCAAATAACTAAAGAAATATTGGCTGCTTCTCCAGTACAGACATCCTGGTTTCATCAGCAGCTTGGGCATATTCGCATTTTGCAATCATTCTCCTTGGCTATAAATGCAAACTCCTTGTGTACCCACTGCCAAGCAGAATATCCACCCCTGGCATATTGCTCGTAACAAGTCCACCAGCAGCATGAACACAATTATTCACACAGAGCAGCACTCTGCTGTGGCAGGTCCCACCAGGGCAGCTCCATGAACTGCCTGCCTCTCCTTGACATCTACCATGCTCCTTCCATAGTCTATGGATTGGACGTTCCCTCATGTCACAAACGCGTGCTGTTCCTCCTCCTATGCTTTACTAAGGCACTCTCACTCCTAACAGGAACGTTTGAAAGCTCTCATAGTTGCAGCCTGCTCAGATATCTCATATTCTTCCGGCAATTTCTATTGTCAGTTATCCTGTCACAGGTGTGGGCCCTTGTCTTGCTGTGTTAAGATGTGAGGCCCACCCATAAAACTTCCAACACCACTGCAAAAAATTAAGGCGGTCAATTCCCAGAGTGTCATCCTTGTCTGTTTTTTACTTTACAATTCCCTCCTATGAAAAGCTGGAGCAGACAGACATACAGCCTGACCAAAGGTTTCTAACTCTGTTAGTCTGTCTGATGGAAAGCATGAGGGTTTTAAAGATTTATGTTTAAAAAAACCCCAAATATCCATTCCTACACTGACAGCCTCAGTTTCCTCACCATGGAGCGCATACTTGGATTTAGCTGGAGTTCTGCCAGGCATTTGGGATCCTCCATCCTGGTACACACCTTCCCCTCCACAACAGAGAGACCAGCCTCCCCTCCTTTCATCAAGGCCTGCTCTGGCAAGAATAATCCCTTCTCCTTCCCCGTGTACCCCTCCTTCTTCTCCCAAACTTCCTTGTTTTTCAAGCCCTTACTCAGACACCTCTGCCAATTGCTTATCCCATTTGCCACTCTACTATCTTCAGAGCAGGCTTTAACATATTTCCTTTGTTCTTTGCCATCTTCACACACCCTTTAATAAGCCAGGCAGATTTCTTAAAATTTTAGTGTGTCACGCTAGTCTGCCTACTCACTACCAGGCACCAACACGACTCCCACATTTCTTGAGAAATACAAACTTGGAAAGCTGGATGCACTCTGTGCCACACTTTTGACCAGATCGCTCCCCCAGCCCCGCTGACCACGCAGCTGCCTAAAGGCATGTGCCGAGGGAGGGACAGCGAGGGATGGCAACAGGAGGCCATGACCACGAGTGGGAGAGAACAGCTCTGTCCCTGTGGCAGCGAGATCTATTGGTCCTGCCTGACACTACTCAGTTAAAACCCAAAGAATGGACAAATGCAAGCCACCCAAAGGTACATTCACACGCTATAGACAAACACAAATAGCTGAATTTCTGTCTTGCAGTGCTCCTGCGGATCCCAGGTGCTCTGTTACTTTTCTCAGAAGTGATTCCTGCCTTCCTCTGACTTTTTGCTCTCAGATGGAAGGAGGTAGTTTCTGCCTTGGCCAATCTGACCAATATAGACAAAAAAAGCCCTGTAATTTTTTTGAATCCAGTTAGGGAGAAGCAACTTCTTGTACACCTGATTCTTATTAAATACCTTTGAGTTCTCCCCAAAAAACCATTCAAATTAAGTGGCTGTGACATTTGATCTTTCTAGTGAAGATGCAGGGTTAAATTTGCATGTTTTGCTGGCCTTTCATCTTCTGGTGATTACATATTTTCTTTAAATGAAGGCCTTGAGTTCTCATCAGCCCCTTGGACTCTATCGCATTCAGAAGCGATACCGCTACACAGACCGTTTGGTGGTGTTCCCCTCATGGAACACACCAAGTGTCAGTCCTGGGGCTTCCTGTGAGCTCACTGCCAGCTGTAGAAGCCCAGAGGAACTCAGAGGTGATTTATGCATCGATTGGCTTTGCTCAGCACAGCTCTGGGGCTGCTGGTGACGTGCAGCACTTTGGACTGCGTGTGGCACTCCAGCACCTGCAATGTGAAATGCTATAATGAAACCATGCTGGTGGGGTCCGGCAGCCGGCAGCCAGAAAAAGGGAGTGACAAACTTCTCATTAAGTAAATCTTTAACCTGATTCTAGGAAGATATTTGAAGTATCCTCAAGTCATATTGAGGTTATTAAGCAATTCTATGCTATACTTTCTTTACAAATTAAGTCCTTCAGCCGGATTACCTGTGAACTGTGTAGTCAGTAATGAAATTGCAGCTTCCACAACTTTTTTTCTACCAGAGCACTACAGAGATAAGAATAAAGGAAAATTTTTTGCTTCCATATAGTATTTATGGATAATTATAGTAGATCCCCTGCCTATATTAATCCAAACAATTCCTTTTAGGCATTATTGGTTAAGTTCCTCTCAGCCAACTAGTGGTACAAGAATTTTCTCCCTTCCCTTCAGTCAGAATATGAATATAGTTCAGTGTGTTTATATGGAGTGCTGCATATGATTATCTCTTGCCACGTTTCACTTACATATTACTCCTTGAGAGCGTGTAGCAGAGCACAAACAGTGCTGGGTGGCAGAGGGGGAAGCTCTAACACTCCACTGACTCCCTCCTTGCAGGACAGGATACAAATACTGACACTTGCCTTTCTTCTGAGACCTATAAAGAGTAATCTGCTAGTATTTTTAGTATCCTAACAGTGATCCTGGCCCACGCATCATCTTTGTTTAATTTCTTGGTGGTCATCTATACACCTATAGACTGCTGCAACTTTGATATCCAGTAGCACCAGTGCTTTCTCACACAGAAGTGACTGAACACTGTGTCCGAGTCCCAGATGTTAGCTCCTGGTCAGCTAGGATGAAGTTCCTTTGAAATTCTGTCATCACTGTTCACTGCCACCCTCACTTAACGTACTCTGAGAATGAAGTGTCAGACCCTACTTTAGAAGATCAATCACAAACAGAAATCTCCTTGGAAGGAGCACTCAGCATTTCTTCTAACTTGTTACAGAGAGAATTATGAGACATTCACTGGATTCCAATGACAGCTGAATTTTGAGCTGCAATTTTAAAGTATTAATTGATAATGGGATACTTTCACTGCACGAAGTGCATTATAATTGTTCGCATTTGTATACCTATGAACTAGAACCTCATCAGAATCCAGAAGAAGAGGATAAGAAAGTATTCACACGTGGCAATTAAAATTTCACATTCAGAAAGCATGCAAAAAAATAATGACTCTAAGAATGCTATTTAGTTTAAAAATCATTCCCATAAAAGCCAGGGAAAGGTGAAACTGTCAAACTTAGGCTGAATTCTAGTGAATTACTATATTCAGCCTCTCAGAGGAAGGAGGAGAAAGTCACATGTGAATATGTATTTAAAGACTGTCATTTTACTTTGCACCTGAAAAAGTTAATGTAACAGCAAATTCTATTATATATAGGCGTGCCACTCATCACCATCAGCAGCTTTTGAATATTAAGTTTTTATCCCGGACTAATTACAGTAGTCAACAACAAGGAAAAAACACCTACACTATTGCAGAAACGAAACTGGACTGACCTCCCTACATTGCTAAATTTAAGATTTACCTTAATGAACCTGGCCAAGATCTTCTTTGCTTTCTTTTGTTCCCAGCTCCTCCCAAAGGATCTCATAAACACATCCAAAGAAGTATAGGCAACTTTAAGATGTGGGAAGCACTTGAAGATCCTCTCTCCATAGCTACATTAACAATTTTCAAATACTGTTAAGGCAGAGCCTGTTGCTGATGTTGCTTTTGAGTAATTTTATCTGGCAGGATATTTGTAGTCTGTTCTTATACAGGCAAGAAGCTGAAAGAAAAACAAACACCCCACCTACCACTACAAACTAATCCAGGAAAAGAAGGAAAAACAATTGTCAGCATTACATAGAAAAAGGGGTATTTTCTTCCTGTCAAATTTCAATCCTGCTAAACAAACCCATAACAACAGACTAAAACTAGCATAAAATGAAGATGCAAGAGCAGAAAACTTGAGCCCATCTACATATAGATAGTTTTACTGCAGCCTTCTGTCACAGAGCTTTCCAGACAAAAATGTCTGATGCTCTTCATCTTGATTCTGCTATACCTACTGCCACTGTAGCTACAATAGGCAAAAAGACCAGATAGGCAGGTAAAGCTAATAGCAAAGAACCCTCACTGAAAGCATTCAGGGCAAGCTAAACTTCAGCACTAATAAAGATCCATGAGTTCCCTCCTAACTCCCAAAGATCTCTAGTTCGGTAAATGGAGATTTCTATAGAATTGAAGAATAAGCAACGACCTATTTTAATTAAATACAATAAGCATTGACCCATACAACATCAATGAATAGAAAAAGGCACACACTGTCCTCTGAAAAATTAGTCTATGTATGACGAATGTCTTTAGTGGCCACAAGGAGTCAGGACAGCCATTGAAAAAGCTAATGAAACTGCTCACAGCTATTGCAGAAAAAACACCTCATGATACTGCTTCATAGCAAAGAGAAGTTACTTACTGCATGCCAGCCTGAGATTAAATGTAACTCGTAATTCTTCCAATGAGCAGAACAACTAAGACTTCATGTCCTTGTCAGCTCCAACAAGGGTTTACTGGGCGTCTGCCCAGAAGTTTTGTCAGGGTAGCATTTGTGATTACACAGTTGTATAGAATCTGTAGACTTCCACCCAAAACCCAACAAATCCCCTTCTGTATGAGTGAAAGGTTACAGCTTCCACAGATACTGTTCATGGCCTGACCCTGACCACTCTACCACTTTCTTTAAGGAAAAAAAAAAAAAAATCACCAAACTTGCATGTTCAAATGAGATGACAGGGAACAGGGCAAAGAGATACCATCTATTTCTCTTTAGCCAAGGGAATCTATATGCTAGCCCATTTATTGTGTGGTTATACACCTGCAATTTCTCTGGCAGTCAGACTAGATATCACCATTCATCTAAGAAGATAATCATGTTACTACTTTAATCTGCACCAGTCAGCCAACCAGGAGATGGGGATAGGAAAGGTTGCACTGAGCAGCTTCTGCAGTAGAAGACACAGAACAACTGCAGACTGCAAACTACAGCACAATGAATAAAACCTGCATTTATCTCATGTTTTGGTGTAATGCAACTGCTAGGATTTATTACCCTGGGCATATCTCATGTCATGTGAGAATCTCTATGCCTGGGAAGAGCGTGGTTGTATGGCACACCACAGAAGTGCAACGACTGATGAACTGATTAGCTATTTTTCTTTTCCCCTGCAGTCTTTTTTCCACTTTTCCCAGATGCTTAGCACTGGTACCCATGTACACAATACCTTATCTAAGCTCATAATATGTTGCCCGCCAAATACACCATCTATAAAGTTAAGATGCCTTAGCATACTTTTTAGAGAGCTACTCAAATATAAAATATCCAGTATCTAACCATGCCTCTCAAAGTTTCTTTCTCTGTCCTCATTGGAGGTAATTCCCCATGGGCCATGGAAATACACATGGAAGTTTTGTGTATGACTGTCCATGACACAGGAGAGTGAGATAATCAAAACATTCTGATATTTTTTAACGATACATATTTTTGAACATTTAAAAGATCTACCAAAGATCTGGCAAAAATTAAGTCCCATTGTTCACAAAGATATTTTTTCCATGAAATATATTTTTCCTTCAGCTGAATTGAAAAACTCAATTGGTTCATATATTTTGCCTGCCCTTCCACGTGACCTTTCAGAACCCACCTCACCTTTCTGAGGTCCAACTGCTTATATTGTCCTGCTTATATCAGCAACTGCTTATTTCAGCAAGTAGCAAACTGATTATGGGGACACTTCCTTTGAAAATTCTAACAGAATTTCCAAAACACATTTCCAGGGGGATCTGATATATTGATTTAAATTAAATCTATATTTAAACCTATCTAAATCTATACAAACACTTGCAACCATATCATAGCAGCTTAAGAAGGTCTTGATTCAGCTAGATGAGAGCACCCACCCTAAACTAAAGGCAACTCAATTCTGGTGCCTTAACAAGCTGTCTCTTGCCAACGAAGCCAATGCATGAATTCCAGTGACAAAACAAAATGAACCATCTCATAATTGAGGAAACGGAGAACATAACGGACAGTTACATGAGTGGGGTTTTTTGATGATGGTAATTTGCTTAGTGACTACATCAGGTTTGGTTTCATGTCTAAGACACCAAGAAAAACCAAAACCACCCGGGCTTGCAAGTGAAACAGCCTTTACCACAACTTCATTGCACCAGTTAAAACCATGTGCTATATCATACCATGGGAACTCGCTGATGCAGATTGACTGCTGACTTTCTTTCTCCAGAAGACAATTCAGCACAGTTTCTGTAAAGAAAACAATTATCTACTGATAGACCTTGACAGACAAGTGAGGTACCTAAAATCCTACTGCTGGTTTGGAAAAGGATTTAATCTCTAGAAGCAGGAAGCCTCTGAATTGCTTATTACAAATACAGGGATTTACAGTTTTTTCCCCTTCTGTTAATAATGCAGACTCAACACATCTCCGAGCCAATGAGACAAAATTCACCCTGTTCTCTGTTTTATCATTGAAATTGGCACAAGAAAAAACTCTCAACAGCTGTGCAAGTACAGTAAGGGTTTGGAACAAGCTCTTCCAAGCTGTGGTAAAGCTAACAGGATGCCAGAAGGAGGGGTTACTCTTCTGCCTCCCAAGGCAGAGCCTCAGTGTACACAGAGCAACAGTACGATATTTGCAAGCTCATCTTTCAGCCTTGAAGAGCAGTGCTTCCCATCTCCATAAACTTAATTTATCATCATACAGAGCATCTGTCTGAAAATCCTACTAAGTGCCTTTAGAGAAAAGAGTATAAAACAGTATCAAATCCTTTTCCAGCCATATACTAGAACTTGTTTTTGCATTGGTTTTGTTTGTTTGTTTGTTTTTAAAAGAGTACAGCCAGCCAGGTCAGCTATTTGAGCACAATGTAGCCATCCAGCCCAATAAGCAGGATTAACAGCATCCACTCATGTCTCAGAGTATTGGTAAATATCATCATCTTGGTTCTGTTATCCACCCTTTGGTCTTCCAACTTCACATTAAATAACAGTGCAAGTCTTCCAGACTTTAATAGGAACAAGGATGCAGTGAAAAATTAATTAACTGCTGTATTTGACCCCTTTCTATCATTCAAAGCCATTATAATTCTCTGGTTTTGCCACACTATAGGAAAATGTGATACTAAGAAAAATTAAACATTATTTTGGTAGAATTTTTGTACAGGAAGCCTTTCAATTTTTACGAGAGCCATCCCAACCCAAATTTTAGTGAAAACAACAGAAATGCTCTCATTGACTTCCCTCCACTTTGGATCTGATCTTAAGTCTGCAGTTTGCTTCTGCACTGTGGAAAGACAGACTCAGGAGAAAGCTCTCTGCAGCTCTATTTATTCAGCTTGCATCATGACAGCTTAAGAAAAAATTCCCAGTTACTCCTCCAGTAAGGAAATAAACTGAAAATAAACAGCTCACCAGAGCACCACAGTGAAAGGAAAGATGAGATTAAATGCCAGCATTTTACACCTCTATTTTGTCTTCCTAAAACTACAAAGACACTAAGGTTTTCTAGCTCTGCAGAATTGCTTCCCATAAAAATCAATAAAAGCATCATCACCAACCTCCAGGGGAACAGAGCTGGGTCTGTACTGGGTTCTTTAGAAAAAAAACATTTTAAACTCCAAAAGAAGTATTTATCATTAGAAGCTTGAAAGCCGTTTGTGAAAAAAGCCAGCCTCAGTATCTAAATGCACGGCAACAACAGTTGGTCTTGTCAAAAGAGGAAATGTAATTCCCAATTACTCCACTCTTTCCTCTGTTGCTTTCTGCAAACAGCCAGTGGAGTGTGCATCCTGCTTTCAAATGAAGTTAGCCAAGGTCCAGGAAACCTCAAGGCTCAAGGTGGCCTTGGATTTCTCTAGCCAAAACACTTTCAATTCTCCTGCCTAATGTGGAGTTTCAGAGCCAGACTAAAATCGGTGATATTGCTACTCTTAGTGTTCTTTCATTTTATAATTTATTGAGTGCTAATACTTTCCTCTCCTCCTTGTACAAAAAGGAGTTTATGACCAGTCAAGATCCAGAGACAAGTTTGACCTGTGTGCTGTAATAAATCAGGAGCCAGGAGCAGATGGAGAAGGGTTAGGAAGTATACTGAAGTCTTTCTTGAGTTACACCTATAGTATATGGTCTACTCAGAAGATTCTGACCTCATAGCACAGGCATTTGTTTTCAAAGCCTGCAACAACGGCAACAACAAAAGAGGGGCGGGGGGGAGAGAGTGTGAGGTGTTGTAGGTTCCGTTTAACAAGAATGCACAGACTCTACAGCTTTCCACAGCGAGGATTTTGCATCAGTGAATATGCAACTCTGATTATTATTTTTTATATATTGCTCCCGTTGCATTATGAAAAAATGCTGCTAGGAGTAAATTCAACCTTTTACTACAAATTCTGCTGGCATTACATCAAAAGATATAACTGAGCTTTATAGATGATGGGATTGGTGTGATTGCTTGAATTTAACATTTTCATTGTGCGCTAAATTTATACAGTGTATTTGGTCTCCAGATCACATTCCTTTTCCTGCATTCATTTCCATCTATCATATCATCTCTGTACTTGACCTTGAACGTTGTTGTAGCTTTGGAATACAACATTTCTGTGGCTTTTTCTCAGGCCACTACTTGAAAAAAGTATTTTTTGTGATCTCCAGACCAACGTGAGGCAGAACAGATAAGACTCCATGCTCCCAAAGGCAAACCAAATACTGAAATCAGAAGCTCATGCAGAGGTTCTACTGAAGTCAACAGAAGTCACATGTGGCCATTCACCTATGGCTTTGAAAGTGTTCATCTTTGTCATTATTGGGGTCAAAACAACATAACTGGCTTACATTTGTCATAGATCAGCTTCTAGCAACAAGAGGTGTAAAGCAAGTGTATGACAATGACATCTACTTCAACAGTGTCTGTTCAGACATCACTAACCAATCCTTCCACTGCCACTGCACTCAATTACTGCTCTTCCATTCTTAATACAGCCTCTGACAATGCAGGTTGCCTTTTGCAGTGCTGTATATTTCCCACTAACTTAGGACATTTAAACAAAGAGGTTTGCTTGACTTTTGGCCTGAATACTACTTTTGTTTCATTTAAGTTTTTGAAGAGTACATTAGAATATTTTTCTTTGAGGAAAAGAACAAAGGAAAAGAAAATAATTCTCTTTGACATCTGTTCTTTTGACTTCCAGCTAATTAGAAAAGCTGTATTGCTGAGTGTTGTTTGCTGTTGTTTTTCGAAAATATTTTCCATAATTTCCCACAAAATCCTAGGCTAAAATATCACTTAAAGCATCACAGAATCTGCCTGTTGCTAAGAAGATGGCATTCGCTCCTCGCAGAAAAAAAATCGCCCTGCTTTTGATATGTGTGTATAGGCATGACAATTCAAAATAACAAAATTAGTGAGACAATATTTAAAAGGAAATAAACTATATTTTTCTACTAGAAATACGCTATTGCCTTGCCTCTTTTGATCAGGGCCTGTTTTCTGAAAGCAGCAAGAGGGTAAGTCTATGTTTCCAATAGTAGAGTTGACCTTACATAACCAAATGCTTCAACAGTCAGCAACACCTTCTTGCTATCTTAGGATGGACCCTTACTGATAGTAAGAGCACTACATTACGGCATGGCAACAGTGGGAGGGAATTGAAAATAAGTGAAAATGAGCTTCCTAAACAGATTTATCTAAAATGGGCAATTCAACAACAGGTTGGATTAAAAAAATAAAATCATGAATTCTCCTGTTGCTCCATCATAAAACAAATTATTTTATGGATGCATTGGCACATTTTTTCATCACTGTCAATCTGCAATTTCCTGTATCTGCTGTGTTTACCACAAAGAAGGCTGGTCATTCCAAATTTGCCAACATCTTGCTTTTGTGCTTAAGGACATGAGTTGAAAACTCAGGAAACTAAACATATCATTTTAAAATTGACATAAATTAGCATCAACAAAAATAGTACAGGCTTAGGGTTTCTTGAAGGCACTGCTTTGGACAGGACTTTCTGTACTCCCTTAGCTTTTCTGCCAGGACATGCAAAAAGTTTGCAAGTATCAGTTGTGAAGTCAATGGCAATGATAGGGAATAACCAACCACAGGACTTGACCTGCCAGCACCAAAACTTAAGCACCACTTTATGGTACAGTGCACGCATGTGTGTGTGACATCAAATTCAAAGTCACTCAATAGTGAGAACAGCTTGCTCAACTTAATATGTCCCTGATACTACACAATATTTTTTTTCAGCACCTGGAGCACCCTTATGGCAGGATAAGTGATATTCCTGCTAACGGTGGGTGCCTAATATTCACAATGAATTTAAAATAGAATGTTCTCAAAATAGCTCTTTAAACAAATGATTCCTTTCCACATTAAAGATACATGTATCTCTGCTGACTGACAGACAGACATTGAGTCTAGTGGTTGTTCCTCTTATCTCTGTTTTTTATTGACTTATATCATAGCTAAGTCACTAATACGGTTTTCTTACAAATTTAAAATGCAGTGAGAGCCTAAAATCCAAAACTTACTTTCAGTGTCTGTCCTTATTTTTATCTCTCATAAACTCAAAAATAAAAGGCAGCAAATTCAGTGGAGCCACAAGGGAAATAGAAACATCAGCTATGCAGATTACATCACCAGCCGATTTCATCTTCCCAAAACCAGAGTATGTTCTATTAAGTTTGATGTGCCAGGACCAGAAATTGGGAAACATATCAAGACAAATATTTTAAGAGCAAATACACATTGTTGCTCTGAGATAGGATTGTTTAAAATATAAACAGTTATGCAAATAGGAAACATATTGCCTGAAATACAGGAAATGCAATGCACAATAACCAGCAAAAGTAAAATTGGGCAGTCAAATTCTTACTTGGATCTTCTTAGCCTCGCTACTTTGGCATCATGCAGCTATGCCCTTTTTACATGAACTAAATGTTTGGTCCAGATGCGAGTACAGATAAGGTGTGACTATCCTTAGGCAGTACTGGAAACCTATGATGTCCAGCAAAACTGCAGGTCTACATTTGCAGTTTCTCTCTTTTTTTTTTTTTTTATATTATGCCTTCTTTCTCTTTCCAACAGAATTCCGTCAACTTCATCTGAAACACAGACTGTGAGACAGTGCATCCATAGAGACTGTCAGAACAACAGGACTTACTGTATACCAATAAATTATCCCTGATTTAAGGCCAGTGACATTCATGAGACAGTTGTTCCAGGAGAGCAGTAAAGTTTTGCAGAGCTGCAAGAAAGTTTTAAGCTATTCAATTCTTCTCTCTACCTTTCCTTGGGATTTGGCACTCACTAGTTTATCGTGTCCGTGAAAATCTCCCCCAGTACACACAGTTCCTGTAGGGTCTGTAAATTAAGGAAGGCATCAAGCATTGTGGAATGAATGGGAAGAAAATGGGAGAAATTATTGGTCTTTCTTCACTGCAGCTTCCCCGGAGCTACGGCTGATGGGCTGGCTGAGCACAACACAGAAGACAGCCTCAAACACAAATGAGAACGTTCAAACCTGATTTGACTGGATCAGGACTGAGAGCCCAAGACAATGGCTGGTAATAAAGTCATTGTGCTGGGCTCGGTGCTGCCCACCACTGCAGCTGCTCTCACTTGCCCGGCTGAGAGGGGATCACATGAGGGTGGCCAACCCAGGTTCACTCTGCAGTGAAGATTTATATTTACGTATAGAAAAATCATTCCAAGAAATGAACACAGCTTCTCTGTGTAAACACTGGTATATGCGCACTAAAGGAAGTTGACAAATTTATATCAGTAAGCTTTTTTAATGAAGTTGGTGCTATAACGGAGCAAACACAAAGAAAAGTTAAAGATGAAGCAGTAGCACAGGTCAGACAAAATTTATCCACCCATCAAGTAGCTGAGATGAGCAACAAATGAACACACCCAGCGACGAAAGTAAATAACAATAGTCAGTTCAAAGGAGAATTGGATCCACGGTTGTGGAAGAAAGCAGAAGCCGCAGCCACCAATTGAACTTGTTAGTTCACAGTGGTGATGGACTGGTTGATTAGATTTTTTCAGGGTTAATAAGGGCAGGCCTCAACAGGTCAATAAGATTCTCTCATCTTGTATACATTTTCCTGGTATGTAAACTGACAACATTAGACAGTCAAAGCAACCAAAACCAAAATCCCAAAAACATGTGATGAGGCTCATTGGTTCCTCAATAGCTGCTTTCCCTTGACATGAGGTTGATGTGATGAGCTGTGGAATTCTACAGCAAAGCCTGAATGTAAAACACTGGATTTAGTTTTGACCTAAGCACATTTGGGTGGTATAACGATGAAAGACAAGAAGTAAAAGTTTAAATGAAAAGTAAGGAGACAACTGAGAAATATAAAAAGCCTAAGGTCTTCACCTTTCTCCCTTCTTTTCTGAGTAATGAAAAAACAAGTCACAAAGAACATGACACTGTTCAAAAGAAACACATCCCACAGTGTCAGGGGAATCAATTTATTTTACTGAAGTCTTGCCTGACTGTAAATGGACAGAGTGTGAAATCAAAGCAGAACTGCAGCAGAAGATTCTCAAGAGAGAGCAAAAAGTCAGAATACACAGAAATCATTCATTCAAGAGTGGTAAAACACCCCAAAATTCAGACCTTGAGAAAGAAGTAGATCCTTGGATCCTCCTGGGAAGTAGGTCAGCATTAACTGTGAAAATAAGGAGACTGAGGCAAGCAACCTTCAGGTAGGTGAAAACAAGAAGAGCATGTGCATCCTCTGGCACTGAGAGTCAAAGGAAAACAGGCAGGAAAGGAGAAAGGCTGAAATTTCTCTATTGTAGAGAGGGAGTAGCAGATGGTAGAAACCAGCCAGATGCTCAGA
The DNA here is from genome assembly GCA_026413425.1 of Tringa solitaria. Lineage (NCBI taxonomy): Eukaryota > Metazoa > Chordata > Aves > Charadriiformes > Scolopacidae > Tringa > Tringa solitaria. The sequence goes on along the minus strand of JAOXJM010000052.1, from coordinate 20,317,545 downwards.
TGATGAAAAACTAGACTCCAGGCTGATATTCAGGGAGGCAGCCTCTGTGTATGTATCTTCAGTGACAGAATTTGCCCCTGAGTTGACGATAGAAGCCCAGTCAGTGTAAACAAAACTTTTGTAACAGAAACCAACTGCAAACCCATGTAACATAAATGGACTAGACAGATTACATGGCTCACAGCAAGTGTGAAACTGGAAGAATTTTCAGAGGTCCATCCCCAGCTCTGGTCTACCGAGAGCTAGCATTTATTGAACCTATTCTTAAAAGACTCCAGAGAAGGAGATTGTTGCATCTTCTTCTGTTAGCTAAACCATCTTTCATCTTGGGAAGCTTTTCAGAATATGTAAATCTTCCTATTAAAATTAAAGTGCAATAAAACTTTACATACAAAGAAGCCTAAACTTTTACAACTATATTCCAGTCACCCGATCAGCTGTATTTAAAACACTTTGCATTGTGACAGGAAGCTCTTTCTTGAGTCTTTTTTTTAAAAAAAAAAAAAAGCTCTATTAAAAGTATCTAGATTTAGTAACCACACTTCCACAGTTGATTCCAATTTTCTATAACAAGGAAAGTGTTCCTGGAAATATGATTCTTATTGTTACTTAATGTTGATGAGTTACTCAACCAAAACTAATTAATTCTAGAATGGAAAAGTTGCATATGTGAGTTAGGCACAGTCTCTGGAAAAAAACACTGTTGTAGATCAGCTCTCCTTTATGGGATAAAGGCAGGAAAGGCAGATAGACTATTTTTGAATTCTACAAAATCCATTCAGGTATTCCTGTGCCTTTACCATTGCACTCCCTATTGATACAAGGAGAGCATTGTAATTGCAATTATTTTTAAAAGGGCAGGTAGCAAGAACAAAAGAATTACTTCCCAATTTCAGAACTGCCTTTGAAATGTTTATGGAGTATAAGTCATTCCAACTTGTCTACTTGGCGAAGGCACCACAGGGCTGATCTCCTGAAGTGATTTATGTCAGCAGGTAACAACAGCCAATTCAGACTGTCTTCTGCTTTGGCCTTGATCACTCCATGGGCTCAGTCGTATTTGAACAAAACTAGTCATAAATTCAAGATACTTTACAGTTGCCGAATTATGGTGGAATTAAGAGGCATGAAACTAGCCCACTGCTACTAGATGTTTAGCAAACTATCCTCCTGTATTAAAGGTGCATTGTCAGCTCTCAAGAACCAAGCACATGCAAGCCAATGTTCCCCGATCTCAGAAAAGAAACACTGATTATACTCCTTAATTCTCAAGTAATTGCCATGTTGATTCAATTTAGTATTGAAAGGAATAGATTACGACTATGAAGCAATCTTAGACAAAAATAATCCGTCCTGTGTTACATACTACTGCTTACTTTTTCATATATAGAATTCCTTTTTATCAAGTTGATAAAATGAAGTAAAGAGATATTAACCTAACTGATTAGTGGTGAAAGAGACCCCAGAAGCTGATATATCAATCTTAAAATAAATGTTTAAGCAAATGAGTTTAAACACTCTTGGGAATACTCCTATTTCACTTCATTAACCACAGAGGGTGCTTAACCTGAGTAGTTTTGATTAGACTGCTAGGTGCAGAGCAGATGAAGCTCCATCCTAATTGACTGAAGAGGAAGGGAAGGAAATTAAAAAATAAAAATAGAAAAACCCACAAGAAAATCCTGCGCACATACTGACTTAAGTGACAAAATTTCTTGGAAAGCCCAGAAGCTGTAGTTCAGTCATCAAGACGACAACCAGGTTATTTCCTGTAGTCCCAGCAATGCAGAGATGCTTTAACTCAGAACTGTTTCTCCTGGATTGCACGTAAAAACCATCACGGGAACTGCAAGGAGACATCTTACAAAAGGCAAAACTTGCTACAGGCAAAGTCATCACTTTGCAGCCGAACCCTATCCAGGGACATCTGGACAGGGAGATGCGATTCAAGAAGTTCTGAGTCACCAAACTATTGTTATAGCTATTTTTTTCTGCCCCCAAATTTTCCATTTGTGGGTTTTCCATTTTTCAGCAGGTTTGAAAGGTATTGTTTTCATGGCAACTTTCTGCAGGGGCTGGAAAAGAAACCACTCTTTTACCAGCTTGCACTAGAAGGAAGGAAAGAGAAGAAGAAAGAAGAAGGAATTCCCAAAAGATCTGGACAAGTTTGGTTAAATTTAAACATGGTTGAATTATATTACATCACTGAATTGCTGAGAATTGTTAATCAAAGCAGTTTCCCAAAAAAAAAAAAAAAAAAAAAAAAAAAAAACATGAGA
>JAOXJM010000052.1:20268787-20306467 GCA_026413425.1 Tringa solitaria | reverse complement strand
ATTACAAGAAATAGAAAGAAAGAAACTCCTTTTTCCATTACCTATTTTAAGCAATGCTTTGATTTATTGTAAGGGGGACAGCCAAACAAGATAAATGTGTAGATCTTCACTTGAGATGTAGGCAGCAGAGACAGTCCGGTGCTTTTTGCAGAGTATTTTGGTTTAAGGAGTTCAAAGAATACTTTCTTCTTCAAAGTCAAATTTCACCACCACCGGCCGGGTCATGTTCCACTTCTTATTTCGATTCCTGTCCTCGATGAACTCCTGGTAAGGATCTTTCTTTGAAATAGCTTTCTTCGAGCGTACATAACCAAAAAAGACAGTTAATGCCAGGAAAGAGTAAAACAACATGACAAAGAGGATGAAGAAATAGGCGTTGTCATATGGTTTGTATTGTGGCTCTTTTTGTTCTGTAGCATTTTTCCTTGTGTCCAGGTTCCTTTCCAGAAGTTGCAGAACACATTGCGAGATGAGAGAAGCTAAAGCTGTTTGGTTCATGTTGGGGAGTTAAAAAGCATGTCAGAAAACACGGAGGGGAGTGAGGATCTAGGGGCCCCAAGCGAGTCTTTGCTGAAGTGGGAATCTATTCACTTGCTTTAACAGGAGTTCGATCTGGCCTGTAATAATTTCCTCTTTTGGTAAGGAATGCTGTTAAGCACTTATTGGGTCTCAGTCATTTGATAATGAGGCATTTGGCTGATAAGCCTGCCTTGCCTGTGAAGTGAAGGCTATTAATAACAATAATAACGGAACAATAACAAATCCCCAAGACATACATCTGCCAGGCAGTTTTAAATGCTGAGGTGGTGGGGGTTCCCCCCATCTCCCTGCCCCTGTATTTGCAGAACAAATCTGCTCAAGTCACTTAGTGAAAGGATTTTAAAAGCACCAGTGAGATATGATAGAGACAGGAGAATGAAAAAAATGAAAGAAAAAAAGAATCATATCCTCAGTTGAGGAAGGTGCTTAAGTCCATCTCTGAGTTGAAGCACGTAAACAATCTCATATATTTTCTAAAAAATCTCTCTAAATGCCATTCTCAAGTGCTTTCTCTCAGCATCACACCTGAAAGGCTGTGCGAGAGGATGGCCCAGATTCTGACACCTTCACACACAGTCCCTAGAGAAAGGCCAAAGTCTACTGCCTGTGGAACAAACCAGCATTCAGGATAGTAAAGGGGTGTTGGATGCTGATATGGTATTTCAACCAGTTGATATCTGTAAGTTAAACATGACAAATTTCAACTCAAATATGACAGCCTCAGAGCTTATGCAGAAAGCTGGATGTTTTAATGTGTCTGTGTAAGTATTAGGATTGGTAGTCTGTAGCTATTTGCTGCCACAGATACGTGCCAGACTGGAAATACACAAGAGAGTAATATCCAAACTGAAAAGAACTGCCTATAAAGTCCTTCTGAAAAATGAAACCCTTAGACTGCCGCTGACAAGTGGACTACACCGAATATTTTCAAACAAGGAGCAAGGGGGTTAAGTCTTCTCCAGTGTTGTTTGTCACAGGTCATGTCCACTTGCATGATAATAGCAGAGCAGTGCTCTGTGGATTCCTGCTCCCTATTGTGTTTTACAGGCTAGGTCACTCTAAAGTAAATTGTTGTTTTACAAAGTAGTGAAACCTTATCTTGCTACAAAAAAAAAAAAAAAAAAAGTCCTTACTGCCACAAACGACAATGCCAGCTGTTTCTGTCTGTGATCTGAATTCTGGGGAGTAAGCACCATGACTTTGAAGTGGAGAGCACATCACCCGACTAGCAGTTTGCCAACTCTGCACTGTTTCTTTAGGCCTGACCCCCTGAACTGATTGTATGATGACTAATTCACATGCTAAGATTGCAGTATATCGGTATCACTAAACAGCCTGCATTTGTCATTAAGGGCTTCTTGTAAAAAGAAAGATGAAAGTGAAGGCTGTAATTTTATATGAGCAGCAGACTATGGTATAAGTACATTTAGAATATGCAACTTCTAGAAGAAGTGTTTAGCTCCACATTTTAACTATTTGTTTTAAAATCAGCCTTTAAAAAAAAAAAAAGAAAGAAAGAAAGAAAAAAGATGAAAAATCCCCATAAAGAACAATGCCAAATTCTGTTCTTGGTTAGAGCCAAATTATGAGACAGATCTTATTTACCTATTCTTGTGGGTAAAGGAGAACAGATTTAGGGGACCTAATCTTGTTTTGAGGAGAGAGAAGAAAAGCTTTATCATCAGTTTAACTACAAATAAAATACATTTATTAAACTAGTATAAAATCTTCAGGAGAACTATGCCCAATTTATATTTATGTAACTGGAAAAGGATTTTCATTTAGGTTTTGCAACTTTTCCAGAACTCTGTAAACTCTTGCTGTTTGCTTGTTTCTTAAAGAGTTTGCTTCAGTAAAAGAAGTATGCAATTCTACATAAATTAAATTGGACACATGCTAATCGCTGTAAATTTCCTGCCTGCTTGAGAAACACATGACCTCTGTTGGTCAAGTTTCTGGGGCTTTTTGGTATTGGCAAAATAATTATAAAAAAAAAAAAAAAAGTGGGGTGGGGGGAGATAGGACACCACAACTGAATAGAGAAACGAGTGACAAAAGTCATACAAGTGAATTCACAGTGACAGTTTTGGGTGTGCCATCAATAAGCCGTGCTGTGCCTACACTTTTCCATGCCTCTTAACATGGCGCTGCTGCACCCTGCTTCTTGAGCTGCACAGTCCTTGTTTCTTAAAGTGCTTTAATTCACATTATACTATGCAGTGAACTGACAGACTCACATTTCTAAGCAGTTTCTTAATGAAAGGCATACAAAGACTTGTACTTTCTTTCCTCACCTTTCAGACTGTCAGAGTCACATCAGCCTAAGCCTGGAAGCTAAATTACTGGGTTAACACTGGGCCACACTTGTCAGTTCACAGGCTTCCCGCATCCCACAGGTAGCTCACAAACTCAGAACCCAGGCACAATGCTCTACACCTCCCTTTCCAGACATGTCGTAAGATATCCAGGTCTCCCCACAGTAGGAGCTACTCTAGGCCAGAATAAACCACCCTTAACATAAACAATATTACATTTCACCAGTTTCCATGTTACTACTCGTGGCATAACCTGCATACCATCTTAGAAAAGATTATGCACAGAGAAAAACTTGTAGCCTTAATGCTGCCTACTATGGGAAAAATTCAAAGGAATTGCATATGCATGTACAAGAAAACTATGAACCAAAGCACACACATACCATAGCAGACAAACTGCGATGCCTCCAAACTCAAACAGCTAGACTGGGCCTCCAGGCGTGCTGCTGGGTAAGAGGTGGGGCCCCAGCTGCATTCTGATCAGCCTTGAGAAGCGTTACACCTCCCAGCCATAGCATAGTTTATTCCCTCCTGCTTCAGAAGAGATGGGAGAGGGAAGCTACTCACTAACAGCCCATAGAGCTCACCTGTGCTGTTTGCCCTTCCTGAAATGCTGTTGCCCAAACACACCTGCACCCAGTTAGATGATATGAGCCAATCCCAATTCAAGGGAGATGTCCATGCACCCTTCTGCTCCTCTAATGTAATCTGGTTTCATAGTAATTTATGGTGTTTCTGTGCGCTCCTTCTCCATCTAGTTGAACAGATCAATGTTCTGTTAGGCTATACAAATAAGCATTGCTTTAAAGTTGCTTTTTCTCTCCTTTTTTTTCAACCCTCCCCCAAACAGCTAAAAGTACATAATGGTGCTTTGAACAAGATCCTAAAGAGCTATTTCCATAAAGTGGTCCAATTCTTTTTAGAGATGGAAGTACAAGAAATTCTTCAAATGCGGGGGGACAATGAATGAAGATTAAAAAGAAAGTAAAAGATTAAAAGGAAAAGACTATAAGAAAAACTCAAAGAGGGGGGAAAGATCAAAAAGAGGATTAACCATGTTACTTGTTGTTTTTCAGAAATTAAAGAAGTATGGAGGATAAGGAATTTGTTTCCTTTTGGCCCTAGAAAAATGCCAATTATGGTAGCTAAATTGCCAGGATCACATATCAGTATGCTTTGGAAATGTGAGAAATGGATGGGAAATATAAACACAGGGCAATAGCTTACAGTTATGTTATGAATTAAGCCACAAAAATATCAAGATTTAGTCACTGAATAAGCTGCCAAAGTTAATCTTTCCTGATGAGCTTGAGCAGAGTCAGAATAGAAGCAACAGAACTGTAGTTTCACAGATCAAAATTGCCTTGTTCACTCATCTTTGCTATCTCTGAGTCCTCATGCACCTAAAATTTGCACTAAAAATCAAAGGAAAGTGCCTAGGTGCACATGGACAGAAGATGGAACTCCTTATCTACTGTGTGTTCTCATTTTATGTACTTTTTTAAAGCTTTAGGGATAAAAACATTAACTGCTCTGAGTCGCTTTTCAGCAAGTGAGCTTGTTACACTATCCACACTAACACAGCTTTTGTTTTCCTTTATATTTTTAGGACACAATAGCAAAATAACCTTTTGAGAGATGGAGAAACAGCTTCTTTCCAGGTCTTTTAAATACATGGCATTTATGTAGCCTTTCACAGATAAGGATGACAAAAGGAGGCAGGCAGGGACTTCTGCCACAAGCTTGATGAGTGTCTAAGTCTCAGATGTGATTTACCAAGTTCTACTGGGTAATTTTGCCCAAACGAACTGTTTTTGCTGAGGCTCAGCAGATGGTTTTGCTGTGCTCGGCTCTCACCAAGGTGAGGCAGGCCAGCCTTGCACCCTTCCACCGCAGCTGGGGACAGCAACCTGGCCTGGGAGGACACCTGGGAGGGCCCAGCCGTCCATGGGACGGACACAGACCTCGCTCCGTCATGGTCTCAACACTGAATCAAGACTGGATCCGACAAAATGCTCTGAAACCAAAGCCAGCCTAAAGCGAAGGCTCGCAGGAACAGTCTGGGCTGGATCCCACGTGCAGTTATTAAGCAAATCCCTAGGAGCCACTCACCAGTGACCCTGCATCCCGACCACACCATGTTGCTGCTCACACGTAGATCACCTGGGAGTGCCGCAGCACCAACATAGCTCCTCCACGTCCCACAGTAGCACCTGCAAAGGGAATGGGATTTAGTTTTACACAGCGCTCCATCCGCTAGGAACCGAGTACAGAAACAGCACAGGCTGTTCCCAGCTGCTCCCAAGGGACGGACAGGGATCTGCCCAGAGGCACCCACCCTGGCACCCCTCTGCTGGGGTGGAATGTCTCTGTCCAGCTGCCCCTCAGTGACCCCACCTGCTCAAGGAAAATGTGCTTTTAGGGGTACTGAGGGGCCACAGCACTGTCTCCCCCACCCACCCACTGTGTGCCTTCCCTGGGACAGCAGCACCACTGAGGAAAACTGTATTTGGGCTTCACCTTCAGGAGAAACCACCCTTCAGGTTTCTCAGAAGATTCCCAGCGCAGTTCCTGCTGCCTCCCCTGCCCATCCACAGGGAAAGCTCTGCTATTGCCATTGCATGTGGCAGCCGGACACCCCGGCACCGGAGAGACAAGATGGCTGACCCCCCAGCTCTCACACACCACAGAGCCAAGCCCCACCACCTCTCCTGGTGGGAGAGCCAGCCAAGGGCTAGTCCTTTCTCTGCTCGTACTCCGGATCTTCCCCAGCCCCAGCATGTCAGAAACCTCCCCCAGCAGCGGCTGTTTGCCCTGCTCAGGGCTGCCTGCCCTCACAGCTAGTGGGTGCCATGTTGCCAGCTGCTCCCCACAGGACAGGTGTGGCTCCCCATGCCCCCTGCCATCGCTGCCCCAGGCCCACCATGGCTACACTACACTGCTCTTAGAAACCCCTCTGCGCTCTAAAAGAAAAAGCTAAACTCCACACCTATTCACTCAGTTTGGGCAGGTGCCCGCAGGCACCGCTCTGCCCCGGGGCCCGGCCAGTGGGAAGCCATGGCGGTGCAGCCCCCTCTGCGTCCCGCAGCCCCCCAGCCTGCAGCCTGAGGCCCTCACAGAGGCAGCAGGGCGGTGGAGCGTTTGGAAAGAGCAGGCAAGAGATAAACTCTTTAAGTTGATGCAGGCACTGGGAAAAAGCTCTCTCTGGTGGGCACCAGCAGAGTAGAAGGGCTCAGAGTTGCCGGAGAGCCACAGGGGAAAGGGACATGAGGGGGAGCAGCCATGGCACAGAGGGAAAAGGGGTGTCTTCTACCATGTGGAGACTTTAGATGGAGACAAAGGAAAAAGGGTTTGATCAAACACTGGGTAATGGACCCAACAGAAGGGCGAGACCCCAACAAGGCTCTGGCACTGTGCAGGACCGGGATGATTCCTGCCAGCCCCACTGCCCCCAGCCCCTATGGCCTCTCACCAGGATAGATACGGCTGGGCTAAAACAGCTTCAAAAGCCTCTGGAGATGCCTACATTTTGGAAATTATTCCAGCACAAGAAGGGCTCCAAAGAAATTTCATCCATCTTTGGCTTGCTGGATTATAAAGTATTATGGGTTAAGTGTGCAGAATACCTGTAACATCCTTAAAAAGCTAAATTTATATGAGTATATCCACTTGAGATCAATAGCGATAAATGTAGCGATAAATGGGGAGAAAAATATTTGTGTAAATTAAACAGAGTATGTGAGAAAAAAAACCTAACCGTGGATATTTGTACGGGGGCATAAGACAAACTGAGAAGATAATTGTGTACAGCAGAAGCAAAGATACCCCTGTGGGAGCTGAAAGGAGGAGAGTGATGGAAGAAACAAGTAGCTTAACATTTGACTGTGGCTGAAGAGACAAACTTCGCTGAAGATGAAGACACCGAATAGTTAATAAAGCTTCTGAACTGTTTCCAATTCTCAGGCAAGGAAGCAATAGTTCTGCCCTTATCAGCAACTGCTCTTTCATATTTGTGTATCAAGCTAGCTTTATTAAATTATTCAGCAAAGGTCAAATGTGATGTGTCTTCCTAGTTTTATTATGATTTTTTGTGACATTGCCTGAGTAGTTGAATAATAAACAGTGCATGTCAGAACATTGCAGTGCCCGAGCTCTGGATTATGAACCTACTCGATCGTCAGTTCTGAGGCCATATAGATGCATTAAGCAAAGATTTAAACTATGTGTGAGCACTGCAAAGTGTTGCTTGTGGAACCATGATGGGAAAACAGAACCGCGCTCCAGCTCTGTGTTTACATATTGATTTTGAAGCCTGCTTGTACAATAAATACTTTGTAAGTATTTGAACCTGAATAACCATCGAGCTAAAGCACTTTGCTCCCTGTGACTGACAAGAACTTCCCAGCCTGTGATGAGCTGCCCAGAAGTGCTGGGAGAGAACAGGTAGCAAGAGTCTCACAGACCAAAGGGCCTATTGCCTACAATGACCGCAGAAGCAGACTACAAATTTGGTTATTTTATAATAAACAAATATCTTTAACAGATTCAGATCAACTCATGTGATTCTTTAAGACAACCCTATGACTCCATATAAATACATGCACTGATTTATCAAAAACACTAGAATAAACTGAAAAACGCACAAGCCTTTTTCAGGCAGTGGCAAATGAGCATTGCAATGTCATATATATAATCTAAATAAAATACCTATTTAATGTCAATTGCACAGAAATTTAGCAATTTAATTGAATGTTGTTCATATTGTTCGATATTATATTTCTCTGGCTCTAGGCAATATCTAGATGTCATTGGAAAAGCCAAAAGAAATTAAAAATGGGATCTTCTAATCAGGATGCAGGTTTTCTTTCCTTTACTAAGTGAGCAACAGAATATTGAAGTGAACAATATAAAGAAGTTTATGAATTCAGGCTGCTTCAGTTTCTGATGCTCTCATTGCTATTGCCTTAATTTAATTTCTTGCTATTATATGCAGATACAGCTTTTGGTAATCCCCTTTGTAGACTTTAAGGTCAGAAGACTTCATGAATAGAAAACATTGAGAACTTTCATGGTTACTAACACAGCAGAAGCCTATGCTTTACACATCTGCAGTAATCAACAGCACTCTGATGAGAGGGAATACATGGCTTACATATATGAGACTGTATCACAGAATTCAGACATAACAAACAATTTCCATGCTATAGTCCAACATACTTCTGAGAAAATTCAAATACGTTCTCGCTACAAAAAATATTAGTAGCATTTGATAATTTGGGGTAGGTTTTGGATTTCCAAAATTAAGTTACTTTGCATTTTTTCATTAAGTTTGGAGATCTAGGTTACAGATCTGTAGCCATATTTTTTAAGTTTGAATTTCCACAGACCTTAACACGGGGATTAAAAATCTAGCTCTAATACCACTTATATGCAGAAATGGATTTCTGAGGACATAGATCCTGATTAGCAATCAGCAATTTTCAGTGAAGGTTTGTAGGCTCAGATAGACATTTTGTGCCTTTCAAAACAGCTACAGAAAGCTACAGTTCAGCGGCATTTGTCAAATGGAAGGATATGAGACTTTTCAGCAACATTGAGTAGAAAACCCTCTGTAATTAATGGAGCAAAATGTCTATTTATAGCTTTTATTTAAATGGGATACACTGAATTATCCAGGGAAAACAGAATAATAATAGGTGCCATTAAAAATAATTATTTTCCTAGCTCATTCATTAAATATGACACATGCTCAAATAAAGGAATAGTAACATATACCAATGTAAAGATTTGCTGAAATGCATGTATTGGGTATTTTGATGGGAGTAGAGGTTACTTGTAGATAAAGGAAGATTTAAAAGCAAAGAATAAATTACAGATCATGGTTGTGCCATAAGGAATAAATATTTTTTCATCAAACCCTGTCTCTCAAGAATTTCCAGTTTTTATTATCTGTGAGATGACAGAAAATTGTTTAAGCAGCTGTTGTTATTTATTTCCATCTTGTAAAATATGCAACACCACCCCCACCACTCCCTCCGGAAAAAAAGAGGAAGGACCCCGAGGCCCATCCTTTCTGCACTCATCAGTGAGGCGGTTTGGGACTCCATTGCAACCAGCACCTTCCTTCGAGCTGTTCCATGGCATTTCTGTCAAACACAACGACCACGGCAGGCTCAAGCCCCTTTGACTTTCCAAATGTTCAGGATTCGTATTCCAGAAACACACGTGGCTCCCAAGAACCTCTTCAGCCTTGACAGCGATAACGAGCCGGGATCAACAGTACCCCAAGTAATCCTCCTAGCTCTGTCAAAGATTCCTATGGCACGTCATAAATCAGGGAGCTGCTTAGTCCCTCTGCCCCGGGCTCCTCACTTCCTTCGGCAAGAGCTCTCCCCGGCTCCCCGCTCACATGGCTTGCTTGTGAGAGGGATGGATGAATGATTTTTCTCCTCATCTGTCTCGTTTCCAGGCTCTCCCGCTCCCAAGGAAGTGCTCGGGAGACACTTAAAAAGAGGATGGCACAGCCAAAATGCCCTCTGTCAGGAGAGCACCTTGCCAGCAGTGCTGCAGGGAGGGAGGCAGAAATCACAGCTCTGTCCCACCCACCCCCCACCAACTGCCGGCACAGAAAAGGGCAGACAGCAAAGGTGACATTTTTCACTCGTCCTGCGACAAAGGTACACCCTTTCTGGAAAAGCACACTCGTTCAGACATCATCCACTTGCGAACCGTGCAGGCTTCTTTTCTCCTGTTCTTAACAGCAAAGGGACCGCAAGTGGGGGAAAAGAGGCTTATTTGGCCTTTGCAACGAGCCTAGGGCACAAGGCAAACGCCAAGTGCTCCGGCGGAGGAAGGAACATTGGAAAAAAAATCAGAGAAATGAGCAGTTTAGAGCTGAGAATCGATATTAATAAGACACTTTTAAATTTTGTCACAGAAATTAAAAGCATATCAGAGAAACAGAAACTGGAAGGAAAAAAAGGAAATCTTTCCCCATTTTTCAGCATTTTTTTTTAATGTTCTCTTTTCAAAAAGTATATTCCTTCCTTTTCCAACAGAAGAGGCCTAGAGTTAAAAGAACAAGCTAAAAATAAAACAAAAATAGAATGCACACAGAAGCAGGAGCTGAAAGAAATTCAAGGTGATTATACTCCCCGCAAAATGGTGAGGAAATTAAATGTCCACCAAGCCTTGCGTGAAGTAAAATTTCCTCACACACTGATGTGCCACTAAAAATTACTCTATTTGTTTTGAAGGGTCTTCCCCGTGTTTCAATCAGCTTGTATGTAAGGCTATTAAAAGATTCTTGAGGCTTCCAAGAAAAAAAAATAAAATTCAGGACAGATCCCGCCCATGACTGATTACAAAGTTCCTGCACTGCATGAAGCCACCCCCGTTGCCCTACTTGTGCTGGGTTTAAGCCTGGTTTATTTTCTCTTTGACACATGATGCATTCTCCTGTTGGGAAGTGGTACTTCTGGTACCAACAGCACTTGGAAAACGCATAGTTCATTAAAAAAGGCAGAGCCGGGAGCGGCACATTAGCGGTACCTGGGCACAGAGGCTGCCTGAGGCTCCGGCAGCCCCAGGATGGTGCAGAATACACTAACATAACCAATGCAGTTTGCGTTGAAGATAACATGGTTTATTTCTTCATGATATTCAGATTAAAATGTATCAATGTATTTAGCACAATACTACATTTTAGGACAAAATCATCAGTGCTTTGCAAGTCTTCATAATGTTTATTCATTATAAATAGTAAATATTTACTGAACTTTTTACATGAAAGACGTTTCTTTTTTGTTTTCTTTTTTGTTTTTATTTTTTTTATTGTTTTTTTTTTACAACACGTGTGTTGTTGTAGAGGCTGCAACACAAAGATAATATTTCACTTTTCCATCACCCTTAAGACCAATGTGTGAACTAACCTCTGTACTGAACCTAGTCTAACTCACTACTTCATAGTCCTTAATGCTAAAAGGAATGTATTTGTGTTCTGCCTCCCTCTTTGTTCCAAGAATAGAGAGAAATAAATAACACCGCCTTCCATCTTCCTCTTCCTCTCAACATCACAAAACACAAATTTATTGACATTCTAAAATGTCACAATGCAAACTTCTTGTAAACCTTGGTTCCTATAATTATATTTTCTATATTGGATATCGCTGTATAATTTAAACAAATGCGTCAAATACAGGTCCATCTCTGTCTATGTCCTGTACATCACTAAAAAAAAAAAATGTAAACGTAATCATTTCTTCGTATTGTTTCCTGAAAATGACCTTTAAATCATGATTCGCAAGCTGGATTTTAGTTGTCCAGCAGACTGCAACATTTCTGTATTTTATCATCAGGAATTACGCACTGCAAAAATAAAAGTACCTGCAAAAATATAGTTCTGATTCTATCTATATAACTTTGGATGATCCCAAAGTTTGTGTGAGGTACACAGTATTGCACATTGCTAGGCAGTCATGAAAAAATCAGTCGCACTGCTGTTGATTTTCTTTCTCCCATGTTTGCTCAAAAAGGTACAACGGACTAGGAAAACTCCACATACAGAAAATGTAAAATCCATTTTTCATGTTATACAAGATCTCATCTCTTGGTAAAGCAAAACTCGTAAGTGGCATTTATTGACAGCATGAATACAAAAGCGTGCTAAGGTAACCGGTAAGTCGCTCTGGAAGCCTTTCGCAGTTATCCTAGCTTCCTATGGACTGTGACGTTTCCTCTCGATGACAGTTTCCAGTGTGTAAAATGAAAGAGGTTCTCTTGCCCTTGCTTCAGAAACTGAGCAGTTTTACCATTAGACTAAGGTCAGCACTGGATGTCAGATGAGTCAGAGCACACAGAGCTCAACTGCTCTAAGTTTCAAAATGTTCCATTTGTCCCAATCAATGCACATTAATTTCAACAACAAAAAATGGAATGTTTTGCCAGGCAGTGATATTAAATACTGCTCTGTTTTGTATACCCACTCATAATGAACCGTGTCGCGTTTATTTATTCATTATTGCTTTTGGCCTTTGTCTTCTGTATAGCTTTGTCCAGCCTTCAAAAGTCTACTAATAGCTATGACTGGAGAGAACATCACAAGCCTGCTCCTCTCGGTGGGACTGCCCCAGTTCAGACTGCAGTGTGTTGAGAAGATCCCTCGTATCCAAGCCTTGGAGTGAGACCGGAAAACAAGACCAGCTTTAACTTGAAGTGGACAGTTCATTTACGCAATATCTGGCTTCAGATAATGAAAGGCACCTGCAAAAAAGCAAAAGAAGCTTTTCAAGTCATGCTGTGACAACCTCACAGCATGGGGCCATGCCAACTACAGGTTGACATTGTCATATTTAATACTGATATATCAAAGGAAAGGGACTAATATTTTTATTCCTAGGACAAGTTTGACAAAACTCTCTGTATCTGGGATTATATACTGTAATGATTCTTGAGCTGACCTCATTAAGAACATGTGTTTCTAATAGTGGAATGCCAGTGGTTATTTCATTTTGGACAACCCTTATGTTTTACCTAATGGCAATCAGGTTTCATGTCTCAACAATTAATAACATCAAGATGTTGTTGACATCACTTAAGAAAATAATTATGCAGCAGAAATCTTGCTCCAACAATCAGCTATCTCACCAGTGCACTTCCCTCAGCTTTGGAGAGAAGCGGTAGTCAGCCATCGAGATCTCTGCTCATAATTCTCTTTGTTACAGACAGAAAATACAGCCTATCGATACAGGAGTACAATATTCCCAGCGCACACGTCCAATACTCACTTTGTCCGTACTGTCCGTACTGGTAGCCTGTGACAGGGTCCATGCTGTACCCCGTGGTGCTGTAGGTCGGCGGGCAGTAGGACTGGGATGTGGGCAGGCTGTCCAAACTCTTCATGTGATCCAGCCGCTGGCTGCAGCTGGCTGAGACAGTGGTGGTGGGCTCCAGGCCTCCGGTCAAAGGCGACAGGGCGTAATCAGTTTGGGGCTGGTGAGGCACACCACCGTGGTTAGTCAGGAGTCCCATTACCTAAAATGGAAGGTCAAATGATAGAAAGAGTTAAAATAAGTGAAGAGCTGTACTGCTCACAGAGCCACAGCACTTCCCAAGTCTATCATTTGATTTCCTAAAGTTGGTATTCAGACTATGCTCTGAGTATCTAATCCAAAGAGGGAGTGGAATATGGTTAACGTCATCCACCAAAATAAAATCTGATGGCTGACAACCAATTAAAAGTGATACCATGGGCAGAGAAGGGAAAATCATTTTAAAAACTTTGATGATTTCAGAGTGCCTGATTCTCCCGTGCCCCAGCTGGGATCTCTGCAGATGTTTATTCCTTGAGGACTCAGAAGAGAATAAGAAGCAAGTAGCCACGCCATTCTGCATGATCTACAAACACAGAAAAGCTGTGAAAAAGCTTACAATATTCCCCACCACCACCACCACCCCCCAGCTCAGCAGTCATAGAACTGAAATTAATTTGGAGCGGATCACAGCAACAGTACTGATGGAAGTAAAAAAGAATCCCATCACCCAGAACAACATGAATATGTGGGGAAGGGGCAGAGCAGCCGTAACTTCTGTGCTGCATGCCCTATGTGCCGGTCTCGGAAGAAATTCACGTGAAAGTGTGAAGTTCCGGTCATAACATCAGCCCTCAACTTCATCCACTATGAAGTCTCTATGAGTTAGAGAACCCAACAGAAATGGTCAGGGGTTCCAGACCAGCTTCAAGTCGGCTGTGACTTCCTTAATGAGCTGCTTGTACACAAACAGTTATGAAATCAGCAGTCAAGATTAGTTGAAAAGAGATTACAGGAAAGTACACGCCTGTCCCTATAAAAGCCCACCCCTCTAGGCCCTAATTTCCAGTAGAAAAGAAAAAAAAAATATTCAAAATTACCTGTGCTTTCAAGCAGGAGTGTAGGAAGCTACAGTGATAAATTACCGTGCAGAAATCACTCACACGATAGGTTGCTGTGCATTTCCTTTCCCAGCACATCTCTATAACCCATTTTGAAAATAAGTACTACTGAGAGAACTGCTTACTTCGGCTGGAATAAGTTGCACTCCAAAGCCTGAGAAAAAGTCTGCCGCTTATAACGTGTGGACGACATACAGCTTCTGCCAAAACAGCATATTCTGATAATTTACAGGTTGTTCTTCCTCCAAAAAGGCATTACGAATATCTGACATATGCTATTTGATAATCATTTTGCTTTACTGCACCTCTTACCATAAAATGAAAAGAAATTATTAAAATTGGAGTCTATTTTGGGAAGAATAAATCTATGCTCATATGAACATGTCTAGCTCCTAAACCTCTGATGCTCTCTCTTGAATTGTATTTATTTTCCATTGCAAAACAAAAGGGATTATTATTGTAGGGAACTTGTGGTCGCAGCACTGAGGGTTTTTTAGTTTTTTAATAAATAAATGAAACAAGCCCCAGGGATCATGATTTAAGTAGGAAGGAAAACCTCTCCAGGTCCTACACGTCTGATAAGGAAAAGAGCAAGAGGCACGAGTACTTCAAAGAGAGACACCCTGATACCTGCATCAAGAACACAAAACCTCTCTGCATCAGATGCACCCAAGACATCTCACCAGAAAAAAAAAAAGCTGAGCAAGAAGTTCAATTGCTACCTACAGCACTAGAATGTTCACTTCTGTTTCACTAAGCAGAGCAACATGAGTTTAAGTGATGGTATTTTCTGAAAGTTTCACAAACGGAAGTAATCACACAAAAAGAAGTTTCAAAACGTATCCAGAGACTTTATTTAGATACTTGAAATCTTCTAATTTTTAAATTAATAACAAAAAAGAAGAACTTGGATTCAGGCTGTAAGATATTTTCTATTTAATTCAAATAATCTTTTCAATGCACTAAACTTATTAAAAGAATTTGAGGTTAAGACGAAATATTTTTTTAAAAAATCCCTGGAATCACCATAGATTGAAAAATCATGTTATTTGCACAGAGATCAGCACAGCATTTTGTCCCCAAAACCCCTTAAAGCCAAGATAACCGGGCTCTCAACTTTTTCTTCTAAAAATTGGTTCCTGAAAAGTATTAAAGTTTATAAAGATTATATTACTAAGGTTTTCAATTTTAGGAATTAAAAATATTTTTCTTGTACCCTTAGGAAATGATTGGGTCCTGAAAATCTAGCATGCCTAATGAACCTACACTGCATCAGCTGGATACAAGACTAGAATCTATGTTCAGTTAGGTTATATTAATCTTGGTCCTTTAAAATTAACAGTAATAGAGTTAAAATAAGAGAAAGATCCACCAAAAAACCCCACAGCTTAACTTAAATATTTACATTAAAAATTACTACCTTGGAAAATATTTATGTTGGCACAAGTATCATGGTTTTGACTATAGTTTAACACACACATGGTTTATCAGAAATCTGATCTAAGCACACAGCCCTTTCCATTCCCGCATAGCACCTGTGTGATACCAACATTTATGGGGCTTTACCACGTTCTGCTCCAAGTTCAAGAGCAGGGGCCGGGCCAGCATCACCCTCGCTGCCCCGATGGACTCTCCTCTACACGGGCGCTCTCACATCACACAGCCTCTACCTGGACTTGAGGACCAATTGCCGAGTTGGGCAAATAGCTATTTTACCAACTACACATTTTAACTAAACATTTTTTTCAGGTTTAATATTTTCAATAGAACAGAGCCCAAGACAACATGATGTGGACTTTGCCAGCAAAAACACTGAACTCAAAAACTTTGGGACTAGAAGTTATTTTAGAGTTAGAGATCAGCCTTGAAATTTAAACCTGGATCCCGACTTGGTCCCAAAAGCCACTCAAATTTCAGTAGCATCTATATTTGGATGAAGATGTATCTTCTCTGAAAAACTAAAATTAGCATTTGATGAGATTTACTTTTAAAAAAAATTAAATTAATCAGATAATATAAGTCTTTAGGCATCTTTTTATTGAGCATATATATACCCAATAGACACTTTGGAGCGTAACTGACACAGCTCTCTGTCTTTCAGGTGGAGACAACTGATGTCTAAGCAGTAACCATCTTCTCAGAAATATCTTCTTCAGAGGCCTTCAGAATCATCCTGCAGTTGATTAGTATCTAAATAATTAGATTTTTGGTCACGTCTGTTTTGAAAGCTATAAGGGAAGTAGCCTCCGGGCAGAAGTCTTTCGTACGGTATGTGCCATGACCTTATCGCCCATACAAGGAGTTACAGGAAGGGCATGGCTGACTTTTACCTAATCAATTAGAAAGCCATTAATGGGCCACGTCTGCAAGAAGCTCAGCATCCTCAGCTGAGTGGTGTGCAAGAGACACACGAAGATCTGGATTTTGCAATGCAAACCTTCTGCTGGTATAAAACAGTATAGTTCTAAATAGGTAAACAGAGCTGATTGCTTTACAATAGTTAAGAAAAAAACAAATTTCTTCAATCCATATACCATCCAAATTAATGGAAAATTACTTTGGGAAAACCCGGGTAGTAATTGTCAAACTTGCTGATCTGGATCTCAAAGAAGTTGAAAGAAAAATCAAGGGCGGATCTAACACCTAGAAACAAATACTGCTGTAACTACTCAAATTTATTTTGGTAAAGAACCCCTATAAACGCAAAAAATAAATAAATAAATCAGGCTGTAAGTTTTTTTGCTACATCTATTTTGTTCTCATTTTTTTAAGAATGCACACCAAAACATTGACACATAGCCTTTGAGATTATCTAATAAAATACAGTATATATAATTGATAAAATACTTCTATTAGAAAACAAAGGTGCAATTAGAAATAAGTAAAAAGAAGGCAGTGAACTGCAGCAACCAAACTCTACAAGAAAGTTTTCAAAGAGCACATCCCAAGCAACCCAAAATATTCAATAGGACAAATCCCTTGCTGGCAGATTCAGCACAGCATCACTAGCTGAGGATTTGATCCAGAAAGAGAAATTGAATGATGAAAGTCTTAAAGACCACGTACGGTACGCAGCATCTTTTCCATTATCAGCAATTAGAAAATACTTCTATTACCAACAAAATAAAGGCCATTAGACCAAGAAAGTCTATTCTATTTAAAAGAAACATTATGGCTGTTAATGTGGTTGGTATTTTAGGATGTAGGACCTACCATAGGCACAATAAAATTCTCATATGTTTTAATTCATTTACGCATGCCTGCATTTAATATGCTTTGTGACCATGTCTGCAATTAATATGATTTATGAGAAAAGAACATGTGCAATATTTTTTGGGTACAGTGATACATTTTTTTCCCCTCCTGTGAATGAAAGATTTAATGAAACAGCTCAAGGAAAATTGTTGGCAGTTAACGTATTAAGTTGAACTGACAGAATCATGAGTAAACTTTAGTGGAGTTAATGATATCCTCTTATCTGACCCTGACACATTTGCAGCATGTAATTTACAGAAGCTCTGTCCAGGGAATCTTGACAAATGCTCCTAACTATGTCAGGGCAATGTTCCATTCTAATGTAAAACAGATGTGGGTCAGATACCCTCATTCATCACTAACACTGAAAATTTCAAACTCCTTCTGAGATAAATGGCATTACCTGCTGTTAACTCTTTTCACTGTAGAAAAATCTCTCAAAACCAAAATATTGCACAAGAAAGAACACAAAAAGGTTGGTTCCAAAGCATTAGAATGAGATATTTTAGAAGATTAATTAAAATAAATTAGCTACATGGATCTATACCTATAGGATCTTAGAACCATGTTGCCGATTCATTTTATATATATAAATATTTCTGCCTAATATATGAAGAAACCAAACAGAAAGTGTTTTCGTGCCAAATGGCAAGCACTAGGAACCACACACTTGGTTAATGAAATTAGGAGCAAAATATACTGACTTTGAACATCTGATGATCTGACCTTCTGCATACTCATATCAAATGAGACCTCATGCTGATTTCACACCACTAGACATCAGTGGTAGCTACACTGAAATTAGAGAAGGTGCACTGGTGTACGTTTAAGGTAATTAAGAGGATAACTTGATCCTTCATGAATTATATTTTTATCTACAGGAGATTACCAATGTTCACAACATTATCACAGTCTGTCACTAAAGTCGTGTCTCTTTTCAGGTGCTAGATCCTGGAGTCACAGCGCTACATAACATTATCAAAATAATTCAAAGAGAAGTAAATTATCTAGCTCCTGGTTGTATAGAAAAGCTCAAAAAAATTCAAGACAAGTGAAAAAGTAAAGCAAAAAGCCCAAAAAGAACATATACTCCTAATTTTTATATATATATATTTGAATATATAAGTGTACATATATATAAAGTTAAACATCTCAAAACTTTTTCAGGCAGTCTCAGAGACTGAAGATTCATGAATTTAAATGCTTAAATATGGCAATACTGCATACAGCAGTTGATAACAAGCCTAAATTTGAGATTACTTTGTTCTCTGCCTGTGAATTCTTCTCCTCCCACCTCCTACTCAACCCAAAACCCAGGAGGAAGATTCTGGCCATGATGAAAACCAGCCCATCTCTCTCTAGCTGGGCTCTCACACACCTTCCCTCCACAAATGGGATACACAGGTTTGTTCTCTCTGAAAGCAAACCAAACAAAAAATACACTTTTTTTCATTTTTAATTCAAACAGTATTCCACTTTTTTTTTGCTGGCAGGTGGACAGGGAATGGGATCCGCAAAGCTTTCACAGGAAGACTCTCACCCAACTCAGCACTGGCCCTACAACAGCAGCTATTGCATGACCTACACCTACAAGGCTGGATTTACCATCAGGAAATTGCTACAAAATCCTAGCCACATAGGTAAAAGCAATAGGTTATCCATAAATGTGTGAGGGAAAGAAAAGATAACAGACAAGCATAAGTGGAGGGATCCAACCAGTAAGGAAGGGTTCACTCATGAGGCTCCCAATAGTGTACATGCCAGAGCCTCTAATCTAACCAGCACTGGGGAAAAACAAGAATTTTGCTCTTTTGCTTCTTTGTATTCTGACTAGGCACTCAGTCTTTCATTTTTAAGAAAATTATTACTATTACTGATGGCCCAGCAAAAATCAAGATAAAAATAAAACAGCCATCTCTAGAGGAAGAGGAAGTTTTGAAGGAAATTGAGTCCAATGCATTTAAAGATGGATACGTGGCTTTCTAGAGTGACTTTGCTAAGGACGAAATATTTGCTTTTCACTGAATCATGCCATGGTATTTTTAGTACCTTTCTTTGGAAATCCAAAATACAAAGCATGATTAAGGATTCCAGTGAGCTATCTGCAATTACTCATGGCAAAGCCCACATTAATGTACCAGTCCTTAATTGAATAAATATGCAAGTATTCAGGTTCCTGTTGATATTTCTATTTTGTAAATTCATTTAAAAAATTACAAGTTCACCAATGCATGCCAGTCATATACTCTATGAAGAGCTGACTCATACTTTCACTGAACAAGTGGTTCAAATTGAACTACAAGCAGCAAAAGCAAAAAAATTATTTTTAGGGCTTCAGTGATGCTGAATACTCAGTCTGTTCTAAGTGGTACAAATTATTATGGAGGAAGATAAGTCAGTTCTGTGAGCAATGTCATTAAAAAAGGGTTAAGAAAACCAAGAAACTGACTTTTTATATATATTGTATCATTTTACTTACTATTTTCATTTAAGATATCTATATCTTTAATTGCTTTTCCAAACATCTGTTGTCACAAAGTTACAGTACAATTGGCTTAAATCTCCAGAAAAGTCCAGGGCTTTTTGTATCTCTGTGTAAGATTTCAGAGCTGTATGAGGAGACCTGCATATTGGAGGCTGAAGCCCCAGACAAAGTTAAGGTAGACATTCAGAATGTAAAGTCACCTGCTTATTGTTGTTGTTATATTACTATATTACATAGGTTGTATATAAATACATTTATAGTATTTAAAATATTATAATATTTACAAAACAAATAATAGATGTTATTATTCTTGCACAGTAACATTTACAAAACTATTTGATCTCATCTATTTGTACTCCAGAAACAGAAACAATCAATCCCATTGGCTGAACCTTTTTTTTTTTAATTAAAAAAAAAAATCAAAACAAAAACTCGTGCTCGTGAAAATGATATCATGTGAATTAACTGTCTTTTTCACGAAGAAATCCCTGACTTCTGTCTCATGTTCTTGGGTCATTAAGCAAAGAGCGCTCAAAGCCAAGATCATTGTGACAAAGATCATGAGCTTTTCATTGGTGTGGGACTTGGATCCAAATGAAATGTTTCTGTGGGCAACCAGTTGGACACTAATTTAACAGAAGTTATAGGAAAAAGCATAATAAATTCATAGCTGATTTCCCCCTCCATCCTTCTCATCCCTCTTAATGAGAGAATGCAAGTTTTTAGCCACTGGTTCCTGTGTTTCCCTTAAAAATAGAGTTAACAAGACAGTATGAACAGATCTAACTGATTCGACAGCTGCATCAGATCCATAGTTCAGGTTAATGAAAAACAAGTGCTCTCAAAGACTTAAGAAAAGCCAATTGCCTAAGATCTATCTCACCAAAAAGAGTTACAGGATAATTCTTAAACTCGGGCAGTGAAATGTTTTGACAGTAGAAGAAAGAAACCTTAAAACAGCTTGCATCTTTACTACTGTTCACGGAAAAGTTTGGAATTTTCTTATCAAGATTTTTCCTGAATTGCAGGTAATGCCATGAGAACTGCAAACTTTGTTAACCATTGTTATGATCTTCTACACAAACATTCAACATTCAATCCACTTCCCATTTTGAAACTTCAGACTTGAAAGCTACTGGTTTGACTCAATTATGGGGGAAAATGACAAGGAAGAGAAGAAAGTAAAGCTCAGGAGTCTTCTAGAGAGCAAGGACGAAAAAAAATTATGTCCAGCAGGAGACAGGTTCCGCACATTTGTTCTTTTTCCAGTAAAAACTTAACACTACAATAGTATTTAAGCCTGGGTATTCTACAGGTTAAATACAGGAAGGAAGCAGCCTCGTGGGCAGCAATGCGAGCAGAGTGTTGCCACTCCATCCGAGTCCACGAGCAGTCCAAACCAGCATGCTTCAAAACCAGCAAACTGCCTGGTGTAGGGCAAACTCTGCTGTTTTGACGTTAATAAAAAGCATATGACAAGGTCAAGGGATGCCCATGTACACCGGAAAAGCCTTTTTCCTTATCTTAAATGAAGCAATTCAAAATATTGATATCCTTTCTTAAAAACAATGTGCTCTCTAGTAGGACCGTACATCTGCAGTTGAAAGACAAATGTTTCTGCAGCCGCTTTTCTGCTTTCCATGGAAGAACCAGCGATGACTGTTAGTGCTGGGCCTGCAAAGTGGCACGCTTAAGTCCCGTGTGCACATATTAACGCATAGATATGCTACTCCCTAATGATTTTGAGTTAACAAATGTTTGTTAAAAGAAAAATGCACTGAGCAACTGAAACCTAATTTGAAAAGGAAATACAATATTCCCATAAATGTATGCATGAAAGCCAAGAAGCTGCATAATAGGCATAGAAAACATAAAAATATGCAATTTACATATATTACACACTAATAATCTCCATTCTGACATTATATTTAAAGAGCTCTGGCTGAGATAGCGTGCTTGCAGTTTGGCTGCTTTTTCATGAAATACAAACAAGGACACTCCTGGCTACCAGTTCCCTGAGGCATTAATCCCTGTCTTATCCGTGCAAAAGTCAACCCTTTGCAGATCCGCAAGACGGAGGTTGTCAGAGAACCTGGTAGTAACGGCCAGGTAGTAACGAGTAAACCAGAGGAACAAGGAGAATAATCAGTCATGTAGAGATCTGTAGATCTCGTCTTGATGTAAAAACACATGGCGTATTACCAAGATGGGACTCTTTCTTTCCATTCCCTTATTCATTTAAACAAGAGCAACAACATTTTATTTCCCAGCCTGAAAGACAGGCACGTTACAGAGCATTCCGCTTCCTAAAACTGACCAAAACATACAGTCTTCTCTAACTTTCAAGTTCACAGCTAACACAATAAAAATAAAATTACAGCACCCTAGCCATCTCTGCTTGTCCTCTGCCTTCATCCAATGCTTGTCTTAAACAACATACTTGTCTCCAAAATACTCAAAGTTAGAAAGGAAACATCCTGTGTGGAAAATAAAGCTTCCCCGGGGGTCTGCGTATCAGACCCTCATTTGGAATAAGTTGAAGTCAAAGGGGAAAAGAGGTTTAAGCCTACTAGGAATATGATACCAAGAATCTTAATATTAGATTTTGTTTTTCGTGTTCTGAGGGTTGTTTTTTTTTAAATCACATAAGATTATTCAGGCTTCAGACAAAGCTCCCACCCCCCAAATTCACTGTAAATTCAGCTTTACACACAGTATGTCCAGAGAGCTTGCCTGGGAGAGAGACAGTGATGGGTGGAAACATTATGTTAATTGCTCACACACCCCGATTTATTGTGGTCAAAAATCCACCAGCTAGTAAAAGGACCCTCTCTCCTTCTCATCTAAATTCCACGCACACAGGCAGGGCACTGCAACATGCCCACTCAGCAGGAAAACTCCTGTTTTCTCTTTCTTCATGAAATCCCCAGCACAGGACTGGCTTTTGACTTGCCGGCTGCCACTCAGCAGCACCGGGGCGCCTGCGGGAAGAGCCCCAAGGACACATGACAAAGGGACAAAGTGCAACACTCCCCACGACTAAGGGGCATTTCACACACAGTAACATCACAACATACATGACCGACATCCGAGGCTCTTCTTTCTGGCATAAAGCACAATTGCCATTTCGCTGGAGTCCCAGAGCACATAATTGATGTATTTGGGACTGTATCACTTCCTTATATAAGCACAAAGCCTAGGTATGTCACTTGATAGATAAATATGTTTGATACATGTCTCTAAGTCATTGTTTAGGCCCCAAAACTGTTTCAGAGACGCTGTTGGTAACACTGCATGAATTTAGGGCTGAGTTTTGTTTGTTTGCTTGTTTGATGCAAAGATATTTATCAGCCAGTGAAGGTAATAACAATTCAGTTGCCAAGACGCTGTTCCAAATCCAAATGGATATAAGTAGTCTCCTGTGATGAACACAACGCCAGCTTTTGAGTAACAAATCCTCTCCTAAACCTGTTGGGAGAGGTAAAGGACACGACCAAGAACTCTAAGCCGTGGGGTAACCAGAGGTTTCAAAAGCCTAAGCAAAAATAACACAAAACAGAAGTTTCATAGTGTAAAGACGGGGCTAGGTGTAAAGCTGGACAGTTACTGATTAAAGCCATCTCATCTGTTCTGGGATCTCCTTGTGATTACATCAAACCTCAAATCAGCAAGACTTTGCGGGGAGGAACCCTGGCCTCACTTTTTTGTCCCATTTTGCCCAGACATCACAAGATTTCTTTACTGTTGTGCTCCACTTCTGTGTCCCAGGCAATAAAAGCTTTATGAAAAGAAAAAAGATCACATTTTCCATAGCCAGGACTAGCATACATTTAAACTGACACTAACAACTACTTTTAATGGATTAATGCTGAGTCCCAGAGATATTTTTGGCAAAACTGTGGAAGCCTTGCACGCTACAAAACTGGATATTTAAAAAAAAAAAAAAAAAAGAAGCAAATAATATAATGTAATGGCTTTTGTTGGAGATTGGATTTAGAAATCAGAATTCTTTAGAACAAAATCCATTCAAGTCTTGTTGGAAGTACATCCGTTTGTTTTTCTGTTGGTATTTTTTTCCTGAGGTTTCAAGCCATAAAGTTTTGTACCCCACTCTATGCTATAGGAATCTGTGAAACTTAATTACATTTACTGTTACAAAAAAGGGTTTATGAACTTTTGCCTTTGGGCAAAAATGTTTATTTCATTGCCTTTGTTATTCATTCTTTTCAACTCCAGTGCCTTTGAACTTTTCAGCTGCACAGAGTTATCACCGTTGCACAGGAACCAGGAACTGTACTCCCGAGATGCAAACCACAAGTTGAAGAAAACGAAGGAGGCAAAGATATACGAGTCGTTACTTTGGCCACCCTTTGTGCCATTAAAATCTCATTTTCTGCCTATTAGAATGCCCTCTCCCTGCTTAGGCAGTGGTGATAGTCAGTGATTAGTGTGTAATTGAGTATAATTGTCTTTTCACTTTTCATTTGTGTCATTCTGAGCTTCTCTCTGTTTTTCTAACCACTGAGAGGAAAAAAGGGTAGAAAGAAGATAAAGCTGTTAAAACTCTCACTTTCAGCCCTGAAGAGATTCCTGATTGTAATTATAGATTGCATCCTCTTTGTGACTTCTCAGAATTTAGTGGACATCTCTTTCCAAGCACCTGGGCAAAGCTCTCGCTAATAAAATAAACTACCATCTATTCAAGCTTTAACTAATAATGTCAGCTTCAGACAGATGCCGTGTGTAGGGAAATTTAACCAACCTTTTGACACTCAATTATCAAGGCAATTTATTAACATGGTTTCCTAAAAAGAGCTCATGCAAATTAGAAAAACAATTATGGTATTCATGCATTTATATATTGCCAAAGAGCAGTTATACTCCTAATTTATGTATTTATAACTCGATTATAGCTCATCTCATTGCACACTGCTCAGCCCTTGGAACTCTTCTGGTACAACTTGCCTGTAATTTTCCTGCACAATTTGGTAAAACCTTGGTGAGGTTATCCTAAAGAGATATTTTAGTCACAGAAAAACTACATGATGTACTTTCTATACCTAGCCACTGATCTTCAGGAAAATAGCAGTACATTACAAACTCTTGACAACTGAATGTAAACATGAAGCCTGCATGATTACATTATAAATCACTTGAAATTAAATATAAGCTATGACTCTTGATTCAGCCAGTAGAAGGAAAAAAATAAAAAAAGAAGGAAGCCAGCAAACTGAAATCATGTGGCTTGTATAAAGAATACATTATGGTTTAAATTTGGCAATTCATTATACTGTGGCCTGAGGGGATAGACTCTTTGGTTCTGGTGTACAGCAAATCCTCTGTCTGAAAACACAGGACTGACCTGAGGTGAAAGGCCATTGCCAATGGCAGGGTTCATGGGATTTGAGGGCCCGGACGGAGGCACAAAGCTGTCTGTATAGCTGGAAAATCCATGCCTGGTGCTGGGGAGGCAATAGGCAGAGCTGCTCTCTGGATTCGAAGGGAGGCTGCTTTGGTGTACAGTGCTTGGAGGGAGAGGCTGAGGTCTATGGACGGTACTGCTCGGATCAGACACAGCTAGAAGCAAAAGAAACATGTTGATATGTTTTTCCTCCCTTTTTTCCTGGCATAATAAGTTCATTATGTGAAGCTCAATTTGACAGAGCTGCATCAGGACTTGCATCTAAGTACTGGTTAAATAGAAAGGTAAATCTTTAATATTGCTGGGAATTTAACCTAGTAAGATTACACAAAAATTCTTATCTAGGCTGTAAAAATCATAACAGCGCGCACATGCAATTTTCAGACAATTCTTAGAGGACACATATTGGTCAGAATTGATACAACAATATTTTTTAATATATAAATTCTCACACACATATTAAAAAAAAATAAAAGAAAAGCTTTCTTTGCTTAGAAGACTGGCAGGCTTTCCCCTCCTGGTCACAGGAGCTTTGAAAAATTCCCTTAATTATAAGATCCACCAGCAGTTAGGATCCAAGTCTCAAGGAGGGAGCAAGAATAGCACAGTAACTCGTTTTATAAACTCCACCTGCAAGGTTTTTCTTTAACAGTAAAATCTAGTGTAGCTTAGATTTGAGGCTGTGTTCCCCCCCCCAAAATCCATCCATGTTCATAGAAATTCTGATAACATTAAGACAAATTTTTACCATACTGAGACTTGCTACTATCTGATGTGAAACAAGATGGTTTGAATAGGTGCTTTTTCACCATCAGATAAATATTCAGAGTAATTACAGAAGTCTCCAGTGCACCATCATGGAAAGCAACAAAAAAGACAGAACGCAGCTGCTGCCTCCTTCCCTCAGCAAAGGAGACCAATGCAATGGAAGGGTAGGGAAGTGTGTGCATTGCTTTACCAACACTGCACCTCCGCCATGCAGGAGGCTATTTTTTCTCTAGCTAGTGCCCTTCATATGTAACCAGCTCTTTCTTGTAGCAAAACAAACCTGTGTTCTTAATAAGCAGGCTTGCAAAACCCTCACTGATTTGGACCCAACACACCCTTTCCACATTAGAGAAGAAAATATTTCTACAGTGGATCAACAGAGAAAACAACAATAACAGTATGTTAACCAAGTACCTGTTGGCTACTGTACCTTGGGGTATGGAGGTGGGTTGATAGGAGGGCTCAGAGAGCTGGTACGTCGGCAAAGTTGGCATGGCACTGGGTGGAAATCCTCCTGGGATCAGATGGTTGAAAGCCATCAGTTGATTGGCTCCTGCCTGTTTCCTCCATCTAGCACGACGGTTACTAAACCAGACCTACAAATGTTTTAATTAGGCATGTTTGATTGTTGTACATTTAATACAGGTGCATCAGAAATAACAGCATTGTATTTCAAATGCATTCAGTGTCGGGGAAGAGAGATACAGAAGATGTGCACTGAGCTCAGAGCTCCAAGACAGGAAAGGAGCCCCTTGCACATGCTTCTTCGGTTCAGCAGACAGGACACAGGAATCCCAAACCCTAGTTGCCTCTCAAAAACAGAGAGGAAACAAGCTGACTAATGCTTTCAAGCTTTAGTGCTTTTAATAACTATCAATCACTATTGTTATTGTGCTAGATTTAATTAGAAAGGAAGAAGGTTTCTCCATTTGATCTAAGTGCCAGTCAAAGCTATTTGGCCTGGATTGGATTGTCTTTGTATTTAAATTGCTGACAAGTTAGCAGCATTGCTTAATGCACCGTAGGAAGGTGCTTGTACTTGTATATTAGGATACGACATTGCCCTAATGATCAACAGAACCTTAAGCTTTTAATTTGAAAAACGCGAGTCCCGTGTACAAAACACACAAATCCCTCCCAGCAAGTTTTCATGTATTCACATATGTAAAAAACATCTCTTAATAAACTTGACATGAAAAGTAGATCAGCATTTCAGAACCACTTTGAAATCTGTTCCTAGAACAGGGTACCAAACAGATGGTATTTAGATTAGTGGGACATTTTAGCTATAAATCTGCTTTCCTTAACGTCATTCTCAGTTTTCCAAGTCTTGGATGGGTCTTATTGCCTCCAAGAAAGGAAGAGGCAAATGCAGAGACAGTAAGAGTTGCAGAACACATAGGCTAATATTGATATTACAGTGATTACACATGCCACAAATTGGAAGGGCAACCAGCCACAGAAGGGGTGCCCGGACATTAAATTGAGTTCATCTGCACTGCCCTACCCCAGGTTTAGAGCAATTTCTAGATTACAGTGCCCAGGTCCAGGAGGTGGACCACTGCAGAAAAGAAAGGTTGTTTGAGATAAGGGAGGTTACACATGTTTGTAAACAAACAAACAATTACTCATAATCGCACACCCTGAAGCAGCTGCAATGATCATCCATGGATGCTATCAATTAGACAAGACCTTAACCAAGTGGCAGCATCTTACAAGGTCTATCTGCACAGCCTGTGGGGCACACTGGCCTGAAAGCCACTGAGGCACATTAGCTGGTGAGCCATGTGTAGACATATTTGTAAAAGTAAGCTGGGTCTCAGATCTGCCACCCTTCCTGCAAGCAGCCCATGCTGGCTTATGAGTCGGCCACCACAGGCTGGATTTCTCAGTGTAACATCATTTACAAACCGTGAGTGTCCCTTACATAAAAGTGTAACAACATTTTGGACTACACTCTGGGCTTCTCCTCCACTTACTATTTCATAGCAGGAGTGGCTGAACTCACTGGGCCATCTGGTTTCTGATGTGGGCCATCTGTCACCATGTAGTTTGATCTGGCTTCATCCTCTCTTCAGAATGAGATGCTCAGTTCACACAGCTGCCTCCTCCTTTGGCCACAACGTCTACTCCTCAATTACACACTCCCACTCCAACTTAAGATTTAGTACAGAGGGATAGATGGAGCCTCTCTTCTACATCAGAAAGTCCTCTCTTGTTTTTCTGCTGTACAAACTAACCCTCCCTCTGCCTCCACACAAACCATTTCTGAAAGCAGCTGGCAGGCACAAGGCACCAGGGCAGAGATGGTGAGGTCTGCAATGAGCAATAGTTGAGAATGGGTCTAGATTCAGCAATGTTTTACTTTCTCAACCTATCTATATCCTTTTTTATCTTTCTCCTTACCCTTTGCTTCCCTCACTGACATTTAAGTCTAAATTTCTTATTTACTCCTCACAGGCTCTTTCCACCTGCTTATGCCTCCCAAAGTCCACTAGTCTCACACTCCTGCCGCAGTATCTTTTGAAGGTGACCAAAGAGAAGGAAAAATAGGCAATACATGCTAAAGAGGGAGGAAGAAGCTTTACTAGAGAGCCAAAGAGCACCCAGGAAGGATAATGGAGGTCAGAGAGGGAGCAGGGAACAGCAAACGCATGTTGTAATTAGCCTACCCGGCTCATTAACTACAGCTTTCTCCATGACACTCTCCCTTCTTCAGGTCAAGAGGGTTATCTGATGATCTTCAAATGCTTTGGGAACAGTAACTGAACTACACTATGTGAGTAGATTTCACCGAGGAAAATGAGGTAACAAGATTTTGTTTCCTCTAAAGATAAGCATTTGCCTTCAAGCCCTAGATCTTTGTTAAAATGAGTCAGATCCCAAACTTCAATTCTGTAGTCAGGGATTTGCGTTAATTCCAAGTTTCATGCTTTTACTTACAGGTACATTTTGGCTCATTTTATAGATTTACATTTTTCCAAAAGTGTGTATTAAACATCTCTGTTATGTATGTTACCATATGTTAACATGTTAATACACACATTATCATATGTACATACATATTGTGTATATATGCTAATACATCTGTTATACGTTAAACACAGTCATTAAACATCTCTGAAAGGGACGCACTTGATGGTATCAAGAACTGTACGGCAGCCCCGTGATGAAGATATTTGCGCAGAGCTCTGTTGCCACCTGGAGCCCCATTAAATTAAGTGGGACTCTGCAGGGACACAGGAACCTGCCTGGGCTGTGCAGAAACAAGGCTGTAAATGACCACCTCGATCCCATGCAATTGGTACATGCCAAATGGGTGCTACTTGACTGCCACCCATGTCACATGCTGCCAGCCCAGTCGTGGCTCCAGACTCGTCAGCTGTGGCCGCTGCCCGGCTGCCCCATCAGCCACAGCACGCACCTTCTGCCGCTTGCCCTGGATTCTTACTTTCCCCAGGCAGCAGGAAGGCAGATGGCACCTGACTAGGACCACAGTTAGCCTAAAATTAACTCCCCAAAAGCCCTTAAACAAGTTCAAAACTGTGGAGCAAGTCTTATTGCCACTAATAGCACCCATACTTGTCACTGCAGAATGGCAGAGGCACATAAAATTAAAAATAAAAACAACCCAAAACAAAACACAAAAAAGCCCCACACCTTTACAGTAAGGACCAGGGGTACGATCCACACACGTACTTGTTTCCCTTTGATTTTAACAGGCTTTGGACCAGCCTTGGTAACAATACTAAAAATAATTTATCTTTAAAATGACTGTAAGTGTGGCACCAACTCTCACCATCGCACATTTTTAGAAGTGAGCACACTAAAGTTCTGAATCTGTAATCCTGGATGTTTTAATATAACAGTTTTTACTAATCTTAACTATTCACTGTCATGGCCTCACCCTTCTCACGTGGCTTGAGATTGGGGTTGCAAATGTGTTTAACTCCCATTTTATGCCAGGTAACTGCATATTTCAGATACTGTGTATGACAGAACACAAAGAAGAAATAATGTAACAGTAAGACAGCAGAAAAAAGACAAAATTAAATGTGACACTTAAGTAGAAAATTTGTTTTGGAAAGTCAAGAAAAAATTACTTAAACTAAATAACTCAAATCTAAATATTTTGTTTACATTCTATGTAATGTTTATTAAATTTACTCAGATCCCAAACTTTATTCAGTAGCAGTGATATGTTTTCTATATTAACTGAAATGATTTATCTTATTTATTTTTTTAACATCACAGCATTTCACATAAACTACGCTTGGCTGCCTTGACTTATTCTCAAGAGTTCAGGATTTTTTTTTTATTTTTTAAATCAGCCCATATCATGAAGAATCCATTTGCACTATTACCAGTAATTAAAGAAATCTTGAAAAATTTTGCCAATATCAAGCAAAGACTTAAAAATAAATGTAGTCACCACAAAGCAATGTGTCTGCTTAGAAACATATTGTAAACACCTGGGGAAATATTTTCTTTTGTCTGTACATTTCCAACATGATTTAAACACAACATCCTCTAATGTTCAGCAAATTTCAGCTTCCACCAGCATGACAAAATCCCCATCTTATGTATGGCCTTTTCAAATCTAGCAGGTCCCCATAGGATGCTTCTGTTCTCCCACACCCTCCCTTCTGAGAGGGCAGCGATTGTCCCCTGGGTGCAGAGATGCTCAGAGTATAACGCAGCCCCTGGTGAAGATCGTGTCATCTATGAGAGAGTGCCTGCAGTGGGTGTAACAGAAAACTAAGCTATCTTCATCTATTTAATCTGACAAACTACTGTATCTTGTGTGTTGGCTTCACCAGCAACAGCACGGATCTCAGTGGAAGGCGTACCCATCCTAGACAGTCCCTCAAATCACCATGACCACATGGAATTCCCCCATGGAAGCAAAAGCAGTGGATAAGCAAGCTCCTGCATTTTGGAGACTCCAAAAATATAGCATTTTTACACAAACAGTACTGCGTCTGAAGGAATACGATTTACTTCTGTTGGTGTAACATGCAGGAGCTCTAAACTAGATCAGCACTGTGCCTGGTGCTGTGCAAATGCAGACTCGGACAGAGGAAACACGGCTTGTCTGGGGGAGCTAAGCATCCAAAAGCAATGTCTGCACCAGAAGCCAAAGTCACACTCATTTTAGCGAGCCTCTGGCTCCCCAGTTTCTATGTCGCTGTCAAAGATAGAATGTAAATTACCCAGACGATTCAGGAACAAAATTGAACCCCAGCATCTGGCCAAAATTTACATCTCAAAAACAGGACTGAAGAGGATGAAATTTAGAGTAAAAGGAAAAAAAATAAATTAGTCCTTTAAGGGAAGTAAGTATTGGAGGCTCCAATTTTCAAGCATCTGGAACTGGACTGACCAAAAAAAGAAATCACACCTCAACAGAATATTTAAAAAAAAAAGTATTTTGCATCAATGTAGAATGGATGAGGTGAACTAATAGATTTCTACCATCTCTATTTTCTAACATTTAGATCCTGCCTTTTTGTTATCATTTTTCCTTTAAGTAGTTTGCAAGTGATCATGCCAACATCTTATTTCGTTGATCTCAACAGGATATTCTTTAAAAGATACATTTATTCACTTGGGAACACACTAGTGTAATTAGCCTTGACATTTCAACAGTCTGATCATAAACACAGAGTGCTCTATGTGCTTTTAAGGCAAAAAGAACTCTGATTCAACAGGGCAAAACATTTGAGATGTGAATTTTGCAGGAAACCCGTGGATATTTTGTTATACACAATCCTGACCATTGCAAGCATGAATGCCAAAAACACACAAAGTCAAAGGACTGATGTATTGTTAACGGCACTTCTAATTTTAGACAGAGGGCTTTTGGTTGGTTGAGGGTTTTTTCCCCTTTTGCCTTATGATATTTTTCATGGTAACTGTCTTCCCCACCCCTCCCTTCCCCAAAATTCACATGTCCAAAACTGAGTCTGACTGTCTGGAAGCAGGGAAGGAATCTGGGGTGTGCCAGAAGCAGCAGGGCTGCCTTGCGAAGAGGGGAAGCTGAGGAAGGACACTGGGCTAATGAAGCTGGGCTGCACCAGCCTGGTGAGAGCCAACTCCATCACCCTTGTGAAACATGGCAGCATGATTTCTAAAGATACCTGCAGTGTCAGGTCCTGCAGTCCTTGTTGATGCCAGACCTACACTTACTTCAGCAGCCTTCAGAGCAGTCTCTGCTTGTGCTGGCCTGGCCCGACTAGGAGTTTATTCAGAGAACACAAAACAGCAGGGGGAAAAAGGAATAAAGTTGGTTTTTTTCCTGTTTTTGTTGTTGTTTTGGGGGGTTTTTTTTGCAGTAGGGGAAATTTCCGTCCTGGCTCACCGTGGCATCAGATGAGCTCCAGGGAGAGAACTGCCAGGGACCAGCCATAGCAAGAAGAAAAAGAGTGGAAATGGAATTGCTTTTTAGCCATAACTAGTTGGTAAGTCAACTTCATTGCAACATCTGCACAACCCCAGCCTCACAGGAATAAGGTCTGCTGCGTATGCACAGAGGCACGCCATGTGCAGACTTGTTTCCTCACAGCATCCCACAGCAGTCCTGCTAGCTTGTGGAGAGCAACCTGCTGTGAGCACCAGTGGGAATACCATGAGGCTGCAGGTTCTGCACCTGGGATCTGCCTGGAATGGGTGTTTATGGTGATGGGAAGTCATGCTGGTTGAGATACAAGGAGTTATCAACGCGATGGAAACCAGAGTTCTTTTAAAACAAACAGGGATTAAAAAAACCCCAAGACAACCATGGGCAGGGGAGGGAGAACAAAACAAAAAACACCACACACACACAAAAATTTAAAAAAGACTAAAAAGCAACTATGCTGTACCAAAGGGAAAGAGGACTTTCAACCACCCCCCAGTGTGATCCAACACACTCAACTCTCATAGGTTTCTTTTGAAAAGACTTTGACTCAGTCCTACACAAATACTTCTAAAACACTGCAGCTGAATAGTTCTGCAAAACATTGAGTAATAAGCTAATGGAACTGTGTATTTAGAAATTAAAGCGCCACTAATTTGAGCCCTTAGGCAGCCAGGGCCAGAAAGAGAGAATCAAAATCACATCCCCTCTTTTCCTTTATATTTAAAAATGTCTTCTTAGGCCTGCATATGTTTGTAGTTGGCTAATTTACCCATAAGAATTGCTCCTTTACCCCAGGGGGAAAAAAAATATCTGCAATTACAGGGTTATCTACTACAAGAATGCACACAGCATTTTCTTTCTTTATCCTATATATGATGCAAGAGGGACAGCCTCAAGAAAAGGCACTATAAATTCTCCATAAACCACATCAGGAATAACTGTAAAGATCTGCTGAAAGGTCTTAAATGTTGCTGAATCTGTCCCACATTCCTTCACCCCGTCTCCCCGTCGGACTGTGCAGTTCAGCATACAAGCTCAAACCATTTCAGAGGAGCTGAGGGCAAATAAAGACTTTTTTTTGGCACAGGTCCTCCCTCCCCCATGATTTCCCAGTGAATGCTTTTCACTGTTTGCTACTGAGAAGAGACTATTAAAGCTGAGAGATCAGACTTCAGAGCTCTCAAACCTTACTACTAGCTTAAGAGTCATCATTTCTTCTCTCACTTTCCCCCCCACTGTCTCCTTCTCCAAAACCACCTCTTCCCTTCCCTGTACCACAGTGAAACAAAGAAGACAATATGCAAGCACAGCACTTAAAAATACCTATATATTTATCATTTTTCTTCCGGCTACTCAGGACTTCTGAACTCTTGGGACTTCTATTTGCTGAGGCTGTAATAAGCTTTTTACAAAAGCTTACAAGCTGATTGCACGTTTGACATGGGAACATTCAGCCCCATCCTAGAAGCCTGGAGAGATCTGTCTGAATTTTCAGACATGCTCTTCTGTAAAACAACATTTTTATTTTTGGAAGTTTTCAATAAGACCAATTTAAACCTGGGATTTGGCTGAGAAGAACCTTTTCAGGATGAGATGTACTCACGTTTCAGAATTCTTCCCACCTTCCCCTGCTTTTTCACCATTATTCATGGACTATAAGAGCCCAAACAAATTTCTCCCGTTGCCCTTAGGGTTAAGCTGGAAGGCTGTGTGCCAACCGCTGCTCATGGCAGGACCTCCTGCCCCGCACAGTCCTATACAGCTGGGGGCACGTCCTCAACCTGGTCCAACACGCAGGTCTTGTGCATCATATTTCTGATAATTTGGGAGGTCTGCCCTCAACACACAGCCCGAAAAGATCTGTCTGACTGGCCAGCCCTCGTCAGCCAGGGCAGACTCCTGGCCCTCTGCCTGCCAACAGGACAAAGCTGAACCTTATTTAAAAATCTTTTACCGAAAGATTGAAATAAACACCTCCCACCGTCAACCTGAAACAGGCTCCAAGCTCCTGCCAAAGTTCGCTCAGTTCATCCAGATCTAAAAATAAGCCTGAACCGGGAATCAAAGGTGGCCAGAAAAGATGCTACCCACTTCATTCCTTCTGCACTATCTGTTACAGAAACCATAACCACACAGCTCTGAAGCTCAGAGAGAGCCTTTGATCTTTATCTACACTGGGGGAAATTTCACTTTTAGAATTCGCCTTCAGATTGAGTCAGTAAAAATAGGCCACAGGCCTTAAGGGCTGACACCACAACTTAATGATGATTTTAATGATTTTTTTAAACTGGACCAGTAAATCACTGCACATCTGTGATTTTTACTCACAATACATTAAGTTTTAACTTCACATTCCCAGGGTATTATTACATATATTTTTTCTTCAATAAAGGGCCATCCTAGACCTTTGGGACTCTACTTCTCTGAACAGTATCTGATGAATGCACAAGACCGAAGAACTTTCCCCTTCCTGCTGCATCTAATGTACAGAGAGGAGCCAGATGCCTTCGGAAGAGGCAGCAGAAGAGGTTGTTCTGGCTCCACATGACATCTAGGCTCAAACACTGGGGAGAAAGACTCAGCAGTCCTTGAGTGGAAAGGTGGTGCAGGCAGAATTGCAGGGAGCTTTTTAACTCCTTATCACACCCAGTGCTGAAGTATTTGCAGTGATTACAGTTATACATCTCATGACTCTTGCAACATGGAGCTTGTTGCAATACTTCTTTCCTCAAAAGCCCTTCCTGTCCCCATGATTAAGTACACAAATAACATTTACAGTGTAAAGTCTGTTTTCAGTTGCTTGTAGCTTTAAAAAAATTCCCCTCAGGGGCTGAAATGTTCTAAGTTTGATCTCAGCCCAGAGGCAACTTTTTTTCCCCCCCTTCCAACCAACCAGCTTAGAAACATGCATTTGGTTACCCTTCAACAGTGGGAAAGTGAGAAAATAGATGGTTCAGAAGTTTAAGACTCTTCCTTTCACGGGTGTTCAGAGACTGCCTTGGGAAATAGAAGGAAAAGGGAAGCACGGGGGCGATGGTAGAAAAAACAAAACATCAGATGCAAGCACAACATGGAGGAACAGAGGGAATAGCAAGGTTAGTCCAGTTGTAATCAATTAACTAACTTCCTAGACAATGTAAAACAACTCTGCAAAATTGGACCTTACAGCTCCAGAGAAAAATAAAAAAACAATTTTCTGGGCTCAGCTGGAATCGGGCTGCAAAAAGCCAGCTCTTTTACATGATGCTTGATCGGGAAGCAGTCAAAAAGATCTTTGTGTATATATCCATATAAAATTTGGTATCTCTGATCTCTGTCACACTATTGCCAAAAAAGAAGTGTGACTAAGAAAGCTTGAATGCTACGTCAGTATGACTATCCAGCCCTCAGCCTCAAGTCTCTTAGGGTTATTTTCTTTTCACAGGTCGTCTTTTATTTCATGCCCATCATAGGTGGCTATTTTAAGGGGCTATAGAGAGGTGCTGAATGCTGATAAGGCAAATCCTGTATCCCTTAATCCACTGCTAAATCACTCTGCCAGGCTTCAAGGGTACCAGACAGATGGAGTGCACTAAGAAACTGCCCACAGACTGGCTACTTCAACCCCAGCTCATCTTTAATCCAGAAAGGTTTTGTTCTGGTATTTTAATCATTGATTGACTGGGAACTTTCTTCCATGCTGGGTTAGGTAAAATATCCATATGTCAGAGGTACTAGGGAATTCGTGAGGCTGTAGATCATAGGAGTGGTGTGAGACAGGATGCGTCTCAAGGGAACCAAGGAAGCCATAAGGAATGTAAAAAGTCACAGGGTTAAAGCCACATTAAGACAGCTGTTATGTTAATGAGAGTTCTGCTTTTCTTCTAGCTCTGGGTCATTGATTTAGAAAAACACGAACAAGGTCTTTTTCATTTTATCATATTTTTCCACTGAAGCTAACGTAGCCCAAAATTTCATATCCTAGACCCCATTTGTCTTGCTAACAGAACTTGTGTAGGAAGTTATCTTTATTACGTTTATGCATGGATGATTCCCAGGGCTTGATTTAGTCTTACCTGGCCAAGTCTATATATGAAGCTGTTTTGCAAGAATTTCACTTCGTAAACATGCTAAGGAAAGTCATGCACCACTGAGTTTGCCTTCCAGACAAATTCATCCATACATCTGATTTTGTCTCACAGTCATAACAAACACTTACAAGAAATGTGGTGTGAAGTCTTCTGCAAAAACATTTAGCAGGTAAAACTGAAAAAAGTCTGGGCCTTTCAAGACAGATACTCAATAATACAGCCATGCTGCAATAGACAGGCTTGTCTTAAAAAGTCAGAGGGATATTTTGTATTTCTCATTTCAGTTTGCAGAGTCCGAATACCTCAGGCTGAGCTTCAAAGATCAAAACACAAAACCAGAGTTGTACCAAAGCAACCAAATTCACCTGCATCCTTGGCTAGTTACCACTAATTTCCCTTCCTTGGGTAGATCATAAGCTATAATATTTTGCTTGTCACCCAGCCGAACATTTGCTTAGGAACACTTACAACTCAGACTGATTTAAACTGGTCATCCTTTTCCAAATCCTTCTTAGATATCCAGTAGTGAAAGAGCAGCAGAGGATTCTGTCTGCGGTATTAAATATTTCACAGGATGTGCTTCTGTGCCGTGAAACAGATCAAGTCCTAGTCTGAACCTGAACTTCAGAGTGCAGCTTATTCCAAAATTATTTGGCTGCTACTTGCCTGGTTTTGGACATCTGAAAACCCAGGTTCATGCTTTTTTATTTTTTATTTAAATCAACTCCATGGCTAACTTCTTCAGCACGCTAACTTGTTCTAGACAATCCAGATCTACATGGAGTTGTGAAGACCTAACAGTTATTTGAGGGTTTATTTTCTTTTGAATTAAACTGACAGTGGGGATAAAAGAGATATTACAAGGTTTAAAACAAGTCAACTTCAAAAGCTAAACTAAAAGTAAACTGTAGATACTGCACCAGTAACCCTGTTCACTTGCCTGGCTCTATAGACACATTGTCTTTTTAAAAGTGTTTTTCTCTCTGCTGTTAATGCCTAAAAGACCCAAACAACAACAGATGAAATCAGTTAAATAACTAAATTGGCACAACAGCTGACCTGATTATATGCAGAGTGCTGTCAAATGCATAAAATAAACAAATTGGGAAAGCAGACCTTCTTCTCCAAAGGCTCAGTATTATATTCATGGTAGGTATGGAGCAATTACTTGGGAAAACACAAAACTTTTCTCAAAGCATTTTTTACCCTAAACAGTTGGAAAACCGGTGTCCATATACAGATGCAAAATCCTCTAAGGCTTTAAACACTGTAGCTTCACATTTCCTTCTACCCCAGGGTAGAATCACTTGTGCATATAAAAGGACCCAGCATGCTAACAGAAAATGAAATTTCCATTGTTAGGCAGCTTTTAAATACATACCTGGACACGAGCCTCTGTGAGTTTGGCTCTTTGCGCAAGTTCTTCCCGGGTATAAATATCAGGGTAGTGTGTCCTCTCAAAAGCTCTTTCCAGCTCTTCCAATTGCTCTGCTGT
>JAOXJM010000052.1:20217600-20254117 GCA_026413425.1 Tringa solitaria | reverse complement strand
GGGGGGAAGTGCCTTTTGAGATGCAATCCTCTGAATACTTTGGGTCAAATCCAGCTGAGAGCCACAGAGTGTAAAATAGAGATTAGGAAGTCACAACTTGGCCTGCAACCCAGCCGGACAGAGCCCGGCACCGGGGCCTGACAGCTGCCCCAGATGCGTGCGGGGAGCCTGCGGGAGAGAACTCCGCACAATAACGGAGACAGAAGAGAATAAAAGCCTCATGCTCCCAGCCAGCCTCCTGTGTCTGCAAAGGGAAACAGAGATCAACTGAGAAACGAGCTCTTGCGACTTCTCTAAGCAGCTTCCCTTTGCATTGTTAGAGAGGCAGGGTGAGGAGATTCAGGGTGCCAGGTTTAAGACTGCCCAAGGGGATCACAAACCACAGAAACAAGGTGCAAGAGAGCTGCACGTGAGGGACAGGCTTGCGAATGTTTTTTCTTCAGCTACTGTTGGCCAGTGTCTTTCTGTCCCTGGTAGCACATAACGTTGTGCCTTAGGGCTCACAGTAGAAGCCTAGAACATCTGTTGTCACAACAGACATCAGACAGGAATAAACTGAGGTGGCTTCACTGCTGTGACAACTTACCAGCATCTCTGCTGCAGTTTGGTTATCAGGGGGCTGAGACCACCGCTCATCCTAGAGCTCAAGAGCCTCCATCTTTGCTTTAAAGTCTAAACACGCCTGTGCACCGCCATATGCTTACATCATTAGATCCTTTTCACAGGGACATCTCAAGATCTGTGTTGGTACAGCTCCCGGCACAGCGACAGTCTGTGAGCAGGGCTCCTGTTTACCATAGCAATACAAATAACAAGTGGCTGAGCAACAGATGGCCTGGAAACATTTCTGATGTTTTCAGTGCCAATTACCTTATTCAGGCACTCCAGTTAGACTTTCCAAATCATGGTCTAAGGGCTGTTACCAAATAATACCTTACAAACAAACTTTGACCCAGACTGTGCTCTGGTCAACATTCTCTTAATTCTGACATATACCATCACGTATAAATGGATTAACCAATATGCGCAGTGGATAACTTCACAGTGACTGCTCAGATTGCACTCTATGGAGAAGGGGCTGCATCTGTCTTTAAAATTGGTAACAGTCATGCCGTTCTGCTAAGGTACCAGAACTTTTGCTGCTAAAATCCTTGCACCGTTTTGAAAGTCTCCTTCAAGCATCAGAATTGTTTTGCAAAATTCAATTCAAATGTTTTTCTTCCCTCCCCCCCCCTCAATTTGACTGCTCAGGAAAAAAGTTTGCAAAAGTGATAAAGTCAAAACAATCTCATTCAAGTTTCCATGGTCATCTTTGTCTTGCTTTTTCAATCCCACATACCTCCGAATGTTTCCTATATTGCTCTATATAAGATACAAAATAAGTGTAAGTGCCATTGAGATTTTTTGATCAGGATCTAACCCAAGAAAAATAATTAAGATCAGGGTCTGTGCGAGGAAGAGTCTAGACCATCTTCTGAACAACTTGCAGTAAGAGGGACATCTTTTTCAGCCTCAGAACAGCCACACATTTAACTAGAATGACAAAAACAAGCATCATTCCCTCCAGGAACATTATTGCATTGGAGACTTGAATTTTCATTACAACCTGGGACCATCAAGGTTCAGTAGAAGGTTTGTGATCTTTATAAGCAAGTCTGGACTTGGTTTTGAATAAAAAATGGGCCTATTTATGGTTTTGCATCAAAGTCATGTGAAATGTGTGGTTTTGCATGGATTCAATTAGAGACAAGCCTGAGGCACAGAAAGTTCAGATCCTGATCTGGATGCAGACCCACCCAAAGCTGAGGGACATTTAGACTAAGGCACTTGGTTCTTGTCCATTTCCGATTCCAGCAGGAAAACTAGGTGGGATTCACTTTCAGCAAACCCCCACTCCTCCCCAGATTTTTGCAGCTTTTCCAACTTGACATGTCAGCAGCAGCAGGAAAGTTCTTACGACTTCTGATGGGATCTGATACCCGTAAGACACTGCCTGAGTCCCTGCAAACCAAAACCATGGCATCTTCCCAGCTCTCACAATTAAGCTTTAAGCCATAACGAAAAAAGAAAACCCAAATTAACAGCCATATTGACAGTTTTATAGACCCCTGAGGGTTCTGCCTACATCCAAAGATGACAGTGGAGCTTTTTTAAATTAAAGTGAATTAGCAATCAAGTTCCTAAGAAGGATTCATTTAATAAATTAAAGAACAGAACTCAAAACAATTTCAAAAGTAATCCGTTGGCCATAAATCATTTTCTGTTCAGTGGAAAAATGGAACATTGTCATTCTGATGGTTGTCTTAATTGGCATTCAGTTGTTTTCCTCTTTTAAAGTAATTGTTTATTATATTAGCGGACATCATCGTGCAGTAAACTCCGTTGCCATCAGCTCCGTTAGTACCAAGATAAGCTCCTAATTCTTTTCTGATAAATCCAAGGGCATATTTGGTTAATTTTTGCAACAAGAATTACAGAGAAAGAATTAGAAGCAAATTTGATCCTGCTGAGCTGCTGAAAAAAACGTTTCCCACCCTCCCCCTCAGCCTTGAAGTCCACCAACACACTGAACAAACTTTTGGCTTTCTGAATTTTGCACCCCACATCCAGCATGGTTTCAGGAGCCTGTTCCCATGACGCAGGGTGAGCCCTCAGCTCACATTAATTAGCAGAACTGCGTCAGGACCAGGCTCTAGCCCAAAGTATTTTAAAGGGCTTAAACTCACAGTTTAGCAGTACAGATATTCTCACAAAGTTAAAGTCAATCCTTCAAACTCTTTTGAGTATTTATATCAAACTCAATGCAGCTACCATTAAAAGTGACGACTTACAGACTCCAAAAATGCCATTCCCTTTAATATGATTTCCTATGGTAACACACAACTCATTGGAAGGCCTTTGCACCGATTTAGGAACAGACAGACTTTCAAATTAGCTTCAGTGGAGCCATGACAGATTATACCAGGAAAGGTTCGGCTGCTCTGTCATTTGGGTATGTTTCTAATTGATGTCATTTCATGCTTTCAGACCATGGTTGCAACTTGGTGAGGAAGGGAATATTTGCCCTTCTCATTTCACATTTCTCCTTCCAAGCTTTCTTCCCTCCCCGAGCCCTGTTCTGTGCTAGCGGAAAAACAAAATCTTGTTAAGAGTCTTTCATGAAAAATGGAAAGAGAGAAGGAATCATCTGTCTCTAGAGGGAGAGACGTGTGGTCGTGGCATCCATTCAGGATGCTTTAGAGTACAGATCAACTGTGCACTGGACAGTCTCTGAGACCAGTACCACCTCCTCCATTTCCACTCTGAGAAAGGTCAATGAGTGCTTAAAAACAAACAGATCAAAACCCAACCAAGCAAAAACCCAACAGTCCTCCACACACCCCCGCAAATAAGCGCTGAGCATTTGAACTTGGATCTCCCACGTGCCAAGCAAGCGTCCTAATGCCCAATAGACGGTAGTTAGGCAGATGAGGTGGAGGAACTCTAGGAGAACCCAAGAGAGGTCTGGTTACAGCTTTTGTCTTGGCACCAGGGAAACACATTCCTTCCTTGAGGCAGGGAGCTGCCATGCTCACAGCAGATGGGACAGGCACTTGCTCCCCCTACTTCCAACCAGGAATTCCAGCTAGCGTCAGGAAACTTCTAGCAAATGTGATGTGCTCCCAAGAGAAGTCTGTTTTGTCCAACTGCCAGGGCCTGACAAGAAATGTATTTTTTGTCTAAAAAACACTGACGCTTGTCTGTTATGGCTCAAGCTTTCTTCCTATTACTTTCCTCATATATTTTACCAACACAAAATTCAGAAAGATTTACCAAAAGATTTAATTAAGAGGGTGGAACTATTCTGGCATAACTGCACTGAAAAGCAGCAAACACATTACTGTTTTCATGAGCACTCCAAGGTTTGCCATTACGCTAATTGATGTCTCTGGAGTCTAGGGCTTTCCAGTGCACAATGTTATGTATGAAATACACAATTCAAGGCTACAATATTCACACTATGCAAGTAAAAATCCAACAAATAATCTCATTTCTGTCACTTCTTGTCACATTGGTTCTCAGAAATACCAAGTTATCATCACACATTATATTTT
Organism: Tringa solitaria; assembly: GCA_026413425.1. Taxonomy (NCBI): domain Eukaryota; kingdom Metazoa; phylum Chordata; class Aves; order Charadriiformes; family Scolopacidae; genus Tringa; species Tringa solitaria. Next base: position 20,250,023 of record JAOXJM010000052.1, on the reverse strand, counting down.
AATCGCCATTCAATACAAACATAATCGGCTCTAGTGAACAGTCATATTTTTCCTACAACTATGCTCTGCTCTTCTCTTCCCCTCCAAAGCATAACCAAAGTTGCATCGTTCAAGCCAATCTCTTTATAAAGTCAGGCAAAGCGCCTCCTGAAGGCATCAGAATAACAGTGTTTAAAAGAACTGTAGCCCACCTTTTTTTTTTTTTTTTTTTTTTTTTGCTTATTTCAATGGGGAGCATCTTAGCGTGGAACTAAAATAAGTCAACACCACGAAGCACAAAAGATTGCAAGGATTTTCTGCAGCATGGGCTCGTCAAAGCAAGTAGGCAGCCTTTGTGTGCTGCGGCACAGCGGGAGCATTCCTCCAGGCCTGAGCGGCGGAGCGCCCCCGGCCGCGGCTGCCCTGGGCACCGGGGTTCCCACACCCAAGGCGGTGGGAAGAGGAGAAAGCAGAGCTGCAGAAGTAGCGTTGTAAATGGGATGAACTGGTCAACACGCTTCTTAGGAAATGCATGGCTTCCAGGAAGAGTCACGTGGAAAGATTTACAATACCTCCACATCAAAGGGTTTGACGTTGGCTATACTGGTTCTTTCAAAAGAAAGACACGTCTGTCCCCTATAGTATCAGCCCTACTGACTCAGGAAAGAGTGCAAAGACCTTGCTGACAATCGTGTATGTCCATACAAAAGTATGTCTTAGCTTTTGATTTAAAAAGAAAGAAAAATCAACAACAAATAAAATAAAAATAATTTAAATTCAATCCCCATTTTCTTTTGCTCCATTAAGGATGCCTTAATTTAAGTCTCAGTCTTGCAAAATGTTCTGATAATTTATCAAGTTACCCCAGTTAAAACTCTGTATTTCTATTTTCCTTTAACACCTTGCACTGAGGCAGCTTTAAGGGTAACGCCTGCCTTAGGAGCGTGAATGGGTGACCCTCCAGTACACACTGACCCAAAGATAAACTTTGACCTGATGTTTGCTAATAACACTTCTTCTTAAGATGCCTTGTTTCTTTTATGAACTACTGCTTGACTCTAGGATCTAGAAGCTGACATGCATTAATATACATCTCTGGGTGCCCTTTGACTTGGCCATCAAGACCCTTTGACCCTAGACTTGATTCCTAAACCCTGTCAATTCTTTGCAAGTGGAAAAAACTTATTTTCTAGTAATAATTAATTTTGGTCATGTTTTAATAAGCATTTATCTTCTCTTTTTAACTTATTTGAATTTGGGTACAACGGATGCTTATTTCACTTAGTGGTTTTCCAGATTACAAAAAAAACCCCTCCAAAAGCCTAAAGGTACTCCTTTAGAGTTTAATCCTTTGTTTTCAAGCTTTGTAGACTCCCAGTAATACTCAAGTGCCTTGACATTTCAAAAAAAAGAACCCCATGAACAATAATATTTTCTATCAAGCCTCCTTTTGTGCACTGCTTTTCAGATTTATCTGTGTATTTCTGGAGCTTCACAACTTTTTTCAGATAACTTTACAGCACGCTTCACACGTGATCCTGCAGCCATAAAAGCCGATGGCAAAACTTCCATCACCTCACACATCAGCAGGATCCGGCCCCGTGGCTGAGGCACTTGCCGGTAGTTTCTAGCCAGCACTCAGTGTAATTTTTAGACTTACTTCTTGAAAGAAGAAATTTCTGTGTCTACACAAAAAAGTAGATATATTTATACTCACATGCATTTATATATAGATATATTCCTACACTCTGTACCCTCTGTTTTAGCAGCCATATACACACACTGTGTATTAAAGGAGAGGGCGAGGAGCCCGCCACCAGCCCATCCCCACCGGCCGAGGCACGCTCCCGCTTCCTGGTACATTCTGAGATGGAAATTTCTAATTCCTGGAATCATGTTACATTATGGCAGGAATTGCTGCACTTCTGCCTGTTTTACATCAGGACTGAGAGATCGCACAAAGAGAACGAACGCTTTCCAGGGCTTAGATGATGTATCAAGTGTACGTCGCACACATAGCATTATAGCAATCAGCATCTGGTAAGGAACACCATCAAATAAAAGGCCTCCAGTCTCAAGAAGGAGCACTGGGACATGGCAAATGAGGGGTTTCAGCAAAATGAAGCAACTAGCCTTTATTTTTGTTCATAAAATGCAGTACAACCTCAGCAATTATGATGTTATATTCTTAGAGCCGCTCTGTTTTCTTGCTAGGCAAAAATATTTCCCAAAAGCTCCAAGAAAATGCAGTGAAAAACTGAGTCTTGCATTTAAAAAAAAGAAGTCCATACACCACCAGCCAACACTCACTGAAGAAATCGAATTGCTCAATTGCACCAACAAGGACAGGCAGCACCCAGTTCAACAGGACACACTCAGGTTCCACTTCTTGCTGCCATGGGTGAATGAGATTCTGATTTGGGGCGGCAGAATAGCCAGATGAGAAATTTTGTGCTTCCAAGCAGCCCAGAGCCCCCTGAGGGGTGCATGCCAACTGCTTGCCACACATCTCAGGTCACCTGGCTGACATGTGGGAGCAACCCAGGGCAGCCTTGAGGCACACTCAGACACAGGGGCTTCTGTCACACTCACAGCATGTAGGAAACCTTACCAGGCAAACAGCAATGATCAAGGGTTGGTTTGTTGGATTTTTTTAAATCCCTGTGCGTGTCTGAAAAGGCCTAAAATGTTCTTTCTTGCTTTAGAACATAGCCCAAACAACATGGAGTTTGGACTAGTATTTTCAGGGCTTTGGGCCTGGTGCCTCCCCTGGATCAGGCGATCAGACAGATTTCTGCAGGACTAAACCATGAGCAGAGACAACTGCAGCAGAGAAAGAAGACCTGCTCCAAGCAAGGCCCTAGTGGGCAGCATCAGTCCCACTGACACATTCTGCAGCCAGGGCTCGCTTGGTTTGAAACCAAAATCCCCAGAGCTTATGGGACTGAGACTGGGGCAGGTATCCTGACGCTCTGGGTTTCCCCAGAACTGGGTATTCAAACCCCAAGTTGTTTATTGTATGCTTGAATAATAGATAATATTCGTCATGAGACTTGACTGCTTTCTGGTTTCTTTTGCTGGCTCAGCTGACTCCATCCCGCCATCTTTTCTTTGCTCCGTTCGCAACATGAAGGCCTCCTTTTTCAGTCCTACCCTCCAAATTTTAAATCAGCAGAGCCCATCAAACGGGTATGCTACCCAACAACAGAGCAAACAACTCCTTGGGGGTATGCGCTTACCTTCCTTGACCCAGGGAAATACAGCTACCCCCAGGACATTAGGACACAGCACTTTTCATTTGCAGCAGAAGAATGAATTTTAGGTAATATCTGGAAACAGCTTAAAATCAAATGAAAAGAGATGAAGAAACCAGACCACCTGGCAAACTACACCAAACTGGACTTCCACTGCCATGCATCCTGGTCCAGCTGGAGATACTGGCAAGGAAGCCCACACACAAGCTAGGGCTTTATGCTCCGTCTAAAAATCCTCTCTATTTTCAACTGATGCAATGATATTTTATCAGTCTTCATATATTCAGAGGGATCCTTATAAAACCTTATCCTCATAAGGCTCTAATCTTAATGAAGTTCTCCTGTAAGGGGAGAACCTTTTAAAGCCAAACAAAATCAGTTTATGGATTTTTTAACTCCAACAGACTATAGATAAAACCCCATGGGCACCAGAAGGGATATATACAGAATAAAGAGGTTATTGGTTCTGTACAGTTATTCCAGCTGGAATTCTTAGACAGTGAAGTGTTCACATAGTGCCATTTTTTCCTATTAATATATAACTTTGAAACTATGGTATGCCTGACATATACAGGAATTCCTCTTCTTTTCCTCTCCTTTAAAAAAATACAATGGGCACTACAAAAGAAAAGTTGATATTTCTTCTTGTATGATGGCAGAACCCTTCATAAAAGCACAACCACACTGAATACTCTTTTAGATTGTTTGTTAGACTGAAGTTCAAAGGAGGGTGCAATGTAGCCAGGAAAAAAGAAATGTTCCTCTGGTTAAAATTTAGCATGCAAGATCTCAACAAAAGTGATTTTTGACTGTGCCAATGCTTTTGTTTTCTCAACAACAGCGACAAAAAATTATTTCTTCCTTCTCCCCCACAGTAAACCATTACCAGCTGCTGATGGAGTACTTTTTTAACATGCGTTAAGTCATATTGTATATTGTCCATTTCATGTGTGTAGAGCGTTTTTGCTACAAATTGTTTACCATGTTATACCAATAAATCCAAGAGTACGGCCCAGTCTTGTCATAAGGCTTAGGGCTAATTAACTCAAGTGGGATTTCACCAAACAGGATCGCGCTGGAGACTGAAGTTACTTTTACGCAGAGGTGATCATGCTCAAAACAACACAGAGCCTCTTGGCAGATTTTGCCCATACAAAGCAACAGCCACTCTTTCCAACTACAATCCATTACACGTTAGAGGAGAAAAAAAAAAAAAAAAAAGAAAAAAGATACAAGTACTTAAGTAATGTTGTAAAACTTCATGTATTTCAAGATGGTCCTCGCCACACACGTCTGTTCATATGTCTGCGCAGCTGGATCAAAACTAGAGCACTCCCCTCACATTGCAAATTCATTACTATCTCCTTGTTTCAGTAACAGCAACAATTTAGTGCAATTATGAAGATAAACTCGGGAATCTTTTCTTATGCCAGGACCTTAAAATATGCCTGTTTATGGGCACATCCATTTCTGCAAATAAAATCGTGTATTTGGTTTTTATGTGTAAATTCAGGCCAGTGGAAAATTAAGCCCCATGGGGATAATTTAACCAACAATACAAAGAAAACTGTGAGGAAAATCTGAAACTTTGTCCTTAATTTACCCTGTTAGGGTAAAATAAGGCAGGAATCTCATACCATGTGTGCTAGAACACTTAGGTACAACAGCTCATGTTAAGAAAGGAGAGCTGCAGTCTCGGCTCTTAATCTTATTGTTTATTGTGGTTTAAAGTCTGACCCTTAACGTTGTATGTGGTTTAAAACTGTATTTGGAGGAAAGAGCGCAAGAACGACTCTCCTAGGTCCGTAAATGTGTTTGTCTTTAAGGTTTGTTCCAGAGGAAACCATGCGTGCCTTAGCTTGCTCCATATGCAAACCCTTACACAATTTTTAAACATGCTAATGCTCACATTCTGCATCTCAGGTTAATCGCGAAGGGTTTTTTGTTGGTTTTCTACTAGCAGCTTGCCTACAATCCACCAACCCACCACTCTTTATGTATATATGTTGAATAATTATGAAGCAGTGAGTATTTATCACCTTTTCTGAGCAGTAAGCAGAAAGAAATACAATACTATTACTTCCAGCTACTGGCTTTCCCAAGATAATTAGATAACACAGTGGACTGAAGCCTTGGTTAGTCCAATGCTGTTCAAGTTAAGTGATTGACATGCCTCTGTCTGGCTGCTCTATTAACTGTTTCATTTTGTTGCTATTTGCAGTTTGCTTGGCTAATACTTCGAACAAATACAGACTGTTTCTTTAGCCCCTTTTTTCTCTTTGACCTTCTCCTGCCCATTTTCTTTGAGTCACTTCAAACTGCCTTGAAAAGGCCTGTTGAATGCGCACAGTCCATCAGAGTCCCAGGTTCATCCCATTCCTTGCCCTGAATGCTTTACTTCAAAGATGGGCCGCATTCTTTAATTGCCCTTTGAATTAATATCAAAGGGTCACAATGCGAGTGCCAAAAGAGAAAGAGGCTTTAATGAAGCAAAGAGCTGCCATTCATTTGCAGATAAGCACGTTTTTATGCCTGACTGGTCACCATGGCTAAATGCTGCTTGAAGGGGAGGCAGGGCCAGGCCAGGAGACTTCTGCTTAAGTGGTGATTAGTTCAAACAAACAAGAGTAAACAAATAAAAAAAAAAAAAAACCAAAACCCACACAACAACAACACAAACATCCCAGCAACAGAAAATAAGTTATTATGCCTGAACGTGTTAAAAAACAACCAGCATCCCATTGTGCTAATACGGCCATTAACCCTTTGCAAAATGCTGGGGTTCGGCCACAGCCCCCTCCTTCCCCTCACCTTCCACAAAAAAAAAAACAACCACATTTTGGGGGTGAAACTTTCACCCTTCGTTTCAGACCAAAAACACAAATTGTTTTAATACAGTTGTTTCCAGAGGTATTAAAAAATATTTTTAAAAAATAAAATTATCTTCGCAATAAGGGATAAAGAAAAAGAATTAGCAAGTTAACTTTGCCTATTTTTTTCTGAGACGGCATATTCAACGGTTGGCATTTTAGTGCCTGTGCAATAACAAACTCTGTACTTAAATTATTTATTGATTTACATTTTGGTAATGCATCCAGTCAGCAATGTGTTAAAATGTGAGCGTTCAGCTTTCTTAATTGCCCAAAGGTCTCTGATATTTTGTTTTAAATTTCAATACTCAGGGATTTTGTTTGGTTGACTGGTTGGTTTTGCTTATTTGAAACCCATGAAGCTGCACTAAGAAAACTTACTCAGCTTCTTAATCCTACATATGGAGTGTTCTATTTTTCCATTTAAAATACCAAGAATATAAAATTAAAATGAGAAGCTTTAATGTATATTGTAATGCAATTACAGCCACAATGCCAGGGTACAGAAACAAGAAGTTCACAGGTGTCTTCTTTATAAATTCTGACTTATTATTTATAGACCCAGGCTTCTCTTTGCACAGAAATAATAACTTACTTAACAAATACAAAGTTGTTTTATTGCAGTAGAGTTATCCCCCCATGAAAGAGGATTAGCTATACTCATAACGGTGTAAAACTGCCTTATAAGTGCATTCACATCGGGAATTGTGCTCGTATCTCCCATAACTAAGAAGGTTGTAGGGGTACAAACAACCCAGAGAGACGCAGACCACGTTTTTAGCCCCACTTCTTCAAAAGGGTTTCTCATTAATATTGCATACTCTTAAGCCTAACCCTGTGTGCAACCTGTCACAAGACTTTCCTTCACTGACGCTTCCTGTGATTTACTTTATTTTACCCCTCTGCCGCTGCCCTACTCCTGCCTTGCTCGGCAAGAGCGCTCATCACCCCGATCCCGGTGCGGAATCTTTATTACTCACCAGAACGTGAAGAACTTTGACCTTAAACATCCCGCTGGAAACTCGGTACTGACAAACGCTGGAAAAGCATCTTCCATGTGTGAAGTGGCGAGGGGGGTAAGAAGCATAATAATGAAACACAGGGAACAGAAAGGTGTCAGCTGCAGAAGAGGGACAGAAGCGGCTTGGAAGTTTCGGTCCCAACACCGGCATAGCTAAATTACATCTTTTTCAGAATATAAAGCCTTACGTTGAGCAGCCTGCTAGGAAACTGCTCAATTGTACTGCTTTAAGCTAATGGTACTAATCAAACTCCAATTTTTGTGGGTTTTTTGAGCTAGCCTGATTCGCAATTTTACTTTAACACTAGTCAAGACCCTAGAAACTCTGGATTAACTCTGAGATTTATTTCAGTAAATGTCAAACACCACCAAGGTTATAGCATTCTTCTAACACTTGATGCTGTTCTGTTTCTGAAGTGTTCCATTTTCCAACACATTTTTCCAAAAATATTAGCTAATTTATTTTCCCTATATTTTCCATATTTCAGATGATCACTGTCCTTCAAATGTCCAAACAGTTCTGTACATAGGGCTAGATTATACTATTGGCTGGTCATTAAAGACATTTGGATTCCCCTTCTAAAAACCACAGCGCAGCTGATTTCTCAGCAGCACCAGCTCCAGCAGAGCATCAGAAGTGAAACCACGTCACACTACATTTAGGAATAGTTACTTACACACCACGTCCATCGTGTAATGAGAGCGTTTTCCCACATGGTTCTCAAGGGCTGGCTCCAAGGCAGAGGGACTGGCTGCTTGGGCAGCTCACAGCACCACAGCAGCCTCCTCCATGCCACCACCTCACAGGAAAACAGGGGGGAGGTCAAACCAGGCACCACCAGGTTTGTTAGCTCCACAAGGCAAAGGTGAGGCTCAGATACAGACATCAGAGCCCCAAAGCTGGCACAGCCCCAACTTCACCGCCAGGAGGGATCTCACAACCATTCACAGCCATGAGATAGACACTACATTATCATTAAAGGAGCTGAGACCCTACATTTCGACCCATGTCAGGTCAAAACTAGTGCAAGTCAAACACATCTACACACACACTAATTGCCACAATTACTATGTTACTGGAATAATCACCAAACACATGGACTCTCCTCTCCTGACGGTTCAGTCTGAATAGAACTTCTTTGATACAAATTGCTCTTATTCATTAGCACACAGTCTAGATAAACAGCAGTGTGTCATATTTTTAATCCCTGAGTATATTGTGTAAGAGGCGTATGCAAAGCTAGATGCAGATCTCCAGCACAGATCTCCAACAAGGATAGCTACCTTTCCCATTTGGAACATGCTAAGAATCAACCTAATAAAATTAAAAAAAAAAAAAAAAAGCTTAGATTATTTCTATCTTAGGTAACATTACTTTACCCTTACACATTAAAAACATGCAAAACATTAAAACAGAAAAATAAATCTACTTTCCTGTTAAATTAGTTCCTTATTTTTTTGTCTATTCTGTCACTCCAGCGTCTATCAGTACATGAAATGTATTTAGTGTTACAGCGGTAACTGTTTTAGAACAGCCTAATTGACTGGCAAACCAGAAAAATATTAGTCAAGCCATCCCAGATATTAAGTACCATAAATACAGTTAAATCACTCTATTTCCTGAGCCATGGGAACTCTTTATTATTCCGATTATCATTATTGAATTATCAAGAACCACCATAAAATTTAAAACATAAGCAAATGGATTTCTTAATGTTTTGTATTACATCAATTCTTTACTGATATAAAGCGCCATTCATAGATGTGAGTCACTTCACACCTGACAGGGGCATGAACATAACCATTGCTACTCCCCTGTAATTAGTTAGTTGTCCATCCAGTTCTGCCTGGGGTGCAGTGTGATCATAGACATTTTCTTGGAAATTTTTTGACAAATAACACAAGACCATTTTTGATAACTGGATTCAACTGTTCCCTACTTTTTGTCATCTTTTCAGTGTTATTTCTGGGCTTGGTTGTCACCTAAATAGCTTAACCATCAGGTTTCAAACTCTAATTATCCAGCTTTTTCTAGTATCTGCAACTTCACTAGCAAATGCTAAACACAGTAATTCAATACTGACAGTGGGTTTATGTAATTATTACTGTACTAAACAAAACAAGGGGAAATAAAATGCATGTAATTAAAAAAAAAAAAAGAATCAAAATACCTTCGTGCTTAATAGTCACCATCTAATCTTACCTTCAGGAAATTAAGTGAAAGTACACAATTAAAACTCAGAAGAACAGTATTCCCCTACCACCTAGATACTACATGCAGAAATAGAGTCCCAAACCTGATACAATCTGCTCTTTGCTACCAAAAGGGATCTCTTTGCCACATCAGTAACTTTTTGAAACCCTGATATTAAACTGTAACGACACATTCCCTATTCTGTACTCCACTTAACGCAGAGTTCCCAATACAAATAATACCGTTTTTCAGTCACCTTATGGTTCACGGGGGCACCACATTCACCAGAGCACCATTCATGGGGTTTATGCAGAGCCTAATGCAGATGGGAAGGTCCTCACTCATCTCCTGCTCAACCACTACCTTCAGCTGGGACACTTTATCAAAACCTTTAGGTCTTTTTTAAGACCTTAGGGAGTTTCTGGGACAGAAGTTCAATGAAACCAGAGTTAAGTTGAAGAGACGAATCAGCATCTAACTTTTTTAAAAAACCTTAAAGAACATTGAAGCTGAAAAGCAAATCAGATCTTAGAAAACACAAAAATTCAAAGTCGAGGCTGAATTTCTGACAAGGCTGAAATCTATGGGAAAGCACCTACATAAACTTAACTGTGCTGCCAGCGTTCAAGGTCCTCCTCCACAGCAGGACAGCCACTTTCCCAAGGAGTCCAGCTCTAACCAGAACAGAGTCCGTGGAATCCAAAATATTTTAGATTTATTTTCCAAAATTTTCTTTATTGAATTTTAATTTTATAAAGTTCAGATTTTCAGCACTCCAAAGTTGTCAAGAAGAGGACTTATGAGTGTTTATAAAAAAATAAAATAAAAAATCCCCCCCTTTTTTTCCCCCTACAAGTTTCATGGTACATCTGCTTAACCTTAAGTCCAAATTAACAAAAGGGTTTGAGGGGTTTTGGTCTGGAAATGTTCAGTGACAAACTTATCAAAAACTAAACACTTCAGACAGTTACAGAATAGGGCTTCTAGTTTTCACACATACAATACAGCCATCTTCAAGGAAAATTAGAAGCCATACGAGAGAATGAAAATGTGACCATATGTTAATTCTTTAATCTTAAAAGACCATTGCTGTGATCCCAAAGCACATGCTATGATGTAATCTACCCTAACAGCCCAACCCAGAGGGCCCAATTCTACCCTCATTAAGCCAGCAAGAAGCTCACCTGTACTTCAATAGAAGCAGGCTGCTCCACCAGCAGCTCCCAGCCCAGGACAGCAGCGTTGATTTGGCCTTGCTCAAACCACTGGTTCTGAATCATGGAAAATACTCCATTTGCCATTCTGATCAAACGAAACACCGCCATCATTTCAAGAGTTAGAGGAGAGGCAGGAGGGACTCACCTGAATTGCTATCCTGCACTTACTACCGCAGAATCCCCCAAAGCACAGGCATTTAACGTGAGCCCCACTTTCCCCCCCACCTTAGTCCCCAGTAGATCGCAAAACCTTGAGGCCACTTTTTCTGATCCACCGTAAAGAACAAGCAGCAACCGTCGTGCAAGCTAACGGGATTTAAACAGGAAAATAAACAGGATTCAAAGAAAATTTCCCAACAGCTATCCTGCTGAAGGTCTCAATAGAAAACATTTGTTATGAAATAATAAGAATTTGCATAATTTTGGGGAATACTTTGTTTTCAAAGTAATTCTCTTTTTCACCTGCTTAGGACTTGACCATGTATGGCTTTAGTTAAGTTTTGTTGATGGCGGCTCATGTTTAACCAACTGTTTTTAATTTACAAATTAAACTTGTCAGAAGTAGAAATCCTTCCCTTGGAACCCTTCCAATATGTCAAGAATTAATTCTAATGAAAACGGCATTGCCTAAATGCAGGATGGCCAGTTACTTACTTTATTTACACAAAGTCCTTCTCAGTTTCTTTGATAAAAGCAGCTAAATCTTTTTCCTCTTTCATGTTTTGTCAGCACTTGATTCCTTTTGTCCCCTGGCTATTTGCCTAGCTGTGGACAATAAGGCAGGAAGAATAGAAGCAGATTGTTGGAATGGCCCTCAATAAACCTAATTATGACATGTTGACTGCACTCACCATGACATATTCAGGAGATCCAGGCTTATTCAATTACCCTTGCCAGGTTTCTCTTTCAGACCTAAAGTTATCCTTTGACTGTTTGTATTTCTGAACAGTATTCATGTTCATTGTGAAAGAAAATCCCCTGGACTTTGAGGGGTTTCTAAGTTGATGCTGTTATTGTAGCTAATTTTTATTAACTGAATGATAACATGATAAAGAAATAGACTTTTGTTATGTAATAAGAACAAATCAGTGTGTGCTTAAAGTTACACCTTTCTTTCCTTTTTTTTTTTTCCCATGCAGAAGACTGACAGCACCCATAACTCGAGTTAATAAACAAAACCGTTTTCTCAACGTGTATTTAAGTATCACTGACACTGACTACAACCTCACTGAAAACTGTTGGTACCCCCAGAAATCTTTCTAAAACAGAAACTGTATCATTCTTTTCCCCACAAACCTCTTTATCCCCAACATCCAAGAGCAGCAGAGGTGCTCAGCCCTGACAGCATCAATGACCATCTTTCCACCCGTACCTTTATGTTAACAGCTATTTCTTCATCCATTTGAAACAGCATAGATAATTTATGTTGTTGGCTTTTTAATTAAAAAGTTGGGCTATACATTGAGGAAGCAGTTTACTCCATGGAAAGACTGTTCAGGGACCATGCCAAGAGTTTCCGCAAAGCTACTTTAAAGAAGCTGCACGTCAAGTGGACAAAAGAATGGAAAAATGAAGGAATGCTAAAAGGAGAGAGAGAAATAGCCCCTGATCAAACTCAGCTTATGCATCAAGCAGCTCTAAAAGAATTAATATTCATGTCTTTATTTCAAGCTACTGCTCAGTTATAACTAACTGCGCTGCTGCTATGCTGTCTGCCATTTCGCTGAACAGCTCCTGCGATTTTTAGGTTAACAGAAAATCTGCAAAACAAAATGAAAAAGCCTTAAAGATATTGCATAAATCACTTGCCTTTTTTGAGCTAAGCAATGGACTAAATTCACTCATTACTAACACTTCACGGGTGGGGGAAAAATATGTTGCTCTAATAAAAAAGAGTACTTTTGCTGTAACAACTTTTCCCTTCAGCGACTGCCCCGGCCAGTGGAGTCAGATCGAACCCGGCGAGTCCTTCCCGCCGGCTCGGGTGCCTGCTCCCGCTGGGTGCTGCTGGGCACGGACACGCTCCAGCAAACAGCCACCAAAATCGCTTCCCTACTTCATCCTACAAGAGGCTGCCAACTTCTCCGCATCCCACAGACTGTTTGTGTAAACCAGAGACCGAGGAGGGGGAAAAAAAAAAAAAAGAAAAAAGTGAAAATATTGTTTCCGACATTTCCTTCACAGGCAGTGCTCTAAAATGACACTTTTTGGAGTGAGAAGTTCTAGCCCACAGAGAAGCTGGGTATCTCGGCGTTTGCTTTCCTTCTGGTTAAGGCAGAAATCTGAATATGCCTCAATAGCAGAAAACTGTAGGGGAAAATTCTGAGTACATTCGCTTTGTCTCAAAAGTAACAACAACAAAAAAATTATCAGTCCTTTAATCTTCATTTTCTAAGGGTAAGAGTTTAAAAATTAGAAACAACATTTAAAAATAAACAAATAGAAATATTTAGTTCTGTAAAACGTTGAAATGAATAAAGCCTGAATTCTTCCTGCCTTTTGTTTTCTTCAGAACAAAATGCTGCCGTTATTGCCATGACTTGATGGAGTTTCATGCTCAAAGGCCTTGTATCTTCCCAGCAGAAAACAGTTCCGAGATCTCCTGATCAGCACAATCTCAAAATAGTATTTAGAAAGACAATAGCACAAAGTATTTCAAAGGACCTTAACAGTGCTCACGTGGAGTCCTGCCAGAAAACTGTCTTAGAGGATACACCCTGGTTTACTAAATTATCCATCAACAGAGCATATTCATAGGATCGGGTTTTGTTTGAAACCTGGGGTTTGGGATGGGTTGTTTGTTGTTTTCTTTGTTTTTAATTTGAAGACTTTAATGGGTGCTGAAGCAAGCCCTCTAAGCAGCAAAATAAACTTTTCCTAAAATATGCACAAGTTCTTCATTTTACAAATAAAAGCAGATACAGCTCTGCTTAAATAGTTACAAATGCATTTATTGTAGCAAGTACATCATTTTCTACTGGCTGCACAAGCAGCGTGCCTGGTCAGACTCAGCTCTGCCCCAACACCTCCATAGCTTACGCACATCTGCTGTGCACATCTGTATGCTTGTGCACGTGAAATATGGCACACACCCAACAAGCAGAAGTTACAGAGCATCGTTACTTAAGATTGGTAAGATTTTTTTAACAATACATTCAGAGGACTAATATCAGATAAGCATATACATCAGACTGTTACCACCTTATCACAGAAGTGGTATTAAAAGTGACCAGAAATTTTTCAGATTTACCTAAAAACATGCCATTACTCATTCCATAACTTGTTTTATATATAGAATAAAGATCCTCTGTAAACATCAACTAATATCCCCAAAGGAAAATGAGAAAAATAACTAAACCTTACAACTCAGATAATCCTATATCTGGCAGTACACACTACATGCCTTTGCTGAGGAAAAAGTCTTTGGTTATTCAAACTGTACAGAATTATCCATAAAGCCAGATTAGCCAGATTCAGCTCTCTGTTACACTGCTGGAAATCAAAGGGCTTCCACAAAGGAACCACTCTGATTTGATGCCAGCAGGCATCAAATTTGATGCCAGCACCAGAATCTGGTCTTAAAACATACTCTGTATTATGGCACTAATTCCTGCCAGTTTATTGGAACATTTGCATGGAAGTACAAATTTGTAATGGCCTCAGTCCATTATTCTTGTTTCACAAGATTAATTAGATTAAGTCAGTATCTCAAATTATGCTGGTTTCCTCTTTGTAACCTATCAAAACATATAAAAGGAGATTAAAAATTTTTCTCTTACTAAAATTCAAATCAGTGATACACAGTAACCACAGAAACGCACAAGAAAAAGGAGATGATGGTGACTAAATCTAAGTGTACTGAACCTGATGCTGAGCTTTTTACACAGGTTTCTTCCCCATACAATCAAGGACAGAGACAGATAAATGCCCAAATACACCCTGAATATTTGTGTAACAGAAACTTGTCAGACAAATTTTCAGGCTTTTATTCTATTTTGATACCTTTAAAGATTCATTCTGTAAGTGCCTGTGGCACTTCGCAAGTGACTAACATCTGATGAAAAGCAGCAGCACAATAAGAATTCCTCCTGGTCCTCAACTTTCCCCTGTCTCATCTCTGGCAAATTGCCAGAGGTTTAAATTAGGAGAAGGAATAGGGTAAAAACAATACTCTGAATTTATCTATCACTTTTCCACTAGAGAAGTCAGTAGACATTTTATTTATTATTTCATAAAAATAAATAAGTACTTAGGAGATGAGAATACAGAGACATGATCACGGTCAAAAATGTTATATTCAAATTGCAGGAGTCTAAAAATGTTCCGTGAAAGTGGGAATCAAATTCTCTTATTTCCCAAATATGTTTTAAGCTCTGTACAGCTGATGCAAAACAAGGACTATTAACCAATTCTCACTAATGGTTTAAGGCTGCCAGTCCACAACAGAACCAGAATCCAAAATACTCCACTTTCCTTTACTTTTGGAAAACTAAAATCCCATTAACGATGCTCTACCAAAGCCAAACCTGCTGTCCCATTTTCAGGTCTAATTTGTATTTATTCTTTCATCCTTTTCCCAAAATGGAAGATAAAATTAATTGTAACTGATTGTTCATGGACCTGATTTTCAGAGAGTTAAATGGCATTGCGTCATGCCAAAAAACAAACAAACAAACAAAAAACAAACCAAGAACAGGTTGTGGCACAGTGCATTTGAAATTTATTATAAAATAGCATCCCTTCAGATGACTGTTCTGCACAATTGCTAGCATCTCTGCTCTGTGCTCCCTGATGAATGCAAAGACCCCTTTGGTTTGCTAACTGAACCTCTCTCAGCGATGAAGCTGAACTCACCTGAAATCATCAATGCAGCATTCACCCATCTTTTTGCCACTTACAGAAATTTTCCTTTGAAGTTTTCTTTAATAGTTGCACAAACTGCTGTATAGCGAGCCTAAGCCAACCATCACCAAGCCAGCTTTTCTCATCAACCTTCCACTGGTGGCTTCAAAGCAGTCCATACACTCTGTCTAGATAATCATGCCCTGTGCTCCTAGCAAGTATCGCCGCAAATGCTACTGGTGCGGGCAAATAACTTATTCTCAGCCTAAACTTCACAGAAACCCCCATTCCCTTCAAACAGCCTGACCAAAGCCACGGATGCCTGAGCGTGTACAACAGGCTCAAGCCAAAAGACAGAACATGCAAAAAGATCTTCCACCTGATCCCAAAGACTTGTTTTCTGTTCTTGAAGCCACCAACTCAAAAACAACATGGGACAGAGTTACTGAAACACATTATCGCCAGCTCGATAGGAATTACATAATTACTAGTTCCTCTTCCCCACGGAATGACTGAGTGAGGGCTGTCACAGAACGGGACTCAGACCTTAAATGTGGCCCAGCTAGACAATCAGGATGGGAACACAGAGCAAGAACCACCGGTCTCCTCTCTCAGTGCTAAGGCCCAAACACAGCCTAGCACCTAACACACTTTAAAGAACAGCCTACTTGAGCCTTCTCTGATGCTCAGATAAATTGCTACGTGCTTCATGGGGAAAGTGACCTGGGGTTCTCCTCCCACAGCTTTGCTTGACACAAAGCTCTGCGGTGGCACAAGCCACACTAGCT
Source organism: Tringa solitaria (assembly GCA_026413425.1). NCBI lineage: Eukaryota > Metazoa > Chordata > Aves > Charadriiformes > Scolopacidae > Tringa > Tringa solitaria. Next base: position 20,233,858 of record JAOXJM010000052.1, on the reverse strand, counting down.
GATGCTCAGGTACCACCCTGTGAATGTGGGCTGGCAGAAGGGTTGCTCTCCTGCCTGCACAAGCATTTCTCGAGTATTAGAGCTGAGAGGCTGCAATATCTCTTTTGTACCGAAAGGCCATTGACTTCCCCTACCCCACTGCCCAGAAAGCGAACAGCCTTGCCATCAGCAGGAGAGTCAGTGTAGTTCCAGTGAATTTTATGCTGGTGGTATGGACAACTCCGCTCTGTGGTCTTGGGAACACAGGAGAGCTGCTGTTAGACATCCTCTGGTTTCTCTGTTGTCCCTCTGCCTTTAACAAAGATTGATGCAACGCCCACAGTCCGCTAAAGTGGCGGCTGTTTTTGTTTGCGTGCCTCCATAACACAGCCTTGCAGGTGACACTATATCATATTTTTAACCCAGGTAAATGACTGCTGCATTTAACATCGTGTAAATAAATTCCCAAGTAAAAAAAGCTTTCAAAATTCACAAAACAAAGTGATGATATAAGGTCACATTGAAGACCTCTGTCTGGATGTTATTTACATGACAGACATGAAGTTCAGTGGCTGATTTAATGCACAGCACTTATATACTTGGACTACTTGTATTAAAACACATTGGGGCTATTTTCCCCATCTTAAAGGCAGTTTACAGTGTATGAATAATGAGTATTTTCTGGAGGCAGAGAAACAGATCATCTTCTCCAGGAACATATTTAGAAAACAGCTTACCCTTCAATCTGGCATGGTGCCTTCCCATCAAGGCAGAAGTGGAATTTCTGGGACCTTTTTATGAATAAACAATAAAAGACCCATGAGGTGGGATGGTTTAGTAGCTTCTAAAAAGGCACATCAACTGGAGACAGAGATAGTACAGGCTAGATCATGGGCAAAGCCAGGTTGCTATTGCCTCCTCTGCTGCAGGAGGAGAGCACCGGTTCCCAGCATAAACGGCTCTCCCTGTCTTACCTCAAGAAAAACCTGTCAGGAAAGAAAGAGCCCAGCAAGTTTTTACTTTGGCCTTTGAAGTTCTTCCTTGGCTGACTGATGCTCGCCCATACATAACTAGAAGAAAAGACTTCCATTGTGCCGCTCTTTACACCAAGCATATTATTCTCCAGACAAAAGCTTTCGAGTCTAACTTTTAAACACACCTCTCTTTAGGGTGTTCTGTTTCTAAGCCATAAAATCTTTTTTGTTCATTAAAAGAAAAAAAAAAAATAGACAGCTTTTCCCCCTCAGGCAATCTACTCTGCTTGTTAGTTTTTTGTATTAGTTTTTGCAAACGGATACCAAAGCCACACAGCAGTTAGCAACAGAACAGCCAGTTCTTGTCCTCAGAAATAGAGCATTTTTCCCCAGCACAGTCTCCATTGGCTTATCCAGCACAGCTTTAAACATGAAATATAACCGCTGTAGGAGCTCCCTGTTTTTAGACGAGACCTGGTGAATAATCGCTGTCCCTGAAAACATCCCCAACATCTGGCAACTCGCCGCTATTTGCGGGGTCTGTGGGCTGGGTCAGGGCAGGGATGCAGGAGCAGGGCAGGGGGTTAAGCAATGAACATGCTCAGCACCTGCTTGCTCTCTGCCTGATTCTAATCAGTATTCTCCTCTCACACCCAGGAATGCCAGAATTCCCCTGTTTCCTCAGAAAAACACTTTTTCCCCCTCAAGGAAAGGAGAGGGAAACAACAAACAAAAAAAAAAAAAAAAAAAAGAGGGGAAAAAAAAAATCTATTAGTTGAGGATCTGAACAAATTTCATTAAAGACAATGCAAGTCTTACCATTAAGTTGAATAGGCTATTTTGAGGTTTATGAGAAATCTCACATGCTTGACACTATTAATTAGAGGAATTAGTGGTGTTAAAATAAAAAAAAAAGAAAAGAAAAAGAAAAACCACACCACAAAACAAATGCCACAATTTTAGTGTTTAAAAACTGACTGTAACAATGCCATTTTCCTTGAAGCTCTAGAAATCAGTAAAAACTATTTATATCAGCAACTCTGGAAATCAAATCTTGCCTTGCTGCAAGTTGTACTGCAGTTGCAAGTCTAAAAATCTTTTCTTTTTTAAGACCTGTTGACAAGTTCAAGCCAGTCTATCAACTGGAACCAGCTCCTCAGTTTTTTGGCTCATAGCTTTATGTCTAAGTCACTAGACTATTTCTCTCTGTCAGGAAAAATGTTTATAAAAGGAAATACAGATTTTTTATAAGTTTAAAAACGAACCAAAACAGTTCATCTCTAATCAGTCTGTGTAACACAAAATCCCATCACTGAGAAGCACATTCTGTTGCATAAAGACTTTGAAAGCTAGTTTTAAAGTATAAATACTAGCAATATACAACACAAGAATGTTTAAAGCATGATTTGACTCCTTTTTCTGCTCAGGTCATATTTCTATTTTAACAAACACGTTAGTTAAAAAAAAATCCAATTTAAAAAGAAACGAAATGTTTTAAGCAGCTTTCCAGAAGTTACGGTGTGTTCTTAGCGAATGCAACGACAACACCCAGTTCTAGAAGAGAAAACAGTGCGAGACCTGCGTGCCCAGCCACAACCACATAAATTTCAAGCATTGACTATTTGCTTAGAACCAAAGATTATTTGCATATATTATTGAATAGATTTTCCACACCCCATATTCGAGAAAATTGCAGGCTATTCATGGGAAACCCAGCAAAACCAGCGAAAAGTATGTAGCATTAATTGCTGTACTGCCCTAAACACGTTTTGGCTCAGAGCCTCAATGTAAATTGAGTCAACCCCTCTGAATTCATGAACTTAATCACAGACCGCATTAGTTATCGATCTGCTTTTGCCGTAAACAATAGTAATAAAAGCATTAGAAATAAAAATGCCAAGCCTTGATCTGCTTCAGAACGCCCTCGCCTGCTGCTCTGAGCCACCGTTACTCTGCTCAGTTAAGAAGTGCTCCACACCACGGGCCACTGGACCAGCGGGTACTCACTAGCCCCTCTACAAACAACCTAGTGCTCCCTGGGTCTGCACCCCCAAAGGCTGTAAGCCCAACTGCTCTTCCAAGAACAGGCTAGACTCCTTGCTAACCACAAAGCAGTCATTCTGAATCATTATTTTATCTGGATTTGCAGGTTCAACGGATGAGCTAGAGCAGCTGATCCTATATACCACTTTTGATTTCTGGATCCCAGACATGGGGAAACACCATTGATGCCATTTCTAAGAAAAAAAGCCTTGCGCAAAGATCCAAGGAGCAGATTTAGCCAAACAGGAGCAGCTAACACAGCCAGCTCTCCTCCAGTCCCTTCCCCATCCCACACACTGCCAGGATGCACAGCAACAGGAAAAAAAAAATTAAGGAAAGCATAGAAAGCAAGAAAAAATAGCTTCTTCCTGCTGTGGGTGATCATGACCAAGCAGAGGAAGAGACCAGTAAGTGGGGAAGGGGAGTGAGCAATCCCTCCTCAGCTGGCCCCAGGCCCAGGCAACACAGAAAGTCACTCTGAGAAACACAGGGCAGATTATACCAACTCAAACCAGTTCTCTTCCAAACCAAACCCAACTCTTCTAGCACTAATTTTGCCATGACCGCTTTTTTTCCTTGTTTGCTTGTATTTAGGGGTATCACTTACTTCTAAACACATTAGTCACCAAAATCACTCTTTCCTACTCAAAAAGGGTATTAAAAAAACCTCCCTTGTCCCATCCCAAAGATGCAGAACCACACTCACCGCAGCCCAGTCAGAAGATCCCTAAAGCCTATGGAAAGATGCCTTTGGCAGCCCCTCTCCCGCAGCTGTGGGAACTTCAGCAGCAAACCAGCACCAGCTGTGCAAGCGGGGGGAAACCATTTAGCCCAAATCACTGCGACCTCAGGCATCTACTTACAGAGCTGAATGCAACGAGTGCAAAACATCACCTACAAAGCACAACTGCAACACCAACACCTCCACCTAGAGAACACAACAGTCCTGTGGAAGCTTTAAACTTCACATTAAAAAAAAAAAAAAGAAAAGTACTCACAAGTTTCCTGGAAGATAAAGGGCAGAGGCAGAGCAAGGAGCTCCCCAGGCTGGAAAGAAGGTAGCACCAGCTCCCCACTGGGCTGGGAGCCACCCCTGCACTTAGAGGTACTGCATGCAGCCCTGCATCCCTGCGGGGCTCTCCTTGCTGCGGTGAACTCAGGCTCAGGGAAGCACAATGGGTCTTTTAACCCAAGGATCCCACCCAGCAAAACTGGTGCGAGGCACCCCGAGGGCAGGCCACTCCTCAAAACCCCTGGGGCTAAAACAGGAAGAGCTACAGGGCAAGAAAACAAAGCACATCCAAAGGAGCTCCCCCTTCGCTGTCCTGGGAAACCCATCATTCTATGTGCCCTCCCAGTGCTAGCCGGTGGCCAAAAAACAAGTGCTAGGTGGCCTGTTTCTTTGACAGAGTGACTTGTGAGTGATGGCACCCAAGACTGGAAACAGCAGAGTCCCTACTCCATTCTTTGATCACCTTGAAGGATCTTTTTTTTTCCCTTTTAGGACTTTTCTGGGGTGTTTTATTTTTTATTTAGAACTGCCATCATCTGGATTCAGATACTAGATGTATTTAGAATTCTTTTAATATTCACTCTAAATTTTTGTCTCTGATTTACTCTTCCAAGGCTGACAAGTCTGTTCCTGATGTCAGATTAAGAAAAATATTTACGTCATCAGTCATCACTCCATCTTTTCGACTGCCAACGCAGGAAAAGTACAGTAACTTTGAATCCTGGCTTGTATGAAGTTCTTCCTTGTCTTTCTCCAAACTTCCTTGAGTTTGGAGAAAAATCCTCTTTATGCCTGTCATTGTGTAGGGTTTGATAACCATTCAAATTAGAGCTCCTGATTTCTTTCCCAAAACTTCATTTGGGGTGTTGATTAGGGTGGGAGGTTGAGGGCAGGAATGCCATTTGGAAGGATAGAGGGCACCTCCCCTTGCGATACCCTTTAACCAGGGAGGAGCCAGAAATCCAAGGGAGCGAGCAGCCCTCTGCCTCCCCTCCTGCAGGGCCAGGGGGAGCAGAGTGCTTGCAGAGCCTCTCACAGCAGAGGGGCCAGAGGTTTCATTTGCCTTTTTTTTTTTTTTTTTTTTTGCTAAATCATGTGTTAGAAAATTTTTAAGTGCAGTTACCCAAAACATCTCCTTTTAATTTGCACTGCTTGTAACATTTTATTTGAACTACACTTACTTGCCATGTCAGATCTCTTTATTTATCCACGAAAATAGCTGTTTAGTATTATAAAGTCTTGCGAAGTCTGACAGAGTGAATGAGTTCCCTCAAATCTGAAACATAATTAAACTTTTGTATCTGGGCCAAATTCAACCCTAAGCAACCTGCACAGCCCTTGATGAGAGCAGGGGATTGCTCAGATGTAAACGACGGTACAATTTGGTTTCGAGAAACTTTTTAAACATAGAAGAAGCAGGATATAATAAAAAGATAAACAAAATGTCTGCTATATGCAGCCATTTTGCATTTTAGCCAGGAGAAGTGAGCATCCCAAGAGCCTGCAATACTTTTTGATGCTTGAGTCCCTGCTGGGCAGCAGCTCAGCGCCATCCAGCCCGAATCACCTACCCCGGTGCACACAACGTGTGTGTGTGTTTATCACAGAATGGTTTGAGTGAGAAGGGACCTTAAAAATCATCGAGTTCCAACCCCCCTGCCATGGGCAGGGACCCGTCCCCCTAGACCAGGTTACTCAGTTTATGCCAGTCTCACTGCTGTCCAGAAGAGGTGGACAAGCAGTTCGTCCTAAGGGCTTTTCAAAAAGTTCCACTGTATTTGTTGGAAAGTAAATTGTGGGTGCTAAAGCAACAGGCATTTGTGTGATTTTCGGTACAGCTGCCAAATATCTGAGCATTTTTGCTTGATCCTGTTGATTTAAAAGGGAGCAGGTCCTATCAACTGTGCTAAACCAGGGATGAACCCACAGGGCTTTTTCCTAACTGCAACATCTATTGTAAGATCTTCTAAACAGATTCCTAAATGTTCTCTTCTACTAATTTCCAGTTCCACAGACGGAGGCAAAGTACATAGTTAAGCTATATACCATACACATAATAGCTACCACAGGCAGCAAGAGAGGTTAGAGCATATGGTGCCTTTCTCTGCATCATGTGTATTAAAAATGTAAAGAAAAATGTACAGAAAAAGTCGTAGACCAACCTCCCTCCAAAATACTGCACCATAAAGGTTTGAAACATTACTCCTTGTGTAAACAGTCCTTAGTCAGATAACTTTTCTGGATTTGGTAAAACTATTAGAAGTGGGTGAGATTAATTTGCAGGATAGTAGTTATTTGAAACTATCCCTTCTTGCGTGTGAACACTGATTATCTAATTCAGCATTTGCTCGCACACCAGCCTAGCAGCTGCAATGGAGTTAATCTTGATTTCTAGCTTGGTAAATGGATTTCCTGAGGTTTTCCTTGGAGTGTTTTTGGCAAAATCCATGCTTGTGAATTGTGAAAACGGGAAAATAGCATATTTCACCTTTCATTTTCACATTTCTTTAGCTAAACATTTGCCAATTCCCTTTTTTCTGTTAAAATGCCTCCTTTCTGAAAACAATTTATTTTACTGTTCATGAAACCAGTGCAAAGCTGACTTCCAGCTAGTTCTGAGCAGGTTTTTTTCTCACCGCTGACTGGAGGGGCAGGGTAGGTGCCAGAGTCTTCATTCGGCCACTATTTGCCCCAGTTCATGCCCCAACTCCTCAGCACTTCACACCAGATCAAACACCCAGCCCTTAGTTAAAAATGAGAAGGAAGTCCTGCCACATCACCCTCAGTAAAAAAGGACTTTCTGGGGAAGCATTCCCTGCTGCCCCTGGTTTCTATAAAACCTGCCTGTATTCATCTCCACCTTTCTCCAAGCCAGTTAAAGACGTAGAGATGGAAAGGAGTTTTAAGTCCAATTTGTTTACTTTTGAGTGTGTTGGTGCTACTGCCTCGCAGGGGATGTATGGATTATACGTTGGTTACATTTTTAACAAAGAAGAGAGCAATTTAGCTGGAAGAACTGTAGTCATTATTGCTTTTCTGGGATGGTATATGGAACAGATCCTGATTATATTGGCATGAACAGTCCTACTCATTTAAATAAGGTGAACAAGATTTGACAGGGGCTGAATAAGCTGTCTGCCTGCAGAAATGTCAGCTGCAGACAGTTTATTCCTCATACGATTCAAACTGCAGTGATCTATGTGACATTATATCTGATAAAAGAAATTACTACATAGTCAGTTTTGGATCAGACATCCAACATGAGGCATATCATAAATACAAAAATCCTTAAGACAGGTCCTTATATGGACTTGTGCATGATATAAACATTGGTTGTGTTTGGCAGAAAGTCTACATCCAGGCAAATATCCATAAAAAAAAAAAAATTAAAATCAAAAGGTAGAATGTATATTGCTGTCCTCACTGCAGGTCTCCATGGAAATGAATAAGCCGAGTTCATGGACTTTAAGGAAATTTGTACCTGAAGTGCTTTCAAAGAATTTTAGCTGTTATTCTGGGGCAAAATGTCTCCTAAAGTAGCTGAGTACTTGTAAAAGTATGCACAGACTAATATTTTATTCAGAGATAACCAGACAAAATGAAAACAGTGTCTATTTAAGAAAGCAAAAGAGAAAATGCGGACTAAAAAAAAATTCCTAGTTTAGCCCTTTGCTGTTTGTGACTACAGCAGAGGAGGTTCACGCACATAAAAATCCATGTGACACCAGGAGAGGCTCCCCAGCTTTACCAGGCTTCTTACTACTGGTTATGAAGCTGATTTCTGTGTCCAGATACGCCAGTGGCAGCAGCGGGACCTGGATCTAACGCTCACATACCCTACAATTCCCATGAAACTTCATCTCATAATTACAAGCCAACATAACACATCCAGATTGTGCAGCCTCTTCTACTGAGGATGTGGTGGAATGTATTTTACTATCTCAGAAATAAGTCATGCTTATTCATCAGCTTTCCACAGTGCAAGAGGGAACCGATTATTCTCACGGACTCTTGCTTGCTTTCCACTCAGCCTCGCAGAACTGGCTGACTTCTCAAACTGCCCCTCTTTCAGTGGCAGCCCTGGACCATCTATCTCCTATGTGATTTGGTACCAAAAAAAAAAAACCCAACCTTTTTTCTTTAGGCTGCATTCATCAAAAAGATTACATGCAACAAAATTCGTTTCACTAAAACTCAGTGAAATACCATGTATTTTACCTGTTGTACTAGTAAAATTTCAGTGCATTATATAGTAAAAATCAAACAATTCAAACAAAACCAAATCCAATAATGCTAAACAAAAATCCCTCACAAAACTGTAAGAGCGTACAGTGCATAAATCCAACAGACCATGCAAAATAAGGATTCCATTCAAATTTCACATCTCATTAAAGACAATTTGGCCATTAATCCATACGGGTTTAGGAGCAAAGAAGGATTTTCCAAGACAGATAAACTGAAATGATCCTCCTTTGATCTCCGAGGTTAAGAATCAGCAACAATGGAAGATGAACAACAAGGGGCAGAACTACTGGCCTTTTTATGTGCCACAATGGCATCAGCAAACAACTACTTAATCAATATTTGGCCAGGAACACTGAAAACTTCCTTTTCAAATTTTAATTCCTAGTTGTAAAACAACTGTAGGGCAACCAGCAAGATAAGACATTAAACTGACTGCTTAATTGCCTTTTACTGTCTTACTAGTTATATATGCACATTCTTAATAGTTTGTGAATCTTTATTTACTAGGACGAATAAATGACCTGTCAGCAATTACATCAAACTCCACTAACTAAATAATCTCGGACCATGACACACTTTAACTCTAATGTGTCCTCAGTGAGTTTTAATTTCATTACACTTCACTTTTTTTTTTTTCTAGGCAGGGTGATTTAAACTGAATTAGTTTAACAGCATGGGGCAGGAGTACTCCAGGGCAAGTAAAGTAAAATGTGGCGCTCACGCTACGCTAAACAAGGTCTTGTGGTGAATTATGTTACTGTACATCATTTTTATTAGCCAGAGAGCTCAGCGTTTGGGGAAAACTCGAAAATACCCTGCATTTTTATTTATATATTTTTTCTTTCTTTAGCCACATGTGTTTGTTACATAGGATTTAAAGTGACATTTACATGGAGAAATTCACATTGACTGGCTTGCTCTGATTTATTGCTTTGCGTTTCACTCAATTTCTTCTTAAATTAACCAGAGAGCACTTTGTAGTTCTGCTTCATTTCCCAATGCAGTTTTATTACACAGCCCTGGGGACTCGTGATAATTTATCACTATCAACTTTATTGGCTTCCCTCTTCTAAACCCTGTTCCAACCCTTATCAATAAGTAAACTTAATATCAAACTAAACCTTCCCTGAGCAAGTGTTAGATAAAAGCGCAGTCTTGACGGATACAACAGAGAATTACTGTTCAAAATCAGACCTGGAAAATAATCTCTTTTAAGGATTCCATCAGCAACAACTTTTACTTTCAGCATTAATTTCTAGTATTTTTTTTAATCTAATTAAAATCTCTGTCTGACTGCTGATAACATTGCTACCTTTGTGTAAACACAGATAAAGAGGTCCTTGCCCTCGATGAGAGTTTTGCCAGAGACTTTCACTCGGGATTAGAGCCACGCTCTTGTGTAGTGGGTACTTTCCATTAACAGAATAGAACAAATTTGGGGCCCATTCCTGCCTGCCCCAACCCACGTGAGTAACTTTGCACACATGAATAGGCCCTTTGAGTGGGGCTCCGCGCCGTTACCCGCGTGTGATAGCGTTTGCAGAACTGGAGGTCTGATACCCGAGCCAGTAAACCTAAACCTGAGGATTTCCCCCAGAGCTGCAGTTGCTCAGCACATTACAGAGCGGGTTTCAAGAAGAGCCTGATCCCTACCATGGTAAATTCCTGCTGACGTCAAGGATTTTTCAGTCACGGGAGAATCCAGAAAGCCAAAGATAAAAATCACATTTTCGGAGCAAGTCCTAGCCACACCGAAGTCGACTGATCGTGTTTCTTTGCCTCAGCCTGTCCAGAATGACACTGTAAATCTAATAGATTATTAATATTTTAAGAGCAACAAAATAAGATGCAAACTTGGCTACAAATTTGAGTTAATCAGCTGCTGAGTGTGAAACAATCCTGATATTTGCTAAAATAACATTTGCCTTTGTTCTAAATATATGCAATTAGAAAAACTGGAAAGGATGCCCACAGCCGTTCTGTTATGTGAATAGGCACGGACTCTTTTTAAGTTGAAGAAAGCTTTCATAAGACGGCAAAACATGCAAACCCGTTAATGAAATCATGATTTCAAGAAAGGGATATGATGTATCTATATATTACTTCAGGGAGACGCTGCTAGACTGAGTAACGCCCTTTCTTCCCACAACTGGAAGTATTACTAGTGCTTAGGGAAGGTGATTAGTGTGCAGTTAGTCTGCCAATTAGCACTCTCCCCAGAGCCCCCCAGCTCTCCCTCAAGACAGGAGGGCAGGGGCTGCTCCTGGCATCTCTGCAGCAGCAAACGCTGCTCTGAAGCCACTCAAAACACAAACATACGGCGCCTTTCTGAAAACCCTCAGCAGGCTGGTACATCACGCTCTCACTTGTTGGTGACTTATTGATCGCTGAGGTCATCAGTTATTATTTTTAGCTCAGAATAATGATTTGGAAGCAGGAGCCTGGCCCCGAGCCCCACAGCGGCAACAGGTCAGGCAGGAGAAACAAAGCTCAGAGCTACAGTCCAGGTACAGACTTCATCACCTGTTTGGATTTGCACTTGTGCAGTCCCTGGCTTTTCTGTCCAGGTCTGGACTCACACACACTGTTGAGGTACGGGGAAAGAAAGGGGAAAAGGCAGACAGAAAATAGTGTTAGCGCTACCTGCCTTGAGCCAAATCCTGGAGTCTCTAGGGACTTTTTCTTAATTAAGTACTATTTTCTTGTCAGCTCTGGGAGCCTCAGAAGTTAAATTCTGTTCAAGTTACACGAGGCGATTTCTTAGACCTGCTAGTGACCAAATATGTAAAGTACTGTATGAAATTCCAGACTCAGGATGATAACTGCCTGCAGCCACCGTCATCACATTTCATTCAGTAAGTGAATCTTTACCAGGAACACTGCGCGAGGGAACACACTGTGCTGCTCAGCCGTAAGACACAACAGTATTTCACACCAGTAAGTCCACCCGCCCCAGGACGGGGCGCTGGAGCAAAATCAGGACAAGCCCTGCATCAGAAAATCACAACCAAAAATCTAACTCAGAATCGGTCTCATCCCACTCTCTGGCTGCTAACCCGACAGTCTACCATGCAGCAATGAATGGGATGACTCAAACTGATATCTGGTGCCTGCATGTTAATCCTGTCCCTTAATAAACCGCCTTTATTAGTTTACCAACCTAAAAATAACTGGCTGCATGATACTGACCAATGCTAATCAAAACATCTGCAAGCCCATCTAGCCCGAGCTACCCTTTAGATCATGTGCCACCACTTCAAAGCCTGTGCATCAAGTCAGTAATTGTAACATTGCATCTAAATATTTAAGCTAGGGGCTGGTGGTCGCGTGTCCCATTTACAGTCAGCATCTGTCCTCTAATTCCATTACAGTACAAAGCAAAAATGTTTCCCAAAACTCGCAAACAGGAAAAGCATCACACAGCTAGAGAAGCAGCAGCAGCTTGAACTTTCTAGCTGCTGAGCAGGGCTTTTGTGCTAAGGTCCTTCCCCCCCCCCCCCTTCAAACTCCCCACATACACACACAAAAATCGGGGTGGTGCCGAAATTGTATTAATGTGAGCCTCAGGCACACAGAAAAAAAAAAAAAAAAAGAAAAGAGGAAGGGGAGGGAGAGGGGGGGAAGGGTTTGGTCCAAGATGAAAGTAAGAAGGAAATAAAGGAGGCAATTTAGTCTGCTGTAGCCTGAATTGCTCTCAGTACAGCCAAGGGTAGAGGCTTGGGATGAGTAGGGCCCTTTTTGGACGGGTGCGCATGACTGGGGGAGGATCCGCCAGGACAGGGCCCGGGGGCCAATTCCACCGGCCGGGAACAGAGGCCCCCTTTGAGGGCAGAGAGGGGGGGGTCCCGGCCCCAACCCCAGCCCCAGCCCCAGCCAGCGCCGCCCGCTCGCAGCAGCCCCGGGACCAGCTCTACGCCCCATGGTTGGAGCGCCGAAAGCCACCAGTTTGTGGCAGAAAACAACAGCTATCCTTATGGATCTGGGGGGGGGGTATCAGATTAGTCAGCAAACCCAGCCGCGCACAGCTCCCGCCCAAGGTACAAGCGGCTCCCTCTTCTGTAGCCGTTATGCTAAAAATATGCCCTGATGTGCCATATAAAGGCACAAAAGTTTCCCTTTCATCTTCTTTATTTATGGCTTATGCCTTTAAGAAAAATATATCACGCATGCAGAAATACAGATATGCTATTATAGAATTATAAGCTTCCCGCTACGCGTTGTGACAATCAAGGTTTTCTTTAGACACGTAGCCAAAATGGGTAGAGGGCGACACGGAGAGAAATGCCAAAACACAGCAAAGCGGGCGGCACATGTGGCATCTGTGAACGCCATTGAGAGAATCAGATTTAAGTGTCCATGAACAGAGGCTGGAACAGAATCACAGCGGGGCATACAGAAGTTTACCTACTCTTATATATGTGATGGGAGAAATCCCAAGCCACATGATATACTGTTTCTATCACCCATTTTTCAAAAATATCATGTTTCTCTTCTCTCTAATCCCACTCTGCTGTAAGCACTCCCCAAATACCAAATCTTGAATTAGCTACCATTAAAATTACGACAATTATTATCCTTGCCCTTGGAAATATGCCTCTCCCCGAGCCACTCAAATGACCACGGTGAGGAAGGGATTTCAGGCAACGTCAGCAAGTGTCCAGCACGAGATATGTGCTCCAGAGCAGGAAAGCGATTCCCTGCTCCATGCTCAGCCCCAGGACTTGATTTCTGACCAAACCAAATGCCTTCCCTTGCGTCTCCCTGCACCCACGCTCCTGCTACTGGGATACCTTGAGGCCTCAAGACCAGAGCTATGAAAAAAAACAAACCCAAACTATAAAAGGCTCCAAAGTACTGCGCTTTTTTTTTCACTCTGTCACACGGAGCACTCCCACGGAGTGCCCCTGGCAGTAAGCTGCCATGCCAGGGTTTATGCTGTTTCAGCCTTGGGACACCCTGCAAACAACCCCAGCGCTGTGGAGGGCAGGGGAGATGAGACGCCCTGCCGGCGGGCACCCTCTCCCACAGCAGGCCTCACGGCCGGGCTGGTGGGCACGGGCAAATACCACCCCAAATACCATCAAAATCCTCCGGAGCGCTGCCAGTTGCTTCAGTGAGAGAGCAGGATCTGACCTGATGGTTTTTATAGACGGGGTGAAATGGAAGCTCCTCTGCTGGCAAGGGGAGTTGAAGCAGAACCTTTTTATGCTGGCCGGGTACGGAAAGTAGCGGTGGGCTTACTTTATGGTTGTTTTTTTCCTGTGTTGTCCCTATAGCATCGCGCTGTACTACACGTAAGGCACGTGTAGAGCAACAAACCCTTTCTTGAGCAGCAGCTCCCTTGCCGAGCAGCATCCCGGCCGCTCCGGTAATAAGATTAAGCAACATCTTGGTAGCCAGGGAGAGGGGGGGAGCAGGCATCGCTGCTGCGGGGAGGAGCAGGCTCTCCCTCCAACTGCCAAACCTTCCCAGGCACTGCCGCAGAGGAGACGGGGTTATCCAGCTGCCGTTTGCAGGGAACTGCCCGTCCTTGTTCATCCAGCAAACCCCCCCACCCCGCGCTGGGGCAGGACAGGGCCGCGCTGCCCCATTGAGTCGGGGGGGGGCATTTTGCTACCGACTGAACTCGGAAGGAGCAAAATAGGACACTCACGTCTGCAGAAAGTGAAGCAGAGGGTACGTCGGAGGGCAGAAGGCAGCCCCCTCGTAGGACCGTGCTGGGGGGCAGCCAGCATCCAGACACTGATTTACAGCAGATCAGGAGCCCCTCTTTAAAGAGCTGAGAGTCAAAGAACAGGAGGAGTATTTCAAAGAGAAGTAGAGGGGTGGGTTATAGTGATAATAATATTTTTCCTCTTGCTGTCTCTATTAATTAATTTTGCTCCATAAAGCAGGGATATTATCAAGGCTTCCTATCTTCTGTTTTTAATCTCTGTTGAAAAATTCAGGAAGGCAGAAAAACTAGATATTTTAAAGCAATTAGGGCACTGAGTTTAACTATTTTTTCTTAGGTGAACGTCCCTCTCAGAACAATTCTCTGTTGCAGGAGGTTCTGGGGGAGACTCTGTGACCTATCCTACAGGAGCAATCAAACTGTGTCTTTTCCCCTTAATCTATTACTTAGTTAGCGTCTTCTGAATGTTTGCATTACATGTATCCACACAAACACAGACACACAGAAGATGAGGCTTCCCTGAAAGCTTTGGCAACCGAGTTGAAAACTGAGTTTTGTGAGTGTTCTAAGGTTTGTTCTTACACAACAAGGAGAGATTCTACTTTTAAAGAACAGGTTTCAGTTGTCCGTCTTGAATGGCACTCAGCATCTCTAAATGCCTACAAATGCTAGAAACAGTTCCTAGGTAAAAACAGTTACTTTTTCCTCGGTGGAGAGAGTCCATAAAACTGCGTGGAGCATCAGCTATTAGGGGCTCATTGAATAATTCATCCCTCATTGCAAGCCCATAATGTCTTTTCTCGGCCTTTTGTGGGGCTGTTTTCTCTTCTTTTCTCCTTGAATTATAAAAAGGTTGCCTTCTTTTGTTCACATCAAGCTGCTGCTAGCTGAAGCTTTGTCTGTGCAAAGCCAAAGTGTGAGTTTCAATGGACTCCCCCCTCTTTGTTTTCCAAGTTCATCTCCAAGTGTAGATTGTGTATAGAAGGCCTTCTTTGTAAAAGCTGGAAAAGTTGTACAAATGTTTGACCAGCTCATTTGGTACTTTTGTCTCGCCTTCACCAGTGCCTCTGCAAGTGCTGGGCAGCCACTTCCAGGCACAGGCCGCCCAGCCGGGCCCTCGCCTGTCCCTCTGCTCCGGCCAGGCCGGGGAGCCGGGCACAACCGCACCGGGGGCAGCAGCTGACCCCCCCCCGGAGCAGCCCCTCGCCTCTGCCTTCTCCGGGTTGCGACCTCGCAGCCCCTGGCCAGCCACCAAGCTTTCCCCATCCGTTTTAAGAGGAGAAGAACCGAAATGTGCACCTCCTATTGCCCTGCCCGCTGAGGCGCCAGGCTCCGCGGCCTTTGGCTACAACAGGCCCTTCTGTGCGGCCGCGGCCTTTCGCTCAGCTTGGGCTGGCAAAGCAGACCCTGCGCAGCCGTGCCAGGGGCTCCGTGGCCAGCTCCAGACCTCCCTTCTCCCTGGCCTCCCCATCCCTGCCACTGAAAGCCAAAGCAGCGGCAAGGCCCCATCTTTGCCCCCCACCTCCGCACCATTCCCATGCGTCGCAGGGCCGCAGCGGTGGGGGAACGGGATGGGATGGGACGGGATGGGATGGGGTGGAATGGGACGTTGCAGCCTCCCCGCCAGGGCTACCTCCTCACTGCACTGTCCCCAGGACGACCTCCGGGAGGAAGGGGAAGGAAGATGGAGAGCGATACCCACCAGCACCCCGGGCTGACACGGGCCCGCCCCGGGGCTCCACAGAGAGTGAGGGGAAAACGGGACCTTACCTCTTTCGCTGAGGATGCCGTCAATGCTGTGCTTGGCCTTCTTGTCGCTTTCCTCCACCTCCTTCCTTTCCAGCTCGGCCTCCTCTTCCTCGCCTTTCCCAAACTTGCTCCGCAGGATGCGGCTGATGGAGCTCACTTTGGGGGGAGCGCAGAGCTGTGACCCGGCTGGTCCCCAGCAGCCCCCCGCGGCGGCCGTGCCGTGCCGGGGAGCCAAACCCCGCATCCCCCCCCCCCCCCCGCAGCCGCTGCCAGTTGGGGATTTCGGGAGGGCGGCGAGCGGCTCCCCCCCCCGCCGCGGGGATTCTCCCGGGACACTGTCCCCGCACCGCGCTCCAGCGCCGGCACAGGGGGCCCGTAACTACTTCTTTTTCCGGAGCCCGGGGGCAGCGGGTGATGAGAACAAGCCCACGGACACCCGCACAAACACCACCCCGGCTCCGTGTACCCCCACACCCCGCACAGGGAACCGCTCCCGCTCCCCAGCCCCAGGGCTCCGGCAAACCCCGAGCCGTCCTGCGGCAGCGGAACGGCGGGGAAGCGGAGGGAGGAGGAGGAGGAGGA
>JAOXJM010000052.1:20181652-20194735 GCA_026413425.1 Tringa solitaria | reverse complement strand
TCCCTTCCCTTCCCGTCCCTTCCCTTCCCTTCCCTTCCCTTCCCTTCCCTTCTTCTCAAATAGCCAAGGAATAACAGCAATGAGGGGCATCACTGCAGACTTGCTGTCCGGAGCAAACCCACGTCAGAAATGCTCTTTAAGCTGCTGGCTGTTTAAGTGGGGTAACTCTGAGGCTCAGGCAGAGGTGACTCCAGTATTGCCCCTGCAGACCCATGTCCAGTGTAGCTACCGGGAGTATCGACACCGATCGTTTGGGCTCCAGAGCCCTGCGCCCCTTGGGTCCCGGCGAAGCGCAGCCAAGAGAGTCCTCATCTCTCTTGTGTATGGAATTTTATTAACAGCTCCCTGAAGCAGGAACTGTGTTTCTGTGTTAGGGCAGATCTGCCCTGAGTGTTTGCAGGGATTTAATTAATCTCACAGAAAACAGTATTTAAATCGGTGCAGTCTTTCAGGTTGGTTGCAGCTTTAGGGACAAGTGTATTTTTATAAAATTTACCTTTTACTAAGCAAACTGCATTTTTTCAAACCCTTTGCTGACGAGAAAAGAATCCAGGAATTGCACTTAAATTTAACTGTTGTTTTTTCAAAAAGGGCCAAGCTAAAAAGAGAAAAGGAGAGAAGACCTCGGAGAAGTCCTTTGTTTTGGCCAGCACTGAGCTTTCTGCACGTCACGGTAATAGGGAAAATTGAATTAGACGCTGGATGCTGATTGAGGTGGCAGTGTGGGGCTGGCAGAGCCTGTTGGGGCTTGTTTGGTGCAGGGTGCTGCCTCAGCAGCCTCGCCAAGGAGACACATCTCTGCAGAGCAGGACGTTTTGGGATGCGGGACTGCTGTGCCTCATGTGCTACCTTGGGGCTTGAAATGAGCTAAGTGTTATGGCTGTGCTGGCCACATTAAAGCAGCTCTGTGGGAAAATGAAGCCAAAATGAATAATTACTAATAAGGGTGATCAGAGTAATTAGTGAATGCCGGCATGGCTATTCGCTCTTGGGCAGTTACTTTCTGCTACCCAAGTTGTCCTTGCATTGTACTGAGAAAGAAAAACTATTCCTATATGGAATCACTTTAAAAGGTTATTTAGTGCTTTGGGAGCTCCGTTTAAAGGACACAGTGCACATTTCAGTTACTGCTTTTATTATGGCCTATCTTTGTTAACGTTGAGTTAAAATGGGGATGGTTATCTCTGAAGTAAAATCCTGATCCAGTGAAGCTGGTAAAATTTTTTTCATCAGCTGCAAAGGGGACAAGTTTTTATCCTTGATAATGACGGGGACATAGTTTTTAAGACAGCTTGGAAACAACTACTGTTGCTCAGACCACAATATTATGTATTTATGCTTAAATCTATTTTATTCAGAATGAGAAACAGATGAAGGATTTGGGGATTTTTGCATTCATACTATTGCGTATATTCAGATATTAAAATTGGGGTGTGCGCGCTTTGTTTTGAAGTGAGCACATGGGAGTTTCTTATTTTGTTAGACAAACTTTAACATCTTCTCACAAGAAGTAACAAATTTAAAAATCACTTGACATGAACCTAAAACCTGACCTATAGCTAGTTGAAAGATAGACTGTTTCTATCAATTTCTCTGGGCTCAAGGTTAGTTTCAAATAGTATTTTCTGTTGTAGAAGTATTTCAGTTTTGTGCTCAAGAGCTGCCTGTGCAGGGGAGAAGAAACATCGTAAACTTTACCTGAGCTTGTAAGGGATAGAAATTGGGTTGCCTCCGGGGTGGCAGGGCTTCGTGCCACCCTCACGGCTCCCCCCTCTCCCCACCCCTTGGAAGCCTCTGCATTCCCTGCCTGGATCTCTGTAACCCTTGAAGAGCCCAGCCTCTTCTCTTAAAAGAGGTATCTGTCAGAAAAGCAAACCAAGTGATAGGGGTAAATTAGGAACAATTAAAGCATCATTTTGCCACTGTATCCATCACATACCGAGCACTGTGTGAGCTTCTGGTGCTTCTTTAGGAAGGCAAACTAGGAAGGAAGACATTCAGGGAAGAGCAAGAAGGACCAGGGATTTGGAAGAGCTTCCTTGAGAAGGGAACCCAATGGAGCAGGACTCCACAACCTCTGGAAGAGGTGGCTCAGAGGGGATACAATAGCCATCTAATTGACTCTGCTGAATAAGCCAAGCCAGTAAGACACAGTGAGCTGATCTCCAGCATTACAAGGGGATGGAGACTGCCAAAAGAGATGCTGCCAACTTCTAAACTCACCCCGCCAAGGGTGACTGTAACTCTAGAAGGAAAGGGATATCTGATTTGTTACTTGGCATACTCCTGCTGTATAGTCCGTTCTGCTGGCCCACTCATTTTCATAATATTGGAAAGGAAGATGAGAAGCTTGTTTCTAATGGGTTGATTAGATATTAAATATTTTGGAACAAGAACAACTAACAGCTGGGATGTCTTTCTGATGGGGGTGAGAAGTCAAGATGCTACATTTGGAGAGGAGACTCTCCAATTAGCTAAAAATGCGGTTCTAGCTGAGTCCAGAAAGAGATTCCTTCATCCTAATTTGAAATCTAAATTACTTTATTGAAGAGTGTATGGTTCCTGAGTTTTATGAGTAAGAATAATTGTAAATGGATTCAATTGCCTTTTTTTTTTTCCCACAATTATTTTCCCCACAAAAAATGTGGACTAAATTTGTACTCCCAGTAGTGAATGCTAATTTGGAAGAATTCGGCTGGGTTCATTGCAGTTGCCCTACTTGTACCTTCCTTAGCGAGTACAGAATCAGGCCCTGCATGCACAATTTTTCCTCTTTTAGACCTGAGGGAATATAATCAGGACGCAGGCAGAGGTCCCATTCCAGATCAAGTCTTTCATATGCAGATTACAAAATCAGTGAAAAACAAGCTTGGTTTGGCAGTTACTTTAAAAGAGACCTTTGGATGATTTTATCTACAGCAGAAGAGACGATTTGTTCTTCATGCTAGAAATCATCATATATCTCATTTTGGGAGATCTGATCTATACTGACTGTTTTTTGCATAGAGAGAAAAATACCATATTTGGGAGAAATTTTCTTAGGGCCATTTAAGGTCTCTGGAAACACTTCTGCCCTCAAAAGCCTCATCCTATAATCTTAGAGAAATATTTTGACCCAATGTATTTAGATCAATATTTTTGTTTTATTTATTTCTATAGTCTTGTCTCTTTGTCTGTCTGAGGCTTCAAATAATATTTCAGAAGCTCATCCAGAGTTCCTTTATTAATTCTGCTAGAAGCATGGACACCGGGTTATAGTTGTGGTTCAGATTTGTAGACACTAATGCAAGAAAGCACCCAAGGAACGCAGCTTCTCTCAACTCTTGCATTACTAGGGATCTCATAACCTCTAAGGAAGGGAGTTAAAACATGATTTTCTCTTTAGCCATTGCCGGGAAAGCTGCCAGCCAGATGGATGGTCCACAGTGGATGGTCAACAATCATAGTTAACAGATCTGTAGGTACTGCCATTGTCTTCCAAAAGAGTGCATATTCCCCAAATGAGCACAAATAAATAGAGATAACAGGGTGGACATGGTTGTCCTCTCTAAAACAATCAACGGATGTCTTATGCCTTGTTGATTTGCACAGTGTCTGTGCCAGGGCCACGTACACTAGAGATGCTGCCATAACATCCACCCGCCCAGTTAGAGGGTGCAGCAGCTCTGGTCAGGTGTGATCAGTCGCCTCTCCGATGACATCTGAGACTCAACAATTTGTTGCAGAGGAAATACTTTTGCTAAAATAGTTAAAAATAAGGATTATTAAAATAGTTGCGCAGACAGTTGGATCTGCATTAAAGGGTGATGACAGAGTATGGCCATGTTTCTCTTCTGCAAAAAATACTGAAAATGCCTGCCATTTGGCGATATTTAAATACATTTCAACAGCAAAATGTTTGTTCTGAGAGCGAGGCATAGTGGAGAATCACGCCTACAATGAGTTATTAGAGGTGAAGGATCAATGATGACTGCATTCTGAAGAGGGATGAGGGAGCTGCCCAGGCACACCACCTCCTCAGTCTGCCTGCGTCTGAATTCAGCCATGTCCCCACAAGAGGGCTGTAAGTGCGGGGCAGCCCTTTATTTCTGTCTTCCTTCTGGATCCCTTTTCTCTCCTTCCTTGCCCCGATCTGATGATGGTCACGTTTTTAAGGGCTTACAAACTGCTTCAGAAAGGCAGGGCAGGACAGCTGGCGGCTCTGGAAATACCCTGGTCACACCTGAATGAAATAGTAATCTCGACTTCACTTATTCCTATGTAAGAATAGCAATGCCCTTGCTTTATCAGTAGCTGAGTATTAATTGATAGAATTAATTCCCAGAATATAAAAGTTTTTTTCTTACTGCCCTGTACAGTTCATTTCATAGCTTCCAGTGTTTGAAGTGGATGACTTGTATTATTTCTAATGAATCAAGGCAAATGCTGTCAGACCTCCTAATGATTACTTCTATCTACTATACCATAAAAAATGTACATATGTATCCTTCTTGGTTTACTGCTAGTCAATCAAATTTAAAACATTGACATATGGGTGTGGGATTTTTTGCTGTCTTTAAAATAGTATCAATGACATTAAGGTTTGTCATGTAAATAGTAGAAATAAAGTAAAAAACCCAAGAGCTATTTATGGGTTTAGGATGACATCTGTAATGTGGGTGGAATCAGGAGAATGAAAAGTGGAGAATTTCAAAGCTCTTCCTTCATAGTTGAATGAATTGACTGAGCATATATTTTTTAGTGGTTTAAAAGGTGTTAGTTACCCAAAGTTCATGCATACAAAAAAAGTAAATCTATGAACTAAAGATAAAATAAATCTATTTAACTACCCTCAATCCATTTCATTGGTCATTTTCCACTCCCACCCTGCCTTCTCTGGACTGTTAATTCCCAAACAGACTTTTTGTTGAAACTCATAAATTACCTGAAAAAAACCCAACTTAACAAGTCAGCAGCTGGCAGCGAAAGCCGCTGTTGCCCTTCTCAGGATGCTCCGTGTTGGCTGAGTCTCTGTGGGTACGGAACCATTTCTGATGGCCAGGTTAACCTGCGCTGACAATGCCCGGCTCCCTACCACAAATAAACAGTTCAGAGGAAAGAAAGAAGTCCTGTCAGTCTGTTGCATTCCTAACAAGTGTTTGACAGCAGTAACTCATGCCACAGCAACAAACATTTGGAAAAAACAATGCTGCAGCTCCGAAAGTGATCGCAGGTGCCATGAAGGCGAAGCTATGAAGGGTCAGGATGGTGGGGTACCTGGCTTTCAAAGCCATCCTCAGCTCTGAACAGGATGAACAACCACTGAGAAACATGCGGTGCACAAAGGAGCTTTGGAAGTAGCCTCTGCCAGGGCAAGATAAACTGCTGCTCCCCACCACTAGTGAGTATCAATGACTTTTCCTCCAGGAAAGATGTGTGATTAAAATCATCAGCTCTTCTCCTGCAGGCTTTGCTCAGTTTTGTCTGTGCTGGGTGCGAGCTGCCGGTTAGCAGTTGGCTGCTTAAAGACAACACACCGTGTTCAGGTTTCCTTCTGCACCTATGGGCTCAGAACAAAACCCTTCTAGAATAATAGCTTGCTTGAAAGACAAGGGAGTTGTAAAAAGCAGGGTATTACGCCGTATTCGATAATAATTACTCAAGAGCTGTCATGTTGTCACAGTTCTTCCATGTAGGGAATGAGGGTTTGTTCAAGACAGCGTGCCAGGAGATTTCTCAGGGTAAAACAAGCAAAGAGATGTTTGTTCAGCTGAGCCCTTCCAGCAGTGACCTCCTCTCTGTAGTAAAGGTGTGCTGTCAGCCCCAGTGCCGAATTCCCTTCTCTCTGTGTCACCCCTGCAGCCCAGGCACTGACTGCTGCGGGCAGAGACGTGCCAGGCGGCAGCATGAGCGCCACCTTAACGAATGCTAAACTTTTCTGTCCTTCCAAGTGCATCAAGGCAAAACTCAACCCAAGGAAAGACAAATTATCACCATTTTAGGCCTAGACTGCTGTTGGGATAATCAGATTTTTTTACAGAGAGCTAAGATAGAGAATTGTGAATAAAATCAGAAAGGTCAACTCATATGATAGTCGTGATAATTATGATAAACGTTCTTAGGGGTTAAGTTTGTTATTTAAACCCGGCATTATTAACTTCTCTTCTGCTGTTATTTCCCAAAACACTGAAGCAGCCAAGGTATGGTATAGCCTACAAATAACTTGAAATGTTGAGAACACCTCTAGGAATTTCACAGTAGATGTGCGTGCAATTGAAGTGTCCAAATGATATGGTGCAGAATAATTATTTAAATGACATGCTAATCATTGCTGGAAATTAGCAATACCATTTCAAGCAATGCAAATCATAAGCAATTACATAGCATTATCTGGTTACTTACACCGCAAACAGAAAAGTTAATTATTCCTACCCAAGACAGCAGCCGTAGCTTCAGCACATTCTTGCAGTTTTTGGAGATGCGTTTCATCTTTCCAAGTTCTAAAATTCTCTTTGCTTTTGTACTCACATTCTCTAAAACTGAAAATATGACCATATTTATAATAAGGATTTTATAATAAAATTATGTGAGAATTATAAAAACAGGGTCTGCAATTCCATTTCTTCCCGTACCTAAAGTTATGGGAGTTGATGAGCAGCCTGGACCCTAAAGGACTGACATATATTTAGCACATGCTGTGTGCTGGAGCTTTACATTTTTCAGACCATCTGTGCAAAGACAATCAGTGATGACGCTCACTGTGTTGAAGGCTGCAGAGGTATTACAGAAACATGTTCCAATCTTCCTGTGCTGCTCGGTTAAACTGATGAAGGTATTTGCATAGAAAACATTTTCTCGTGGTCAGAAAAGGCATATAAACCATGCAGGCTTGAGACCTGTTACAGCTGTGGGGAGTCCTTTTGTGCTTATGTTGTTATGTCTCAAATGGAGATGAACTCTGGGAGAGATTGGGTGAGAATTGTACCTGTCCATGGCTTTACGCTGCAGACACAAGACCATTCCTACTGCTGCAGAGCAAAGCCTGGTGAAACGTTATGATTCTTTCTCTATTGACCTATGTTGCAAAAGACTTTTTTCTAAGAAAAATGAATGAATTTTGTTTGAACTTTGATACGCATTAAATCAAAAGCAAAAGACTCAGGTGCTGTGAAAACCGTAGTCTCTCGTGCGTTGATTTCTAAGGGCACCTTCTACAGAACTTTGCCATCGCTCCACCTTACTTCAAAATCTTCAGTTCTTCCAGCCAAGCTGAGAAAGCTCCCTTTTGTTCCCCGTGAGGTTAATGGGTGGCTGGGTCTGGCAATCAGTACAAAAGTCTCAGATCCAAAATAATGTGTTCAGTAACGTGTCAACTAAATAAAATGAAAATTCAAGGGTCTTATAAAAAGAGTACTCAGAACTTTCGGTATTAAAACCATACAAATGTTAATAGTTTCTTTTGCAATATAAACAGTGAAAAATGCAAACTGCCAAAAAATGGTGAAGGAAGATGAAAGTAAGAGTGTGGCTTTAAGTATGGTGAGAAAATGACTAGGATGATGAAAACATATGGGATGAAGCTTGGCAAAAGATGTGTTCAGAACCTGTTTAAATACCATGTGCCTTGATATTGACGAATTGATGGGATTTCTGTCTTCTAGCCCTAAGTGTCTTCAAGTGGTGAAGCAGAGGGATGGCATCAAACCATAAGTTGAGTCCCAGCCCTCCCTCTGGCACAGCCCTCATCCCACTGTCACACTCCTCAGGTGCCAGGTCACAGCGTGCTGGTGTTTATAGCTCCACCTTGTTAAATTTTCATCACCCCTCTTGGGAGTTAAGATATTAGTAAGTTTAGCCTGGAGAAAAGGAGGCTGAGGGGAGACCTTAATGCTCTCTACAACTACTTTAGAGAGGTGAGGGTTGGACTCTTTTCCCGAGTAACAAGCAACGGGATGAGAGGAAATGGCCTCAAGTTGCACGAGGAGAGATTTAGGATGGATATTGGGAAAAAATTCTTCACTGAAAGGGTTATCAGACATTGGAAGAGGCTGCCCAGGGAAGTGGTTGAATCACCATTCCTGGAGGTATTTAAAAGACATGTAGATGTGGTGCTGAGGGACATGGTTTGTTGCTGGTTATGGCAGTGTTAATGGTTGGACTCAATCTTAAAGATCCCTTCCAACCTAGATGATTCTATCATTCTATGATTGTAAGTCCTTTTCCCCTGGTACAAGAAACATCTCATAATGCAGTGACTCTGTGCTTACTCTACAGCAGTTTCAGTGGAGGCTTCAGTTTGTCCATGCTCATGTCGACTCAGTGGTTTTTTGTTTGGAAAACCATAGTTCTGACATTTGTGTGTATAACTAATAACTCACTGCTGCCTGAGAGGGCTGTTAGAGGAAGTAATTCTAAGTATGATCCTCCACAGGGAAACGTGGTTGTTGTCTATAGAGTGACTGTAGAAGTTTTGCTGGTATTTGTTCCTCCAGATCCATTCCCTCAGCTTACAAGTCAAAACAAGACTTGTCTGGCTGTCGGGATTGCAAACTCACGCTGGCATCCGAAAACTGAGCTGTGCTCTCCCAGCATCGTTATCCACCCCCAGTCGTGGAATTTGTACTTCGCTCTTGGCTTTGTTGATGCTGGAGGCAAAATTATCCACTGTCATGACAGTGACACCCGTGGTTGTTAAGGAAATGCTTTCAGCGCGAGGCACTATTTTCAGCTTTCTCAAAAGTTATCCTTTGTATTCTCATCTTTCATGCTTATCCTCAGCCCAGAGGTGATTTTCTTCCCTTGTGAAAATGTAGCTGAATGCTGACCAGCTATTTTGGTCCTAGATGAGGTAGTTTCACCAGTTAAAGCTTTAAGAACATTCTTTGCAGCTGAACAGTTTATAAATAGCTTCTTTTAAACACTCTCAGAATGCTACTCATTTAGTCTTTTGCAGTGATGTGTCTTCTGCTGGTTTTCCAGAAAACAGCCTTTCTAAATGTCAGAAAATATGTATGGGGCGTACAAAGTGTGGGACAGTTCTTGAAGTTTTTTATTTGTTTGTTTTATTTTGTGATTTTTTTTTCTAAAGCAAATCTTTCAAGGAGCCAAATCCTGAGTATTTTTCTTGGCCATCAGAGATACTGTGAGGTAGATCTCAGGAAAAGGTGATTAGAGCATTGTTCTATAGGAGAAATAGAAGAGGAATGATTCATACTCTTGCTTTGAGCAAGAATACACAAGTCGTTCCATGGGCAGTGCAAATGATAAAACAAGCTTCGTATAGATTTTTATTCCGCATTACTGGGCGCTTTCCACTGCAATAGTCAGTCTTCTGCCCTCAGTTCTCTCCTCAAATCCTCCATCCTCTTTGAGGCCCAAACAATTCCCACTGGTATGCTATGATCCTTTCTACCATCCTCTATTCCATCCTGGACATATCTCTATTTCCCCCTTTCTGATTCCCCAAAACCACGCTGCTGTATCCTGCAGCAGTGCCCGTATCTGTTAGGTACCAGGCGGCCAAGAGGTGGCATTGCCAGCAGCACACCTGGAAATAAGCCTGTCCTGTGTGGGGCCATCAGGCAGCCCAAATCGTGTCTCTGTCTGCTATTCCATGGCCATTTGTCCCTAAAAACACAGGGAGTGCAGGTCTGGGAAAACCTCTTCTCCCATGATGAATGCGTTTTGCGCTTGCCAGATGGTTCAAAAATTTGTTGAGGGGAAGCAGTAGAGCAGATTGATCAGAGTGATCATTATCTTCCTGAGAAAATGTCCAAAAGCCACCAATGAGTTTTTCTTGTGCCTTAAAACAAACCTGAAATGTTTCTTTCATTCCAGAAATCAGTCTATATTAGGAATGTAACTTTCGCAAATCCCTTCACCTTCCTTAGCAAATAGGGGTCACAGACTCCCATCACCAGCTTATGTACCACTTACAGCTGCTCGTGTTGATTCAAGGAGTGTTAGGCCTCTCCAGGCATCCCCACAAATCCCTTTTGCTGGATATTTGCACCCCTGGGCCCCCCCCCACCTTTGTAAAATGCCCTCACGCCTCCAACCTAATTACGGCCAGCTCCTTTCTAAGCTAAACATGACAGGCAGCGTCCTCTCCACGCACAGCCCGATTTTGCAGAGACAGAGGGTCTCTGTGGTCTTGACTGAAGGGATGCTCGAAGCCCCTTCAGATCTGGCGCGCTTCGAATCTGGGCTGCGTTTGTTTTCAGTGATGCTGCAGTTCTGGCCGTGCTTTTCCCCCCCTTCCCCGGTGGTCCGTACCTGCGAGCCGATTCCCCGGCACGGCGAGAGGCCTGGCTTGCTCTGGTGTTCCCCATTTCCACGGAGCAGGAGGAAGGTCTCTTAGGCCTGGCTTTGCCTAATACTTTGCTACTCAAATAAGGAAATACGGGGGTAAAACCCCACACAGTTGTTCTGTGCAAATGCCCCTGCTAAAATGATCTACTAACGCAATCTGAAGTCACAGATGTATTAAGCTGATGTCAAGAAAGTGGTAAATTCTTAAAAGTAGATTCCCCCCACACCCTCTTTTTGGCTTTCTCAGGAGCCTTAGTGAGTAAAGACAAACTAAGAGCTGGAGTGCTCAGAGATGTGGACAAGGCACATTAAAATTAACAACAGGTAGAAATCCCACCCACCACCACCTTTAAAAAAATTTTTGGGCGGCTCTATTAGGTTTAGAGTAAGGTTGTAGAAAAAATCTCAGTCATTCTAGATTCTTCCCAGTGGGATGCTGACGTCCTCACTGGGGCGCACTCCCACTAACCTGAGCGTCTGCCTGAAGAAGAATTAGGTAGAAGCTGGCCACGAATTGTTAGTTCTATTTTAATACCTGGGAAGTATTATAATGACAATGGGGAGACACAAGTATGTAGGCAGATCAGATAAATATTGACTTGTGGTTGACAAAGAGATGTTTTAAAATACCTATGGAGTGCTGGCCCCGGCCACGCACTTTCATTCCTGCTTTCCAGCCTTACCCCGTGTCTCTGGATGAGATCCTATCTCACCAGCGTCAGCGGCAAAACTCCCAGCTGCACCAGCAGGGCTACAATTTTACTCTTCAAATGAACCTGCTAAAAACTCTTGTATGCGTTGTCATTTGGGGGAATAAAGTAAGAATGAAATAATTTTGAAGGCTCTTTCCGTAATACAATGAAAATGACTGTGAAGGAACTATGGACTGAGCTCATCCAGCTCTACTGAAGTCAGTCTATGTAGAAGGAATTAAGCAATATAAACGCAACTTTTAATTGAAATGGCACACTTTGTGGATGTTTCACACACTTGAGAAACAGGGAAGAGAACAGAAAAGCTTCCCGGGTGCTTATGAGTGCACCTAACAAATTACACCACCATTTAAAAAAAAAAACAAAAACAAAACCAGAAGCAAACAATGACTAATTCCTGCAAGTAAACACTATAAACATATAACCAAGCCGGAGCGGGCGGCCTCCCTCCCCAGCCTGCATGAACTGGTTCTGCCCACGGCCGAGCTGCGGGCCTGTCATCGCGCCGTGGATGAGTGTGAGCGCCCACAAGCAGGGAGGAAAGCACTTGGACCGTGATGTCACCCGGAGCTGCGGTTGGGCAAGCCTCGAGTGATAGAAGATTACGTTTTTAGAAGATAAAAGAAAATGAATCACACAAAACAATTAGATGGGATCTACGGAGTCTGCCCTCGAGCTAGGGTGGGAGTGAAGGAGAGCCGTCCCTGTAGTTCCTTGTGGAGGCCACCCTGCCCATGGCTGTGGAGCTGGGTTGGCCCCAGCTGGGGCTGGGTGAGGAGATGACCCTGCCACCTCGAGAGCTCTGGCACTTACAGGGGCTTGGGTGAGGAGATAACCCTGTCACCTTGAGAGCGCTGGTGCTCACACAGGCTGGGTGAGCATCTCCCACAGTTGTCACAAGCAATGGCACGGGGACAAACTGACTTTCCAAAAAGCAAAGGAGCATGGCTTGAGTTTTCAATGGCTCTAGAAAAAAAAAAAAAGGCTGGATGCAATCCTGGGTAATCTGGGGCATTTGGGAGAGGGAAAAAAGTAACGCATTTGCAATGAGGCTGCATTGAGAGAATGATGGTTTTTCAATCTTTGTACAAAATATGTTTCTGGGCATAGAAATGGACCGTTCTGAAAAATCAAACACACCAACAAAACTAGAGTCCTTAATGTTCCATGAGCAGAAATCAGCAAGTGTCGTCCGGGGCAAGTTTTGCGGCCCCAGAGCTTTAGGAGCATCTTCCAAGTGATAACTTCTCCCTTTCTATGGGAAACTCCATAGCTCTATGTAAGGGAGAGAGCGCTCAGGGTGTGTGCTTATATGTGTATGTGTGCACGTGTGTCTGCACAACACAGAGGTGTAAATATTCAGGGGCAAAAATAGATTTTGGATCCAGGATGGGACAGGAGGAAATGGTGGCCAGCCCTGGGTACATTTCATACCTGAGAAGGGGGTTGATGGACCCCAGGGAGCCCTTCCACCCGGAGGAGCAGAGGTGGGAGTGCTCCTGCAGGGAGGGGAAGGGGTTCTCCCCGGTGGCCTTCCTCACCTTTCTCATGGCACCCGTTGGACTGAGAGCATCCCTGAGGAGAACCACTTGGGGATATTGGTTGATGAGAAGCTCAACATGACCCAGCAATGTGTGCTCACAGCCCTGAAAGACAACAGCATCCTGGAGGGTACAAAAAGCAGTGTGGCCAGAAGGTGGAGGGAGGTGATTCTGTCCTTCTACTCTGCTCTTGTGAGACCCCACCTGGAGTACTGTGTCCAGCTCTGGGGCGCCCAACATAAGAAGGACATTGACTTGGAGCAAGCCCAGAGGAGGCCACAAAGATGATCAGAGGGCTGGGGCACCTCTCTGATGAAGACGGGTTGAGAGAGCTGGGGTTGTTCAGCCTGGAGAAGGCTCTGGAGAGACCTTGTAGCCCCTTCCAATACCTAAAGGAGACCTACGGGAAGGACTCTTTATCAGGGAGTGCAGGGATGGGACGAAGTGTAATGGTTTTAAACTGACAGAGGGGAGATTTAGATTGGATATTAGGAAGAAATTCTTTGCTGTGAGGGTGGTGAGACACTGGAACAGGTTGC
>JAOXJM010000052.1:20151861-20175134 GCA_026413425.1 Tringa solitaria | reverse complement strand
AGTTGATGGTTGGACTAGATGATCTTTAAGGTCCCTTCCAACCTAGATGATTCTAGGATTCTGTGAAAGGGCTTGGAGGCATTAGCAGCGAGGAACCCGTTCCCTGACAAATACAAGGCCCATGGACCAGGATGTACGGCACGTAGCAGAGGGCAGAATTAGCAACGTGATGTAAGAGGGGTGTAGGGAGGGGAAGGGGGTACGTATGGCAGGGTGGCTGTGATGCCAACGTCACCCCTACCTGTGAGGTGCCAGGGTGAACAGTGAACCAGCACAGATTGAAGTGTCAAACCTTGCAAGCACCTGCCGAGCCGTGCCAGCAGCACGGGAGCCATGCTGGTGCGTGGAGGCTGCGGGGGTGACAAGGGGGCTTCACCCACACTTGTTCAGCAGCGTAAGAGATCCTGGCCGTCTCCTCGACCAGCGCTTGTTGGTGACATTAGGTCACGCATTGGTGTCCTTGTGTGTTTCCCCAACAGAAACAGAGCTGGCATCAGCATGGCCTGCACTAATTGCAACTGATAATGAGGCAGCAAGTGAATTGAGAACATCTTATCTACGATTCTCGTCCCCAGGGGCTGGCTGGCTGCTGAGGTGTCCCCCAGCTGGCCTCTCCACAGTCACAGCTGCAATTTGAATACTGTGTCCTTTCCTGTTTACAGTGGCCTCTGCCTTCCAGGGGCACATTTACCTGGGACTGGCATATTTGCAGGGATAGTTAACCTGAAGCCTTATTCAGCGCGACCTTAGAAAACTGCTTTTGACTTCAATCCTGGGACTATCTGCTGGGGGAACAGTCACTTCTCCCTCTGCTGTTGCCTTATTGTAACGTTGAGAAAAATAATAATTGAATTGTCTGAAAATGGTATGGTGTTACTCTGCCCATTTATTTTCCAGAAGCCTCGCTGGTCCGTGCCTCTCAAACTAGACCTCTACCTTGGAAACGATCTTTGTGCAGAAGCTGGCCGATAAGGTTCATGATGCTGCTTGGTAGAAATACATGACTAATCTATGGTGTAAAATGTCCAGGCTATAGTTAATTTCTAAAACTAAGACTTAAGATGAAAACAAGCTTTTTCCTCTGAAAAGAAACATAATATTAAAGTCCTTGGTCATTTGGCTGTTCCTCTGTGCTTCTGTTGGGTTAGGCTGCTGTCAGCTGGGAGGTCCCCAAACCCAGGCATGCTGGAGGAAAAGCAGATTGAGGGGCTTCCCACTCTTCTCTCTCCAGATTTCTGGAGAGCAGCCTAGGTATCTAGCAGCCATGCAGGTCCCAGTAATGCTCTGACTCATGCGTTTTGGCAGGAAATCAAAAAAAAAAAAAAGAGGTGGTGGTGCTTGCAGGGAGCTGGCGTGTGGGCAGGGTGGCCGTCTAATGAAGTGCAGTTTGAAAACTGTTGTTGTGTGACGCATCCTTCTTCTGTCCAAAACCACTTTTAGTAGCACTCGACCTTTGGAGATATGAAATATGGTTCAGTTTCAGAGGAATTTTTTCACCTCTGTTTCAAATCAGGAGTCTCTGTCATTCTGAGCTCTCTAATTTACCTTCTTAACTCAAGTTTTTTTCTCTCCTCTGTCCACAGACATTGCAGCTACCTAACCCTTAAAAAAAGGGTTCCTCATACCCTTTCGGATGTAGGCTCTGTGGCGCACCTCACAAAATTGCAATATAATTCTCACAAATTAAAATGCAATTAAAAAAAACCTGTTCTCCCACTGTAAATCAGGGAGGAAGGAAGCCTTTTCCTTCTGCCCTTCCCTCTCCCGCCTCTCTCTTGCCCTGATACTTCCTTATTGCACAAATCAGCCAGTTCTTCCTGGAACGTGGGAGGATGCTGAAGCTCATGTGGAGCTCACCCACCACTTTTGTTGGGGGCACCTGCAACAGCCATGTCCAACCTGCTCTGGCTGCCAAAGCAGGGCTGGTCACTTGCTGAGAGGATGAAGGAGGTGGGCCGCCTTCACAGAGCTCGTCAAGGAGCAGATGCGTGCAGCCGTGCTTACACTGGCGTTGTGCGGCTTTCTTGGCAGAGAGCTGCTGTTGGCACTCATAGTGATTAAAAACAAAAGCCTAAAAACTGGACGTCTGAGGAGTTAGAATGACCATGAGAGGGACAACTTTACATAAAGAGAGTGCAAGGAAATAACGACCGAGGCATTACCCTCTGTGTCAGGAATGGGTACATAGGTGTTAGCTCACAAGTCTGAAGACCATGGTGAAAGGTAGACCTCTTTGGGGTTCTCTGAATGGTATTGGAAGAAAAGGGCTGAAACATCATTCTGATACCATGAGACCACTGTGTGGAGAAGGTCAGATGATCTTGCCCATTTATTAGCAACTAGCACAAGCTCCAAAGCATACGAGCTTGTAGAGGTCATGGATTTCAACTCTCCAGGCATCTGCTAAGAAAGGAATATATGAAGTTTAATGGCCTGTGAGTTTGGGTGCCACGAAGAACACCTTTTGGTGGAAAGTGATGAGTAGCCTTCAGAGTAGGCTTCATAGTCACATGGAAGTAACTAGTTGGAAATGTAAGTGTGAAGGCATGCTGCCGGTGAGATGTATTTAGGAGGAGCTGTGGGTGGGCTGGAGGACAGGAACAGAAATCAAATAGCCTTGTTGAGTTGAAGGTATAGTTGAAAACTGTCTTTATTCAATAGGTGCAGATACCTATTGACCAAACAGGTGTTATAAATACTCAACTACAGAATAGGAAACAATAGGTTTGGTAGTGCTTTCATGAAGGAGAAAAATTATTAGAGGAGATCACAGGTTGAGCGTGCTTCATTGGTGGAATGCTATTCTGAAAACAGCCTGCAAAATGAATGAAATTGTGCAGGACTCGTCCTTCAGTGTTGCCGTGCCATGTCTGATCTTTGGGCACGGTAATTCAAGGTAGGCATGTTAGGTGCTGTGTCTGGAAAATGCTAAATATCTTCTGTAAGAAATACCAGATGTGGAAGAGAGGACAGTTATGTCCTTTCTGGACGTTTGTAACAAGCTTCTTGCGTGTCAGCCTTCAGAGGAAGGAAACAATTTGTTCCTTGTCTACAGTAGATAAGAAAATAGTCATAGGTGTACATTTCAGTGAGAAAGTTTCAGACTAGTTGTCAGGGAGAGCAAAGCACATGGAGATCGCCTGGAGCAAGCAGTGGAGCCTCCACTGTTGGCAGCAGTAAGGACAGGTTAGACAAACTTCTGTCAGAGTGATGGGAGTGTAAACCATCCATCCTTGGTGGACAAGCTGGACTAGACTTCTTTTAGGCTGTTTTTCAGGAAGCCTGGGGCTGTCCTTCCAGCTGACTGCAGGCATAGTCCCTCACAAGCAATCTCCGTCTCATTAGTGGCCATTCCCCTATGTCTCCCCTATGACCCTTAAAAGCTTTTTTTGTTCTTTTTTTTAATTAAGAAGACTTTCTTTTAGGAAGATGACATGATCCATTTTCTCCTTCGTTGATTCTTCCTATTAATTGCCTAAGCAAGGGCTCTGTAAACTCTGGTCTTATTT
This sequence comes from Tringa solitaria, assembly GCA_026413425.1. Classification (NCBI taxonomy): domain Eukaryota; kingdom Metazoa; phylum Chordata; class Aves; order Charadriiformes; family Scolopacidae; genus Tringa; species Tringa solitaria. The sequence continues at coordinate 20,171,625 of JAOXJM010000052.1, read as the reverse complement.
TATTCCCCTTTAAATTTAAATGACTTGGCAGGTTCTGTTACATCTACCTGTGTTCTTTCAACAGAAGAAAGGAGGGCTAATTATGTTACTTCAAGAGCAATGCACAGAAATATAACCTATAATTCAGTCTATCTCCTGAGTACTAATCATAGTGGAAGGGAAAATAATCTGAAGATTAAAAAATTAAGTCTTCTGGGATAAACTAAGGTGTTGTAACTATGTCGTGGGCTTGTCCTGGGCACAGCTGTGATGTGCTGGGTGTGTGTTGATCATGCAGATGTGTGTGTCTGTCTCAGCTGACCGTCCTTTACAGACTGAAGGAGAAACTTTGGATGAAGATGCACTGATGTAAGATGCGATCAATGGTGTGACATCTACTGGGCGAGCATTGTGCCCAGTGTGGCAGCACTGGTGGGTGTCCTGGACACAGCTTTCCTGTTTCCCACTTGACTGGTCACAGCCATGGGTCCTGCAAAGCCTGTCCCATTTCAGCCTGACAGCTATCAGCCGTCCCTGGTGCCGCTGGCTGTGTGCCACTGCTCTGCTGAAGTACTTTGCTGAGAGCTTCCCTTAATAGCCCTTTTTGGTGCTTTGAATTAATTAAGAAACTACTAAAATGCTACCAGAAGCCTGCCTGAGTTTTAGACTCCTTGTTTTTTGTTCCTTGCCTGAGACTACTGAAAGCGTTATGGTTGTCTGGCTTGAATCTCACGCGTTGTTATTATTTCTCATGCAGAGATTGTATTGCTTCTGCATCAAATGATGATTGAAGGCCATGTCCCTAATCATTATGTCATTAGTGCATGCCACTATAAATGTGGGTGCAACAGCTGCGAGTTGGATGTTGCCTGTTTGTGGAGTAGTCAACAAGCCCTTTCTGCCAATCGCAGAGTTGGTCAGAACTTTACAGTGTTGAAAGAGAGTTCTCTTGCGATTTCTGTTCGTCTCCATCCCCACGTTTCTCAGGTTTATTAGCTCTAGGGGTCTCTCCAACAACAAGGATGCTAAATAAACCCGGGCAGCTCTTTTTAACTGGCTGCATCATATTCTGGAGGGGGTTGGTGGGGGGTAGAAAAAGAAAATGACCTAATTAAAAGTGCTTGAACAAAGCGGGAAGCTGCACACATACATGGGCTTGGTTGGGTAAGCTTGGCGTTCCTTATGTGCGTTTTGCAGGCTCCGTGTGCTGCTGCCTTCCCCTCTTCTGTCTTTCTGGTATCTCTGCAGTTTCTTCCAAGTGTCTGTAACCCTCCTCTGCTGCCTCCTTCCTCCCCGCCGGCCCTGTGCCCCCAAACCCCTCTGTGCGAGGGGCTCACGGCCAGGCCAGGATTTCCCACTGGGGCACAGCCCCTTTTTCCTGGCCACATTCCCCTTTCATCTTGGAGCAGCGAGTTTCTAGCCTCGGTGCTCCCAGGAAAGGTAGATGTGTAGGTGCTGGAGATGTTACTGGCTGCTCTCAGCTGTGTGTTGTGTCTTCAGAAAACTCTGAAACTGTTTGACGTTTGGCTGTGCAGATGGATGGAAGAGCTGAAGCTTTTGATATCATGAGGTTTGCTTGCTTTCCTATTTTCCAAAGTGTGATCACTGATACCTAATTCTGGTCGTGACAAGATAGGTTGTTTTATTAGCTGGGTAGAGTTCATAAACACAGAAGTGACATAAAACTGACTGCTTGTACAGAATACTGCAATACAGAAGGCTTTTTCCCTGACAGTTATATTCCACTCAGTACTGCACTGTGGGACTGAATTATCTGATTTCTATTGCCTCTGTGTACAGCACCATCTAGATGGTAATTTTTGGCTTTTTATTCTTGTGCCTGGTCTTTGGTGGCTTCTCTAAATTTTGTGCCTTTTTGCAGCATAATAAAACCCAAAACCTTCCTTAAGCGAGAAATACTGCAATGTATTAACTAGAGGCTTTGGGAGGGAAATTCCTGATGAGAAACAATTCTGTTGGAAAGGAAGCAAGGGAGTTCAAGAACGTTAATTAAACATGCACGTCTTCTGAAAGATCCAAAATAATTGAGAGCTGAGAACAAAATGTCGCTTAATGGTATCTCTGGGTCAGACTCTGAGCCTTTGATGTCTGATGCTGCAGAGCTTGTCTCCAGAGACAGGGCAGGGGAAGCAGGTGCCTGTTGAGCTCTCTGACAAGAGAGATCCTGCAGGAATTGGAAGGAGTGCTATCTTTATGCAGCTGATTTCTTTTTGTCTTGCGGGGGGGTATACCTCTGCCTAAAAATACATTTTAAATCCATCGCATTAGTGGTTGAGCTGCTGTTCCTTCAATTCAGCTATAAAGGCTAAATATTCTTTATGTATGGACTGCCTAAAATTACGGATTCCTGCTATGCTGTGTCATTGTGCTAGCATCTCCCAAGGGTCACCGTGGTGGTGGTGTGATCTTCTCTGCTGGCCCTGTCATTGCTGCCCTATGGGGAGGCTTTGGGGATGCTCCCGCGCTGTGGGGATGGCTGGGTGGGTGCTGTGGCACCCCGGGGGCTGCACTCAGAGCTCTGGCGTGGGTGACCCCCCCGTGGCCAGTGTGAAGAGATTGTGAAATTAGAATGACCTACGATAGCCATTTTCTGTGCCAGTAATTCAGGTGGGTATTTAATTTATGGAGACTCACGTGAATATGCGAGTCTCTTGTAATTTAAGCAGTTAAGTTTGGGTGGTTTTTTTTTTCAAAATAGATATTTTATAGTTGATGTCATTTGTGTGAAATTACCTGTCGTCTGTGGCTGTGAACGTTGCGGCTTCTTACACCTTGATTCTGAACTGTTCTTAAAATTCTGACTTTCTCTACAGCCTTAATTGCTGCTCATTAAAGCTTCTCTGATCCAGAGCAAATAGTAATGGAGACGGATGGAGGGACTGACTCACTGAAAGTGCTTCAGAGATTGTGGGAAGGCATCAGGTCACTTCAGTACGTTAAATATAAACATGTCCAAAGATCAGAGTTACTTAAAAATAGAGATTGAATAAACTTCTCAGAGTGCTAGGAGATGCTAAACATTCACACAAAATAATTGTAATGGCTTTTTCCTGCACTGGGGTTAGAATGAGAATAAAAAGGGGAGGTGCTTCACAAAGCACGGCAGTCTTTGCTTTCTGCAGAAATAATGGGTATAAATGGCAAATGTGAGGTAACTGCTGCGACCGAACATAGACCTCTCATGGCCCAGGGTGCGAAGGTGCATGGAATGGACTTTCTGTACTTACAGTGCCTTGGGATCACACTGAACTAAAACATCGCTTTTTTTATTACCATACACTACCTAAAATGAAGTGAAGCAATTCTGTGATACCTTGCGTGCCTAACGTGTGGCTGTTACCATCCTGTGTCATGGGTGTGATTTGCTTGTCCCCTGCCTCACACGTTGGGCTGTCCACAACTGCTGCTGCAGTGTTTAAAAAAAAAAAAAAAGTGTTAAAAAAGCCAACCAGACAAAACCCCCAAACAAGCGTGGAGTGATTTCTCATAGAAAAAAAAGAAAAAGAATGATTTAAAAAATCATGGGGAAGGACTTAGCCCTGCCTTCTGCCTGGAAATATTTTTTTAAATTCAGATTTCTCTTAGAACCTGAAATAGTATTTTTTTTTTTTCCTCCCCACAAAACAGATTACTGGAATTAGAGAGTTTTAGCCCTCATCCCACAAGGTTTCAAATATAACAGAGTTACCTTTGGGATATGTCTGATCATTTTTGATCTAAAGCACATGAGCACATAATTCCTATTACGTTGGAGATTGATGCTTAATTGAGGAATTAGCGATGCCAGAGCAGAGCTTTCTTTGGGGCTGTGTAAGTGTGACCAAATACGGTTTCAGGATCTCAGACAGAAGCATTGGAGTTGCTAATTGCACTGGGGGTGTTTTCTAAGTGGTGTACGAGGTCTGAGACACTCAGACTGATTTCTCTGTCATCCTGCCAGCTGTAGCACACTGCTGAGTTACCTTAGAGGGATGCCAGCAACTGCTCTGTGACCTCTATTACTAACACACGGGGGAAACACTCCTGTGACCCCAGTGTTTCAAAACCATTGACTCATCTTTTCTGTTTATTGATGCAAAAATCACTTTAAGTTGTTGTGGTTTTTTTTTTTCCTGTGATAGATGTGTGGATGCAACTTCTTTCCATCTTGCTTTTGTTGTTTTTGTGCAGTTTGCCTCATCTCCTTGATGAAAGCAGATTAAGGGACTGGAACTTCTAATGGCTTTTACAATGAGTCACAGTTGCATGTCTAGACTCCTTAGATGATTTTTACATTTTCTCACTAGCAACTAGGATGAGAATTACTCTCTGATAGCTTAGTTACAGAGTCAAGTCCAAGCATAATAGTTTTCCTCTTAGAAGAGTTTTAGGAGTTTATTTCAAAGCTGTATCTTAACTTAGTGTTTCTCTGCTGAAACCTTCATGATGCCTTCTCAGCTCTCATCTTCAAGAAGTTCTTTCATCTCATATTTGCACAGCCAGCTTCCTTTTTTTTTTTTTGGGGGTGGTGGTGGTGTTGAGGTGGAGATGGAGAGACACTAGGCTGGCTCACTTGCTCCTGCCCCCAAATCAAAAATCCTCTTCATATGTGTCTCCTCTTTCCTGAAGTGTACAGCTGTTCATACAAAATGTGATTCACTTGCATGTTGCTCCTGCTAACAGGGTGGGAGCCTTCTTAGTGGTGTTCTAGTCCCAAACAGCAGCTACAGCAAACCTTGCCACCAGTGACCAAAGTCATGGCCTTAATAATATACACTGTTGTGTGGCTTCCCAGCTCCAGCGGGCTGGGTGCAGCCTTTTAGGAGAGAGAAAACCAGTATGTTAGGTGTGGAATACCTAGTAAAATCATCTAGCTGCCAAATCCAGACAGCAGTGAAATCTGTAGCTTAATAAAACGAATAAAGCCCTAAACAGTGTCGCCTGATTCTGTTTGCAATATATTTGCTGGTAACGTTTAAAGAGACGACCTGGTTGTTGTTACCTAAAGATACTGGAGCACAAGTTTGGTGCAAACTCTTCTTTCTGCCTGCTCGCAGCCTTGTTTTCCTCCGGATCTGCTCGTGCAGGCGGGATGCCTGCGCCAACTCACGCGTGAGGGCTGTAGGTTGCAGCCGCAGCATCTCAGCCCGTGAGCGGTGCCCTGAGCGTCCCGCCATGGGAAGCGCGCGGAAGAGCCCGGTGTCGAGGGCTGTGCAGGGGATGCTGTTGCCAGTGGCACCCAACAGCAAATTTCAGCGACTGGCAGGGTGAACTTCGCCTGCTATAATGAGGCAACTTGTAAATGAAATGGTTCAGTAATCGCAGTTTACTTTTTTCGTCTCAAAACACAGTAAAAGCAACAGTGGCTCTCTTTATCTACTGATGTAGAAACTTCAAAATTAACTCGTTGGTACCTTTTTTAAATATACTTGATTTCCCTGGAGGAAAGACTGATCTGATCTTGAGAAAATCTTTGTCAATGTGACTAGTACCCTTAATTAGTTTGAATAGATTTCTTACCTACAGAGAATGTAATCAAGCTATTACTGTAGTCTTCATTTTATTATTAAAATTGAGCTTCCTTTCTTAACACTTGTTCCAACAAATTATTTGGTTTAAGGGCTGGGAACTGTAACAGTTAAAATATCTTAATTTTTTTATATGATTTGCTAATTCACTAAAGCTTTCTAAAATCCTCTCATTTGCAGGGTTATGCGCAGAAGTATATTGTGAAGAACTACTTCTACTACTACTTGTTCAAGTTTTCCGCTGCTTTGGGTGAAGAGATTTTTTATATCACTTTCCTTCCATTTATCTACTGGAACATAGACCACTCTGTGTCTAGGAGGATGATAATTATTTGGTCTGTAAGTATTTCTATGACTTATTTAAACGTGTAGCTGTTAATTCTTTTACTGTAGCAAATGAATATTTAAGAGGAAGAATATCCCTTCTAACGAACAAAATCCCTTCAAACAAACAAACCAAAAAATCCAGCATTATTTCTGTGTAACTGGCATGCTCAGGAAGCAGAGGCTTTGTGGCGCAGAGAGGAGGTGAGAGGTGTGAGCTGACGCACCGTGACTGTTCATCTCCCTTATGTCTTGCACTGACTTATTTTTTTCAGCATACTAACTGATTTAGCTGCTTTTGATGGAGTTTGCACAGAACAGTTGGCAAAACGCTTCCTTCCCAAAGTACTGTGGGGTTTTAAGCATCCTTCTTTGTAGGAAATCTTACCCCTATTTCTTTTGGGTAACCTGTTTGTATAGTTCTGACTCAGTTGAAATCAGTATAAACCTAATAGGAAGGGGATTGGAGGCTGCAGTGGAATAAACAAGGTGCTTCTGCAGTCACTTGGGGGGGTGTGTGTGGAAATCAGATTCTCAGTTGAAGACTAAGGCTTTAAAAGCATTGATTTTTCTTAACACCCGAGCATTCTCAAATTAACTGGCTTCAGCATTGCTTCAGGCTTTACAAATGCAGTTTGGGGTATTCAGAGTAGTATATTTCCATTCTGGCACTGAAAACCAGAAGATAACCAAGCACTTCAGTCTGGGAATGGCTGTTGTTTTGTCACTGCCATTGCTCGTCTTGGTATCGATCAGATATTTGCTGCCCAAATAAGACCGTTTTAGAACAAAGAAGGGAGGTAGGAAGCATCTCTGGCAGATGGCAGACCCTGGAGGTTTAGCTGTCAATCTACATTGATTTAAGAAATTGAAGCTTGGTAAAAACTTGGATGTGATATTTAGCTTTGTTTCTATACAGTGAAGCTTCTCCTTGGCTTAGTCAATTCTGGCTAATAATATTCCAAATAATAATATTGTCCAAATAATAGGATGAGAAATAATAAAAAACGTTTGAATTGGGTCATACACTTCAAATGCACCCGGTCTTGGACAGAAGGCACCAGTTGTTCTGTGCCAGTAACCCCAGTCAATACATTTTATAAAGAGAACACGAAAAATAACTTGCAGATGAAATTTAGAAGTAGGTGGACACTGTATAATTAGAGTTGGGGTTTGGCCAGGAGTACACCTACTGCTTCTGGAAACGTGCCACAGAAGATGATAATTGGTAGGCACTGCCTTCTGGGTTTGCATATTGCTCAAAAAAATGACTCTTCAGAGCTCCTCGCGTGCCTTTCTGCATACTTGCCTTGCCTTTGCCTTGCAAGGAGTCCGTCTGAGTGCCAGCCAGATCTAGGCTGGTTTAGTTCGAGCACTCAAGCATGTGATGTTATGATTATTAATATTATTCTTTGACTTAGGAAGTTCTGGACTTGCATTTTATAACTGAAAAGGAGAAGCTGTTTTAAATACGCAGACCTGTGACTATCTGTAGTTTTAAAAACATTTTGATTGTATGTAACTGTGAAATGGCTAAAAATGCCCGGGCGGGCTATGCATTAACGTCGTGGCACGCTCAGCGGGGCGGCTTGTTTGGCGGTGAGAGGGCTGAGCATTCCCCGTGCTGTAAGTGGTGCCTGTCGGTCTCAGGCCCCTCGGTGGGAGAGACAGAGGAGGTGCTGAGAGTGGTACTTTGTTTTGTGCCACTGGGGACTTACACCTCTGAGTTTCTGCTGCACGTTGGAAACGCCAGAGTCAAGCTCCCAGGGTGAACCAGGGGAGTTTCTTCCCTTAAAAAATAAAGCTGCATTAATGCGGTTTACGAGGTCTTCCTGCCATCTTACCTGTCGTAGTTTTTGCAGAGACAGTCACACACATTTGAGAAAGATAAATTTGAGCTGGAGCGGGGCCAGAAATGATTAGGGAACAGGATATTTCCTGAGCAGAGACTGAAAGCTTAGATAAGTCCCTAACAAAATGAAGTCAGAGAGAGAACGGGGCTGGCTGTAAACACCAGGGGAAGGAAAGAGCTTCTTAAAATGAAAGAGCAGTCACAAGAAGAGATGTGCATAAGGTAGTTGTAACTAAATTAAGTTGAAGCCAAAGGTTGTGAAATAGCCCTAGAAGGGCAAAGGGCAGTAAGAAAAATCATGAAGATACTTTATTTCAGCAGCGGCAGAAGAGTGGACTTGGTGCCCTGAGATGTCTTCTCCAGTCCTGGGTCCCCAGAATTGGCTGCTTGTGCATTTCTGTTTAGCTGGATGGCTCTGGGAAAAGCTGGCTGCGGTCACATCCAGCTGCTTTAGAAGCTTAAAGCAGCTCGCTGTGCTTCCGAGGTGCCTTTCCTCTGAGGATTCACAAGTAGATATGTAGGCTTTATCTTCCTCTTTGCGGATAGACAAGGAAAATAGCTGCCTGAAACTTCTGAACAAGGTGCTGGGTCAGGGCTTCCCTTCTCCAGCAATTTGAAGTAAATGCTCTTGAATCTGCACAGATGAGGCTTTGGTGCCTGTGACTCTTGCTACTTCCACCAGGAAGTGCAGAGATGAAAAATAACTTCACATCAACGAGCCTGCAAATGTACTTTAAATTTACTGCACATCTTGGCTCAAGAAGTGAAAACTCAGTTCATTTTTTTAATCTCTGCACCCCTTCAGGGTTGAAAGCTTTATTTTGATGTGGAATTTCAGAAGCAAGGTAGAGACCTGGAAAAGAAATCCATACAATTTCTGCTTGCTATTCAGTATTTTCCTTGAACTTTTTTCTTCTGGTTATTTTTTTTCAGGGCGCTTGGACATACAATGTATCCACACCTCTTTTGAGCCTAAATTACTTATATTGTGTAAATTAAAGTTCAAGCTGGCCAGTGTGGCTGTTGTCAGGGCAGGTGTGGAAGCTGTCAGTGTATGACAGCAGTAGCTGCTGGCTCAGGTGAAGGTGACATCTTGGAAGGAAGGCAGAGTTTGGGTGGCTGGTGGTGCCAGGTGGGCACCCGCCAGGCTCCTCGAGCAGCGCTGGGCGCAGGTATCTTCAGCAAGTCTAAAAAGGTCCTGGGTCTGAATCCATGGCAAATTAGTTTCCCATCTTGCTTTTCAGAGAAACAGTTTTCCAAAGGCTGTTGGCATTTAGTTACGTGGGAATGATGACCCCTGAACTCAGGCTGTCAGGGTAACCAGGAGTTTAATAACCAGCAGGAATTTACCTGCAGTCAAGATGCCACGGACATTACTGTGCTCTGGTTGAACCCCTGGGTGCTGCTTTGAAAACTCACTTTGCAGAAAACTTTGGGTTTAGTGATGATTGTGCGTTTGTTAGTTTTGGTGCTTTTGCAACATTTCACCAAAACAAGCTTAGAACAGCTGGTAAACACAGTCACTCAAAAGTTGAACTCTTTAAAGTGCCATATATTGCAATGAATAAGAACATGTAAGACTAGTCAGACTAACTAAACTAAAAATTGTAAGAATAAAAAAAATAAATGGTCCATAAAATAAAATGCTGTGTGCAAGATGCTAAAGTGTTGATTGAAAGAGAATTTTGAATGTGCTGGTAGCTGTACTCTACCCTTGAAGAAAAAGTGCCAGTGAGGCTTTCCTAACTCAGAGCAGACGGGAGTAATTTAAGGTGAAGTTTAAATTGGAAACCTTTTGTATTTCACTGGAACTCCTAGGTGTAACAGCTTCGCAGTTTTAAGTGTTAGTTGATAAACCAGATCAATGTGACAGTAGTTTTTCCTGTTACCAGGAGACTAGGCCCAAATTTGTCTTATTTAAACCCATCATAAGATAGTCAACTACATTACAGTTTTTGTCCGAAGGCCTCTTTGAAGACAGAGTAGATGTCGTAGGATGTTGGTTGATTATAGTTCTGGAGGCACAAGGCTGTTTTGGTCTTGTTCTGATTTTGTGTTTCTGAAGTCTGATTTGAAAGAGCCAAAGTCCTCCCTCCTATACAAATACATATATTTTTAAGAAGCTCTGTTGTCCCTTCCCTCTTCCTGTCCCCTGCTGCCCCTTGCCATGACACGCTCTCTGTGCTGCCGCTCGCTGCTGAGCACAGCACTGCTTGTGGTGGGCTGGAGACCTTCCTCTCGGAGGTGCTGCTCACCTCGTGGCTGGGACAACACAAGTGGTGGAGCATCCCACCAACTTAATGTGACCTTGAACACGTCCCATTGCACCTGACCAAATCCTTGACCAACATTGCGTAAAGTTCCCACGCAGCTCGCACAGGATTGATGTGCTTTCTGTGAGACAGTGACCACGTTGGAGGTGGCAGATCCTTGAGCTCCCCTCAATGTACCCTCTCCTGTAAGGCATGGGTGCCTCATGGAGGTGCCCAGCCTCACGGTTGCTGTTGGCAGCTCTGTGTGTGGGTGGCATCCAGGTGGCTCAGGGAGGACATGGGGAATAGGATGTGATCAGAGGGTGGCTTGGGGCGCCCAGGGTTCTGCGGGGCTGCCAGCAGTGCTGCTCAGTGACTTTCCCGGTAATTTGCCTGAAGCCAAACCTTAGTTCTTGGCATTGACTTGGGTGTAGGAGGAGCATCTCCAGAAGAACATACTCTTCCTTGCTCTGCTCCTCTTTCACGGTGAACCAAGTGATGCTCGAGGGGCACAGCCACAGCTACTGTTGGTCGCAGTGCTATCTGTTTGCTTAAACCCTAGCTGGGGGATGCTGAGAATAGCAGCTGTGAACAGAGCAGATGGGATGCTTGGTTTAATTTCTATATGGTGAATCCAAGTTGTGCCTTCCTTGAGAACCACAAAAAAATAGCTGGCCCTTTCCAGATACAGTCCTTGCTTCTGCTTGACTAATCTGCTAATGCCAGTCTATTAACAGTGCATTCTTCTCCCCCCACCCCCCACCCCTTTCCAGTGTTCCTGATGCACTCTGTGACTCCTCTGTGTCTGTGACACAGAGACTATGATAAAAACAAAAGGAACATCACTTTCAAACTGTAAATTTCCTTTCTGGGAAGATGACAAATACTATTTCAGGGCAGGGTTTCTAGAGCCAGGTTATAGAATTTCTGTTTTGGAGCCAAAACAGCAGATTCAAAGTCAGGCTGCCACAGTGTAAGCCTCAGGGAAGAAGTTGCTAATGCTATTTGACCCTGTGTCTTCTCTAGAATTTCATCTTGTCCTTTTAATAGATCAATAGCTCAGATGGGAGAGCTGCAAATTCAGAAGTTGAAAATAAATATGTTCTGGTTCACCTTTGTTAGCTGAAATATTACAGAGTGCAAAGAGAATTGCTGCTACTGACCTTCGCAAGCCTGTGGGATGGTCTGTCCCCATGTGGTGGTCGTGGTGGAGGAGAAGTGGCTGGAGTGTGAGGAGGACATGCCACACGCAGCTCACCTGTAGCACTCAGCCTGTTTCCTTAAAACCTGCCCATTTCAGGGTCTGGGCAGCTGCTGTGTAAATATTCCAAAGGGGAAATAGCCTCTTGAGGTACCAGTCCCGTGCCACTGCATACGGAGCTGGCTCGGCTGTGTTTGTCTCTGTGCCCTCATAGATGCCTCACATCCCGTCCAACCCAAACCATCTATGATTCCTTGTCTGCGCTGTCCTGCTAAATATGGGCAGCTCTCTTGCTTCCTGCCACAGAAGTGCTGCCCGCAATCATTGGAAGAGTAAAGGGGGAAAACAGCTGAGAGAGCCAGGCAACACCTGCAGGTGTGCAAAACCACTTCTTAAATTATTAAAGCAAAGCCAGAATTATGTGAATGTCAAGGAGCCATGTCACTTTGTGGGTCTCTGATGCCCACAGGGAGAGGAACAGCCCCTCACCTCAAAGGGAACCCCTGCAGCTGTTGGGACAGATGTGCTGGCACCTGGACTTATGTGGATGCCAATGCCTTGAGTTTGATTCATCACTGTTCACTAAAGCAAGATCTATTAAAACACAAAGATTTGTCTTGTTTACCCCAGTGCAAAGCCCCAGGTGAGGATGTAATTTTGGAGATGGACCATATATATGACTCAGAGGAAACCCTCAGGAAAAGGCTATTGTGCTGCTATAGCAACTGCTAATTGCATTCATGTAGTAAGATGTAATGCTGTTGACCCATGGTGGCAATAAAGCTTTGCCTTTCCTTCACCTGATGCCTTGGCTGGGAAGGATTGCTATTCCCCTCACGCAGCCAGCCCAGGCTGCCCCAGAAGTACTGGTAGGCACCAGGGTTTGAGGAGAGTCTTGCTTTTAAGCTGCTTTCAGCAGTACAGAAAAGCCCTTTGAGAGGGGAACAAGCATGTACAAGAAGTAAGAAGTCTTTACCCAAGACTTGGGTAGCCGTACCCAAGATTTCAAGGGTGGATGGGTGAGCCAGGTTGCGTACTGCTTCATCGTGGAGCAGAACGAGATGTGGGTAGTATAATCCCTGGCAGTGCTGGGCAGGAGCCCTGGGGAGGAAAAGCCTGCGTTGCCTGGCCCTGGGCTCTCCTCCGCCTGCGAGAGCAGCTCAGGGGTTCAGCCACATAAATGAAGCACCCGGTTTGTGTTTCCCCTCAATACGGAAGGGAAAGCAGCCTTTCCCCACGTTATGTTTGTGCATGGTGGTTGGTAGTGACCCCTCTGTCACACCTCTGCTCCCGTGCCCTGGTCTGTCCACCTTGCTCTTGCCATCATTTCTTAAGTAAGGGCTCGTACTGTGGCATTGTAGCTTGTAGGACTTGTGCAGACAGAGGAGAGCCGAGTCCCTTTGCCTCCCCTAACGCAGCGCTCCCACAGGAAACTGTCGTGAGGGTCTGGAATTGAGGGCTCCCCGTACAGACCTCTGGTGCCCAGGAGCATCGCCCCACTTCTGCCCAGGTTTGGGCCCTGCTTGTGGGTGTCCAGTGACCCAGGCAGGCTGCAGTGCTGACCAGGGGTGCTTTTCCTTTTCCCCACCCTTAAATCCCACCTCCCCTCCACTCTGGTAGCCTGCGCAGCACCTCTTGTTTGCCAACACATCTTTGTAACTTGGGTGTGAGACAGTTTAAGTTTCATTTTGGAAAGTTTGAACAGTCTGAGGTACGTGGTAGTTAGAGCTGCTACCATCAGCAGGGAATTGGCCATGCCCATCCCATCAACTTTTGTGAAATCTCAACTAAATTCCTGCATTTCTGTGTAGTGATCTTCTCCAGCTAATTTTGTCCTACACGATCCATCACGGCTTTGCCTTTGTTGTTTCCGTAATGGAAAAGTCTCCAGGTTCAGACAAATTCCCCATGCAGAGACAGAGGTGCTTATTATTGTGCAAATTAACATTATGTATGCTGAAGATGTCTGCAAACTGCTTGCCACCAGAACTGCAGAGAATTTGGTTGATCTGTGTCACTTGGACGGAGTGGAAGAGAGTCTGTGCTAGAAATAAACACAAAAGAATAGCACTGAGAGCCATAATATAGCACTTTATGTAGGCAAAAAATGTCAGTAACGTAGGGAAGAAGCAACAGAACAATAAAGCATGAAGAAATTATTTGCTTCAAGGTTTTGCTTCTTTGCTATGCCTATGCCACTGCAAACTGTGTTTGCTCGCTGGGTGTTCAAGGGTCTGTTGTTCCCTTTTCTCTCCAACATTCAGCTTTGGACCCGGAGACCCACCAGGTGGAAAAACCCATGAATAAATAAAGACTTTGGATTGTGTTTTATTTAAATCTTAGATTTAAATCTTATCTTTAAATCTTGAGCCTATCCCTCTCTTCTTCCCTAAACCTTCTCGGCCCTCATGAAGACAGGGGAGTTGGGTGAAGCCCCGAGGCTCACCCTTCCTTAGACTTAGAAATGCAGAAGCTTGCTGCTGGTCAGTGGCTACGGGATGACACACTCCTGGGTCAAGCCTTAACCTACCTTCCCCTCTTTGTGCAAAGCCATTGTGAATGTGCTGTTTGGCTTACCTAGGGTAGGCTGGAAATCACGGCAAAATCACCCAGTCCTGTGATCTGGGCTTCGTGACCTAAGCAGTCCCAAGTTACCTGCTGGGCCGGACTTTGGGTAATTTCTGCCATGCTAAACATGTTTCCAGGGCCATCAAAGATTTTGGGGATTGCGCAAATATGTAGTTCAAGTCAAGCTTAGGTGTTGGTCTTTAGCCTGTCCGTCACGCTCATCTCTGCATCTTCTCCTTTCCAGTGCTTCAGTGTTTATGGTTTGCGATGCTTATTGTGGGAGTTTTCTCATCTGCTGGGTTGAAAAAAGCTGATAACAGGATGAAACTTTCAGGCTGCTTGCTTTCTTTCCCAGGACTGTTAGAGAGTAAATCCAAAATGACAGAGAAATAAGGCCAGGAAATAATGAAATGTGGCTTGAGAGAGAATATGCCACTTAACCAAGGCAGATACCTACCTTCCTCAGAAGATGAGAGCCGTGGCGGAGTGCCATTCAGATATATCCTGCAATTAAATATAATGCTGTGAGCGTGTTTCTGCACAACGCTTGTCACGTAGTGACCGCATCTGCGGAGACCTCCTGCTTGGTTTTTTTTTTACTGTTTGTGGCTGAGCTGTGGGAGTTTGTGCCTGGTACGCACGCAGGGGTATTGCCCTCGCTGGCCAGCCCTGTAGTGGTTCCCGGGAGGACCGACTGATGCTCTGGACGTTCCCTGGGCCTTCTCCCTGGGGAGGCCACCCCTCTGCCCACCACAGGCAGAGCTGGCAGGAGCTCTGGGCCACTTGCTTTGCCATTCTGCGAGCTGAAGAGCCCGTGCAGAGCCTGGGCAGTCCCGGGCTCCTCCAGCCGCTTGTGAGCAGCACGTGAGGAGACGGGTGAAGAAGAGCAACACCTTTGCTGGGTGGCTTTTAGCAGTGGTGCACTCATCATCTTTTGCCTTCTCGGGGAAGCCTGCCAGTTCGGCTGGTGTGTTACCGCACCCACAACTGCTGCTTCTGCCAAATAATCCAGGATATTGCAAGTAAAACCACGTGTAGGGCACGCAGATAAGCTAAAGGCAAAGGTTGGTGCTTCAGGGGGCAGTGCTTAGTCTGGCGCGTTCTGGACTCCATCTTTTATGGAGGTTGTCTCTTCTCTCATTACTGCACATGTCTATACAATATGTGTTTCTAAAAAAAAGAAGGGTCAGAATTTAATCTGGAATGCCAGGAAGGAAGGTGTTGTGAGGATGCCTGGTATTTTTGCTTACCCATACCACCTCCAGCATTCAGCCTGTTTTTCACCATCAGAGGAGTCCTAGCACAGCCTTCATTTCAAAGATGAGTCATTTCCCTTTCTGTAATTCTCTTACGTAGTAGTGCTAATAATACTTCTACAAGTGGAAGTCATTATTATAGAGGACTGCTGATAAACTGGCTCATCCTACCGTGCCTCTCAGATGGTATTGCAAATGGTAGCCTCCACGTTTTATGTTCTGTCGGAGAGAGTAATTTTGCTATCAGCCCTGGGATTTAATTCACCTCCAAAGATGTTCCTGCATCCATTTGGAAACCGGTGGCATTAACCAAATAAACCCAGGCAGTGGTTTCTTTAAGACACTCGTTCCTTGAGCCTTTGTTTATGGTGAGCAGCCGGGGCAGGGTGTTTGCTGCCTGCCCTGTGCCCCATATCTCAGGGTGAGGAGGGAGCAGCCAGGCGTGCCGCAGGTGGTGCCGATAAAGAGGCGGTGGTGTGATTCATGTGATGAGGGATAAAGGATGCAAAGGCACCGGCAGTCACTTTTCCAGGCTTTGGCACTGGCTGTCCACCCAGCGCTCCCGGCGGCATGCCCTCTGCTGTAGAGAGGGGGATGAAGGAACGTGACGTTTTGGCTTTTTCCTGGTTCTGATTTGTGAATCCTGAATCCTGATGTCTTTCTTTTAATGTTCTGGCATATGGCTAACACCAGCATGGGAAGGATGCTATTTTAAGACCCCTGCTTTGCTTGTGGAAGCGTGAGAAGCAGAACAGCGAGCCGGCTCGCACACCAACTGAGATTTCATGGCAGATGTCAGTTAACTTGATTTTTGTATTTAAAAAAAAAAAAAAAAAAGAAGAAAAGAGGTTTGCATTGTTTTGTAGACTTTGCTTTGCAATGTCTGGCTGCGCTATCCAAAGGGAGGAGGGTGACAATAGAAAGCAAATGCCTCCTCTGGGGACAGCCTGGGTGATTTTTGTTCACATCCTTCTCACTGTGGATGCTGAGAGCACGTTGCCTTTGGGAAGAAGATGCTGAGGAGCAGAGGGTGTCAGCACGATGGGTGCCCTGGGCACCTGGACAGCTTTGCCTCTTGCCTTTGTTTCCCATTGCTACTGCTTGCAGTGACCCCAGAATCCAGCGTTTCTCCCCAGAATCACCCATACTCGGTAGCTAATTAATGGAGGCCCTGCTTAAACCTCTGGTGTCCTGAGCAGGGCGTAAAAGCCCTTTGTAGTTGGGGAGTCAGGTGGGAGAACTGGTACTTTATGTTGCTCGTCCAGTTTTCTCTCTGCTGCCTCCCCGAGGATGCCAAGGTTGTTATTTAATAACCGGGCCGGCGTGCGTTCCGCGGGGTCCCCACAGCATCCTGGGCGTGGGGTGGGAGCTGCGGCATGGGGCTGGGAGGGATGCGGTGATTTGAAGGTGGTGGCAGCAAAATTCCTCTTACAGCTCTTGACTCTGCAGGAGAGGGGTTGTAAGGGACAGGGAGGAAACTTAAACTTCTCTAGCATGGGGCTGGAGCCAGCTGTGCGTCTCATGCCATCCTCCACTGATGCATCTCGTCAGCAAACCCTCCTTTTGGTCCCTCTTCTGATCAGATTACAACATGGTGCAGTAAAACCATCGCTTCCTTCACTAACCGGGATAATGGAAACCCCTTTAATAATTCAGGGGATAAATTCTGTGCCTGGGGTGGTGGATTTTGCAGGAAAAAGCGTAGAAGTAGAGATTGTTCTATTGGGTGGGCTGAGCGGGGATTGCCCACACTGACTGACAGCTCTGTGGCCTTTCCTCTCCCCAGATAGTGATGTACATAGGCCAGGTCTCCAAGGACATCCTGAAGTGGCCTCGGCCCCTCTCGCCACCTGTCGTCAAGCTGGAACTGAGGACGGATGCAGAGTACGGGATGCCTTCCACCCACGCCATGGCAGCCACTGCCATCTCCTTCTCCTTTCTCATCGCAACCATGAACCAGTACAAGGTAGGGGGTACAAAAAGAGGAGGAAAAAAAAAAAAAAGGGAAAAAAAGCATGTGTCCGCTTCCAGCAAGCTGCAGAAAACTAGCAAATCCAAAGCTGTTGCCATTTCCAAAAGAGTTCTGTATTTCTTTTCACAGGTGTGTATTTTTCCCTGTCGTTGCCTGTAGCTGGCTGATAATAGACACAAGAAGAAATTTAGGGGGAATCTCTGTTCTTTACCACGAGCCCTGCTCAGAGCTGTTGGCAGCTGCCCTGCCCTTTCATGGTTTGGTGGCCTTGCTGTGTTTTTTGGGGTGGGGGTGGCTGTGTGACCCTGGAGGGAGCCGTGGTGCTGCTGTGGGGGATGCTCAGCGCCAGCGCTTTGTGCTCTCCCTGTGCCTGCCAAGCCAACGCTGCACGTCGGGAAACGCTGGCGCCCAGGGAAACCAGAGGAGCTCTGTGTCGCCTGGCTTTTGTATGATGCAGGAAAAGCATCCTTAGAAACCCCCTGGCTCTGGCCCGCGTTAGACTAAGAGCGTACAACAGGATTTGAGAGCCCGTTTGTCAGAGAAGTAAGAGCGGTTTTACTGCACTGGAGCTGTAGGCTGCTTGGGGAGATCTCGTAATTCTTTTCCCCAAACCTTCAGCCTTTAATCTTTCTAAAAGGTTTATTTCCTGGAAACTAATTTCTCCATGATGATTATTTTAGTTTCATGTTTCATTTTATGAATCTAAACATGTATTTCCTGTACTCTAGCAATAATAACTCCCTGGCTGCGTCATATTTAGGTGTGTTGCTCCACCTCCTCAAGTGTACTTCAAAGGTAAACCCGCGTAACCAAGACAGGTCACAGTACAGCCGGAGGGTCTTACTGTCACAGTGTCCCTGGGTGTCCTCCCCACGGTGCCAGTGGGTGTGCAGGGACAAAAGGTGGCCACCAGTTTGATGAATGGTGCTGTGTCCTGGCGTTGTAACCCATAGAAACTGAGATCTTGGAATTACGCCTGGATCTCTGAGTTAATTTGGCTGCCAGACTCCTCCGATCCCAGCCATGAAGCAGTGGGCTTTGCTCCTGCCCTGAGCAAGTCGGTGGTGGCCATAGCTGTGGTGCCAGCCTCCTGCTCCCCAGTAACGGTATGGTAACTGGTTGGAGCAGCTTGACGGTGAGATACAGAGGAGGAGCCACAGGATGGGACATTTGTCAGCCCTGGAAGGCTGGCTCCATCCCACGTGTTAGATCTGTCAAAAAGACCTGGTCAGCAGCACTTTCTCCTCCTCCTTGATCCATAAGCTACCAGTGGGACACACAGCTCTTCACGGGCTGTCTCGTACTTCTTGGAAATAGCTATGAAACAATAAAGCTGCTGGAAAATAATTAAATGATTTAATTGCCTCTATTAAGAAGGAAAAAATCTACCAGTACATTATGCTGCTATCTTCTAAAGCTGCCCTAGTCATCAATTACCGACCTGGACTGGCTCCCAGCCTGCCTGCTGAGGGGGGAATAAAGTGGGCGTAAATCCTCTGAAGGCTTAGAGAAGTGAGGAAAAAATAGCTTTTTATGAACTGGGAGTGACATCTGCAGCCGGGTCTGAGCTCTCTATTTCGGGGGCTAGAGTACGCCAGGGAAAAGGGGTCAGAAGGGAGCTGTTATGCTTAACATTTTCACAGAAGCGTTTCTGCACTGGTCAGTCATCAGCCTCTCAGCAGCAGATGGAGTCTTTGTGTCAAATCGGGTGAATTAATTTCATTTACTGTATTTTGGATTGTTTTTTTTTTTTTCAGAAAAATGTCCTTTATAGACGGAAAAGAGCCCACCAGCCCACTCAGTTTCAGGGTCTGAATGTGTGGATTAAAGGCTAATATATTAAGCTTATTCTTTGCCAAATGTGTGGGGTTTTTTTTCCTTTTTAAATGTTGATTTATTTCAACACTTCTTTCCATGTTCATAGGCAACTCAGAGAGGGAATTAAACAAAAGCAGCTTCATAAGACGACAATTAAACCTTAAGTGTCACAGGGAAGAGTGATCCTGACTGCTCCAATAGCTGGACTATGGTTTCAGCCCAGACATTGATTTTCCTCTCCCAGCCCACTGCTCGAGGACTATTGATCATGTTTCTGGTCAGGTTCTGTGGCTGTCGCCTTCCCCTCGGGTGACCTGAGGCTGCAGTTCAACCTGGGGCATCTCTTGCACAACATGCTGTGCCTTTCTTCCTTAAGGTCTTCAGCACTAACATGGGTTTTGCAAGCAGATGTTGTGGGGAAAAACTGCAAATACTGTCTGTTTCCCCACACAAAGACTAGACCTTCACAGAAGTGGTCACCACAGGTAATGAAGCACCCTTCGGGCAGGATTGCGCGTAGCCGATGTGAGATCTTCTCTTAGGTCACGTTAAGCTCTCCGGGAAAGTAGAGCTCAGGAGCCACTTCCCAGTGCAAGATCCTTACATCAGTCTGTCTGCTTGGATGTTTTATTTCAGACATACACTGCTGTTAAAGTGGATAATGGTGTAATGCGTGTATTTTATGGTGGGTTTTTTTTTCCCTTTTCACAGTATCCGTTCGAACTGGGCCTGGCAGCAGCGTTTGTGTTTTCGATGCTGGTGTGTCTCAGCAGGCTCTACACGGGGATGCACACAGTCCTGGTAAGGATGCCCCACGTCGCCCCGTGCCGGTCACAGAATCACAGAATCTCCGTGGTTGGAAGGGACCTCCGAGATCATTGAGTCCAACCACATTAAAAAAACCAAAACCAAAACAAACAAACCCCACCAAAAAACAAAACAAAAAACCAAAAAAAAAACCATGCAAAAAAAAGCACCCACCAGCCAAACCCCATACCAACACCACCACACACA
>JAOXJM010000052.1:20124127-20148661 GCA_026413425.1 Tringa solitaria | reverse complement strand
CCCGCCCCGAGATACCAATTCAGTGTTGATGCATTCATTGCTGATTACAGCACCCTCAGGAGAGGGTGCTCTCTAACCCCCACCCAGCTCCTTTGCTCTGCTGGATCTGGGTTTTTTTAACATCACCATTAATCCTGAAATTTCCTTGAATATTTTAAAGCTGATAAGCAAAGAGTGTATTGTCATCACTTCATGCGCTGTGCCAGCACAGTCCTCGTGGGACGAAACAGAGTAACCTGTAGGAGTGGAAGGCAAATAGGAGGTTTCTGGTGAGGAGAGTGAGTAGTGTCTATGAGTGTGTGCAACTTCACTTGTAGTTTCAACGGGTGGAGCATGGAAGGGTCTTGCCTTCTGAAAGCCAGACCACTTGCTTTTGCAACCCTAAAAAAAAATTTGTGCTCAAGGACCCCAGCCCAGCAGGAGAGTGGCGGCGGTGGCTCCAGCACCCACCGTGATGGGCAGAAAGCGTTCGGCAACATCCAAGCCCCGCATCCCAGCCGTCACGTGCAGCTGGATGTCTACCTCCCTTGTTTCTCGTTCTGTACCTGTCGTGCAGGCAAATAACTTGAAGGTCTCTTCTCAGAGTTAGAAACCTGACACTGGCCCGTTCTCCAGGCAGCAAAGCCAAGCGGTGGCTCTCTAGCTAAAATCGATAGGAGAGAGGCCTCCCTGGTGTGGAACCTGGGGAGATGCTGGTGGCAGTGGGGGAGGCAGGGGGGTGCTATGTGGGAGCAGAGCCAAGCAGTGTGGTGATGGGGGGCTTTCTCGGGAGGGATGGAGCCTGTGGGAGGACTCGTCTGCGCTGAGGGAGCTGGAGCATCTCGGCAGGGAAACGGGAGGTTTTAAGCTTTGCCGGTAGTGCTGCACCTTGAACAAAATTCGTGCCTGCCCTCATTTAAAAATTCCTTTATAATTGCGGGTTTGGCGAGAGGCTAATCTGTTTACACAGGCAGACGGGCAAGAATGCGCTTCCTGGGAGTGCTAACAGCAACTCCACCGCAGGGAAAAGCTGGGGTCCTGCTCCTGAGTGCACAGTCGGGAGAGTCCAGAAAAGTAGCTTTTTCTCACAGAAATCAGAGCCATCCAATCTTCTCTCAGTTTGGCAGGTGAGGGGTGGGTGGAAACGATAAATTCTGCACTGCTAAATGTTTTTGTAAGGTGTTGGTCTTGAACTCACCCACCCCTTCTGGGCATTCAGAAAAATCAAACTTCTGCCCATGTGTACCAGGACCCAGGGGAGTCACTACTGATGGCCGCAGCTGGGGCTGTCCTGTGCTCTCCAGCAGCTTCTGGTAAGGAGTCTCCAAAGTGAGAAGCCCATATATGGGTGGACAGGGGGGAAAAAACAGAATAAACCACTGATCTCCAAACTTTTTTGATTGTGCACCCCTATCAGTAAAAAATTTTTGAGAATGCAGCCCCAATGTATGTATATTTATTTATGAATTATATACGTGTACTACCACACTGATACATACATTATAAAACACATACAGAAACATAAATTAAAAAATTATGAGATAAGGATGAAAGAAGCACTACTTCAAAAATATACATATATATACACTTTATTTTACTTATTAGAGCTGCAATAAATATTTTCTTTCCACAGCCCAATGGGTTGTCTTGTGCACCCACTTTGAAGACCACTGGTATAAGCCACTGGTCAGGAGCAGAGTTATCTATCTCCTGCTTGAAAACTACAGAAGTCGTGTTACTGGGCTGAACAGAAGGATAATAAAATTCAAAAAAACTTTAATCAAGTCCATAAATAGAGGCTGCCTGCGCCCCAGCCGGGAACTGCTGGAGTCAGCTGGGTAAACCTGAGCAAAGCGTTTGGTTAAATGTCTGTAATTGGAATGGAAAAGCTCGTGAACAGCTTTTGAGGTTCAGTCCTTCATCACATGTGGGAGGGGGTATTGAGACGTCAGGACTTCTTCTTATAATATGAGGTGGACAAATAATGGGGTGGGAAATGGAGGTACACAGTGGTGGTGGGATTTCTGAGCATCAGTGTGGGGAGCAACTCCCAGCTCTTCTGTGTTGAGGTGGTTACTTAGTATTGGGCCAGAACATACATTTATTGTGAAGTCATCACCTAAAAATTAGTATCTGTCAAAAGACAGATTATTGTGCTGTTGTAAAATATTGGCACTTAATGGTATTTTACATATTAGACATCTGTGAACAACTTTGTGTATTTCCACGGCTATCCTCTTGTCATGGATGAGGGAATAAATGTGGGTGGAGATTTGTATTAGGAATATGCAGAATGGCTCTGGGAGTTGCTTAAAACAACTGTGCTGTGAATCTATTGCCTGGAAGCTGTAAACAGCTAAAGTTCAGCCATACTGGAGTAATGCATTTACCAGGAAGTCATTAAATATTTCTGTTGTGAAAAAGTCTCCTCGTTCCCACCAAACCATAAATGAAGTTCTCATAAATAATTCATTTTAGACTGTGACCAAGCACGGTAGTAGTCAACTCTTATGACTCAGTGAAAAAGATACAGTCCTGAGAAGTGGACGTTTCTGCCTGTGATTAACTCTGGTTTTTGCAGGGCATTTCATGGTCAGAATACAAATTCTGCTGCTTCCTGAGCGATGCCAGGAGAGCAGCACAGGGAAACTTGTTATATTGCTTTTTATCTGGCTGCTGTCATACAGACGGCTTTTGTTAGGGGTTACTTCTTGTCTCCCTTCCCAGCCTTGCGGTTGACAACAATCAAGTTCTTAAAACACCTTATTTGCCTCTGTTAATAAATTAGGTTTTAACTATGTGCTTGCCTCGGGCGCTTGACTGCAGGAGGGATTTCAGAGGCTTGGGCAACAAATTTCTCCTTGATGTATTCCTGCCCGGCGGTGCCTACCTCTCACCGCGGGCGGCAGAAATCACGGCACGTCCCACAGCTCTGCGGCTTTTCTCCCCTGGAGCCTGTGTTTCTGGGCTGGGTGCTTGTCTCTGACAAAAGGCAGCATCTTCCCACTTATGCAAAGCAAAGAAGCGATAATCCTACTGATATGGTGAAATTACTTGTAGGATTACGTATGAAGGCAGCTTGCCACGGTATCGTCCCTGAGATGGAGTTGTGCCTCTTCCGCTGAGGTTGTAGGTGGAGAGTGCCCTGAAAACATGAAAGCAGTTGAGGGGAAGAATCTCACTCGTTCAGGGGAAAATGTGAGTCAATAGATATGTTCACAAGGACAAGGCTGGGGTCACAGATTGTCACGTTTTGTTTAGTGCAGGCTTCAAGTTGTCCCTGTGCGAGGACGGTGCCGTCGCTGTGAATTCAGGGTGTTCCTCCACTGCTGCCCGCTCACAAGCGCACATTGATCTTTTACCATCACCTGAGAATTTGTTTTGCCTCCCAGGTCTCACAAAGCCCTTAAACGTGATGTCTTTGCAGGACGTGATTGGTGGAGCCCTGATTTCGGCTGTGCTGCTCGTGCTCTTGTACCCTGCGTGGGACACGATAGATCACTTGCTGTTAACCAGTCCCTTCTGCCCGCTGCTTTCCATAGTTGTGCCTCTTGTCTTATGTTACAACTACCCCAAACTAGACTATTACAGCCCCACCAGGGGAGACACTACTACTATCTTAGGAGCGGGAGCTGGAGCAACTGTGGGATTTTGGTTAAACAACCAGTATGCCTCGCCAGCCTACACCGGCGAAAATTTTCAGCTTGGATTTCCTCTGATCACCAGTAAATTAGCGGTGGTCGTGCTAGCCAGGTTCTTCGTAGGGATCGTTGTTGTTCTACTGACGCGCCGGCTGATGAAGAGCGTGGTCCTCAGCGTGCTGGGCTATCGGTACAAGTTTCCCATCGGAGACCTGGCAGCCCGGAGACGACTGGAAGTGGAAGTGCCGTATAAATTCGTAACGTACTCCTCAGTTGGCTTCTGTGCGACCGTGCTCGTGCCGCTGCTGCACGAGCTGTTGGGACTGATGTGAGCGCAGCGCCTTCCTCACAACGTCACGTGTGGCACCACCATTTCAGAGATGCGGTGAGTCGATCAGGGCTGGTAACTTGACCAAAAAGTGTTGTGTGCCTTTCTGCACTGGCCTAGGGTACCCGGTATGGAAGAGTCACGGGAATCGCTGTACACGAATAACTTGGGGTTAGAAAGTGCTGACCCTGCTTTTTCCCAGAATTAGTCCCTGGCCCAGATGACTAAAGATGACAAGCCAGGAGTACAAAGCCAAAATCCCTGCCGGAACGGCAGCAGCGGCTGGTTTGCTGTGGAGTTGGGGGTGCCGGGAAGCGTGGCTGTGCCTGTGGGACACCAGCCCTGGGGCTCCCTGGGCTGCAAAACCACCTGCCTGGCCACGGGCTTGCTCCTGCTGAGGTAGGAGAGCAAGCCCAAGGGTAGGCTCGTGTCTGGGGCATGGGGGGCTGAGCAGCTGGTGGGGTGGGGGGAGAAACAACCAGCCAAGAGCAAAGTGCTGTCCTTGGGGCATGCAGAGCTCTGCCTGCGTCCCACCATCCCCTGGGGACCAGGGGTGAAGGAAGAGGGACTGGAGATGGGAAGGTGATGTGGAGGCTCTTCAAGTGCTGGCACCTTCCCACTGTTGGGCTTTGGTAGGGGTGTCCTGCTGGCCAAGATCAGCAGGTTTCTTCAGCAACCAGCATTGGCAGAGATCAGACGGCCACATTTGGGTATGGCTCAGCGTTTTCCTAAAGAAATCTGGTGATTATTGTACTTGTTGCTTGTCATAGTGTCTTCTGAAGGCACTGCCAGACCTTGCTAGTTCTGTGTGTATGGTTTTACTCATTGCAGTCCCTAAAAAAGCAAAAAACCAAAACAAAAAAAAAACCCAAACCCAACAATAAAAAAAAAGAAGTGAAAAAGAAGAGAAATCCAACAAAAAACGCTTTAAATATTCGTAACAAATTTGTCTTGGATATTGATAAAAAAGCCTCCACTAAAAGATCCTTTACCTACATAAAACTCAACAGAGTTGTTACCACAATGTTGAGATTTGTGTTCAAAGTGTTTAACTCTGATTTAGCTTCCCTGTCTAGGGGATGGGACAAAGTCCTTCCTGTCCTGCAGGGGTGACAAGTAGTGTCCTTAAACCGCGTTGTGGAAGGAGCTGAGTGGTGACTCTGGTGACTGCAGCGTGTGGCGATGATAAGATGCCATCGTTTTCTGGTGCTGCACAGCACTACGGTTGGTCTTCCATGCATCTTGCAATACCATGTATACACTTGTGGAATAGAAGTTGAGGAGTGTTCATAGGAAGGTCGTTGCTATAACTCAGGCTGCTTATTTTAAAAAATACATATATCAGCTGTTGGACCAATGAGCTGTTGAGAAATACAGCAGTGAATGTGGTCTGCTTGGCTAGAAAAATGTAACACACCATGACCATGGAGCTTCAAGCACGGCCCCTGTGCCTTTCCCTGGCAGAATGCACAGTGAAAGCCAGCTTTTTAACCGTGTACGCTTGTCTGCTTGGGTGCAAGAAAAAAATAAGCTGAAGAATGTAAAGGAGGTGCTTTGCCATCAGTTGACCACTTGGATAAATATAATCAAGTTCCAAAAATGTTGCTGGGAGTTTTGTCTGAGGAGGGGGAGGAATGTGAAAGAGCGGTGTGATTTTAAAACCAGGTCGGTGGTCTCCAGAAGAAATGCAGGCAGAAATTTTAACCATTTTTAGATTTGCTGAGGCTGTGGATAAACTGTTTTAAATTAGGCTGCATGGACTTTACATGTGCATGCAAACAGCTTCAACTGGTCTTTCAGCACGTGCCACCAAAGCCATGGGGGCCCGTCCTCCGTCCCGCTCCTTCCCACACACCACAGAAGTGCTGCCAGCAGGCTTTAAAACACCTTTAAAATACTTCCTCTTAAAGTGCTTTACGACGTACAGGGCAGAGCTGAAGCCCTGTGGAGGTGCCACAGGGAAATTGGGAAAATGGGACCAAAATTGGGAAAAAAATTGACAGCGAGCTGTGTGTGCAAGCTGTGGGGTGGAACCAGTTAGTCCCAAGAAAGGCATGGTTTGACGGGGACATTCATGCAGTTTCATGTGTAAAATTTCTGTTCTGAATCACAGCTATTTTATGCTTATGAAGATTTTATAAATTATATATAAATGCTTGGATTTATAAAGTACATGCACAAGTATTTTTATCTTTTATAGTATTCACCTGCATGTGACTCATGCAATACATGCAAACTGTACTTGGTTCAAATTTTAAAATATACGTATTTTGCAAAATTTGGTGTTTCTCTCTTCATTTTGTGTCCTCTGTGCTGCTTGTAAAGCGGAATGCAACTACAAGGGGAATGAGTCGCAGTTTAGAAATCTTCCCAAATGCAGCCACCCAATGCTCTTTCCCAGATGTCCCTCTTGCAGTCCCTTGTCCCCTGCTTGGTCCAGCCACAAGCTCCAGCTCCCCAGCACTTAGCAGCAGCAGCGGCCTGCTTTTTTTAAAACATTAAAAAAAAAAGACTAGTGATACACTCACAACTACCTGTCACATCCTTTGCAAGTAGAAATTCGTGAGTTGCTATGTAGTCTGTGATGGGGGACACCTGGAGTCTCCTTCACCTGCAATATCTACCTCTAATAGACTAAATGGTTAATTGGAAACTAAATGTGATTTTAAATTGACATATGCAATTACAGCATGACAACCCATAAACCACAGAATATTTTTTGTTCATTGAGGAGCCTAACAAGGTTTTGCTGTCAAGGATGTGAATTTGAAAGCAGGTAGAGCCATGTTCTTCCCTCAGCATCACATCCTGCTTGGAAGTGGTGTGCCCATGGGTCCCCACAGCTGATTGGGGAGCCCCGATTGCTGCAGCATCTCTGGGCCACTGGGACCAGGCAAGGCTTTCAGCTGGGCTTTGTGCTCATGCTGGGTTTGTGGGATGCTCCCAGGACCACAGCCATTCCCAGAGGGTCAGGCGTGAAAAGGCAAGTCCTCTGACAAGGTAAGACACTTCAACCTTCCTGTATTTCATTAACTTGAAGTACCAGGTCCTCCTGCAAACCCTGTTCTGTCTTTGCTGCCTTTGGAAATGCTCTTCACCTCTTCATCCCTGCAGTTCAGGTTCCCCCACATCTCCAGTGTGATGGTAGAAAACGAGGTTTTGTGGCCGGTTTGTTGCTCCAGTTCTGCACACAAAGGCATCAGCTGGATCCTCTTGAGTATGTCTGCTTATTTTTTAAAGTAAAACGCTGCTCTTGATGTGAACAAGGTAGGAGATAACTTCCAGCTATGGATGCATCAGCCTTGGATACTGGGCTGTTGTCTTCTCCACAGTAGTACTGTACTGTACATCCTGTACATCCTGGTCCAGCCCTACAGCTCTCCATCCTATGGCCTTCTGCAGCTGGAGGGGTGCTGCCAAAGCGATCTTTCTCTAAATTTCCTTCGTTCTGCTGCCGAGAGAGATGTAGCAGACATGTCACCCTTAGCTTAGTCTACTCTGTCCTGCCTTCAGGCTGTCTCCTGCTGAGGTGCTCGCTCTGCAAAACCCTTCCTGGGCGCCTGGTGCCAAACCCGGCTTCCTCCTGGCACAGGGCACCTCTGGGTGCTGGTCCCCCAGCACGGAACCATCTGCTCTGGCAGTGTCCAAATGTTGTTACACCCTTCTGCAGGGATGACAAACCAAACCAGCAAGCACCCAGTTTGCCTGTTTGAATTTCCCAGCAGTAACTTTGTCATGACCCCAGTCTCCTAATCCATTCAAATTTCTAGATGAAACTGCAAGTCAGCCTGCAGGTTGCTTTTCTGGATGCAGGTGATTTAATTTAGGGGACGGAAGAAAAGAAATCGGTCTCAGTTTCAGTGTTAACCCTTCAAATGCCTGCTGCCGGTAGAAGTTGGGGACCGTGGGCACACCTCTGAGCGGGGTGGAAGCGTGGCTGGGCAGCGGGTGGGATCTGGCACCATCCTCATGAGCTGCCAGAGCGGGTCACCTCCTGCCCGGGACCACGCTCGCCGCTCAGCCCATGGCCACCGCTGTCCCCGCTGCCACCCTCGCCCCGGGCTCGGTTTCAAGGTCGCCGGGCGGTCAGAGGTGTCGTGTGTGCCCGCAGCCATGATCCCACCGGCAGCGCCCGTGGCTTTTGCTCGGCGTATTCCATGCTCGCCTGCCAAACGGAGAATGATTTAAATTGCAAGCAAGGAGCAACCAGCCGGGGACGGAAACAGTCCCAAGTGGTACCTTTACACAAACCCTCCCGGGCAACAGCAAGTGACCTGCCAGCGCAGAGACCGGCGGTGGCCAGGCTCTCGGCGTTCCTGCTGTTCTGAAAAGCATCTTTGCAGCACCAAAGGACAGCGAGGACAAACCCAGAAGTCAGTCCTTGTGTGCAGCTGAAATGAACCCAGTGGTCACCCAGACAGCACATTAAGAGGGGCTTTGCCCTCTCTGTCACCGCTTCTCCAGCCTTTTATGCTCGTGCTCAGATCCTGAGAGATGACCTGGGACCCACAGCCAGCAGGAACAGGCCAGAAGTAATTCATAATTGGGGACCTCTAGTGAAAAACTTGAACTTTCAACTCTTCCTTAAAGTACTCAAAGTTCAAATGATTGCCCAGAAAACCCCACTGTCAACAGGCAATGCCTCCTTTGCCAGAGGCCGTCGCTACAGCGAAGGGTGAAAGCAGCGCTGAGGGTGGCTCTCCCTGGCACGGAGCTGCGCGTTGGGTACCTCCATTACCAAATGCAGCTATGAGCAAGCTGTAAATATCAGATAATTGGCTCGGGGCTATGAAAGACAATGCCCTGCCGTAAATACGCTGGGCTTGTACGGCGTGTCCCACTCATCAGGATTCCCGGCTAATCCTGCGCGCAGCACCACAGCCGAGCTCTGATTTCAGAGGCTGCGGGCATCGCCTCGAGAGGGGCCGGCGGCTCTGCAGGGGCGTTTTAACCTTCCTCTCGATCCCCTTTCTCTCCTGTTAGCCAGCAATGCCACCTCCTCGGGACGGAGCTGATGTCCCGCTTGTGGAGCACTTAAGTTACCGACGCATGGGCAAATGGTATGAAAGAGGAGCCGTGCTCCCTAAAAGCCTCCCAGCACATACCACTGCAGCTCAAGCCCTTAGTCCCAGCCTAATCTCATCTTTACACTCAAAGGACAGTAAATTCACAGGAGAATTGGGACACCCAAAGAGTCAGAAAATCTTGTGTAGAGAAATATATTTAGTGCACGCAAATATGCCTGCGCTCTGCTGAAATGCAAATCTGCCTTATTGTCGCCTAATCCCCATGCATGACACACTAATAAACAGGGGGGTTTAATACTTACCATCTGCGTTACAGACTGCTTCCCACACTGAGAGCTTGCTTGGTTACAGTTGTGTAGGCATCACGGAGAGATATATCCTGCAAACGACAAGCTGGCTAATCCCTCGGGAGACTTTAAAATGTGAGCTGCAGTTTTCTCACTCTCTGTGGGCACTGGAGTCAGTCGTGCAACGTATGGCAATAGCTATATTCTCATTTCACGTCTGTCATGCAGAGATAATTAAAATCTACACTTCCATCTGAGGGGAACCGTAGGGTTTCCAGATGGGTAACTGTAGTGCATTTTTCATACTGGATTATCACTTGCACCAAAAAGCCTTGCCTGTTGCCCTCCCACCTGTTAAGATTACCGACAGGGCTACCATTGAGAAGCCATCGTGGGTCTGGTGACCGGAGTCTGTGCAGACATGCAGCTCGTATCATCGAGAGCTTGCCCTCACCGTTGCACTTCTCTCTTCTCGAGGTGTGACGCCCTTCTCCAGCACCACCCAGGTGCCCACCCTTGGAGGGTCCCCTCCTGGGATCTGGGACTATCTGGCTCTTGCAACGGAAACGAGCCACAGCGTATTGGCCTAATGCAAAATACTCACTAGTCAGCAGGCAACATCAGCGATCGCTGGAGTATTGCAAATGAGGGAGAGCCAGCTTCATGAGCAACCCAGTAAAGAGCTTCCTTCAGTACTGAGACTGAGCTGGCCACCCACCCGGTGACACTATGCCGGGAGGATGTCTCGGGCACCGCCAGGTGGGATGGAGGTTCTCCATTTGCGAGAGCAGAGGGACAACGTGCCAGGCTGTAGCACAACTGCTGCCTGGAAGCCCCTCGAGGAAAAGCCTGACCCGCGAGAGGCTTTCATGGATTGTCAGGGGCAAGGCTGCAAGGGAAGTAAAAACTATCTGAGAGCCCCGTGGTCCTTGCTGTGCAGCTGGGGTCCAGAAAGCCACCGGTGGAGCCAAGCGAGCACAAGGACCACACTAACTTTTGCAGACAAATATGCCAGCCTCAGTCGGACAAAGACTTTGATATTTTTCAGCTCCTCGTGCAAAAGACCACTGGCATATGCTCTTAAATGCATTTCCTCAATTTGCTTTGGAGCTTCAAAAACCACTAAGCTTACAGCGACCATGAAAAAATTTAATTCCACCCCCTCCCCTTTCTGAATTTAGAATGATAAAGGATCAACAGTTATGTCTGGAGTAGGGAAGCAGATATTACACACATCTTGCTTACAAAACAGCTCTGGTTTTCATGAAACAAGTTTATTTTCCTCCCCCAGCCATTGATGAGCACATGACAACCGTACAGAATAAAAGCTCAACTCCTTAGTTCTGCTCACATTCGCTCAACATTTGCTCTAATCAATTATCTTATTTCATGCAATAAGAAAAGAATGAGATTCCTGTTATGCAGCCATAATCAGTTACAGTATGAAGCTGTGTCTGTGGAACATTTCTGATTTTGAAAACTAATCATGTGCTCTGCCATTACATTTCTCTTGTAAAACACTGGGCTTTTACCCAACTTGTTTCTTTCCCCTCAGCCCTTTAAAAAAGTATTTTTAAAGAGGGCAGGTTCTAGCCCGAGCTGCCGCACTCTGACCCTCCAGAAGCCAGCCAAACTGCACTGTAAGGAACACATTTACCCAGGGAGCCAGGATCTGGTTTTCTAGTTTATTGGAATATAAAAGCACAAGCCGATGTACCCCGCAGAGAAAGACAAAACTGCTGAGGGTGCTACATGTGGATGGCTGTAGGAGGATGAAAGTCCCGTCTTCATACGAAGGGCCCAATATTGATCTCCAGGGCAGAGCATGGCATGGTGAGCTCAAACTTGGTGATTACATCGGGGTGTAGGACTCCAAGTTTCCCAATGCTTTGACCTTTGGCAAAGATCTCAGCACAGCGACCAGGAAAGAAAGCAGAGCCTGTAAAGAAAGCGAGAGAAAAATCAATATTTCTCCGGGCCAAAGAAGTCAATAGGCATTTATCATGGAGAACAAAGCTCTCAGTATTAAGCCCTTCTCTGTGCTGCGATGCTAAGAAGGGCCTCTCACTTTCTTGCATTAACAGTTGTTGTGATTGATAGGGAACGAGGAAACACTTTGAGTTAAAAATAAAATGTGAAGCCCAAAGCGTGGGCATTTTTCACACTCCAGTTGTTTTGACCGAGTTACTGCTGTAATAGAAATTAGTGCAGATAGGTGAAGTCAGAGGGATATGGAAATGAAGAACTTTTGCAGGCTGTAGGCTATTTCACACCTGTAAGTTTCCCACCTTACCTTGTTTAAGGAAATAAAGCTCGCTGTCATCTAAGGGGTAAGTAGGCATGTCACGCTTGATTACGTGTCACATAATTAGAAACAACCTACATTCCTCATCTGGAGAAGAGCCTTTAAGCAGTTTCATACACACTGTAAAGCTGTGGAACAACGAACAACCCAAAGGATGTTATCTGTGCGCGGTGGTGGCTACACCAGCAATACGTTCAAGCTTGCCTACAGCACCTATACTTGCATTTTTTGGGTCTCTGTCCTAGGGCAAGTGGCATTTTGACCTGATGGCCCTTCAAAAGAGAAAAGCACACCAAAGCAGCAAGCTGCTCCTTCTGAAGCCACCTCTTTCACAAGGAGTGTGTGGAAGCAAGGCACAGTGCCCAGGACTGCCAGTGAGGAGCGCTGCAGACGGTGCTGTGAACTCAAAGGAGGAAAGAGGAGAGGATGGAACAAGGCCACTGAACCCTGCAGATCCTCCTGCACAAAGCTGCCTCCGCTGTGTTTTTAATGGTACTGGCCTTGCAGAGAGGGAAGGGCTAGATTCCCACTCAGGAGTTAAACAAGTTGGCAGGGTCAGCATCAGGGACCAGTCGGCTCCCCGGCCCTCACCCCTTGCTGTGCATCTTTTTATCAATAACCTAAAACCCAATGAAGCATCTTCCCCGAGAAGAGCTGGTTATTGGATATGTGTGAGGCTGCATCAGTACAGACCAGAAATGTCCCTGCTCTGCTTGCTTCTGTGCCAGTATGAAGGCAACACCTGAGGAGCTGCTTCCAGTCCTGCTCCCGGCACGGCCCTCAGCCCTGCAGCACCCTCTGCGTCCCTCAAAAGATCGCAAGAAGTTCCTAAGGGCAGCTTATTTTCTGGTTGCTCCAAATGCTATTTAAGGTTCAGGATCAGCCCAGGACATTTTAGTGCGTTTACAAGTTGCTATATAAAAAAAGGCAATAAAGGGCCAAATTAACCTCAAACTTCAGGAACTTTTTCATGACAGCGATCACCAGTGGTCAAGACCAGAGACACATTCTTTGTAAGCTCCCCAGTGGAAACACTTCATTTAAGAAGTGTCTCCTGTGAGGTTTGCAGTCATAACTTGCAGCTACAAGAATAAGAACAGCAATTAGGTCTTTTTTCTTGTCCAACTTGTTGAAAGTACAAATTAACTTAAATGGCGTACTTTGATTTTGGCTGCCTCGCGCAGTAGTAAACGATCACAGCATCGTTATGCAAAAGGCTGTTTTAAAAGCCATTCAGAACTGGTTTCTTTTGAATCGCCCAGTTCCAGTCTTTGCTACAAGCACAAACCCAGTGCTCAGGCTGGCTGTCCAAAAGCCAAACGGCCCGGCCCCTGGGCCCTACTGGCACGTGGCTCCTCCGGCCAAACAGACACTTGCCACTGCCAAGCTGCGCTATGCCAAACGAGTGTTAAAATAAAACTCGATGAAACAAATATAGAAAAGAAACAAATGCCACACACGCAGATCACTCTGCAGATTGTGAGCGAAAACATAACCTAAAAATAAAGTACCCTTGTAGTTAGTGGTAAAAGCCTCCCTATTTGTGAATAAAGCTGGTATTGTACCGTGGATGTGAGCAGCACACAGTGACGTTCTTTTAGAAACTTGACTGTAAGCTCACACTGGCACAAGAGCAAGAACCAAGCAGGAGTTAATAATGTTGGCACGGTATCCCGCTATAAAATTATAGGAAAAAAAGAGCTTTGACAATATGGTTAGTTAAAAGGCTGTGGGTCTGACTTGTCTGTTTTTCTGAGCTGCCTTGTGTGTAGCCTTGGGAAAGTCACCTTATCTTCTCACACATCTAGACCCAATTATATCATGAGACTTAACTGTTTTTAAACTTGTTTTGGACATCTGGATGGGGTCTAAATTAATACTGCACTCAATCTACCAAGGACAGTTTCCCAGATCTGTACTGCTTGCCATTGTGTGAAATAATTTTATGTTTCCAGGCACTGGGAACGCTCTGCTACCTGGGCATCGCCAGCTGTCGGTCTCCTGGTCAGGAGTTAGGCAGACGGTGGAGAGGCAGCAGGGGCCTTGAAGCCTCACCCACCCCTCACATCCACCACTATTGATCTTCCCTAGAAGGTGAACTTCAGCAGGTGTTCCCTTGCGTTTAACTAAATAACATGCACTTGTGATAAGTTCTGAAAACGGATGGCAATTCATGACATTACACTGGAAACTATGGAATGGCTTAATGATTACAGCATAAAGCAAAGTGTTATGTTAGTTAGAATCTGAACACCAATAACATTTATCCTTTCTTACCACGAGCTTACAGCACAGCTTTTTAACTGAGTGAATCACCATTGCCAAGGGGGAGGTGGTGTCTCTCCACCTGGAGAGGGGAGGAGGGTGGGACAAGCTGTTGATTCAGCTGAAGCCTTTACCATGAAACCATACATTCAATGTGGCACCAAATAGAGGGCTCCAGGCCATGTTATTATGTATTCAACCACGTTTCCTGTCTCATACGCAGCAAGTGATGCTGGACCATGATGTTATTTATTTTACTCTGCACTTCCTTGCAGTGCAGAGGTAAATATATAATTAATATCAAGGGGGAACACTTTTAGCTCCCCGAAGGGCAGGAACCAGGCCCTTCAAATCACCTCTCCATTTCCAGTGAAGCCAGCCCTGAAACGCTG
Organism: Tringa solitaria; assembly: GCA_026413425.1. Taxonomy (NCBI): domain Eukaryota; kingdom Metazoa; phylum Chordata; class Aves; order Charadriiformes; family Scolopacidae; genus Tringa; species Tringa solitaria. Next base: position 20,134,437 of record JAOXJM010000052.1, on the reverse strand, counting down.
GTTACTTCCCAGCGCGCTCACTGGTGTGCCCAGGCACTTGCAGGGGGTTATTCTGCGACCAGAGACATCAGACAATAAGCAAATAAAACCCAAAGAACCTGTTCAGAGCTTTAGGGTCTCCATCTGTCCAGCTAACACTTGGCTCTTGCACCAAAGAAACATGAGCTGAGGAACAGGTTTACTGAGAGTTTATGAACTCTGGTTAATAATGAAACTATTATTATGATAACTGGCTGCACTACAGAATGCCTCAAAGTATATTCCCGCCTGCCAAAGGGGCCTCCAGACCACGTCCCACAGATGGGGGATCTATGGTCTTCCTCATTTTAGTGACTCTCCCATTGCCCACATACGTGGTAAGGGAAGGAAGTTGGTTCATGCCCGAGACTGGGTGGTGTTGGTCCATCTAGCTCTGCCAGGCCACCAGAATTTGGAGCAAATGTAAATTTCAGATATAAAAATTCAGATATTGAAAGGGAAACACATACAAAAAAACACACACAAAAAAAGACAAAACTCAGAGGAAACATGCAAAAATCTGAGCAGAAAGGGGGGAAAGAGAAGGTGGCATTTTGCAGCCAGGGGGAGTGCTTTGACTGGGGGACCAACCATGACTAGAAAAGGAGACTTGAGCTGAAGGAAACCTCACTTATGCTGAGGACAAGCCATGGGTTGCAGGATGACCTGACCAACCCACAGAGCAGGACAGCAACCCTGAGGATGCATCAAAACAACCAGGATACAAAGGTAAATAGTTTTTTTACCTGGTGCTTCTTGTATTATTGAGTAAATAGTAGTGTTGTTCTAGGCTTCTAGTAAAGCTTATGTTATGGACTGGGTTATCGTGTCAGCTTGTCAAGTAAAGTGTAAAACTTCAGAATGAGAGTCCAGGCTGTATAAAAGATGTGTACTTACACTGCTTGCATGTATGGAGAGCAGCAAGAAATGCACAGACTCTGTTTTGGTTTTTTATTTTAAAAAATAACACCATAAAATGAAGCCCAGTGCTCTTCAGCTTCAGTAAAGTCTTGATGCCAAAATGGGTCTAAAGGGCACCTTCCCAGAAAAGTAAGTGGTAGTGATCTCCAACTTTGGAGCAGGAGTTACAAGTTGACAATAGTGTTTGTTGCCATATCTGCGTATGTAACATCATCAAGAACTGTGTGGTTGTGAAGAGCATGGTCTTCCTAAGGAAAGCTTTCATGAGTCACCAGGGTGCACCTGGAGGCACCATTACCACTAAGCATGCTAGGAAGGGGCTGTGTTTGCTACTGGTGCAATTATATTGAAAGGCTGCTCTTGTAGTCTGGTTGGTTGTGCCATTGAGTACCTAGGCAGCCAGAGTTAATTAAAAAAATTTCAATTTGCTATACTGTCCACCTTAAGGATAATAAATTTATCATTCTTGATATAGTTAATCCTTTCTGCTCTGCACACAAATAGTACTTCATCAACTTCACCTTGAAATCTGGTCAGAGATCATATTGTCCTTGCTGATAGAGACCTATACAATGCCAGAGGAAGGCACAAGGTCCAGCAGTGGAAATCCATCTCTTAATATGTCAACATTATAATTGGTAGTGATGAGAAGGGGTGGGGTGAAACACAATATGCGTTCCTAAAGAAGAGATGCCAAAGCCAGTCATGTCTGAGGCTGACATACTACACGCAAGCAAAAGACAAAAGCTACTTCTCGTGGCTGCAAGTAAGAATTTAATTTCCAATGTTCAGTGATGTAGAAATAATACCTTTAATTAAAGCTTCTGTAGCATGTCCTCAAAATCTGTAATTGCCTCTCTGTATTCAGGCAAGAGGGCTACTTTGATTGCTTTGGGGTAATTCTTTGGCCAATAATCCAATAGAGCATGTAGTCTTTAGCACATTTTCTGGCTAATTGACCCTCAAAGAGCTCAGAGTTCTCTGCACTCTTTGTTGTCAAACACCTTGCCCAGTTTCTTTTCTCTGCCTTACTCTCCCTCCTTTTCAAAAAGAAATAGATTAAAGTAGTATTACAGGCCTACAGTTGCACTAAGCCTTCAAACCCACTCGTTTGTTCCTATAATTTGAAGGAACATCGGAAGCTGGAGCTTAAGAAGGTAACAGAGCAGAGCTCATCTGGCCCCAAAAGTCTTTCATCTTAACTCTCCAGCCCCTGAGTCGTTCCAGCTGCCCCTTCACTACCTCGTCCTGGCTCACCTGAGCTACACTGGATGGAATTCAGCTCCATGAGGCCACTGGTTGTTTTCTCTTTAGGATCAGCTTCTGCACATTTTTGATTACTCCCTTCTTTTGGCAGAAAGAGTCCAATGCAAAGCTCCAGGGCAGCATCAGACCAGTTAGTATTTTAAAAGGGAACTCCTTTTTCTTGCCCGTGTACGCAGTGCAGTCAGGCTCCCAGAACCTCATGCAACACAACAGCAACCTCACAATCCTGTCTTGTCATGAGGTGATATCCCTTCAGCCAGTTTTTAAAATCACAGACATCTCAAATCTTGTGTGATTTTGGAACATACCAAGAGATAGACTGCTCTTAATTTGTACGTTGTCAGCAGTTCTTCCCCCATATACTCTCATTTCCAGAAAAAACATACTTTGGGATTAGTGGGATATTTATTAACTTTAGTTTCCTGATTTTTTTTTAACTCCTGACTAAAGCTGTGCCAGAACAACCTCCACTCCCCAGATCACACCTAGCTGTAATGACACGTCAGGAAATACAAATCAGTACAATGAAAGTTAAGGCAAGCACCTCAGATTTATTCCTGCCCTCTCCCCAATAATTAACACTTGAAAAGATAACAGAAGAAATATCTGTATGATACGAGTGAATATGTCCTCTCTCTAAAGGACATTTTTCATTCTCATTTCTTCCTATGTTTTTTTCAAAAGCCTCCACGTACCGGGCATAGCAAAAGAGGGTAAAGGGACAATCAATTAGTTACCCGGTACACTGGATATCCAAAAATAGAACTGAATATTAGAGTCCCTGTGCAGACAATGAGGCTAGGGAATATGGAGAATTATCCACGAATTTGCAGTGGTCAGTCAATTAATCTTCTCGTGTTACAGCTGAGTCAATGGCTGCATCTTTATTAACGTGTATCTCGAGGAGGATGTGAGGAAAAACTGACTCTTATCTCTTAAGAACCCTCCTATACAACTCTCCAACTGAATATATTCTGTTCTGTATTTAAGACTATTTAGGGATCAGTGATACTGTTTTACAAATACAAACTGAAGTATACTGTAAGCAATGTGGAAATGATCATCGTACTGCTTGAGTCCAGAGTCAACTCTCGTTAGGCATGTTAAAGAATGTCACAGTGATGAACCGGGGACTGGTGTAATTAGCAATCTCTTTCCTTTACTTGCCTTGAGAACAGAGACCAACACAGGCTTTCAGGCTACATCTATTTTTCATTCTTGCTGTAGAGTCCCAGGAGCTTTAACAGAGGCTGTTTGGTGTTGCTGGATGTCAGGAAGCAGTTCAAGAATGTAATAGGTTTGGAGCTCCTCTTTATTCACCCATGTTATTCTCATGCTTACAGCAGTGTCAGACACTCAAGATTATTTAGGTAAAATCGCTGTGTTCTTGCCTTTCCTAAAGGAAAGTAATATTTGGGTGTATGCTGAGGCTGAGGAAAGCAGATGTTTTGGGTCACTGATCCAGGTAACAGTATTTCACATACTCAGTGCTGGAGTACCAGGGTGATAGTTAAATAATGTGTACAGAAAAACTTATGTAGGAAACCTAGAAAGAAATCTATCAAATCCTGTGTATTTTTCTAGAAATCAGTATTTGTGCATAAAGCTCAATAAATTTGTATACGTGTGGCAGTTGTGAGAAACAGCAATTCTACACTGGAGTTTAGCTGCACTCTTGAGTTACCATTACACAGCTAATCTTTGCTTTTAGGCTAGTTTATCTGATTTATCTGAAATATTATACTTTGTCCTGTCTAAAAGTCCCAAACCTAAGCGGATACTGTGTCACAGCTATTTATAAAACTAGAGAATTCCTAATACCAAATAAAGCTCTTTTATTTTTTTTATTTCTTAAGATGTCTTGCTGTTTCACTTTAGAGAAAACAAAGCTTTGGATATTAAACAACTTAAAACAGTCATAGAAGAGAAAGAAATTTATACCTCTAGCTACTGAAAGGAATAATTCATCCTTGCAAACATCAGAATCTGTCAAATTAGGAAACAATAAACCTTATTCTTTATGGTAGGGGGTATAACATACTCTATGTATGCACAGTAAGGCTGCAGATTTTAGCTTTTAGGCTCCGCTTTCATACAAGCATTAGAGAATAACCAGCACTGAGTCAGTCTGCAAGTCTACTTTAGTCTGTCACATTTAGTTTGCATGTTGTTTATTCACCTCATGTCCTAGACCAAGCCGTCCTCCCCTCCCAACGACCTGACACTACTTGCTGAGATAAATAACAGCCACCTGATGTTATGCTTCCACAGCGACCACATTTCATGCCTTTGAGAAAATCACTTGACAAACTAGCATGGAATAATACATAATTAAATGATGAGTCTCAGCAGCCACTGGAACTGTTAATCACTTAGTTTGTAGCAACTAGGATTTCTGTTGCAAACCAGCACCTAATGGCCGAAGCACGGGGCTGCGGGGCCAGGGACACCTGAACTGGCCGAGTGGGAACCAGCCCCAGAGCAGAAACGATGCTGGGTCTGCAACAAAGATATATGGCTATTCTGGACAGCACATTCTGCCTTCTGGACCCAAACAAGGAGGCTCTGTGCCCAGCAGGTGTACTGGGTTGGTTCCGCACTAGCTCAGCACTTCTTTGCTATCTACTGTTTTCTAACCCAGACGCCACAAGCAAAGACAAAAGGCAAAGTCAGTTCCTCCCCCCTGGGCAACAGAAATACTAATCTTAGGATCCTGCATTCACGTTGATCCAAAAGTTCGAGCTGAAATCTTGCCAATTCCTCTTTAAAATTTTATTGCATAGATAAATGTTAGAAAATATATGTAAGATTAAATTTGAAGTACTGCCCCTCTGCCTCCATATCACAGTTCAAAAATCAAACCAGATCAGAGAACTGCTTAACTACGAGCTATAAATTCAACATGATCACAATTGCTAGCATTAATATTAATACTGTAGTGGAAATGAAAGCATACGGACGCTTAGTTGGCCCTTGGCCACAGCAAGCTGTGCAGGGGGTGAAAGGAGAACCCACGGATGGAGCTGTGGCACCAGTCCAGGGTAGCCCTTTCCCAGAGAACCAGACCTGCTCCCTGACCCTCGCTGCTTAGACCACTGCCCCCTTCACCGAGGGGTGCTGCTCTTTCTGCTGCTGGCTTGGATGAATCACCTCTCTTCTAGAAAAGACTTTGTGACATTGGAAATACAGTTTATGATTAAGAAATAATTTTCTGTTTCAAAATGTAAAGAGACAAAGAAAAAATGGAAAAGACCTAATTCTCTATTATATAATGCAAGCTGTGCCGGGCCTTTAAAACTCTTGACGAGAGGAAGGTTTTTATGTTAGACTTGTTATAATGTATGATTAAAAAAGATGGTTGCCTTTGGAGGCGGGGGGGGACACACACAAAAAGAATTAAACTCTGAAGAGACCTTCTCAGTAAAGGAACTTAATGTCAGGGAGAAGAAATTAACATAGTCAGTACTTGCAAAAAGAGGAAGATAAGAGCAGATAGATTTTGTCTCTTCACAAGCTGACTTGATGCCCCAGAATATTTTTGCAGTTACTTTTCTCCTATTATACTCTAGTAAAACATACTTCTAAATGAGACAATTCAAAAGAGTTTCTCTTCTGAAATAATATTCCAAATTTGAGAAACAAAAATTTTCTTTGTTCTCTTCTTGAACTTTTTAATTTCTTACGTAGGGGGAAAAAGTGTGTCAAACATAATTTGGTAATGAAAGTTTAACAGACAGAAGTCTAAGCCTGTCAAACCTCTTATTATCCTGTGCAGTGTTAAAATAATGTACTTTTCCTCAACCTGACACACTTTTTGGGGTGTGTGTGTGTGTGTGTTAAGATTTGTGCAAACAGATTATATTTGAAAGATACTGGGAAGAAACATTCAAAAACTTCCAGATGAGGAGCTGAAATGACCACAGGAATGGACAAAGCCCTCCTCAAACTCAGTTCTGATAGCCTCTTTTTTTTCATAATAAAGATCAATTGTATAACACAAAGCTAATGAAATGAGACTTATTTCCACAAACAAACTATGGGGTTTGCCACAAACTGTTTCAGTGGTGCCATAACTGCATCACTTGCAACCTCTGAGGTGTCCCGTGGTAGAGTGGGCTGACAAATTTTGATAAATTAGGTTTATCTGGAGAAACTCCAGACACTGGAGACCCCTACTTTGGCTAATTAAATAATATAAGCAGCTTGTCTGGTTCCTGCCTTTGCCAGGTGTTCCTTGGGTGTTAAAATGGTTACAACCAAATTTGAGACATCAACAGTGGTGTGGAAAGATACTTGATAAGACAGAAATAAACGTGGCCTAAATTTGTAGGGATTTAGTTCCTATAAATCCAAAGTCCTGTAGTTACAGGAAGGAAATAAAAATTAGAGATAGAAGACTATTAACGGAACATTAAGTGAGCAGCTACACCCATTTTATTAGATCATTTAATTTAATTTTGAGTTGTTAGTTATGCGAAGAACTACAGTTCTAAGCTCCCTTGATGCTGGAGGGAAAACTGCTCAAGAGAAAAGGATGAGAAATTAATTAGAAATTAATTAGGTCTCAAAGTAGTGGCCAATACTGGGAAAGCCACAAGAACTAGTGACAAACATGTAATTTTGCAAAATGACTTATAATTAAGGCATTGTAACGATCACTGCCGAAACTCTTGAAACCACTTGCAGAATTAGGGTAATACATTTAAAACTAATAAAATCAGATTAAAAAAAACCGCAAAACCTGTCCTTACTTCTTAGTGTTGTTAATTCATGAAGCTGACTATGGTGGGGGTGGGCGGAACTAAAGTGAAAAATAGGAGTGGAGTATCTTCAAGTACAGCTTATTTGATAAATGAGTAGTACTAGTTTCACAACAACAACTGTAAAGGCTTTTGGCTAAACCCTATCCATATTTAAGTGCTGAAGTGAGAGTGGCGAAAAAACAGAAAAACAACTTGGCAGACAAAAACCAGAGAAATAAATTGCACTTCATAAAATGTGATTAATAATAGTGGCTAAAAATTCATCAAGGAAACAGAATAAACTCAGAAAGATTAATGTCTGGCAGCAATAAACACAGCATTAGGAAGATGTTCACGAACAGTGGAAACAAATTGTAGGTACAGATGCTTTCATCTGCTGAAGAGACTGATTGAACTCCTTATGTGAGACAGCAAGGTGCAAGTTTTTAATAAATATTCTTTATTTTTTTTTCCAAGATAAAAATAAGTATTCTTGAATATAATAAGGTGTTTTCCAATCCACTGAAAAAATGAAGGATATGTTTGGTTGCATCCACTAGGACTAGGATGTTTCTGAGATATTAGGAGTTTTAGGTACTAGAGCTGTGGTGCAATTCTCAAAGCAAATATCCTGCCTGCTGGTGTTAACCTATAGTAAGAATGCTGAAAATTGTGTAGTACTAGAAAAATGATAATGTGGTGTCAGTGTTCTAAGGTGGATAATCTAGATTGATCCTGGGTGAGGAAAAACACTATTTGGGAACTGGCAAATGTGAAGTTCGGAGGACTAGAATGCAGTCAATCACCAGCTGATATATTTTTATTGAAAAGTGATGTTGTCGAATCTGATTATAGTCTTTCAAATTACAAGTCTGGTAGATAAATGAAATTACAAGGATGCAATAGCACCTATAAAGTATCTATTTTTGCCAATTAAATGGATTAAAACTGGCTGATATCTTCTAGTATGTCACAAATTATATTTGGAGGCTTCACAGTAAAATTGGCACGCTTCCTCTAGTTATCTGTGAGTAAATATACAATTATTGACATTCATGAACAATGCAATGGCTGCCAAGACAGGCAACTGAAATAACAGGTATTAATAATGGCAAATTCAACATGGGTACCAAATGTCTGTGTATATTACAGTCTCTCCACCTAAAATGACCACCAGAGATAGGTGCTGGGGTTCAGTTCTATACATGCAACTCAGAATTAGTCCTAGACTTCCCTCGTCTTGTCTTGAGAATTGAGCTTAACTTTAAAAGAAGATTTAGACTGTGGTTTGTTGTATAATTATTATTATAAAAGCAAAGGTTTATTGATGTTCTTAGTTATGGAGATAACTATTACACCTCTAATTTCACAGCTAAACCTTACTAAATGAAAAACTATTACTATGATTTACTGTGGAATTAAAATTTTCTACACTTTACCACACCTTTCATTTAATTAAATAAGGGCAGTAAAAGAAGAGAGTGCAATTTCTCCTTTTTTTTTTTATTTTGAAAGACAACTGTCAATTATTGAAGGAAGCAAGACTTAGTATGCATCTACTAAGTACATGTTTATATTGAACACAAAGGGGATGACTTCCCAGTTTTAATAAGCTTTGATTACCTTAAAAGAATGAATGGCACTAACATCTACTTAAAGAAAATAAACAAATCCAAGAGTTTGTTGATTCTTGTGAATTTCAGCTATGTACAAAAAAGTATCTCCTGTCACAGGCTCAGGTTATTCTGGGATTGTTTGTTTTCACGTGAATGAATGCTATTTCATCAAATATCATTTTTGTCATGGAAGGCAGTGGGGCAGACAGTGAAGCAGTTATCAATGCACAGATTTACCATTAACACTTTCTATGAACCTGTCAAATTGCTTCATTTTCATAAAATATGACTATTATTTTTCCTTTGCAAACAGTTGGTGCCAAATTACCTTCCATTCGCAAAGCAGAGACTCTCAGAAGGTGCCACAAAACTAGGGTTTCTTTCCTTAAATAAGAGACAGTCATTCCAAGAGCTATAATGTGAGTGAGGATAATTACACCTTACATTTCATACTCTTCATTTGAAGACTATGATATAGAATCTACTGCTACTATTTACCAAGCTGGTTTTATTCTTTTTAGCCTAAGTAAGACTTTACTATGGACCCAAATCCCATAATTAACATCACCTCCTGTGATCATGGTCCTGAGTTCTGGAAGAAAATAGTCATCTAGAAGCACAAGATGACCAAAGTGTTGCAGAAGACATACCCATTCCTGCAGAGATTAAAACTTGAAATTAAGAATACCTTCCAATATAATTTTCAGAATGCCTCTAGTTTTCAATTCAAGGGAACTGAAACCAATGGAAGTGAACAAAAAAAAAAAATTATTTTACTAAATTAACTGACAATATGTGACCAAACTTGTGGGGTCTTTCTGCCCATGTTTTTATTCTCTAAGAGTCTTATTTTTATCTTGTTTACCTCTTAATCATAGATATTCATACTGATTTTTTTTTTATATTCTATTAATGCTATGGAACGGGCTAAAACTAAGAGTTTTATGCAAAATTTTTTATTATGGAGCACATAAAAATTTGAGCATCAATGCAATAATTGTACTCTTTCCAATTTATGTTTAAGGATGCCTATGCTATAAAAAAAAAAGGAAAAAAAACAGAACGCTTTTCTAGGCCAGTAATTGTAGGATTCACTAATATATCAAAAAGTCCATTCTGTGTATTTTAAAACAATGGGTAGCATTTCAGAGTTCTAGCTTTAAAACTTTAAAATTTTGTGTATTTAGTGGTAAGAAGAAGAAAAATCTGGTTCCATTAGTACCTTTAAGAAACTGAAAAGCATTGAGTGCCAAATGTATGTTGAAATCCTTGAATTCAGTCACTCACAGCCTCCCTTCCTTAAGGCTGCTCTAAGCAGCTCTTCTCTGTTTATTGCCTAGCTCAGATTACACCAAAGCGTAGTGCAAAGGCCAGGGGAACATCACGATTTCACCCATATTTTCTAGCATCTGTACTTTTTTCACAGGTGTTGCTATAAAGGCAAAAAGGCTCTGACCTTAAGGTCAAATCACAGGGCACTTAGGTGTTGGTAGAACAGAAGGTGCTTAAATAACCATGATTTGCACATATGGACCAAACAGGACTATGGTACAGGCATTTCATTTTTCAAAGTGAATTTGGGAAAGAGACAAATATGTGCCCAATACATCTCTCTCTATTCTTTGTTGCTCATTTAAAACAACATTATTATTTTTTTTTCCCTGTATTTTTTTCAACAATCACTGGAACTATTTTAATCAATTACACAAGGAATAAACTCCCCCCCCCCCCCAAACTGGACTAAACT
>JAOXJM010000052.1:20070909-20088856 GCA_026413425.1 Tringa solitaria | reverse complement strand
TAAGGTCTCCCCTCAGCCTTCCCTTCTCCAGGCTAAAGAGCCCCAGCTCTCTCAGCCTTTCCTCATAAGGGAGGTGCCATAATCCCTCATTCATCTTCATTGCCTCAGAGCAGCTCCAGCCAGAGCTGCTTGAGTTGCTGCAAGAGCGCAAAATTCTGCAAGTCCTACCAAGGTAATGTTTCCTTGGGAAGTTTCTCTGTGTTATTATTTCAGGGTTGAGCCCCAAAGTAACATATTCTGTTTAATCAAACAACGTTTTCTGGCTTTTAGGGTGTATTATACACAACTCAATGTATTGTTATTGTGGTAGGAAGTTACAGTGCTTACTAACCTAGGTCTGAAAGTATCAGAACTTAAAACTGCTGTTGTTTTCCCATAGTAATGGTGAGTTTCCACTTATAGAGATATGTTTAGAGGCTGAAATGGAACCTCTTAATGTTTTGTTCTTGTCTAGTGCCAATCACAGAGAGTAGAACTACTGTCCCTATTTTATAGCTAGAGAAATTAAGAAACGGAAAGGGAAAGTGATTGCCTGAAACTACTCCCAATAGAAGAGATCTTGCCGTGCGCCCCTTTCCCCTCTTTCCTAGCTCTTCTCCCTTCTCACTCACTGGAGCATTGTGTCTTTAACTGCTGTCTCCATTCAGTCTGCCTTAGGTAAACCAGATGCTCTTCACCAAACTTTAGTGTTCACCCTCACCATGGGGAGAAGACAAGTGTGTTGGTTCTCAGCTTATGCTTTTGTTTTATTAAAGTAAACCAGTATGATATCAGGCTTATTTGTGCAGTTGTGCAGTAGAGTAAGAAATACAGACTGAGGTGATACACCCTTGTAGGTGTTTCACCCTCAGCATAACAACATTCACACAATGTGGAAATAGCTGACTTGAATTTGTATGCATTTTGAGTAGCATCTGTAATAAAACTATTGGGGCTTGAAAATCAAGGTCTTAAAAGGAGACAGGTGTGATTCATGCTCACTATGTGTTGCTTTTTGTCTCTTGTAGCAGAGTTTTGCTGTGGATTCTTTGTGATCCTGATCCTGGGCAACTTCTGGTTCCTTGCTGTTCTGTACCTGCTGTGGCTCTACCTCGACTGGGACACGCCATGCACAGGGGGCAGGCGGTACCAGTGGGTCAGAAGCTGGACTGTTTGGAAGTACTTTAGGGAATACTTTCCCATTCACGTGAGTAAACGGTTTCTCACAGAATGGTAAACATTGGAACAGAGACAGCCATGGGCATGGATAAATGTCTAAGACTCATCTTTGATAAAATTCTAATACTTACTGCCAGGTGAACTTAACGTTTTAAAACACGGGAAGTCTGAGATTTAGTGACAAAAAGGGGCAGTGACTGGTTTTCAACTTGGAGCCCTGGGTCACAAGGTAGTGCCTCAGTGTAGCAAATGCTAGACATGATATCTTGAGACACATCTATTTAAACTTTGTCCAGCTGTAAAATGGGACAGTAGTTTAAAGGGCTCAGAAGGAAATGAATTGTCATCAGTTCTGTGTCTTGTCAATGTGCAATCTCCATACTTGTTTTTGACAATCCTTCTGAGGTAAGTGTTATAATGTCCTCCGTTGTCTCTGTTTTTCAGCTTATAAAAACTTCAGATCTGAGTCCAAAACACAACTACTTACTTGGCTTTCACCCCCATGGGGTCCTCGTAGCTGGAGCCTTTGGAAACTTTTGTACTGGTTCAGGTTTCAAAAATTTATTTCCTGGGCTTACTCCATATCTTCATATCATGCCCATCTGGTTTGGCTGTCCCTTCTTCAGAGAATACATAATGAGTGCTGGTAGGTAAAAGCAGAATGTCTCAGCTGTTGCTCTGTGTTATATATGAGATATATATATATATATATATATATATATGTGAAGCTTCTGCTTCAAACGTAGGGTCTATTCCTGTAACTATAAATGGTAAGTAATTTCATTTCAGAAGGATCAGCTTTGGTGCTAAATTAAACCTCTGTTTTATGGTGAACTGTTTTTGCAAAACAGTTTGAAAAGTTTTAATAGTTTTGTTAAACTGTATCATTGAGCTTTTTTTCTTTCTAAAAAAAAATGCTGTTTTTCCAGTCAATTATGAGACAGCAGTACTGAGTACTAGTTATTAAAAGAAGAAAAGGACATTTTCACTTAAAACGTTATTTAGTCACTGCACAGACACTTGTAAAACAAATTGAGGATAATCTCTTACCTGAAAAGCTTAAAGTCCTACTCATTCCGAATATCTTTCTAGTCAGAAGTTAGTTATCTACTGGGGTAGGTACTGGACTGAGGCCCCATATTGCAAATTTGTGTAATTTCAATGGACATGTAAACTCTAAAGACAGGAACCTTTTTTTTTTTCCTCTGTTCTGAGTAGTGCTTGTCACAAAGGGGTGATACTCATGACTGGTACTGCAGTAATAAAAGATAAATTTGTATTGAGTAAGTACAGTCTGGGGCACAAGATTAGGTTTGGGAGACAGAGATCTAGCTCTTATTCCCAATTGCAACACAGATGCTATTCAACTGCTCCATTTGTAGAAACATGCCTAGGATGTTGTTCAGATTAATATCAGAATTGTATATCCATGTGTACTTCAACATACCAGAGAATGCTCTTCCATGCAAATGTTATTTCTGAGGAGATTCTTTCAGGCTTGCAAAGTTAAGGGATTGGCAGTGGTGGAAAACAGCAATTTTAAATGTTGCCTAGCCTGGAAATCAGCTTTACATATTTTTGGCATCTTGACCCATAGGAACAAGTATTTATCTGCTAGATGAGAAATAACTTGAGTAAAAAGCATGCTAAAGAACAGTCAGACTTGTAGCTCATTTTTCACAGGTATGTAGCTGGTAAAACAGATGTACCTTTGATATAATAAAACACTTGCCAGATCTACCCTGTGCTGAAAGCCATGCTGCTAGCATGCTGCTTTGTCTCCCAGCCCTTGTCCCCAAAGCCACCAGGCTGTGGCTGTCCCGGTTGGGTCAGGCAGAGCTGTCACAGCACTCCTGAGCCGTGCCCTGCCCCCAGGCTGACATCTGGGCTGCAGCAGGAGGTAAAGTTGTCCTGTGGGAAGACAGCAGCTCATGCTTTCTCTTCCAGAGAAAATGCAGGCCGACTGGTGAACGAGCATCACTCAAATTGCTTGTGAGTCTTGGGTCAGCTGCCTTTTTCAGAGTAACAGTGACTGTGAAGACATAGATGGCAAATGGAAGTAGTTTGTTTACTGAGGTCTGAACTTGTTCCAGTAGCAAGCTATTTCTCCTGGTGGCCAGCTCTCAAAACTAGATCACAATCATCTTCCCTTTCTTGTGAGATTTTCATGATCCACATCGTAATGTCCCTAACAGGGGGGGAAAAATGCAAACAGGCAACAGGGGATGAAGTCTTTGCTTAGCATCCAAACAAAAAAACACCAACACGACAAACTAGACTTGCTCTCTAGATTGTCATTTAGACTACATTAATGCAACTTAATGTGGCTTCTGGGTAAATAGTACCACTATGAGCCTTTGAAGTAAAACTTACGGCTCAAAGGACTCTGGAGGGGCTAGAAAGGGGATTTTTCAAAGCACCAGGTTCAGATCAAGGTGTAAATTGAGGTTAAAGGCTCGTAGAGCATTGTTGCTCTGACTAGAAGTATTGGGATCAGCAGCAGTACCAGGAAAGCTTCACATATTCTGTTATTTTATCCTAAATAGATTGATGAGTGCCAGGCCCTGGTTACGAGAGAAGGAGCTGATGCAGTCGTTGGGAGTGGTACAAGTGAGCCCCTTCTGCTCCTTCTGAAGCTGCTGTGCCATTGCCTCAGATGGAGCTGCTGCTTTATTGCTTTGAGGAGAGCAGAGGGGAGCAGCCTGGCACTGTACATCTGTGTTTGAGTTAACAAGTCCTCTATTCATTCTGTCAAACCCTCTGTGCCTGTGTTTATATGCACCTGCTGTATGGCTTTAGCTGCTGCCTCTCAGCAGTATCTGCTCTTCTGTTCTTGAGCACAGAACCTCTCTGGGGCGGAGTTAAGTTGGTAGAAGAGCACAGTCTTCCCTCGAGATCTCAAAACTCCTGTGATAGGGAAACAGTATTTATCTCATCAGTGTGAAATCAAAAGACTTATCTAAGACCAAATCTGTTGCAGAGTGAGGGGGCTGAACCCAAATCTTTGAACCGTGACCTGTGCTGTAATAATTTTGAAACATCATTTAGACATTTAAAAATATTTCTTAAATACCACTGTACTTGCGCATGAAGATCCAGCGGTCACTCTTATAATGTTTGCTCCTGAAGGAATGGTTTCTGCATCCAAGGAGAGTGTCTCGTATGTGCTGAATAACAAAGGAGGTGGCCACGCGTCCATCATCGTGATCGGAGGAGCAGAGGAATCTCTGAATGCACATCCTGGAAGCTTAACTTTGAACATCCTCAAGAGGAAGGGCTTTATTAAAATGGCCTTGAAACATGGGTAGGTTTCCTATCTGGGCTGCTGGAGTAAGCATGTTTTGAACAGAGATTGATTCTTAAATAGTTCAGATTATATATAGTAAACTCATATAATTAGAATTTGAAAGAATTACTTGTCTAAGAACATGCAGATGTCTGGCATGGGAGCCAGTCTGTCCACCTAGATCCAATCTGGGAGTGTTGAAAACTCCCTTTGACTTTCATAATTTGTAAGCAGTAGGTGTTATTAGCATATCTTGATGTTATGTTTCTGTTGTTTTTTGCCCTAGCAAAGTGTAATAATTATGAAATGATATCAGTAAACCTTGGCTGTTATTACTGAGTGGAGCACACATTCGGTTTTCTGTTCTGTAAATTGAAGTTATAATAAGATAGAATTTTCTTACCCTTTTATGCAAACAAAAAAATTTTTAGAAAGCTAGGCCCTTTTTTTATTAAATCACTGAAAATGGTGGTCTAGGAAGATTTGTTTTCACCTTTATTCTAATTACTTTCTTTTGAAGATTTGTTATGTGCAAAGGTATGTTTCTGGGATATTTTTTTTTGTGAAAATCTCAAAGACAAGCTTACTTTTTACTATCAAATATACCATCTCTTTGTAGTTACACACTGATGGCTTAGTATCTTTTGAGCAATTTACACAGCAGAAGCTATTGTATTTGTGCTGAACTGGTCTTGTATACTGGAAATATTGGAATCAAAGACTTGTTCCTGCAAAAACTTTCTGAACAGCTCCCAGGATGATATAATGGCATGCAAAGCAATGGGGGAAAAAAACACTAGTCTTGAGACTACTGGTCTGAGAAGAGCTCTCTTTTCACACAGCATGCTAAGTTTCTTTTGTCAAGAAACTATTCTGTGTCAAAATTCCAAGATGGCTTCTTACACATATCATTAGGAGACTCATAAAGGACCTCTTCTCCAATGGAAGGTAACATTTTAGTCTAATTTGCACCCAGAAACAACACTTGTGTATTTAAGGTTAGTCCCTAAGTGAGTCTTTACTTAAGTGAGGTCCTTAGTGCTATCAGCAGTTTTTATTTTTTAACCATAAAGTTTGGGGGAATATTTAGGTGCCTTTTTGAGCATGTCCATAAATGTCTGATCTGTCAGATCACAAAGGTTGGTGCTTATCTCTCATCTAAACTGATTTGGATTGAGAAACTAGATACACCTTGTGCCTCTCATGGTCTTGATTTCAAAAGCATCCCCAACACACAACAACAAGATCAGGACACTTACAAAACACAGGAATGGCCACTTCTTTCCTAATGATGTCCTTTGTTTCAAATTATGGTCCTCCTCTTCTTAAAGATGAGGCTTTTCTAGTCATCTAAGCCTCTTTCTTAGAGGAGGTTTAGTTGTCTAGAGCCTTCCACTTGGGTGATAAGTCACTGGGGCAGACGCAGGTATTGAAACCTACACCTTGCACGTGGTCACCTTAACCACCAGGCTACAAGTCATTCTGGGTCTGAGCACCAGCAAGAAAAAACACTTCTATGTGAAGCGTAGGAATCCTGATTTCATTTCTACCCAGCAGGGCTGTGGGGCAGTAGGACAGTATGACTCCAGCCATTACAGCTCTTGCAACGCTGTTGGCAGCCCTGACATCTTGTCCAAAGGCTCTGCATCCAGTAATTGCTTCTGGTTTTAACATTTTGTTTCTAACCATTAACAAAATGTGAAAAAAGCTTCCAACTCCTATGGAAGTGAAAGGGTGAGGGAGGCTTGTGGGAGGCAGGTGAGAAGAACCACCTGCTGTTGGTGCCTGTGTGTGTTTCTGGTGCTCCACATCTGCAGAGCAAGAGAGGAAGGGGCAATGCAGAGACCAGGGGCAATGTGGAGACCTGTGCTCTCTGGCCCTGGCTCCTGTACTGCTGGCACAGAGAAGCTGTGGTTCCTCAGCTATGAACCTGTCAAATGTAGTCTGAATGTCAGCAATAGCCCTCTGCGCTTCTGGAAGAGACATTTTGGTCCAAGGCAGCACAGCTATCTGATGTGAAGTGAAGAAATTCTCAAGACATGAAAGAAATGATGAATCAGCTGACTTATCTTTAGTTTCACAATCGTAAGTTACTTATTTCTCTGTCCCAACCTCCTACATAGCATCTTGCAAAAGCCTTCACCAGATTAAAACAAATCCCACAGTCTCAGGTTGCTATTGCACCACAAGATGTTCCTGTTTGTCTTACTGTTGTAGTAAAATGTGGAGTATTTACACAGCCACAGTATGTACCAGGCTTTCTGATATTTCCTTTACAGGTGGCTGGGTGATATATGCTCTGTTTGAGAAAGAGCCTTTGAGCAGACACCAGTCAGAACAGTGAGTGGGAATGCTAGTCTTTGGAGTTCCTCTGGCTTGAGAAGCTGTAGAAGCAGTTGTTTCCTCTGTTACAGGTGGATTTTGATTGTCCACAGTACTTTCCAGCCAGCTGTGTCCTCAATGCACCCTCCTCAGGCATTCAGAGCTCTGCAGTAATTAATCCTGACAATATTACAGCAATGCCACTATTTTGCAGTAAGCGTTTTCTCAAAGACAGTGTGGGCTGAACGGAGCTAAGATTTAGAAGCTAAGACTTAAAGCAAATAAGCCACCTCTGTATCCTTCAGAAACTGCTTAGGATTACCGTGCTCTTTTTTTCTTTAAACTCCGTGGAATACAATACGATTTAATGAAACGAAGCATTAAGCAAAAAGTATACTGCAGTCAAGGTTTTAAATACAGAGGTGGTTTTGCCCAGTGGAGATGACTGCACTGACTCCAGCCGCCTAAGCAGTTTGTCCGGGAGCTGGTCAGGGCCTTTCCTCCCGAGCCAATTCATGAACTGAATGAGAACAAAGTGAGTTGGTGTCAGTTCTGTGGGTAGGATTTGACCTCTGGTAATAATGGATTAAGGCTCGTGTTTTCAAAGAAGCCTGGAGGAAGCAGGATTTCCCTGGGAACCGTAGAGCAGCGGAATTTGGCATTGCACTCGTGTCTGTAAGGATGTCTGGTTTTTATCACAGTTTTTGTGCTGAAATCAAGTGTGTGCGTTACCCCGGTCAAAAGGCAGGAGAAAGGCAAGGTCTGGTTTTGACGCCACCCAGCTGGGAGCATTCTAAGGTTAACGGTGAGGCTTCCTTGCTTGCCAAGGGAGAAAATGCAGTGGTGGACTTGCTGAAATAGTGGTGGATAAGATCATAATCGTAATTACGATGTGTACAATTACTCATTTTTATGACTATGAACAGTGATAAAAAGCTGTGATGGGTAGCACCCAGCTAAATACTGCTCAAAAGCTCGTTGCTAGTTATATGCCAATCACCTGGGGGGTTTTGGGGGGTTTTTTTGGTGGTGTTTTTTTTTTGAATCCCAAGCCCCCAAAGCAGCTGCATATCAGAAGAGCCAAATGCCTGTTGCTGATGCTGTCTAGAGCTGCCGAAGCTTTCTGTGCTGGTTCTTGTGAAACCATTTCCACGCTGCTGATGCCGACCACAGCGCAAGCGCAGGCTGATGCGGGGCTCTCGGTGTGCTCATTGTTTTACAGGGCTCATCTGGTCCCAGTGTTTTCCTTTGGTGAAAATGAACTATTCAAGCAAGTTGCAAACCCCAAAGGTTCCCGGCTCAGAAACATACAGGAGAAGTTGCAAAAGATAATGGGCTTTGCCTTACCGCTATTTCATGCTAGAGGAGTATTTCAATACAGTTTTGGCTTAATACCTTACAGGCAACCTATTCATACTGTTGGTAAGTTCCCTGCACCTTTTCTAATGCTTTTGCAAATGTTTAAAAATGCATGTGTGCTACTAATATCTGTGCAAATTTATACATCTGTCCCAACAGGAATGATTGGTTACTGTGCATCTAAAGCAAGTGTGTGGGGTTTAAAATAAATATTGCCTTCTTTTTTTTTAAATTCCTGTCCTTCCCCAATTAAAAGAAGGGATTCTCTTCTCCCTTCCCCCTGTCTGTCCCAGGCCAAATCTTATTCTTCATTCGCAGTTATTCCAGGCTTCTATCCTTACCGGTTCTTGAGGAAACCCAAGAGTTTATGGGGTCTGTACCAGAGGGCTGCCACAGCTCTGGAGCTGCTGCTGTGGATTCTGGACGCTGCAGTTAAGATGCCCAGCACCTTCGTTTCCTAGCCCCGCAGAGAAGGAGCGGTCGGATGTCTCAGCTGATACACGGCCAGCGCAGTGGTGCTCCCCAGCAAGGCTGCTGGAAGGAGCTGGTGCAGTCCTGACCTGGTGCCCATCGGGACAGGGGAGAGATGGAGGAGGGAAGGGAGAGGGCGCCTTGTGGCAGCTCTGCCACAGCCCTTCAGGCTGCTGCTTAGGCGGCAACCCTGGAGGGTTTCCTTCCCCTTTAGGTTTTTTCCCCAAGGAAGGATCCATTCATGTTTAATTGAGAGCATGCATGCCATGTCGACAGGCAGTTTGGAATAGACTTTTTTTTTTTCCCCAAAAAATCTTTCATGCTTGGTTGTCTGCTCTCACTGGAGTATAGTACTGAATGTCTTTTGATTTTTAATGACTTTAACTAGTGCTATTGACAACCACACCTTTAAAAAAAAAAAAAGTTGTGCTGGGCATCATGCAAAGGGAATAGCTGGCTGTCTATATATTTTGGATAAACCATTTTTAGGTTCTGAGCTGAGTGAGCTAATGAAGTGTATTTCTACAGAAAAGTATATTGAGCTTTTCTGATAATCCACAAGGGACATTTAAGAAGGCCCTTGCTTTAATGGAGGAATGATTTGATTTTAGTATGGATCAAATAAAAATGTTTAAGACCAAAATGTAGCTATTTTTATGTTAAATTTCATGCAGCTCTGTACCTTATCAGTGCATATAGCTAAATGTTTTAGGAAAGATTTAATTTTTGAAGCCCACATTGTGCACAGGCAGGCTAAAAATAAGTTATTTTAAAGCCAAAAAGTTTTCAAAGCACTGGAATGAGAGCAATGTGTTTTCTGCAGTTTTCCTTGGGCTGATGACATCAAGACTGTTCTGAAGCTTAAAATGTCTTTCGCTTTGGGGCAAATCTTCATCATTGTAGTATTTACTGCAGGGATGGAAGTGGCCCATGGATAAATCATGGGAGTGCTTCAAATCAGCAAGACCAGAGTCATGCAACAGAATTTGTTGTATGATCTCAAGAAATCCCTTACCTTTGATGTCTGCTTCCTCATGTTTGAAAACTATCTCCATCTTCCTGGACTCTTGGGGAGGGTCTCGGTATGGCTCAACACGGTTTTGAAAGTGTTAGCTCAGCTCCTGAAAGCTGCAGAGTCATGTTGGGCTCCACCTGAGCTGATTAGCCATGGTGACAATGTGGCTAGGTATCGATGAGTTTCCTCCTGGTTCAGAAGGCATGATTCCTAAAGCAAGGAGATGCAATTCAGCAAAACCAAGGTCTGTGAAGTCTGAGGGTTTTGAGCTTGACAAGTGGAGTTCTTCTGGTTTTCCTGAAAGTTGTTACTGAAAATAGTGGAATCAACTCTAAATTAAGCAGGTTGCTTAAAGCTGCACAGAAAATTAGAGATGAGCGTAGCTCCCAATTCCACAAGCAGTCTCCGTTCTTAGGAGAAGAGACCACTGCAGAAGGGCTTGGGGGCTGTTTGGTGTCTCCAGTCATGCTTCTTGAAATCCTGTATTGGATGTGTATGGATTCCACCCCCACTAAGGTATTGCTCAGTGCAGGGCTGGGTTCTCACCCCCAGCCACGTAAAGTCTGAATTTCAGCAGCGTGGAGGGCCCGAGAGCTGTTGGCAGCTGAAGCTACAGCAGAAAAATGCAGAATCAGCCCCTTTGTGGTTCTGGCCAGGCTTCCCTTCCCTTTAGTCAACACCATCCAATTTGAAGTGGCAACATGTGCTGAAAGGGATTTTCAGGTGCCTTTGTAAAAGCTCCTGGAGGGTGCCCTTAACTCTGTTTCTCTACAGACTTCCTCTATAATCTCTGTTGGGTCTATTAAGCTCTCAGTGCCTCCTGTGCAATAACAGCTGTCAAAATCTGTGGTGATTGAACAGCACAAGGAAGTCTGAGATCATGGGAAGCTTCCCTTAGCATATCACCGGCTTTTCAGCTGTAGCTTTTTGCAGAGGAGGTGGTTGCCCTCCGGACTCCTGTGGAATTGCTTCCCGTGCTCCCTCTTGCTCTCGCTCCGACAGAGGAGGTAGCAGGCTCTGCGCCCTGTTTCCTGACTGGAGGACACCTCAGTCGGAATGAGGCTTGGGGGCAATGGGTAGTTCAGAGACACCTTCCAGGGTCTGAGGGTTTTATGAGCTACTGCTCCCTTGGCTGAGGTAGCCAACAACATTTCTGGTGCTGGTGCAGTGATACCCATTTTAATTAAATCAGAGTTTATCTGTATTCCTTCAATCCTGTTCATGTGGCCGTGTGCTTGAGGGCACCACTGTCTTCTTAGGCATGTCCCTCATGTTGGATGCCATTAGTATTCAGATCAGAATATGGTGAGAAGGTACATTCTGTGTTTTTTGAGATGCTATTTTGAACTTGTGGAGTGCTACCCTGTTGGCAAGGCAGCACGTGGCCCATGGGACTGTATGTTGAAGTGTAAACTGCTCCTTCAGGTTAGAGCTTAACTCCTTCCTCATTCACTGCCAAACCGAAACTATAGGAGGTTTAAATTCACTTGATCTGAACTTGAGCAAAAGCTATTGAGAACCAGAACTGGGGCTCAGGTTTGTGAAAGCCAGGATCAGGCCCTGGGGTGAGAGAATTCTGCTATGGTTCTGCTGCCTCACTGGGAGCTGTGGTGGAGCTGCTACAGGAGGGAGAGCAGTTCCACCTCAAAAGAGATGCCGATGAAGCTAATGCTGCTCTTTTGTTTGATTTACAGTGGGAAGCCCTATCCCTGTAAAACAGAACTTGAACCCCACCACTGAAGAGATTGAACAGCTACATGCATTATACCTACAGAAACTAAGAAAATTATTTGAAGACCACAAAAGAAATTATGGGATCCCTGAGCATAAGTCTCTCATCTTCGAGTAGTAAATTATCATTTGTAATTCCAAATCTTGTGGAAAAAAACAGTGGATGCTGAAAGATGTCTTTCTTGCAATCGGTATTTTGCAATCTGTAATTATCCTTGTGTAAGGAATAATTTTAAGAAGGGATTATTAGATGATCTATTGATTTTTATCTTACTCTTGGGGGGGAAAAATCCTTAGGGTATGAGCCTCAAAGCTGTGAGCTGTTTTGAGTTGTCCTTTTAGGTTCATCCATACCAGAAATACTAGTGAGAAATTCAACATGCATGTTCTTACCACCATGGTACCAAGCCACAGCTTGAGCAGGGGAAATTGCCCTGGCATGAGATCATGAACAGGAAAAGTGAAAAACCAAGAAATCAGTGATGAGAAGTTGAGAGACTTAAAGGCACATATTAAACATGACATCAGGTTGTTCCCTGAATATCAGAAAACCCTGCTGCTCTTCCACAGAAATGAAGGTGTGTGTTTTCAGGTATTATAAGTCGTTTACATATAAGTTCAAGAATAAATAGGGGCTTTTTGCCCTAAATAGCAAACCCTCTGTTTGGAGGAAGAAGAGCATGTGAAGTTTTCTATGTGCATATATAGGCTGGGTGGTGGGAAGCACTGAATAATGTGATTTTTTTTTTTTTTGGACAAGCTGTGCTTTGGATTGTCAGTTTAGATGATGAAGTGGCTTTGGGTAGTTCCAGCCTCAGAGGGGATGGCAGGCAGAGGACAGGAGAAGCTTACCAAGGAAGCTAGTGGGGGAATCAGGTGAACTTTACATCTTGTGCAAATTAAAAATGATCATACACCAAGCACTTTCACAGAAGGAAGAGGAGCCCAGTCTGTTCAGTCCCGTTCTGAAACCTCACCAAGAAAAGCATACTTGATATACGCCGCCTTCTGCTCCGCTGATAGGTGTGGGGATGTGTGTGGCAAGCTGTGCTGCAATGTGACACAGCTAGGCTTGCCAAGGTGGCATCAGCACAGCTCTGGGGTGCAGCAGGTTCAGAGGATGCTTTGTCTTCAAACCAAGTGCCTAAGTTTGAGAAAGTGTAGCCTCTTCTCCAGTTAAAATACTTAGATCTCTGAGATGATGGTGTGTGTGAAGAGAATGGTAGTATATTATTGCTTGGGTTTTTTTTTTTTTTACAAGATAAATTCTTGTATTTGTAAATGCTTTGTATCTCCCCAGAGACTTTGTAGATCTGGTTTTATTGAAAAGTTTTGATATGCCTTAAGCAATTCTGGTGCCTGAATATTTCATCAGTAACGTGCGCTGACAGGACACGTGCAGGCTTGTAGGGCAGCCCGGGTTAACCACAGCTGGGTCAGTTTGGCACTGGCGTGTCCTGGGGACAGCAGTGCTGGTTCCACAGAGACACTGGACACACCATGTGCTTGCTGGGCTGCAGCTTCCTTAGGAGGAATGCAGTTGGAGTTCTGGGGAGAAGTTAAACCTCTGGAAAGAAAAGGTCTTTGCGAGATAAAGATCCTTTAAAGAAATGGATGGATATATTTTGACTCCTGAGAAGTGGACTCCTACTGAACCAAAGCCCTAAAGCTGAGTAAATATTTGCCAGACAGAGCGGATGTACCTCCAACAACAGGTTGGTTTCCTTAGGAGGGCTGTTCTTTCCAGTGCCTGTCTGTCATTCAGAAGTGACCAGCACTGAGCAGTGAATCCTGCTCTTGCTTTCTCTAGGATGCAGATGTCTTTCTAAGAGCCATGGCTGGAATTCGTGATGCCTGAAGAAGCAGCCCCCTCCTCTCTGACAGGCTGCTGTCAATGTGCCCACAATTCACCTCTGCTCTGCTTGAACTTTCTCAGCTCTACGTGTGCTTGCCTTCCCTTCCCATGCTTTTGCTGCTTGATGACTACTGTGATGTAGACATCTTACTTTCTCACTCTCTATCCATCTTTCCCTGGGTTAGATCTCTGAAGGGCTATGTATGCATTCAAGCTATTGAGTGGTGGCTTATTGTTCAGCAGAAAGGGGTTTTAGGAGCAGGGCTTGAGAAGAGGAATGACTGGAACTGTGTGTGTTTAACAGGAGCTTAAGGTCAGGATTGTTTCAGCTCTTGGAAGGACATGCATCTAGGGAGGTCAAACACAGCAGGTTTGACACCTGGGAAGAGGTCTCTAGGGTCCTGAGGACTGTAGTAAGTGATGAGCCCTGAGTAGTTATTTTTGTTTATCTAGCTGTGTGAAATTTCCTTCAGATTTGTTATTTTGCTGCCTGCCCTGGTGAGTAGCGCTGATTATTCATGAAAGAATTTGGAGTCTGTGTCAGACCGTTCTCTCCTAGATCATCTGCTCTAATGAGATAACTTCCTCTCATTCTCAGCCTGCTCTTTACCTGTTACTGTAATGATATAGGACCTCAGGATGTAAATTTAAAAGCATTAGTGTTGGGTTGAGGAAGGGAAGTAACAATGAATTTTTGTTGATCAAATTAGCCAGAACTTCTAGGGAACATGTGGATGCTGATTCTGGGCCAATATCTGGTCCAATATCTGGTCCAGAGGGTACCCAACAAACAGGCTTGTCTCTGAATTCCATGAGAAAATGATTTGTTGGCACTGAATACCATCCATAACTGACACGGGCAGAACAAGAAGGGATTGTGTTACTCTGACTGCTGAAATTTCTGTTGCTTTGTAACGCAGGAAGATGGGGGGGGAAAAAAATAAAAATTTCCAAGTACTTAAATACATATTGCTGCTCAGTAAGTTCTGCATATTGCTTATGATGGTCATTCTGAACTGCCTCTTGTTAACAAATTGCCTAGTGCATCTGGGAGTGTTTTAAAATAGAATATCAGTCTCTAAATTCGATAGGCGTGGTGTCTTCTAAAATACTTACCTCTGTGTCAGATTGTCAGTTTGTAAAACAGCCCTGCAAGTAGACCAGCTGTGGCTAGTGCAGGCACCAGTCTGACCATTGCTGCAGCCAGGAGGAGGCTTCCCATGTTGGTTAGAGCAAGCACCGATGCAGCCTCCAGCCATGGTTCATGCCTGACAAAGCAGGAGCAAGCAGCTGGTGGGAATGGTGACACCTGCCTCCACCAGCGGCGATGAGGAGAGCCAGGTAGTGCCCATATTTCTGGTGGGATGTCCACCCTTCCTGGGCCCTGCTTTGTGGTGTGTTTCTCTTTGTGCCTTTTAACAACACCGGTAGTCCCCGGGATGCTGGTCATCTGTCCACGAGATGTAGATGCTCAAGCCTCTGTGCCAGGCAAACATCACCTCTCTGGTGTGCTCCAGCTGCCGGTGCCTGCCTCTTCCTGTGGGGGTGAAGGTCTCTCTGCCAAATTCTGTTTACAGAAACTCTTTACACATCAGTCCTCAAGAATTGTTCCCTTGTGAACTATAAAGCACATTTTACACTTTGTAACTTTTTATGGTGCCTGTAAAATATGAATGTCAGTTGTTTCAATGATGGCTGTGGCAAGGAGGTGTGAGATAATAAAGGTTTGTACCAATGTGTGCTTTTATTGATTGGAGTTCAAACACACATCGCTGCTGTTGGGTAAGGCCTTCATCCCTTCGACCTTTGGAGCCTGACTGAACTGAAGATGCCCTATGAGACTAGCTAGAAGGCTGTGGTCATAACGTGCTGAGAAGTGAGGGGGCAGGGAAGATGGATGGATGGATTGCTCGCTGCAGTCTCCTGAGGGCTCACCTGGAGCCAGGTCCCTGCTGGCAGCCCCACAGGGTCTGAGGAGGAAGGGACCCATGGTAGGGAAAGGCTGGGCTGCAGCAGCTCACAGCCAGGAACACTCTCCCAAGGGAACGCATCAGGAAAGCTGGAGCACGGGAGGGGGAGAGACTCCTCTGAGGAACTGGTGAAATAGTAGCTCTTGGAGTTGAACTCAAATTTAAGGATACATTTGAATTTTAAGTGAAACTTGCATCAAGGAGTCCAAGTCTTCATATTTGTAGCCTAAAAAGAACAAGCCCTGCAAAGGCTCTGCTGAACTCTAGGAACTGAGGAACTAAATTGCTGCTTGGAGTAAAAAAAGTGTTGTATTTGTCTGTTGGGAAGAGGAAAATCAGCCACCTTAAAACAGTGATGTATTTTAGGGTTTTTTGCAAAAATTGTGGTAATGTTTACACCAACTGCTGCACTGACAGGTATGAATTCCCAAGCCTGGGAAATGCTAATTGTGTTTTATTACCGTTTTAATACTTTCCTGATGGAACGATCCCACCTTGCATCTCAGCATACTATAAAGGGGGAAATGGCTAAAAAAATGAAGTGGCCTCGGATTGCTTTGAAGTAGGCTCATCGTACCCGCCTGTCTGTAAGCGGGAGGTGTGTCACGGGTCATCAATGGATCAGCATCACATCCTGTTTTTGCTGAAATACTAAAAAGAAGCAAGTTATACCGGAAAAGCAAGAAGCGGAGAAGAATGAGGAATGGAGAGCAACTGAATCTTCACGCTTCTTGAAGTGCTGTGGCAAAGCTAATCCTGATGGTGACTGCTTGTGAGAGGTAAGTGATGGTACCTCCACACCCAAGCGGTTGACTCTGCAGGGAATCGGGTGAACAGAGGATGTAAGATGGTTTTTCTAGCTGACGTTTCTTAAAGTTATTATCAATTTTGTATTGGCTGAACTGCTGGAGCAG
Source organism: Tringa solitaria (assembly GCA_026413425.1). NCBI lineage: Eukaryota > Metazoa > Chordata > Aves > Charadriiformes > Scolopacidae > Tringa > Tringa solitaria. The sequence goes on along the minus strand of JAOXJM010000052.1, from coordinate 20,072,775 downwards.
TGCCTGCTTTTCCAGACCCCAGCAGCCCTTTGCCTATTCTTATTGCAACTGACTGAATAGAGCTATAGAAAAGGCAGAGGAGAAGACAAAAACGAGGAAATTAGTTTACTCAATGTAGTTGTGTGCCAGAGAAATATATACATCTAAAAAAGTAACTGAAAGAAGGTGAGGAACCCTGTGCTTGATGGTTGCCTTCCATACCCTAGCAGTAATTTTCATAAATAACACAAGCTTGTGCAGAGCCTTTTGCATTGCAAAGAGGAAGAGGTTCCCTTAAAGTGTGCTGGGATCAAGAAACGCTTGCTGCCTGTATATGCTTGGTTTGGCCAACATCTAATCTGGGTCTTTTCTGTCATGGACAGCAGTAGCAATTACAGCTGTTGGCCAAACAACACCTTCTGTTCGTGTGGTTTATTTTCAGTCAAATTTCCTACTGATATGAATGGAGCCCCATTGCTTTTTGAGTGGCTATGATGAAATTTAACAAGCAGACAAAAAGCGAGCCGGGCACGTTGGCTGAGAGCTTTTCTCGGCTAACATGAATCCACAGTGGTCTAATCATTTTTCCTTCTGCAGTCAGCAAGCAATATTTAAATAGAGAGAATAGGTTTGTTGACTGGAAAACTGGCATTCTCGCTTACTATTTGCAGGGTAGAGACTGTCCTCTAAAGACACGAGTTACCGTGTTTTCCTGGGGAATTTGTTTAGGACTAATTCTTGGACATAATAATATGGGCATATACGTGCTTTAAAATGCACTGAAGTAAGAGTCCACATTGAAACAGAACCTAGGTGTTTTATTTGTTGCTAAAATTTGTGCTGTTTCTCTAAGCATGCACCTGTGTTTGCTGCATATGTACAAGGTGGAACCTAATTTTTCTATTTAAAGCAAGCGTTTTTTCATTATTTTTCTCACGCTATTCCTGCCTATCAGAGGCCTATTTAAACCAAGAGTCCAGTTAAAACAAGGCAGCCTGGTGCCCTGTACCCCTGTGGTTCTTGCAGAAGGCGAGTGACAGGCTGGCCTGGAGCGTGCCCGTTGGCTTGCGCAGAGCATCGCTTCCTCGTGACTTAGGACCCGTGACCCCGGTTCAGGTCTGGAAGAACACCTTCCAGGTGAGGACGTTACTCCCTACCCTGGGGGCTGGACCTTGAGGGGGAACTGGTGGCCACAGCTCCAGTAGCCGGCGCAGAGCAGCTGAGTGCCCGACTGCCTTTGGCTGCGGGAGAGGGCTCTGCTCCACGGGTGGTGCCTGGTGAACCTTACCCTGTCACCTCGCCCCTCGGGGGACTTTGACTGATACACCAGATGTGTGTGTTCTGATAAACAAAGGCCTGAGGCTCTACTGTTTCAAAGTAGCTTTTTTTTTTTTTTTTTTGGTAAGTCATAGACTCGTAGAATGGTTTAGGTTTGAAGGGACCTTAGAGTTCCAAGCCCTCTCCTGTGAGCATGGACACCTCCTGCTACACCAGGTTGCTCAAAGATTCTTGGAGGCTTCCAGGGATGGGACGTCCACAACTTCTCTGGTCAACCTGTGCCAGCGTCTCACCACCCTAGTAGTGAAGAATTTCTTGCAAATATCTAAATCTCCCCTCTTTCAGGTTAAAACCGTTACCCCTCCTTCTCTCACGACGCTCCCTGATCAAGGGTCCCTCCCCACCTTTTCTGTAGCCCCTTTAGGTACCGGGAGAGGCTGGAAGGTCTCCCCGAAGCCTCCCACAGTCACACAGCGTGGGCTTTTCCACCGGGACCGGGATGAAGCCGGTGACACCGGGGGACGGCGCTGCCGTGCGGTGCCTGGGAGCGGGCAACGGCGAGGCACCGCCCGCACCGCCAGGTGGCGCCGCTGCGCCGCTGCCCGGAGG
>JAOXJM010000052.1:20055925-20070589 GCA_026413425.1 Tringa solitaria | reverse complement strand
GGGGGGATGCGGGCTGCTGGCTTCAGGGAGCGCCTCTGGAGAGCCCCAGGCCCCGCACGTTTGCGCTCCTCTGCCGAGGAAGGTGCTGCTGCTGCCGCCCCGATGCGTTCGTTCCCTCTTACCACCTCCCCTTCTTCCACCCGCTTCAGGGTTCTGCCGGAAAATTTTTTCTCCGTATATGACTCTGTAGTTTGGGATTTTTCTTCCTGAGGCTGGGAAGAGGAAGGAAGGCAAAGAAAAGATATCTCAAAAAAAAATCTCCGGAAGCTATTTGAAATGTATCGTTGCTTTTTGATCTTCAGCAAAAAAGAAAAAAATACTCTGTGAAAAATATAGTTGGAAACTTGTTTATGTTGTAGCAGGGTTTATTTTTTTTTGGTGTGTTCATCCCTTTGAGCCTTTCTCCTCAACCTGTGCTGTGAAGTCCCGTGCTTGCCATGCTGCCTCTGCGGGATGCTTTTGCCTCCCTCCTCCGTGACTTTCTGTTCCAGTGCTGCGTGAAGTGAGGACGTGGCTAACGATTGACCGAAATGTTTGCCTGCCTGCCTTCCTGCCAGGTCTGAGGTAACCCCTCTCTTTCTTTGGATTCACGCTGTCCTTGGGGATAGGCAGAGAGAAGCGGGGTGTCTGGCACCTGTGGTCCTGCAGCTCTTGCCGTGGTGGCTGAGCCATCGCCCCTCTGCTGCAGGCCCCGTCTCCCTGACGGACGTCAGCACTCCCTGAGCAGAGCTGGTAAAACGAGATGCACGTCCACATCTCAGCCTGGCATCTCACCTCAAGCCGCCGCTGAAACTCAGGCTGGCAGCAAGTGGCAGGGGCGTGAGGGAGAGGCAGGTGTGGGCAGGAATGCCTCTGGGTGCCACCAAGAACCATGCGTGTTCACACCTGAGCAGCGTCCCCGGAGAGCATCACGGCGATGCCACAGATGGAGGGGGGTCCCAGCAGGCAGATTTTAAGGGAACAAGGTTCCTTAAAGTCCGAGGTAAGTGGCTGCAGGCTTAAGAGAAACTTTTGTCCATCCTCAGGCATCGGGGCTAACAGCTGAAGCGCACCGAGTGCAACATTAACAATTTCTAGATGCTTCTTCACCTTTTCATCCCACATCTCTTTTGCGTGCAAAATCGCACTTATGAGAATACAAAAGACTTAGGTATCTAATAAAAAAAAGTAATTGATGTAATTTACATTTAATTAGCCTTTTCTTTGAATAGTGGTTCAGTTTTACTGCACCTATAAATCAGGTGGAATAACAAAGTCTTTTAAAAACATGGAAGTTCAGTATCTTGTGCCTTGATTCTCAGCCAGTGGTAGAGAGCCATATCATATATCCTGTCATTATTACCTCCATCAAACAAAGTTCCATCAGCTGGGAACTGGAGAGAGAAAAGTCTGTAATTTGTCCATAAAATCTGCTGAGGTGGAAAATATTTGCTTAACTGTCACATAATGCCTGGGTGGAGGAAATGGGTGTTATTACCGTAGCTGGGTTACCAATGGTGTCGTATGAAATGCTGTAGTCCTGGCTACCACTTAACGAATCAAGATAACTGGTATTATTTACCCCTTCAGAACAGGAAAAGCATTGTTTGAAATCCTGAAATATTACACGCTATTAATTTCTGGAATGAGCCATCTTAACACATTGTATTTGCACTGTTTTGGGGAATAAGCAGGACCTATGAAAACACACGTTGCTGGCAAAGGGCATTTTACCTGAGTAACGATTGCAAATTAATCCAATTAGATTAGACTCAAGTTGAGAGAAGCTGCAGTTCCCAGGAAATCTTTCACCTTCTCCTGCCTGTAGGGATGACTTGCTGTTCAAACTGATTGGCTTTCTTTGGCCTATTGGTATTCATTTTGATAGAAACACACTTTAGGATTTTTAGCTTGATATGAAAATAATGGCTAGTGGCTTGACTTCATTCTGGCTCATGTCTTGACATAATTATTTCAAGATAATAATTATTTTTCAAGGGACTGTTCTCTGAAGCTTCAAAGTTTTTTTGTTTGAACATGCAGAAGTGGGACACGGGGTGAAAGCTGACCATTTTCTCTTGAAATGAGGGGTGCAACACTTTCTTTAAACCCGCCTGTTTGTCATATCCAGCTTTTTTGTCTGCCTCCTACATCCTGACAGCAACCGGGGAACAGCATGAGAGGTTCCTGCTCCCAGCACTGATCGGCATCTCCTCACTTCAGGAGACTCTGCCCTTCTTGAAGAGAGCGGTTTCCCTGCTGATGGGCCAGCCTGTTACATCAACTGCTCTCCGAACAGTAGCTGACAGCCCTAATCTGCATTACGTGGGATTAAACAGGCACAGTAATTAACTTGCATAAGCGCTTTAGCAACTTTTGGCCTTTGAATTGCAGCGTGTCCTGTACATTGCGGTGCAGAACCTCTGTAAGGTGGGGACAGCCCGGTGGGAAGCTGGGGAGAAGAAAACGAAGCTGAAATTTCAGCTGCAAACAACATTGAGAGGAAAAAAGAAAATGCACACAGCCAAGCCCAAATTACCTTTGTCATTTTTGAGTGGTCAAGCTATGGTGTAGATCTCACAGGTGTGTCGGAAGGGCAGTACGGGCACTGGTACCCACAGCTCTCACTGAATCCAAGCTACTGTGGAAGAAATTACTCCATTTTTAGTCCTATGTTGTGTTGTTCCCGGGTGAGAAGTGAAGCTGTACCTGGGAATTTGTTCCTATGGTGTTTACTCATCACAAACCATAACCTTAACAAATTCTAACTTTTATGTTTGGGAGATTCAGTTCAAATGCGCATCCCTACGGTGAAATAAAATGCTAGGGTGGGCACGTCAATAATTTCCTCCTGTCGCTCTCCTCACGTTCTGGATTTTGCTCAGTGACCAAGCATCTTGTAGCCTTCAAGGTGTCCATCCCAAGAAGCACTGCAGAAATACATCCAAAACAGGGTGACTTTTCACCAGTGTACAGCAGCTTTTAAACATATCTGATGCAGCTAATTCAGTTCTGCTTTGAATCAGCTGAACAGAAGGGGAGGCTGAAATGCATTTGACTGAAGCTTTTTCTCTTTCTTTGAAAACTTGTGGTGCCAGGAGAGAGGTCTTGAAGTCAGCAGAAAAACTTGAGAAGGTTTCACTCCCCCAGCAGATAGCATGTTATCCTGGGTCTTATCTGTGGAGTTTGTTGCAGTTTTACATGAGGCAAAAGTAAGGAGTCACCAGCAGGTCAGCTGAAGTTTTCAAGGCTCAAGGAAAATGGGCTGATCCCATCTGCCTTGTAGACCGTGTGGGCTTCTTGTTTGTTTGGCTTTCAGGCTCGGGGTTTTCTTGAAGGAATGTGTTCTCAAGACCTTTTTGCCTTTCAGGAAGTGTTGTCTTCAGAGACTGGACATTTCAGAGCAAAGCACTTGAAGTTTTCTTATCGCCCAGATAGTCCCACACGACTCCAGATGTCTTAGGAAGCGTTGAGAGAATGCAAACTGCTGAAGTAAACAGAAACCCTAGGTATGATGGACTTCAGTGCTACGCCACAAATCCTATGGGATTGAAGCACCTCAGAGAGTCCTAGTTCAGCCTTAAAAACTTGTAGTAAACTTGGGAGAAGTTACTAATGGATAATCAGCTCAAGAGCATTCCACTTCTAAGTACTGACGGTGCAACAACTTCCCTCATGTGTTTTAAATCAAAATCAAATGGAATAATGGATCTTCTGCTGGCTTCCCAGTCCCTCCAACCAGGTAAAAGTGGGTCTGATCCAGTAGTCTGAAAGTGGTCCAGAAGTCAGGACAGTAAGTTGGCAAACAGGGACTGGGTTCACAAAGGGCTGACCATTTTGTAATAAACAAATTAGAGTTCATTAATTGATTGCCTTGGGATTTGGACCAGGCCCTCATCCTCTGTGCCTCAGTTTACCTCTTTGGCCATAGCATCATTGCTGCTTCCCAGGTGTCCCCAACAGTGCTGCAAACTGCTCAGTGTCACTGGACACCAAAGCCTGCTAGCACTCACCGGTGGGTACGGCTCCGTCACAGTCTGCTTTCCTTGTTCCCCTGCAGCACCTGGGACCCCCTGCTTCCAATAACCCCTCTGTACACAGACTGGTGTAAAAGGTAGAAGAGAATAAGGTATTTCAGTGGCTCGATCCCAGTGAACGCTAAATTTCCTTGTCTCTCAAAATCCAGTGCTGTAAACCTGACCCTCACTGCAAGGTGAGTAGCCCTACCAGGAGTATCTTAAGAAGCTCATCTCCCTCTGAAGACAACTGCTGGTGGGTGTGACAAGCTCTGATCCTTATCTCAGCCTGGACGTGCTGTCAGTGGAGGTAAAACTAGTAAGTGATATTGTCACCAACTTGGGTCTTCTTTTTTTAAGCATTGAAGTTTGCCTTCATAGAAGAGACAGTTCCCAAGTTCCTCCTTTAGGCAATAATTTTTGTTTTAAAAGCTGGTACGAACTCCATAATTGATCTTTTCTATAAAAGATGGGAAAATGAAACCGTCACAGTATTTATAGTGAAACCATTGGTAAAAAACAAAGTATGTAAGAAAATGATCCATGCTTGAAAGAACAAAATGAAAAGTATGAATGTAACAACGTAAAATTACTTTGAAGTGCAACTAATTGTTTTATTAACTGGAATCCTAAACCCCATGTCTTGTTCCTACAAGAATCTCTTCGCCTGATTTTGTGTGATGATAGCCTGGCACTCTAAACCTTTGGGAAAAAGGTTACTGATTTGGGTACCTGCATGGTACCCAAATATTATACTATTTGTCTACAGTCCTTTGCAGTGGCAGCTGGATATTAATGCTGACATCTTTAGTGTTTATATGGCAGTATTGTCAATTTTGCTGACGTTGTATGTGATGGATTCTTTTCAGTATTGGAAGGATATTCCTCTAATATTGCTTAACTATATTGCGATGTTTCCTGCGTAGGATTTCACACTGCAAGAAAGTAAGGGCTGGAGAAAATAGAGAAGACCATAAAACTGGCTCTTTCCATGTAAAACTGCTAATTGTGTGCCATTGCACTTCTTGTGTAGTTGCATCAGAAGAAATGTGATTCTGCTTCCAATGAAGTTTTATACCACAAAACCCTCGTGACACCTTCTGACAGAAATGCAACTCCTTTGCTTAAGGCAAAGAGGTGTTTGTAAAAGGGCATAACATTAGCTGAGTGCTGAGATTTAAGATGCTCCCCAAAGGTGAGGCTGTTGCGTTCAATGTTCTCAGCCTCATTGGCAATTCCTGTCCAGCTTGATGCCGCTCCTGACCCCATCTACGCAGCAGAAGGGCTGATCTGACCCATGGTGGTTGAGAAGCGGTCAGGGACAGCCTCCCCAGCCTGACCTATCTACGAAGGCACTTGTGGTGGTGGTGCCCCACTGGAGTCACCTGCTGCTTACAGTCAATGGGTGGAGGGAGACCAAGGCTGAACCGGGCACTGACATCAGTCAGCAGTGGTCTCCGTGGGTTGTGGAGACTGACGGGAGTTTGACTTAATCTGTGAGAAGGCAAAACCAGCTGTCATCGGGGAGTGCAGATGGACAGCTATATTTTTAATCGCTTGCATTAAAAAAAAAAAAAAGGGAAGAAAATAAATTGGAGTGTATCGTACAACCGTCCCCTGTCATTGTTCCTGGGCTCCACCACCATGAACCCCTGCTGGCTCCAGCCCTGACTGCAGAGGGGGGTTTGATTCCTTCTCTGTTTTAAGCTATAGCCTCGATTGCAAGAGAAAACTGTGCTCTTGGCCACTGTCCAGAATTGTAACCTGGTTGCCAGAACTTACTAAAAACCCACCAGCCACCCCTCTGTATCGTTCAATCTTTTCTCCGATCATCAAAGGTACAGAGGTACGTTTTTAATGCACCAGAACTGGCGTTTGATGTAACGCCAATGCTGCTATGGTTTTCCATTATTACTTGGGATAACTTTCAATTAAATTGTCAACAGAAAAATAACTTTCTGTTGTGTGTTCACTGGCAATACATTTTAACTTATCAGGTTTTGAAAGAAGCGGCTTCGTTGAAAGAGCAGGCTGAGTGTCGGTATAACATGATTTCTCTACAGCACAGTTAGCTACATCTCCTATTTTAATAATCTATAAACATTTTAAAGACAATTAGAACATAACATCCAGGTCCTGTTAATGTTTGAAAAGGGCTTTGCAGCCACCCCTAGATTTTGGTTAGGAGCTCGCAGCAAAAGAGCTACCGTGGATGGCAAATGTACAAAGTCAATTCATGAGTAAATAAGCAGTTCCACGTACATGTACATGTATACATGTGTGTGCATGCATGCACTAAAATGACCTTTCTGTAGCTAATTTCCACTCCTAATAACTCTGAGAAAATTTGAATGATGACTTTTCTCATCATCATAAAGCACTGGAGCCTAACTCAGTGGTGTATAAAGCAATCTGAAGGTTGCCATTGTTCTACCAGATCCCAGATCAACTGAATACTGAAGGGAAGGGGTTTATGTCTCAAAAGGGCGTTAGCTCCATCAGCACTATCACCATCAGTCCTAGATGTCTTCCACCTTTTTATACAAAGTGCATACCTGGATTCTCAAAAGTATTGTGCTTAGTAGAGCAATAATGATGAAATTAGTGAACTCTTTCAACATTTATATATATATACAATTCAAAGTTTATATATACACAATTTAAAATTTATATATATACAATTCAAAATGTACATATATACACACACACAAAGTTCATCTGGATTTCTGTTTTGGTCAGATTCATCAGCAATTTCAAACAAGACTTTGCACCTAAAGAAACAGGCACAAAGAACTAGAGAGGAGTCTGGGCTGCAGTTTTCTCCTTTTCAGTTTGAGGAGTGCAAATCTGGAACCTGATTTCACGGCCGAAGCCCACATGTAGTTGAATGCGGCGACTGAACAAATTAATTCAGGGATGCTAAGTCTCAGCCTTAATTATCTGCAGTGTAAGGTAATGGGAGTCTGAGGCTGTGACGGCAGGTTGCTGGCATTCTCACTGCTCACCTGCTGCTCATGCCTCTCCCCCGGGGGGGGGAGCTCCGTTTTGTTTATTTCCTGAACTGAATCATTTCAGAAATCTGGCCGAGAAGCTGGAGACAGGCAGAGTGAGCTGGAGGAGCGGAGGGGGCTCCCGGCGCTCAGGGCACAGCAGCGGAGAAGGGGGCTGCGGGTGAGCAGGCTTGGCTCGTGGCAGGAGATGTTCCCTGGAGCCCCAGCCGTAGACGTGGACCGGTGAAGCTGCAAGCAAGCTGAGGAGCAACGTCATGGATGTCAATAAGACGTGAGTCTCAGCCCTGGATCTGCCCCCGCCTGAAATCCAGAGGTATTTGAATATAGAGTGAAGTCCTCACCCAACTGGTGTTAATAGAAATGCTCTGACTTGTGAGGGGAAGGGGGTTTGCCCGTGCTTTTTTTAATTCAGCGGGGAGAAGAAGAGGGCCTGGCTTCACTCTTTGGAGCTGGCCATCACCGTCTGGTGGTATCTCCAGTATAAATGTCTGCTGGGACCCTGGTTTGGTGCTTAGCTGTTCAGACCAGTAAGACTTTTCCTGAGCTAGGCCTGGCAAAAATAAAGATATTTGGATTTGGTTGTTAGTAAATACAATATGGCTTTTGGGTTTTGTATACAAATGTTTTTATTCAATGGGCAATAATACTGTATAGGTGACCTAGTGGTGGATTAAAAAAAAACCAAACACACCATGAAATAGCTTCACAGAAAAAGCCACGGGTGTGTTAAGAACATTTTGGTTTTGTTTTCCCTATTGCAAGCCTCTTCATGTTTCTAAGACGTCTGCAATGGGCTTTTAGCCTCTGCTTGGGTTACAGCAGCGCACCCGATGTGAACCACCGGTGCAGACGTGCTGCCGCTCAACACAGGATGGCTGGAGCAGCAAATACCCGCTGAAAATGCAGGGTATGGAGAGCAAGGAGGGAAATGAGGGTGTGTGAGGCAGGTTGTGAAGTGTAAAGAGTCCAACGATAGTTTTTCTCGTTGTGTTTGTTTATCTTTGCTTGGGGGGGTGAGTTAGAGAGGAGGCAAATTTCAACTACCACCAGAAAGCAAGGTGGTGCCAGGCAGGTGGTACCAGAAATGGTGCGGAGTCACCTACGCTCCTGCAGGCAAGGATGCCAGTAATTAGCAGGCAGCAGCAGCGTATTGTCTGGAATGAGGCTGCCCTGCCTCCCGGGCTGGTGCCCAGGTACGCAAACAGGCGCAGGGGCCACCTCACCCTCCCGGGTACTTGCCCACAAACCTCGGGCCGGGCTGCCCAATTCTCCAATTCGGCAGGAGCCAACACCCACGGAAGGCAGCAGGAGGCTGGCTCAAGGAAGGGATGTTATTTTGCTTTTTAGTTACCAAGTATTGCATCTAATTGAACCTGCTGCAGGGGAGAAAGGCTGACCTTAAGCTGATAATTCCTTGTTTAGATGTGACTTAAAATAACTGGCTTTGGGGAGCAGCAGTGCCTCCACTGATCCCAGTGAGAATTGTCCTCCTGCCAACACCGGCTGCAGGTCCCAGAATTACCACTGAGAATGACATCAAAGCCCCACTATCCCACCTTTTCCATCACCAAGGACTCGATGAACACCACTAGCAGGAACTGCTGTGAGCCACCAAGAGCTGGAAAATGGGGTTCGGTTTGTCTCATTTCAGCACAAGTGGTCAGCCACCAGTTAGCCCAGCTAAGGGGCAGGGAATGCAGCCGTTGAGACATGGTCATTAAACCTGTCATGAAGAGGAGCTATTACCACAATTAGTGCTGACGAGATAGGATACAGATGCATGAACTTCCCATTTTTTCTAAAATACATCCGGCTTTCTGTAGATAACCCCTTGTTTGTCAGTTCAGGACATCCGTAACTAGCTCTTACTGTCACATTTTGAAATTTTAGCTCATGATGGAAAAAATAAAAGCTCGTAGGTGGAGGTGTCACTAAAAGCAAGTGATGAATCCTGACAGTGTCAGCATTTTGGATGGTGTGAACACATCTCCGTGCACTCAAGAGCTAGTAATCGGTATCCTTGTTACTCATCATCACGTGTCTAACCATAACTATGTTTTTAGTTACATGGCAGCAGAAGTATGCATGTTGTTTTTGAAGTATGAAAAGGCATTTTGCTTGTGGCTGGAGTCTCCCGTGCTAATTTGCCAGCCTCTAAACTTTGATCCTAGTCCAGTGCAACTGGTGTAAGATCGAGGGCTGCGTTCCACCTACCACAACAAGCCGTGAAGAGGAAGAGAAAGGTGATGGAGAGCAGGGGTTACGGCAGCTGAGTCAGAGCATGTGAGTTACGTCCTGGCAACAGCCTGCTCCAGATGAAGTTGTTCACGAGGGCTACAGTTCTTGCAGGAAGGGAAAAATCAGAATTTTCAGGGAACCCAAATGTTTAGTTCACCAGGAGGGTTGCCTGTGTTGGCCTCTCCTTCCTCAGCACCCGTTTTGTTGTGCTCTTTTAAAAGAGCTGTTGTTGAAATATAACACCCTCTTCTTGACATGCCAGGGGCAGTTCTCCTGCCTTCGTGTCCAGCTGGGCACAGCTGGGCTGCTCCACAGCCAGCACTTCAAAATGACTTCTTTGGGGCTTATGTTAGCCAATCCCCATGATATCATAGCTTCTATATATTTCCTAAATCAAGAACTGGGTTCTGTAGGCACTAAGTGTCTCTTGAAAGCCACATTTCAGAAAATCTGAAAAATGCTAATAACAAATCTAAGATTGCATCCTTTCCATTCTGGATTCTGAGCCTGTCCAGATTTCAGGCTTTCTTTATACAAGCACTTATGTCTTGTTTGCCAGGGTTTTTTTAGATGGAGAGTAGTTTTTCTTTTGTACTTGACTCTGGTAAATGAAACATAAGAAAACCACAGGTTCCCCCAAGGCTGACTGAGGGCAAGAAGCACTTCGGGGGTGATGCTTTTCAGCAGGTTGGGAGATCATTTGGTGCCTTAGAATTAAGAGTGTGGCTACTTAGTATTCCTCCAGGGAACAGATACTACTAGATATCATATCATACTTTTAAATAAGGTTGATGGGATGTAGTGTGTTCCACACCGCATGATTCTTTGTATATTTGCAGAATAGTACTTGTGAATTTCTAGAATCAAACTGCAAGCTGGATTTTTTTTCTTGCTTAAAAAATAACTGCTTTTTTCATGGAGTAATGACTATGATGTTGATCATTACCTTCAGTGCTGTGTACTGAGGAGGAGATGGATAGAGTAACAAAACAGTATAAAGGGCTACATGAATTGGTGTTGCAAACTGTTAAAGATAGAAATAAAGATGGATCAGTTAAGCATCTTTTTGTCCAGGAGTTATGTTCTTTGAGATAGTCAGAGGAAACTTAATATTGCTATAAAATCTCTTATCCCTTGCACAAGAACAATAAGAAGGTAATAAGGAGAGCTTAAAGGTTTTATAATAAGTTTCTTAATAAATGTTAGTTCTCAATGGTTTGTATCATGCTTTCTTTGCCTCGGCAGGAACAAAGTAAATGAAACCTAATGACGTTTCTTCCAGCTGATCATATCCTACAGGCATCCTTATTTCACACATTGATTAGATATTCCACAATATACTTTGAGTAACTACATTCATTATTCACTATTGACATCACTGTTAATTAGAGTATCACCAGAGCAGCCTGTTGTCTATTACAGACTTAAAATCTTGAAAAAAATAATGCTCTAATTTATTCTAAGAATACCATACGCTGAACTAGCCCCATCGTTTGCAGATATTTCTGACACATCAGCACACTACAAAACTAATTGCTCTTATTGCTTTAACTTAAGAGGTGAAATAGAACTTTAGGTGTATAATGCCTCAATATTTATCAGGTGCAAGATTTTACATCTCTGCATATTTTCAATAAATTAACGAAACTTTTATTTAGGCCTCCAGAAAACATGGTTCATTTCTACTTGTTTACATAAGAGGCATTTATTGCCAAACCCTCCCATGGTAAACAGCAACACCTTGCTACAAGCAAAAACAAAGCTGTTGCCTGTGTTAACATCCCATTCTGGAAGAAAAGGGGTCTGACTCAGTGCATGCAGTTGAGCTCTCAGAACTGTCTCCCAGGTGCAAAACAGGTTATGTGAGAACATGACCTCGGTGAGCTGTGCTAATGACGATGACTTAAAATTCCAGGGTTTTGTCTCAACTAGAGAAATAGATGAGACACAATGCCTTTAAAACCAACCCAAGTAGCACTAAAACGATGTGCAGATACAGTTTAAAAAATGTGCAGTGAGTAACTAGGTGATGAACAGCTAAAGTATGTCCATTTTTTCCCAAGCTGGCATGAGCACGAAAGCTTACTATATTAACACCCCCCGTTTATGTTTATAGGAGCTCTGTGAATACCTGGGCCGTCGTGTCGTCGGCTGACAGCTGGCTCACGAGAACACAACGGTCCTTGTCCACACCGAGTACTGAGCATGCTATGCCTTTCCTATGCTTAACTGATTAGCAAAGACTACCCCAAAATGTATTTTGTGAGTTATTTTTGGTTATATAGTTTGAGAGGATAAATTCACACTCGTTACCGTCTTGCCAAAGGTAATGGCTATCTGGACTGGGGCTAGAACTTCTTGGCACGGGCTGTCTCCAGAAAGGTCCAGCATACAGAGTCCAGGAGGAAACACTGCTCATATTCAAGCTGGATCACTCTTTCAGGATTTAAGACTTCTTTGAATTATGATGTTCTCCTGCAAATGTAATAGTTTTGCTCTCCTGAAGGAGAGATTTAGGGGAACATTCCCTTAAAAAGATGCACTGCACATACAAAGTATTTGTTGTCTCCGATTTTTATAGACATTTGCATATATTCTACTTTCATTTCTTAGAAATATCAGAGGAGAGGAGAGGTACAGAAGGCAGTGTTTTGGAGACACGTGTATGATCCATTAGCTGGCGAAGCAAACATTTTGCAGTGGTGCAGACGAGGGCATGCAGATGTCCTCTTTATGTGCTGTGAAGCAAGTGTGGTTACAGTCCTCCTCACGCATGAGCTGTCTTCCTTAATCTTAATCCTTCTAATCCCTAGACCTTTCCTGTGTCAGGTGAGGATGAATGCTCCATGTGCTCCCAGATATTACTGGCCTATTTTCCCTAAACCCAAACCACCGCGTATCTGAACTCGAGAGTGCTGTTTCACTTTAATCGTCAAAGAGATCACACTGTCTTCAGATATTTATGCCGTTTTATATTTACTTCAGATTAATGCCAAGATGTAGGAGGATTTTAAAATCATATTTTCATTATTGCACCTCCAGCTATGAATTCTTGAATGAGACCTTTCTCTTAAATCCTCCTGTCTTTATTCTCTGCATATTTTCTGATTTTACTTGTTATTGCGAGTGCTAAGTTCTATATGCTTTCTTAAGCTTTCTACATGCCTTCTGTGCTTTCTAAAATTATTTCTAACATGCTTTTATAATATAAAATAGAACGTTAGCGTGTATTTAAGTACGTTAGTATTTTATCTAGAATTTATTTTTCTGTGTTTTAAAACCAGTGATCCCTTTGTCTGGTATTGCAGTAAGATAGCCTTAAAATGTACTGACTTTTGCAGTTACCCTTTAGTAGGTATATAAAATCTAGCTGCTAGCAAAGTTCGGTTTCATTGCCTACTGTTTCTGAGACCAGATTTTCGATATCTAAGTAATTGCCAGGCAGCAAAGGAACATGTCCACCAGTCAAAACTTCAATAAACCTTCTCTTACCATTACTGAGGAGTAACTTGAAGAGCGAAGGTTCCCTTAAGCAGTAGGTTGTATGGATTGTCTGATGCCATCAGAAAGGAGCAATGTAAATGTATAACTGAGCAGATCTGACATTCTGCTCAGCATTGCCCAGAAGAACCCATGGATGTATAAGCCCCTGAATAATCCCTGTTTTTACACGTGTATAAATGTCATAAATGAGGCTTTAAGGAAACAGTTAACTTTTTTCCCCCTCCCATCCGCTACCAGCCTGTCTCAGGTCTATGACTCCTCTGCGGTGGAGCTGCAGTGTCCCCGGAGTGCTCTACAGAAGCGTGATGGACAGACTGCACTAAACACAACAAGCCCTTGCCTTGCAGGTGTGAAGCAGCAGACGCCTGGCAGTGGCGAGCACGGCCTGCCAAATCGGACACCTCTGAGACATCCATCACTTTTTGAAGGATGCACGATTTCAGCTTAGTGAAACCAGTGGGATGGCTTCCTTTCCATAGCTCCGGAGGGGGAAAGGAGTCGGTCCCTCCTGTACAAAGCACACTGAAAGCCGGTCTTTTGAAGTGTCACAGTTCTATCAAAGCACCGCTGTACCGCACTACAAAGGAAATCCAAGCGTGTTCAATGAACTTAATTTTTGCGGGCTAAATTTCATGGGTATTAAAATGATTGATTTGTTATGCCAAAACTAAATCAGATGCAGGTGTTAGGATTCAAAATCAATTTAATATATGAATTCATAAAATGCAGTTTGAATAATCAGACTCTGAGTGTATTGATCAGCAGCACCTTGGTGTCTGTGAGTTACAAACCGTTTGAATTTTACACATCAGATGTGGGACTTATTACAATGGCTTTCTTCTTCAAAATATATACTATACTTTTTGTTCTTTCACATCACAGGACAGACAGCACAACTACCTGTTTGTATACAGAAGTCGCCTTTGTTTTTTTCCAGGACTAACTTCTCTGTAGTTAGAGGCTCATCTTCTGATGAACCTCCACTGTATGCACCCATTGCTTCAACGATTTCACAGCTTGCTTTCTAAATCCTTTCACTCCTACCTTTATAATTCTGTATTAATTTCTAGCATAACCAAGTTCAGTGTAAATTAATTCAGTACTGTTACACTTAGTCGCAACCTTGCATCTGAAATTTTGTCTGCTCTTCTTTATTTATGTCTACCTAATACCCCAGAGAAAGAAAATGCATTCATTTTGCCCTCTTTCTGCTTCTCGGCCTGGAACTTTTTCCTGTTGGTTGGGATTCTCAGATTTAAATATTGGAAGTAATGTTATACAAATATGATGGGGTACTAGTGAATTATTTCATTAAATTGTTAAACAGCCAAGACAAAAAAAGGACATTGCAAAAGTGAGGGAGAATTTCCATCATGAATGCGGTTTGCACAGGAGACGGGTAAATCGGGGACCTTTTCCCAGAACATCTCGGGTACATTTGGGACCTGATTAAGTCGTGGTGTTTCCCAAACTGCCAAGTACTTGGTAGTTTATCTAATTTTTCTCAAATAACCCTAAGCATCTGACTTGCACAACAGCCTGAATTTAAGCTTCTGTTTTGGAAACCCTGGGCCATGTTTGTTTCCTGGTCGAAGTCTTAGACTGTAAAATGGTTTTGTTTTATGTGAACATTGCACAGTAGTTGACTGAACAAAACCCATCCAATAAAAGCAAAATGTCAGTAGCCTTTGCAGTGTTCACCTGCTACAGCAGGAAAGTGCTCTTGGATTGTTTTAGCCACTCGCTGTCACATTACAGGGTTTATAACTACCCACCCTGTCTGTAACAGCACTTCTTGGTTTTAAACTCAAAGAGGGGAGATTTAGATTAGGTATTACGAAGAAATTCTTTCCTGTGAGGCTGGTGAGACACTGGAACAGGTTGCCCCGAGAAGCTGTGGATGCCCCATCCCTGGA
>JAOXJM010000052.1:19993605-20036419 GCA_026413425.1 Tringa solitaria | reverse complement strand
GCCTCCTTTTCTCCAGGCTGAATAACCCTAGTTCCCTCAGCCTCTCCTCATAAGGTCAGACCGTTGCAGCCATGCAGTCCTGTTCTCCTACATCTTTCTTTAGCAACGGCTGTTTAATAACTGTAGCAAGCCCTGTGTGGTCAGGTGGAGCTGTTGAGGTAGATACCGCTGTTGGGTTTGTTTCCAGTGGGTGGTGGTAACCCATGGGCTGGTGCACCCAGCATTGTTTTCCTGCCTGTTGCAAGCAGATGTTCTTTCGGATGGAGCTGCGGACCTGTACCCAACTTGGCTCAATAGAAACAGTCCCATTTTGGAACAGGGTTTTGGATCTGCCTGGTGAAGGGTTCTGTGGGTGTTTGAGGCATGTGAAGGCCTCAAACTTGCCCTAGAAGTGATGCTGAGACCCAGGCAGCAGCCTCGAGAAGGGTGACATGAAGGAGCAGGGAGGCCGGAAAACAAGCAAGCAGGGAACAAGGACAGCATTTGCACTTGTGTGGAAACCACTGGGCCTGGGCTAGAGGGAACCACCAGGATGGTTTGGAGGAAGCTGGGCCCTGGGGAGAGGCACAGGTCCCACCGGCAGCCCCGGGGCAGCAGCTCTCTGGGTTGTCAGAGGTGGTGGAGAGGAGAGGCTTGCTGCAGAGAGCAGCAGGGAGGGTGAGCTGGGGACCTGAGGTGAGTCCTTGAGCTCACTCTGCTGTCATTTCCATTTCATGAAAACGTGCTGAGCATCAGCCCTTCTCTAGGGACCTGAGGCATCCATTTACACCATTCTCAGGGCTTGTTGGGGTTTCCGTCCTCTCCCTTTCAAGAAACGTGTGAAACCACTTTGCTGTAGCTGTGAGGAACATCTGTTTTCAAATATAACTATGTTTTAAATCCGTATTGCAAACCAGATCTTCCGCTTAGATGGCTGTACATCTCAGATTCTTTCCTTGGGGCTGTTCGTTGTCTCAGGCTCCACCTCGCTTTGTCGTCAAGGGAGTTCCCTTGTGAAGCATAAGCTGTTGCCTCTGTGTACTTCTGGTTTTCATTTCTGTTTTTATATTGATGAGTACATGAATATTTATAAATGAATACTAGTAATTTGGTTTTTTGAGATCTTTTTGTAGAAGAAAAGCTCGCTTGCTGAATGCTAGCAAAGAAATGTTTTCACTGGCAGCTCTAACAGCAAACTCCAGATGTGGTAAAAAAACCAGCTTCCTTAGGGTTGAAAATGTTGCTTTTAAAGTCCAGATATAAACTAGTAGAGGCTAATTTATGATACAGTTAAAATTCTGTGTTATGGGTTTTCTTATACTGTCTTGAGGTCTTGGATTGTTACTTTTTGTAGTGAATTTATCAGACAACACATGAAGGTACTTAGTTATTTTGTCCAATAAAGCCTAACCCAGTAAATAAACTTTTTATCCTTTCTATGAATGTTAACAAATCAGTTTCTTTTTGCAAGATTCACTTTTAAGAGAAATATAATGTATGTTCCTGCAACTATAAATTGTTGACAGAAATGCTTTTTAGTAAGGGTATCTTGGAATCTCTGGGTTTGAGTTTGGTTTTGGTTAATTAGTACGTGTGAAATCATGGAAGTCAAGAAATGAGGCAGTGAGCACCCTGGGTACTTAACTCAAGCAGCAAATAGTCAATCCACTGAAACTGTTTCCTGGAAAAGATTATCTGTGTAACAACTGAATAGCTGTGTAAATAATAATGTTTGCAGACAGGTAATGGGTATGAAATGTTTACATTTGCTACATATTTTAAATGTGATTTGCTAGCAGAGGTTTTTAAGTAAGACTTCTTTCTGCAGAGAGCAATAAATAAAAGCTTGATGTATTGGAGAGCAAAGTCAATAAATGCAATGATTACTGTTTTATGTAGTCTTTTTATAAAGTGTCCAGGAAGATTTATTACTCAGGCTGAAATGTAGTCTCTGCATAGATAGATATACAAAGATAGGTACGTTGTTCTACCCCAAATGGTGGAACCAGTGTTACATTAAAGACACTGGGGAGTTAAGAGTTTGTCAGAGAGACAAGTAGCCTGAGCTGCTGAATTTAACTAATGCTCTTCCAGCCACCTTGATTGTACCGGCCTTGAGCACGATCCACGACTATGTTGTGTGTTACAGTTGGCTTTATTTTAACTTAGCTATAGTGGGCCTAGTTTCTCTGAGGTTATACAGTGCAGTATCAGATGAGCAAAATGTTTTATTTATTAATAATAAAAGTGAAAGAACGGAGCACATGTGTTATAATTGCCATATTTAATGGGGACTTTCCATTCTTAGATTTCAGGCAGTTGGCTGTGACAGCTCCTGTTGAGCAAAACTGGGACGGATACATCGTGTATCGGCTGTTGTACCTGTACCTGCCACGATGAGAGGTTGCATAAGGTTTCTTTTTCTTGTTAATTCATGCTTTTTTTTTTTTTGTAGCGTAATTACTATAAGCAGGTCAATTAGTGAACACATTCCTTTAAGGATTCTTTTTTTTTTTTCTCATTGAACAAAAGTCTTCTTCTAAAACTAACGGGTATAACAGTATTAGTATAAGTAGTATATCAGGCCAAATCGCTGATTATGTATTAAACAGGATCAGTCCTGGAAACTGCCGGTTTACTTCTCCAGACTCATGAATGAGTGTGCTGGTTGCTTCTTCTCTTTGCTGTTGAAAAAAATGTACAACTTTTTACTTGTAGTCTTACTCTTTCCTATTTGGTGACTGCTTAACAAAACAATTATATGTAAGCTGAAGAGCTATTGTGTGTGTGCAGAAGCATTTACTTCCATGGTTTTTTGTAAGTTGTATTCTTGTGTAAATTAGTAGTTCTTCCCTCCAGGATTTAATCTGCCAACATTTCCTGCATCACTAGTCAGGATCTGAACACTGATTCCTCAAAAACCCCATCAAGATTATGTGAAACCAGAATGGATTCATGTTCTGTAAGAACCTGAGTGTTTACACATAATCTACAGACCAAACAGCCAAGTTAAAATATTTTCAGGTGTCGTTTATCTTTATTTGTCAGTGATTAAACAGGAGTTACCTAAGAACAAAATCCCAGTATTGTAAAGGCAGTAGACTTTCTTGCAGTGTCATAGTCTAAATAATACTTACGAAAACTGCTTAGGATCCTGTTGCCCTCTGCTTTCCATTCCCTGCCCCAAAATGTTGGGTTTACTTGCCCTCTTTTTATGGTCAAATAGAGTCATGTACTTCCACAAACTATGAGGTGACCACAAACTCTGTTTCAATGACATGTTAAAGCCCCAGTGTAGTATTTCACTGAGTTCTTTCAGATTTTTCTTTTTTTGGTACTTCTTAGAAGGCGGACTGTTAAACAGGAAACATTCCATCCTTTTCAAGCCTTTCAAATTTGATATAACCTTGAAAATTTCCCTAAAACTTTTAAGAGTAGCTCTTCAAAATTATTACTAATTAGTATTTCCATTTTGAATTTTTAAAGTACCATACATTAAAGTTTCAAAATAGCAATTGTTAAAGAGAAAAATACACTTGCAGACATTTTATCTTAGTGAAAAATCGGGGTGAGGATTTGGGGGTTAAAAGACTTTTCATTTAAACACCTCTCTTCCCCCCCAAAAAAAACAACACCAAAAAACTCCCCCAAAAACCAACCCCAAAGCAACAAACCCAACACAAAACATACTGTCAAGTTCAGATGTGTTGAGTTTTGCTTGCAGTAAAAGATAATTGTGTTACTGCTAGCACTCCAGACTCAAGTTAGGGGTAAATTTTGCTCCTACAGTGTCATCAAAATAATTTTTGTTGTTGAATGCTTAGCAATCCGTTTAGTTGACTTTGATGTTCTTCTGCTGGGAATGGCAGTGATAAATCTGTTGGATGTGAAGGCATTTTAAACTGCATCTCTTTTGCTTACCTGTAATTTTTCTCTTCAGCAACATAGCAAAAAAAAAAAAAAATTAAATGAGTTAAAGATGCATCTTATGTTCTTCTGTTATACAAGGAAAGAAATGGAGCCTTTACATCGCCACCAAGGAACTTCCTTTGTGTTGAAGCTCAGCTCTCTTTAGAACCATCACCCTACAAAGATAATGGAACTTATGCTTTTAATGAGAATACAAGAATATATTTCTATTGCTTGTTCAAAAATAGACCGCACTTTTTCAACTCCCAATTGTGATGGTAATTACAATTAGTTGCAGGCATAAATGCTCTGTAAATATCAGAGTCTGAAATCAGTTGCTAAATTGTTAAGACACTGGCATAGAAGCACTCTTTTGCTAAAGTTTGCTATCTGCCAAATTGTTAGATGCTGGCATAGGAGAACTCTCTTTTGCTGAAGTCTGCTATCTCCTAATTAGAAGATTTTAAAGAAAGAAAGATGGAGTCTTATTTGGCCTTTGAGGCAAAAAACTGTGTTTGCAAAAGATACTTTATTTTATCCTTAAAAAAAAAAAAAAAACAGTTTAAGTGAAAAAATATTTTTTAATGTTAATTTTTAAGAGAAATTGTTTGAAATAGATGAATTGTAATGGTCTCACTTTACTGAAGCTGAAATAATTAGTAATTTACTCAGGGTAACAGATGTACATCAGAGCAGAGTTCTAGATATGGACACCTACTTTTCTGAATCAGGGTGGCATTCCAAAATATTTCCCCTTAACCTGTCCTGTTGGAGAGTTCCTTAGAGCCTTTCTTGTAGTGCAGCCCTTATGAAATGGTGGGCACAGTACAATTCATGATTTGCAATTCAAAGCAAATGTTTCCAGGTTTGGGGTATATGTGCAAGTCTTTAATTAAGCCAGAAGAGAGCGCTTGACGTGAGACCTTGGTGTGGTTGTTTTAGAGATGGTGGAAAAGGTTGCTCCCTCCTTCTGAGGTAGGAATGAAGCTGTCTGCTGCTGCAAAATCAAATGGGAAGCTGCTGTTTTAGGAGTGCTCAGTGCCTCTCTAACCAAGGAAAGTTGTGAATATGTTTGGACAGGCTCAGTTGTTTGTCACACAAGGAACTTCTTTGGAGAACAATTTTCCAAAAGGTATCAGTTGCTTTCATTTTTGCTTGTAAGAGTGTTTGGTTAAATCCTGTTTCTCTTATTGTCCTGGTTTCAGGTGGGAAAGGTTTTATTTCTAGTGGTGGCTGTGTTTTCAGATTTGGTATGACAGGAATATCAGTAATGCATATTGTTTTAGTTGTCGCTAGGTGATGTTCATACTTTTCAAGGACTCTCTTCAGCTTCCCATAGAAGCTGAGAAGGAGCATAGACAGAACAACGGGATGGGCAATGGGGATATTCTGTACCATAGTCGACATGTCGGTATAGAAGTGGAGGTTGGCTGGCGGGGGCGCAGAATCTGTGATCTCTCCTTGGGAAGGTACCAGTTCACTGGGTGGTGAGAGTGACTTGTCATTTATTATTATTTTCCTTTTTTTTTTTATTGTTCTATTAAGCTATCTTTCCTTTCTTTCCTTCAACCCACAAGTGTTTTGGTTTTTTTTATTTTCCCTCTTCCCAGGGAAGAACTGCTCAGGCGGCTCTGTGGTCCTGGCTGCTGGCTGGGGTTAAACCACAACAACTGTGTAGGCATAGAGAGATTCTCCAGCTTTATAAGGAGAAAAAAATAAGCGTCACCCCTTGAATTGGGCCAGACAAAATTATAGTACAATGTATAACTTTTGAAAAAGGTAAAGTTCTGTTGTGTGCACTCTGGATTCAGCTTTAAAACATCATGTTCTGTGCTGCTATCAACAACGGCATATTTTTTCTGGACTGCAGTAGCTTATTGGCTGGCACATGATTATTTCCATTAAGTATCCTTCAATGACAACCTAAGAACATAAGTCTCTTCAAACGATTACTGAATTTGCCCTTTAGCCTATTTAGGTGTTTTTATTTTTTTACTTGTCATCGCTTTTTGCCTTTGATCTGAAAATTAAATATATAAGCTTCCATTTTTTTTATTTAGGTTTTAAATCCCTTTCCCCCTCTGCTGCTTCATCCAGTAAGTCCCTCCTGTGCAGAGCTCCTGTGCTTTATTTGGGTGTGTGTCTCTGGGTGCTTTGCTGAATAGACCTTGGCATTGCTGGGTTCCTTGGAACCGCCTGTAATGGTGCAGGGTTAACGATGAGGTTACAGCGACTTGTTAGGGAAGAAGTTGACGTTGAAATATTTTTGCTTGGAGTTTTAAGAAACTGTACAGTTTAGAGAAAGATGGGATTAGTCTCATCCTACAAATGAAGGATGTTGGCTTGATCTGTTACCAAAAGGTTCTACAAATTGAAAATTCATGAAGCAAGGTTTCATTTCCACAATTACTGAACGATCTTACATGATTTAAACATTACTTTTTCAACTGAAATTTCTTTTCATTAGAGTTTTCAAAGAGTCAATACATGTAAGGCATCAGCAAAGAATAATATGGTATTGGCACTGTATCTTACAAATGAAAATTTACTTAATTTAGGAAGAATTATCGAAGTTGTGCATCTTATGTATACATCATTTGTATTGTTTACTGGTGTTGCTTTTAATACAGTTATATCAATCCATTTGAAAAGTTAACTGAGTGAAGTATATTTATAATTCATTTTGCTTTTATGTGCGAAGCATGGATTTTTATAACTGGTAGCTCATTCACCCTTGCAGAAATGAGTCTTCTGCCATTATAAAAAGTGATCGTGTTTTCTTTAATGATTTTAATTCCTTTGTTGATTTTATTTTTTAAAATCTTTTAGATACATGGCATAGTATCTTGCCTCCACAGGAGAATACATTAGAAAGTTGCATCATTATGTTATTGAGATATGATAAATGATGCTTTAAAAGAAGTCCAAGTGAATATCCTGGCATCAGTAGGGACCCTGGAAAGAGTTACGTATCTCTTCATAGTGGATGTTTCGAAGGGATGTTTTGAAGCCATTTTCCAGTGTTTAGCAAATATTAGTTAACTTATTGTCATGTTTATTTATATAACAAGTGTGCCCATTGCATACCAGTACCGAGGCTGAAATCACAGGACTGATGCAGAGTCCCTAGGAATGAAAGAGCCAGCAAAGTTCTGTTGCATACAGGACCTTCAGGTGACAGCTTCCTTTGCTTATGCAGGTGTCCTGGGCTGTGTGATGTTTGTAAAGCGTTTCAGCATTTTCAGGGTTCCCACCTATAGAGCGGTGGTGTTACTTGTGTTCTCAGGGCTTGTGTTTGTGTTGATGATTTACACTCTCAAAGGTCATGGGGATTGCTGGTGAAGATACACATGTAGCTATTCTGATGGGGTTGGAGAGAATATTTTAAATTGTATAATCACTTAATATTTTCAGATGACAACATGTGAATGGTATGCATTTTATTTAAAAATGGTCCTGAATTCTTTAGGTTCTGTGTTTGTGTTGTGTGGTGTCCAGAGAAATAAAAATATGAAGTACTGCAGTCTGTTAAGTGGGAAGGGAAGAGTTTTTGCTCATGTACCTGTGTCTTGCTTTGTTTGTGTTAGAGGTTGAGACTTTTAGCCTAATTTCTGCATAAAAAGAGCTACTTCCACATAGGTTGTAATAATATGTTTGAAAATAAACCCTCTGCCAACAACTATAGAGTTTACCACTAATGTTTTCTTTTCTCTTTTCAGATCTTTCTGGATCCCTGTCTAATTGATCCATGTTTCCGAACTCTCCCTTTTAACCTTCGCAAGCAGCAAAAATGAAGTTGAAGCATAACATCAACCCTGTTCTTCTACAGTTTATAAACTTTATAATCTTGGTGTACTCCTTTGTAACGTACATTCCGTGGTACATATTTTCAGGATCAAGGCAGGCTATAGCAAAAGCCAAGCAGGTTAAAGCTAGACCTGTGAATAACAAGCCTGGGGGTGCGTACAGATCTGTTAACAGTCTACATTGCTTAGCTTCGGTTTTATATCCTGGGTGTGATACACTCGACAAAGTTTTTAAATATGCTAAAACTAAATTTAAGGACAAAAAACTCTTGGGAACACGTGAAATCCTAAAAGAGGAAGATGAAATCCAGCCATCAGGAAAAGTTTTTAAAAAGGTAGGCCTTTTTGCAGTCTGTCTTCAGGATGTTTTTTTCCAAAGGGTGTTTACTTTCTTTTGCAACATTTCTAGTCTGGTAAAGCAAATTGCGGAGAAAAAAGAACTTTCTCTACTTAGATTAAGTAGTCGTGGAAAGAGTTAAATTAAGTAATTCCCCATCTTTCATTACTTGGCATTTAAAACAAATCTAAACCTTCTTTTTGCGTTCTTGAGTAGATATCCTTTCGCATGGTTTCAGCCAAAGAAAAAATACAAATATGTTTTAGGTATTTGTTTTTAATATTTAGCTAATGATGTAACCGACTTTAAAGATTTCCTTTTAGGTGAATTAAAAAAAAGTTTCCCTTTATTATTTTCAACTATAATCAGATTAATATAGAGAAATTACTGGATGCCCATACTTTCATGTGCCTTTCCACGAAACTTAACTATAAATTAAGGATTTACTGTTTTGCCCTGTGAATTCAGGGCTTAAATGAAATCTTTGTTTTTGAAAAAGGATTGCAGAGACTTTAATAGGAAGACGGTCGGTTGGTTGATTGCTTTTGTCTTTCCGTCTCCTTTAGGGTGAACTCTTCCTCTGCTAATCTGTTATCAGTATGGGGAGAGATGTAATTTCAATATAAAACTCGATTGTTTCAAGGGACTGACTTTTTATAGTTTTATAAGTTCAGAACTGTGTTGTCAGTTCCTACTTTGTATTTATTCAGAGATATTTAAAAATGCAATTTTGCCTGAAGAAGCAAGTCAATATACTTTTAACAAGATACATTATTTGTGTGAATATATGTGTAAAAGTTCTACGCTTCTGTATTAGAAGTTGTTAACTACATGCTATAAAGACAATTTTTAGTTAAGATTAGTTTTCCTGCAGAAGAAAAAATTATCTCTTTATATAATAAAGGATTCCTTAAATACTGCTAATTTTAATTCTGATAACAGGAGTAAAATGTTTAAAGTAGAGTTTGGTTACTATCACAATACGTGGCAAAGTTTAGTTCTGTTAAAATCTTTATAGAAGCTTTAATTGTTAGTGAAACTTCTTCCCAGCTATGGAGTTCATTTTTCCAGTATGAAGGAAATGCTGGGAGAAATGAGTACATATAATCCTCCTTGATGCAAGTTTTGCTGCCTGATTGCCCTATAAAGAAACAGAAGGTTCATGTTGTACAAAGTGGGTTTCTGAGCATAAATCAGAATTTTGACTGCCTGTGATCTGTGCTCTGTTTTTCAAACATAATTGGTAATGTAAGGCTTAAGAACTTAGGAGTTTTAGCCTTTTCCATTATGCAAGCACAGTGTTCTGAATATTGGAAAGCTGAAGAATGTTGATGTTGACCTACTTAAATTACTTAGAAACAAGTATTTAGACTTAGAAATTACCTAAGTTAGGTAATTTTGTCTAAGCTTGACACAACAGTTCATTATGGTCCATTGCCATACTTGCCCTCAAATTATTTTGTTCCAAGTTGTGGCATTATCACATAATTCTACTTTTAATTTTTTTTTCCCATTAAGGAATACAATGTTTCTTAATACCCCATAACATGTTTTAGCAAGTGAGGAAAATTGCAAAATTTGGCAAGATTCCTTCTTGATTCTAAATGTCACGGTTCTTTTCCTTTGGTTTTTTTTTTTTTTTTTGTCTTTCATAACATGCATCTCTTTGCTGGGTTCCTTTTAGTAAAGGCAACTTGTTGAGGTTTATTTGGTGCAGCTTTTTGAAAAGGTGAACAACAGTTTTAAGTCTTAAATGTATTGCATATAATTTCTGTACTTTACAGGAGTTGCCAAACTTGTTAAACTGTTTTTTTTTCCCTGTCAGAAATTGAACACAGTAGTGGGAATGATTGTTGTATTTTTCTGAGGTCATCTGCAAGTCAGGGGCAGATCTGAATGTAAATCATGGATCTGTGTACTGAATTCCATTACCTGTTAGAAGATGCAAATTGCACCCTCTGTGCAAATTGCAGTGGGCTAGATTAGTCTAATTAGTCATTCATTAATTAATGGGGTTGATATACATCTCAAAAAAATAAAATATTAAAATTCTGATTCTTAGGAGAACTAAGGGTGCTCACACTTCTAGCTAAAATTATTTAAAGCTAGATACTTGACATCTTTAAGATCAGATACAACATTAATTTATTGAGAGCAATGATATTCCAGATAATCTGTAATTTCTCGAATTTTTAGGTTATGTTGTTCAAAAGACTTATTTATTCCTGTGTAGTTGCCAAAGTAGCAGAAATTCACAGATGATAATGAAATACAAATAATTGCTTCTGCTCACTTTGTTGCATTTTATAATATTTCATATGCAGTTAGTTTAATACATGAATAATGCTAATTTCATAAAATATGTATTTAAGTCAGGATAAAATAATGTTGAAAATACTTCAGAGATTAAGATGTAATTAATTGAAAAAAATGATTTAGGCAGATCTTAAATTCTATGATGCCCAAAAGGTAAACTTTATTCTGCTGGTTATTTTATTTCATCTTAGTTATAGGTTGTATTGTCATGTGCTTCCTTTTATATATGTTGGTATGTGGATTTTGCTGTTTGTGTGTTCGTTTTTTTGCTGGTTTTTTTGTTTGGTTGGTTTTTTTGAGAGAGGGTGTGTGTTTGTTCTGTTTTGAAAACATAACAAAACACAACAAATAAGACATAGTGGGGAAAAGTAAACCTGATTTTGGTAGGGGAAAGTGATGCATCTAAGGCATGGGAGACTTATGTGAAGCAGTGAGCAGGCGGGCAAGCGCTTGGGAATTCAGAATGTAGCTCATGATAGCCGATACTAAAAATGAAGTTGCAGGAGGGTCTTGCCAAGCCGAGTCATTGAGCAGTAAGTGGAGCTTATGATGTTGAAAAAACCAGGGTGCTATGTAGGTAATACCTTTGGCTGGGAGTTTTCAGAAGGGTTCAGTGGCAATCTGGGTTTTCATATGAAAAAGGCTGAAAATGAGCATTTCAAATAACCTCCTTTGTATTGTTTTTAATGTATCTTCTACAAGGAAGCATGTTTAATTCAGGATCATTGTTTTTCAAATTGTAGTTAAGGTTCTTTGAGCCTTATAAGCTACTTTTAAGAAGACATAGAAAGGTAACGAAGTCAGCTTAATGACTCTACATGTGCCTGCAGCTTTTAAAAAAACATTTTATGACGCTAAAAATTTGGATATGGCTGTCCTAAAATCCAGACTAAAAAAATGTTCATTGTGCAGCAAGTGTTTAGTCTTCATGCTTCCCTGGATCTCCAAATGTTAACACAGTACTGATATTTAATAATATTTTCCAATGCATTAAACAGGTAACTCAAATATATTTTTTTTTTAATAACTTGCACTTTAAGTATGTTTAAAAGCTGGTGCACTAGAGGGCAGTATTTTTCTATTTAATGTAGTATTTTGAAGCAAACATTCAGAGGTGCTCTCTCTTCTGATTTAGTGTTTGGTTTTACGTGTCTGTTTAATCAGTTCTCAATGATTGTGACTTCTTGGGCCCTCCTCTTGCAAACTCTCAGACAGTTACTTTCTTTACATGCGTTAGGTAGTTACGTCACAGAAATAAGTTCTGAAAGCTGAAAAATTAAATGCATATAAAAATTTAAAAGATTATGGCATTTAACATCAGTCTTAACAGTTGTTTACTGGAGAAACTGTATATTGGAAAAGATTAGGGAAAGCTACTGAGACAAGGGCCAAAAAGGAGATGGATTTGGAGATGTACTCAAACATAAGGGTGGATGAGAGAAACCATAATCTACTCTATGTCCTGCAAAAGCAGCATATAAATAAATGCAGAAGAAAGGAACGTACGGATGGAGGCAGTGTATTAATATGTGATAGAGAAGGAATAGAGAAAAAATGCTGGGCATGGGGAGGAAGGGAACATGAAAATTTAAATACATGGAAGGCAGTAGGAAAAGTAAAACTCAAAATAGCTGCATTGAAAAATGTCTTCTCTGTTTTCACACATCAGTGTTCTTCAGAAATATTTTTCTATATATAGAAATATAAGTAGCTAACAGTGCTATACCTCCTTTCTGTGGATTTTCTAACCTTTTAAGAAAGGAAAGCACCAATAAAGCCTTCTTTCACTACTTTTTATATAAACTTATTTAAGCAATGAGGATAAACTATTTAAGAGAATAAAAGGAATAAAATCAGAATCACAAGTATTACTCAGAAGATCAGTTTTTGACCTTTTAATGATTTATTATTTCAACTTCAGTGACTTGTGTAATGAATAGTGTAAATTGCCAAAACCTTTTCATTTATGGATTGGCAGACATACCAGAAACAGTAGCAAGAATCTGCTTCTATTTCTTGGCCTAATTATTTGAGAGCAGCATCCTGAAGGCCACGCTGTAGGTAGAGTATAATGGTGGAAAGGGTGTTGCTTGAATCATTTCTGTAAATTGTTTTCAACTGATGAGCTTGTCAGGAATTTCCAAGTCTGACGAAAATACTACGTTTGGAGGAGGGGGAAATGTCCCAAAATGGAATTTAAATTCCGAATTACTGAAATTTGGGTGGACAGGAAGAGATGCAATATTTTATTTGGATGCAATAAATGTTTTCCACACCAGAAATATCTTGGTGTGTCGAAACCAAAAGGAACTTGTAGGTCCTTCTCCTTGGGGGCTGTAGCTGTGAGCACTGGTAGCAGTGAGCCCCCTGCCCCACGGTGCTTACAGCAGTGAAATTCAATGGCATTGTTCTTCTCCAGCAAGGTTTTTGGCTGTGAAACAGCATATTTGACAATGGAGCTGAGTTTCTGTAAATAAAACGGGAAAACTTGAGCAGGTGTTTGTGTGTGAAATGTTTATTTTCTGGTAAAATTGCTATGTGTTGTTATTGCTGGGAAGTATTTTTTTTGGGGGGTGGGGTGATAAATCATATTTACCTATGAAGACATTTGTGAAATTTCCAAGCAGCTGTGTGTGTACCTGTCCTGAGCTGAAAAGTTTTGTCCTGCAAAACAAGTAGGTTAATGAGCAATATGCAATCAGGCGATTCTGGGTACAACTCAGTTGCCCAGTAGTAAACTTCTGCGGTTTGGAAAAGTGTTTTGGTAAATCTGTTAAATTTTATCTTTCTATTAGAAACTGAGAGAGATTTTATTTTGTTAAGGAAGTGGATGTGGAAATGCAGACTCATTAGAAATGTTGTTAAATGCCAAAAAGTTGTTAGATTTTACAGCCCACAGGTTTGAAATGTAGTTAAGGTTGAAAAAAGAAGTCTGGAGAACAGAATGGAGGGAGGAGGGGGAAGTTTGTTTTTCTAGTTGTTTTTTTTAATCATTTGCTTGCATTTATCGCTAATGCTGTGTAGGCAAAGGAAATGTTTGAAATAATGGACTAATAAAAACTCATTTTCAAAACTGCCAAGGTATAATCAGGCAGGTGAGGTATAATAATTTGAGTCTGGATTTTCAATGCAAAACATCTTTGAACTATATCTATATATGAAAATTTCTGGGATGTCATCAAAGGAATAACTGTAACTTAGTGAGAAAATAGTGCTCTAAGGTGCAAGTCCATACATAGAAATCTATGATAGGTAGTGAACTGTAAATTCAAGTCCAATTTCACTGTGCACCAGCTTTCCCATATAGAAGAACAGTGAGATTGCTTAACTTTTTCCACATGACTTTTCAGTACTGAGATTTGCCAGTAATTTCCAGTCCAGTTTTGTGTCCCGCTTTTATTTAGCGGGAAAAAAAAATAAGACAAAAAGATTACTCTTCTTCCCCCTGACATTTGTTTCGGAACAAATGAAGGGAAAGGGATTTCGCAATTTCTGACTCAGGACCCATTGATATACTGCTTTCTGGATTCCAGTTTCCCTGGTTTCTTGGGTTTTTATAAGAACGGTCACTGAAGTATCCTATTTGTATATGTGAATCGCAGCCCAGATATCCAAGAAAGTAATTATAGAGCATGTATTGTACTAGCTAGTGCTTGTCACCCTTTATGTAAAATGAAACAAACCTTTGTAAAAAATCTAAAGGCGTATGTGCCACATAACCATGGCCTTTTAGAGGGCTTCTGATGCTGTGAAGTATGGTGGGAATCATGTGCTTTCCTACTGTGAAAGCAGAAACTGAGGTGATAATAAGCATGGAGATATTGCAGTATTTGTGTTGGAACTTCCATAGACCCAGTAGTTTTTGGCAAGAATATTATTCATTATCTTGAATAAACTACTTTTAGAATTTAAGAAGCTTTTACTTCAAACAGCTGTGATTTCTTCACATGAATAAAGATGTAGTAGAACATGTGTTAAGGATTTTCATTTTCTAAATTGAATTTGTTTTTCTTGTTAGGTCATCCTTGGCAAGTACACCTGGCTTTCATACGAAGATGTATACGTTAAAGCTGTTAATTTTGGAAAAGGCTTAGCAGTGTTGGGTCAGCAACCAAAGACGAACATTGCGATCTTTTGTGAGACGAGGGCCGAGTGGATGATTGCAGCGCAGGCCTGCTTCATGTGCAACTACCAGCGTAAGTCTGCCTCTTTCCTCAAGTACTTATGTCTTTTGGTCTTACAGCACAATCTGAAAACAAACCTTTTTCTTACTTTACACGCTTTATATATAATAAAGTGTATTCGGTGAGTTTAAAACTACAAATGAAAAAATACTGCATAAGGTAGAGACTATGCACTTTGCAGTGTTCTACCTTACTGAGTGGAGACGCGTGTATCTGTTTGCAGCTGGAGTATGTAAGCGTATCTTACTCAATGAATTTGTGAGAGTTTTCTTTTAATCTCAAATCAGTACAGATTCCCAAGTTTCTAAAAACAAACAAACAAATATCACACATCAATTCATTGACTCAGATTCAGGAGTTGACGTCAAACCTTCGTCTGTGCCTGTAAGTTCTGTTTTAACTGAGTATTTTGTCAGCTCTTCAATTTTGATTTTGGTTGTATTGTTATCTCTAAAAAGTGAAAAGGAATGAGTAAGTCCTGAATTTAGTTTGGACAGCTCTTTCAAATTAAAAAGTTGCTTAGTAACTCCTTTACCAAACTGTAAGTTATTCCTTAACTCAAAGCTTAGGCTTAGCCTGAATTTTTTTTTTTAAATATATTTTTCTTCTCTCAGCCTCTTGACTTCCTCATAGCCCATTGCATGTCATTTAATACATCCTAATTTACCCTGAATGCTGATTTGAGACTATGCTCAAGGACAAGCTTGAGCTCTAGTGACCATCTTATAAACCTTAAGACTGTGTTTAGTTTTGGTTGAGCTATTTAAAGTCAGTCTCACTCTGATTCATAGTATCTGGTTTAATCAAACGCTAGTTGGATCCCTAACTGTGGCAATGGGCTGAGACTGCGTTCTCTGACCTGGATGATACTCTGCATTTTCTCATGCAGTGACCATAAGAGAAGTGTCTTTAGGGATCTTCTATCTGATGGCAGTCTTAGTCCCATTCAGTAACTTCCAGTTACCCTTTAGTCTTCTGCTCTTTAATTGTGGAGAGCAGTGACTGTGTTGGGGCAGAGTGGAGTCTGCTCAGGGAGGAGGAGGTGCTTTCTTGGCAGGACAGTATGAGCTGGGCTGTGGTGGAGGTGCCTTTGAGGAGCAGCAGAACAGGTCAGACTGGCTGGAAGTGTCCTTGCACAGCTTCTCAGTGCAGGGCAGAGACAAACGCAAAGTCAGCTCTGCTTTCCTTTCACTTGAGCCATGTAGAGGGCCACAACTGTGTCTGAGGTACATCTCTGCCACGGTGGAAAGCCTGCTGTGTACCTAATCTAGGCTGAGCCCAGGCATAAGGATATGCGTAGGAGCTCTAGGCCTGTTTGTCTTGTTGAGAAACCTATGAAGTGCTGCTCTCAACTTGGTATAGGAATTGTTTTCAGATGTCTGTTTCATCATCACTCCTTAGTATGTCATTCACCTGATGACCGGGTTCTGTGACGTTCTCCTGGGGGCGTTTCTCATTTTCCCACAGGGCACTCCAGAAGCTGCTGTTCCTCACAGGCTTTGGCCTCTTCTCTCCCATGCTGCATTTACCCTCCTTCCATAAGTTATGGGCTGTAAATGCCAGATGTGCAGAAATCCTTGATTTACTAGCTACCAAAACTAAACATGTATTTCAGTTAGAGTTTTTTCAGATTTTGGAAGCAGGCCTAACAAAAAAAAAAACCTTAAATGGTCCCTCTCTGCTCAAAGCATGAGTCTGTTTCAGTTTGAAAAACCATATGTTCATGAGCATATAGCAATTTTCATTTAAATAAGTCTTGAATGTGGGACTGTGTGCTTATTTTATGTGTACCCTTATGTAGTATTATTCCCTTAGTTTTAAGGGTGGAGTCGGTTACAGGATGTACTGCCCTAGCCCATGCCCTTTCAAAATCGACCTGCTTGCCCTGTGTGATGACTGTCCCTGTGGACAGGGAGAGAGTGGGTGTTGTATACTTTGACTTTAGCAAGGCCTTTGACATGGTCTGCCATACTACCTGTGTGTCCAAATTATTTAGATAGAGACTGGATAAGTAGCTGGTAAGATGGATGGAAAATTCATTGGTCCACTGGCTGAAAGGATTGTGACCATCAGGACAGAGTTAGCTGCCAGCCCTTGGGGATTGATGCTGAGTCCAGTGCTGTTTAGTGTCTTTATTGAAGATCTGGATGATAGGACAGTGTAAACGCAGCAGGTCACAGCCCGTAGCAAGTTGGTGGGAACAGCCAGTACCACTGGAGGGCAGGGCTGATGTTTAGAGGGACCTCTTAGCTGGAAAAGTGAACTGTTGGGAGCCTCATGGAGTTCAATGAAGGCAAATTTCCGTGTCCATGCTGGAATAACCTCATGCACCAGTGTAGGCTGGGGGACAACTGGATAGAGAGCGGCTTTGCAGAAGGTGGCCTGAGGGTCCTGGTGGATAGTGAGTCAACCATGAGTATACACTGCCTTCTTGCGGTGAAGGCCAACATCATCCTGGGTAGTAGTAGCATGTGTGTAGCAGGTAGGTCCAGGGAAGCGGTCCCTTCTCCTCCATTTGGATGCTGGTGAGACCACATATAGAGTACTGTGTCCAGTTTTGGGTTTCCTAGTAGAAAAAAAAAGACCTTGACATAATGGAGTGAGTCCAGTGGAGGGCTGCCAAGATGCTGAAGGGGTTGGAGGACGTGACATATGAGAAGAGGCTGATAGAGCAGGGTCTGTTCAGCATTAAGATGAGTGAGTTGAGATCTTGTTGCTGTCTAAAATTGTCTAATGGGAGCTTACAGAGAGGATGAAGCCAGACTCTGTGCAAAGGTGTGTTTTGATAAAACTGAATGCAACAGGCACAAGCTGGAACATGGGAAAATTTTATTAGATACTAGGACAAATGCCCTCATTGTGAGGATGGTTAAATACTAGAACAGGAGCCTAGAATGGTTGTGAAATCTCCATCCTTGGAGATACTTAAAACCGGACTGGCCACAGCCCTGAGCACTCTGCTGTAATGAAATGTTTGTGCAGGTTCCTTCCCAGGTGCCTTCCAACATAAATTCAGTGATACCTGTGGTCCTTTCTTCAGTGAGGGACTGCTACTAACTTGTCTGCCAGAGCAGAGATCTGCACAGGCTGCTCCCAGATGAGATGCCTGTGTTGCTTTTAAACTACATGTTTCATAATACACTGTGTCGGTTCCCTTTTATCGCTTTTGGGATCTGTTAGATTCCTAGTGACTAAATGCAAAGGCTTGTATCAATTATTTTTTCTTTGGAAGTGAAGTGCACTTACAAATCCTAGGAAGATTTCGTAATTTGGGGAGGGAAAAAAAGTCATCTGAGATAGTGGATGGATGTCGTGTGTAGAATGGTATGCATGTGTTTTTGGTTTTGTCGGATTAATGTTTTAAATTCCCTTGTTGAGACGTGCTTCTGCACACTGTCTGACGTGGTATTTAGCATCTAAGCTGTATGTCATCTTACGTGAACTTGGCTGACTTGTGTGTTGGCACATGATGATATTATCATGCAGAATTCACGTAGTCGCCTCTGAATGAATTATAAAATTCAGACGATGTTGAAGAAGTCTGGCAAGACACTGCTAAATGACTTGTATTAGCATTTTTCAGTTTACAGGTTTCACAACAGCCAACTGCTGTGGTAGTGTTGTATCATTCTTTCTGAATGTGAAATGTATTAAATCTGAGGGGATGTGCCCAGAACTGATGCCAAGAGAGCAGGTTCATTTGCTTCCTACGTAGCGTTGGAGAGAATGCCTTTTGTGCTCTGGAATTAAAATGGGGAAAGTAGTTTGTATGTTATGGATTATTCACGCTAACAAGTGGTTTAATGATTAGAAAAACTTGATTGTAAATTTTACATTGTTTGAAGCTATCTAAGTCTTGTATTTGCAGGAGGTAGAGTGGGATTGCTAGTTCAAAAATGGAAAAAAGAGTACTGATACAAAACCATATTTTCTTCCAAAGTGCCTCCTCTTCATCTGTGTGAAGAGCTCTTCACCATTGTGGGCAGATAAAACACCTGAGTGTATAACCAAACAATGAAATAAATAGGAAAGATTGTTTCATTTTTCAGTCATGCTTTCCTGAAGCTTGAGCAGAAGTGGTTTTGTCAGAATTGATTTGGCTGAAGCCTTTAGAGGTACACTTTGCCTTTTTATTTTTGTGTGGTGGATGCTGAAATGCTCAGTTTAACATCTTAGTTACATTGAAATAAATGGCCAACATTATATTTGTTTCTTTAGGACAAGGCTTTGTTTTTGTATATTAGCTGGCAAACTTTGTTGTGTTGAGATCTTCCTTTCTGTCAGAGCAGTACTCCTAGCAGAAATCCAGATATCAAAGACTCACTTTTACTATTGCACGTATTAAAGGTGAGCACAAAAGATAGTCCCTTCTTGGTGTGCCTTCAATAGAAAACTGAGAGAAAAATTATCTAAACTTCGAGGTTTGCCTGAAAAGGTTTTAGGTGCCGATGTAAAGAAGCGAGAATTTCACAGATCAGTCATTGCTCTTTTTTTCCCCCCTCTCTGTGACATCAGTACACCACCATAGAAATGGTATAGCTCTCTTTCTCTTTGCCTCTCTCGTATAGCTCTAAGTTGTCCTTGATGTACGTACTTGCAGATGAGTAATTAACTACATAAATGGTTATTTGAGGGCTCGTGCTTCTCTTCCCGGGTGGTGTGTCGTCGCGGTTGTGCTGGCTGGCTCGGGGAAGCTGGGTTTCTGCGAGCTGTTTATGTAACAGGGGTCACTGCCGTAAGTGGAGAGAGCTCGTGGGAACTAGTAGAGGCACTCTTCTGGACTTTGCTCCCACCAAATTAAAGAAAACACAGTGCATGTGCGTTTGCCCTGCAACAGTTCTGAACTATGATGGACTGTTTTAACAAGGAAAAAAATAAGTAGAGGTCAACTATTTACTTTTCTGTGTAAGAAAACTGCTTTTGAGTTCTTCCCTTGGTATGCTGCATGGGTTTAGTAACTCCCTGGCCTTCAGATCTTACAATACAACAGAGATTGATTTTACTTTACTATGTTCACTGCAGCAAAAATATAGTTACAGCCCTGGCATATAATGGGTTGTCTTGTTTTAATAATTATGTTGTTTAAATATTCAGCTAAGTCCAGACTAAAATACACAAGAAATTCAGATACCTAAGGTGACAAAACTTCGAGCACTGATGTTGTAATTATTAATGATTGTGTTGCTTGCCCTTACAACTTTTTTGAGATGCCATTGTTTAGCATTCTGCTTGGAAAATAGGAAATTATTATTTTTTTGAGAGCAATACCTCTCTTCCTTTTTTAGCTGCCTTTTTCTTTTCCAGTCTCTTCCTGTCTTTTCTGATCCAGTTATCATAAAAATGGCAGGAAATAAAGTAAGATTTGAAAATTGTTAATATGAAATAGTTGTGGTTTAGCACTATTACTGATGAGCTGTCCATAAATACAGAAAACTGTTTCTAATAGTCAATTTCCTAAATATTTTGTTCCCTTGCTATTCTGTATTCTCATGCTGTCAGTTCTCGGTCTAATGTCTGTGATGATGATACCTTTATTATGTTGTTTTAAATAAATGGGAGAACACGGTAGTCACAGGTGTATTACCAAGTGTGAGAATTAATCTGCTAATAACACATATTACAGTGTTATAGTAATTGCTTGTTAGCAGCCAATTGTTAAAGCCTGTAAAGGTTCTGTTACATGCTAGTAGCAGAGCATGTGAATTCTGAAAAGAGAAGTCATGTAAATGGAAGCTGTTTCCTGTGTACAAGAGGACTGTTAAACAGTGTATTAAACTGAGAACAGGTGCCTACTTTTAAAATGCTAAAAACCACGAAGGTATGAGAGTAGTTCTAGAAGATAATTAACATAGTTTAACGGGGTTTTGATACCTCTAGTTAGATCTTGAAAAATAGTTAACAGTCACATAGACAGTGGTTATTCTTTGTTCCTTCTGAGAGTAACTGAAGATTATGCTGTATTTAAATCTGGGTAATGTGTATTTTTTGAAGCACAAAACTATACCACCATTATATTAGTTGACGAACATTTGTTGCCTAATTTAGAGTAGGATAATCTCAGCCCTTTACTGTAAAGTATACTTGAAAGTGTGATGTAGATACTCACCTTTGGCCCACGTTCTGCGTTTCAGTCGTTACTCTGTACGCTACGCTGGGAGGCCCGGCAATAGTACACGGCCTGAATGAGACAGAGGTGACCACCATCATTACCAGTAAGGAATTGATGCAAACAAAATTGAAGGTAAGAAAACTGTTCTTTGTCTGTCTCTTCTCAGTGTATCTGTTCACTATTGTTAAAAGACCTGTTTCCATTGTACGGAACAATGATTTATTGCCTTTCTGTAGGGTAGACGCTTCTTCTAGAATAAGATTTATGTTATCTGTCTTCATGTACAAAAAACCCTGATAGGTAGCCTTCAATGGGATTTAGACTCCGCAATGACTGTGGAGAACAGGATGAGCAATTTCCAGTGTTGAAGACCTGCAGTGCTGCCTGGAACAACACTTTTCCACCCAGATACCATAGCAGTTTCTTGTATTTAGTACCTATAAATTTAACAGTTGAAGCAAATGGGAAGAACAGAAAAATGTATAAACTGTATACGAATAGCTAAATGTGACCATCCTCCTGATTTATTATTTGATGTTTTCCTGGCAGAGAATGGCTCTTAAATCTAAAGACGGGTGCTCGAAGAGTTAGAGCTGTTTTCCAGTACAGAGGAAAGCTTATTAAACATTAGAACGGTCAAAAAACTTTTCTGACTTACTGACCCAGATAGAATACACAAGTGGAACAACCAATCTGCATGAGTTTCACCATAATGTGTCTTGGGGGAACTAGACATTTCACATAAGGGAATTGTTTTCATTGAAAACTGTGTGATGTTGCTGAATTTTGAACGAGAATTTCCCAAACCTTTTTTTTGCTTACTAGAATCACAGGATATGTACAATGCAAACTTATTTCAGCTTGCAGTAGGAAAATTAATTTCTTCTACTAGAGATTGTAGTCATATCTTCTTCCACTAGAACACTGATAAGTGTTTTCAAACTCACATTTTGCTTGAATTGCTTAACTAGTGCTTAACTAATAATTTTCTGTACTTTTGCTAGCGGTTGCTTATTTAAAATGGCATAGTAATCAAAGAGCAACATAAGGATTATTGTGAGCTCGGTGTCTTCAA
Organism: Tringa solitaria; assembly: GCA_026413425.1. Taxonomy (NCBI): domain Eukaryota; kingdom Metazoa; phylum Chordata; class Aves; order Charadriiformes; family Scolopacidae; genus Tringa; species Tringa solitaria. The sequence goes on along the minus strand of JAOXJM010000052.1, from coordinate 20,014,704 downwards.
CTTCTCTTGGTGCTCTATGAGAATGGAAAGTCAATTATCTCTACAAATCACTGCAGTTTTATTTGTGGGCTTTTCTTGAAATAAGGCCCAGATCAGTAAATGGTTGGAAAAGTTTTTGGACTTGTAAGTGGAAATTTCAATCAGTCCTGCAAATCTAAATGTGGAAAGTTTCAGGCTTTGCAGCTGTTTGAGCTAGACAAGTTTATCCTCTGAAATGTTAAATCCTCAGGTATTTTATGTCAATGTCTTTTTTAATGTATACAGTAGATCATTTGTTTTCTTCTTGTTGGCACAAGCTTCATGTTTGATTTCTGAACACATGTTCGTTTCCACAGGAAATTGTTTCTCAGGTTCCACTGCTGCGACATATTATTACAGTGGATGGCAAACCAACAACGTGGTCAGAGTTTCCCAAGGGTGTCATTGTTCACACGATGGCTTCTGTGCAAGCTATGGGGGCCAAGGCAGACACCGGTAGGTTATCTCTTCTTTCCGTTTGCATCATCGCATTTGTTGTCCTGCTTTGACCCTGTTGGGTCAAACTTTGGAAAACTGCAGATCTCAAAAAAGGAAAAAAAATAAAAAAATTATGCCATCATTAACCTTTTATCATCTGCTTTTTCTTTAAAATCTGTGGGGTTTTTTTGTTTGGTTGTGATTGGATTTTGGGGTGTGGGATTTTTTTTGTTTGGTTTTTTGTGTTCCAGCACCCTAGAGGAAAACTCTTTTAATATAAACTGCCTTCTCCCCAAGTGTCACGTGTTGAAGAATATTTTTTAGGATAAGCATTTAGGCTGTAATAGAAATTTAGAAAGCGTTTTTATGATCAGACATATTAAAACCAGGTTATTCAGAGCACGCAGAGAAAATTATTGTGTGCATTTTATAGCAAAAGACATCAGTAATTTGCTACCATCAAGTCTTGTTAAATTCACGAATAACAAAATGTAAAATAGTAATTTAAATCTGATAGAACATGGTCACTTTTATTCCCTTTCTGGAAGTTTCAGTCTTCTGAAAGCGTCAGTCTACTTTGTAAATTTCTTGAAATCTATTTCCAATCTTTGTAACACTTTTAGAATTAGAATTCAGAATTTCAGAAGGTATTTTAACTATTATCATAACAAGTTTTTATTCTTGGCTCTGATGAGCTGCTAAACCTTGTATCTTAAGATTTCATTCTATTCAGTAGTTACTTTTTCTGTTCTTTGTGTTTTCAGAATCTTTCAACCACTGAAGGCACATGAATGTTGGATTGAATTTAGTTTGGGGAGTAGGGTGGGTGGTTAATCCATCTGCTGTTGATGTTCAGGGGAACGGCAGGTTTGCTTCCAACACTCCAACACTGTGACCTCTCAATTTCTTTAAAATATGGTTTCCCTTTTTGATGTACCAGTTTTATGTACTATTAAAACTGTTATGGTTATAATTCATTAGCTCCTTGAGATTTGTTAATCTGTGTGCCTTCTTTCTTCAGTCTTTAAATTTCACATACTATACACTCTAATAAAGGAACACTACCTTTGTCAACTTCACCATTCATAAATTGTGGAATACTTCAGTGAATTATTTATGGTCCAGCATGTTCAATTAATATTATATTAAGTACATAAGCTGCTGCTTATGTTTTTTTTTTCCTCTGTGTTGTTCGTTGTGCAGGATATACAGGATTCAGTGAGTGGGAAATTACTAAATATGCTTTCACTCTTCTCGTTCAGTGTGAATGTTGTGCCACGTGTGTTGTGCATTATGCTGTTTTTCCGAATAAACACAATTGTTTTCGTATCTTCTTGCACTCAGTGCAACTATCTTAAAAACACTTTAATCCTATTGAAGCTATTGAACTTTCTTTAAACACTTAGAAAAATTAGACCTTGTGTTGGCTCAGTGGTGCCTTGCTGCAGGTGTTGCAGATGAGGCAGCGTGTTGTTGCCCTGTCAGGGACACATGAGAAAGTAGCTTTGCAAACGGGGACTGAACCAGGGCAGCTTCCCTTCCTAAGGACGTGAAGCTCGGTGGCATTTTGGAGAAGCCAAAGCTCTGCTCGTTTGTTCTCTTCTCATGGGAAACATGATAGAAAAAGCGTTGTCATGGTAGACCAGGACGATCACTCTCAGTATTGCTCAGCTAATACAGAGCAGCTCCTACTTTTTGTCAAGACACTTAACCTTGAAAAGTTAAACCAAAAGCAGAATGTAATAGTCATGTAGTGTTGTATGGGAATGACTGCTGAAGCATGTTAGTGTATCACATCTCCTAGTCTTCCACAAATTATACATTCTCTTTTTTTTAACACAAATTACAGGAAATAAACAGCAGGCTAGGCCTGTGCCCTCCGATATCGCGGTGATCATGTACACGAGTGGATCCACAGGAGTTCCTAAGGGAGTTATGATCTCCCATAGCAACATAATTGCTGGGATAACAGGAATGGCTGAGAGGATTCCGAATCTGGGGTATGTACTGGTAGTTACTTACCAGCAATTAAAGAAGTCATGTAGTTGCGTATGATTTCAGATTAAATTACTGTGAAAAATGTTACCTGTTTTATATTGTTTTGTCTGTGACACATCGTACTATGTACTGATGTCTGAATATCTTCCAGTACTGCATTAAATGAGATGACTGCTTCATGTGCTGTGTGTTCTCTTGTCTTCTGTATGTGGGCAAGATGGGGACACAGAAGCCTGTGGGGCCACCTTGCACTAGAGTGGTTGAAACCTTCCCTAACCAGTACTTCCTTTGGTTAGTGTTAAATTCTGTGGTTTCTTTCTGTTTGGTGCAGTCTTTAATCTTGTCTACAGAGTTGTCTTTGCAGCCATAATACATGGTTAATTGTCTTGAGATCAGTAAATAGTATGCTTTGTTCGTGCCTTAAACCTGCAGTATGTAGTACGCAGCTTTTGAAACAAAACTCGTACTATTTGAAATATGTTCTCAAGCTCCAGGGCATTTTTCCACTTCCTCCAGTTTTGCAGTAAGCTCTGTATAAATTTAGCTTGAGGACTCTAATGGCACAACATAAACCTATTTTAAAAATCCTTTACAGGGAAAAAGACATCTATATTGGCTATTTGCCTCTTGCCCATGTTCTGGAGCTGAGCGCTGAACTTGTGTGTCTGTCTCATGGATGCCGCATCGGTTACTCTTCGCCTCAGACATTAGCTGACCAGGTATGTTATGTTGTTGATATAAGCCTTTATGGTAAAAAAGACCAAAAATTAGTCACATCGTATCTCTGTAATATTTCTTTAAATATATTGCAACAAATCTTCTTTTCTACAATTCACAAAGCAGGGTACTGCTGGTTATGACTGGTACTCTGGGCTAATTTTAATTGTTAAAATATAATTTAAATGAAAATGCTTGAAAGATGTGCTATGTAATTTTGTTTCTCATGTTAAAAGTCTTAAATGTGTCTACTACTAAACTTGTTCTTGGCTTTAGTCCTCCAAAATAAAGAAAGGAAGCAAAGGTGATGTCACTACACTTAAGCCAACTCTAATGGCAGCTGTCCCGGTAAGTAACTGAAGGATAAATAATTTTTAAAATTGTTTTTGAATTCATAATTCAAATTTTTAATGACAAAATTAATGTCACCAAGCTGAGTGGTGTGCTTGACACTTCTGAGGGATGGGATGTCATTCAGAGGGACCTGGACAAGCTTGACAGGTGGGCTAATACGAACATCATAAGGTTCAATGAGGCCCAAGTGCAGGGTTCCTGTCCTCAGCACAGGAAAGACATGGACTTGTTGGAGATGGTCCAGAGGAGGCCAAGAAGATGATCAGTGGGCTGGAGCGCCTCTCCTATGAAGACAGGCTGAGAGAGTTGGAGTTATTCAGCCTGGAGAAGAGAAGGCTCCGGGGAGACCTTATAGTAGCCTTTCAGTACTTAAAAAGGGCTTATAAGAAACATGGGGACAAACTTTTTAGCAGGGTCTGTTGCAAGAGGACAAGGGGTAATGGCTTTAAACTAAGAGGGTAGATTTAACCTAGATATAAGGAATTTTTTTTTTTTAAATAAGAGTGGTGAAACACTGGCACAGGTTGCCCAGAGAGGTGAGAGATCCCCCTGGAAACATTCAGTGTCAGGTTGGATGGGGCTCTAAACAACCTGATCTAGTTGAAGAAGTCCGTGCTCATTGCAGGGGGGTTGGACTAGATGACCTTTAAATGTCGCTTTCAGCCCAAACTGTTCTATGATTCTATGACCACTTAAATAGAAAAGGTAGAACCTTTGATGTTAAGCTATATTATTTAATATTTTTGATATTCATTTGTATGTTGAGGATAAACATTCTCATATGAGTGTTAACATTTTTCAATGTTTAAATAGCTATGGGGATTAGATTGCCATTTTAATTAGTAATATATTGTAATAGTAAATCAATGGAATGAAGATAGTTGGCAGTAGGCAGCTTGGGGTTAAACAAGCGTTCCTGCTCAGATGTTTGCTTCCTCACTTTCTGTGAACATCTTGCTATTGCTTAGCAGTGGAAGAGGAAGTGACCTGGGAGTGGGTTGTCATCTGAAATGTACTAGAATTTCTAGATTATGTTCCTTTTTGTGGTACTGAATTTAGGATTTCTGTTACTTTGAGTTAAAGTTAACCTCTTTATGCAACTAGGAAATTATGGATCGGATCTACAAAAATGTCATGAATAAAGTGAATGAAATGACTAGTTTCCAGCGGAATCTATTTATATTGGCCTACAACTACAAGATGGAACAGATATCCAAAGGTTACAGTACCCCACTCTGTGATAGGTAACTTTAATTTTATTTTTAATGGCACCAAAGAAATGCTTATCAAAGTCTTATCACGTGAGCAGCATCTGGGGTTTTTTTGTGTGCTTCTCTTTGTTTTAATGTTGATGCTTTGAACATGAGCAAGTCTGTAATTAAGTGTAAATTGAAACAACAAATCAGTAATTTATGTGATGGTTTTAAATATTTACTGATATAATTTGAGTGAATGTTATTTAACTTGAAACTGATTGGAGATTTATATTCATTGCATTATTTTCATCAAGATTTTAAAAATTAATTTATACAATTTTGGGGTAAGATGGGAAGTCTGTTCCTATAAATCTGTAGACTTCACATTTTCACAGAAGTGAATCATAGAATATTTAAAGTTGGAGGGAACCCATAAGGATCATTGAGTCCAACTTCAGTGAGACTAAAGAATAATATAACTGCAAAATTTATACAGCTTATTTAAATTATTTTTTTAGGAGAAAATCACAGAACTTTACTAAGTCTACATTCTTAAAACACTTAACCCATCTTCAAGTCTTAAAAATCTCTGCCTGTGGTTTTGAAAACTTAAATGTGCTCCTTGAAGATTTTCCTTGAATGCCATAAAAGTTTATTTGAAGATGATGGAAACATTCAGTTCAGATATAAAATTGCGTACTCGCTTGTTTAGCTTTTAAGCAACAAATATATACTCTTATCTTTGCATTTTAGCCTTATTTTCCGGAAAGTACGAATGCTGCTAGGTGGAAAAATTCGCATCCTGCTTTGTGGAGGAGCTCCGCTCTCTGCAGCAACTCAGCGGTTTATGAACATTTGTTTCTGTTGCCCTGTAGGACAGGGGTATGGACTGACTGAGTCAGCGGGAGCTGGAACAATCACAGAAGGTTGGTGTCGGTGATCCACGCTGAGCCCTCTCTGTGTGTCGTCTTTGACAGTCTCCTCGGTTCTTGTATCCCACCAAACGTAACTGGGGAGTCCTGGGAATTACTTGTAATCATAAATGTGTAAAACAGTAGGAGTACTACTTTTGACATGTTGTGCTAAAGCTGGTGACCTAGATATAAAATGAATGTTCTCATTTGTGGTAGAGAAAGCTGTAAGAGTGTGAATGGGATCTTGGCATTCTTGCACTCACCAGTTGAACTGAACAAATTATTTCTAATTTTGGAGAGTCTTTGAGACAGTAGGAAAATAAAATGGAATGCAAAAGCCTGTGCTGGGTTTCAGTTTATATATAACAGAACTTCATGGTTTCAGTTGCCTTTTAGTCCTAAAATTTCACTTATGTTCTGTGGCAGGAGAAACAGATCTGCTATTTTTTGGAAATGATGTGATCTACCTAGGAATAGCATGAGGAATATCTAAGGTTCATGGCTAGATAATGCCAGATTGTAGATCTTGCATTATGTTCCTTGGTGATCCATGAATTGCTGTGATGTGGGTTTTATTCCACGAGGACTTTAGAAAAGGCTTCTTCAGTAGCTTGGTTGGGGGGGAAAGTGGAACAGAAATACAAACGATGTAGTCTCCAGTGATGCTCTTTTGGGGAGGTGCTTGGATGCAGAAGTGTTTGGGAATTGAGATGCCAGGAAAGTGAATCAAAATATAGAATCCCTGAATGGTTGCTGCTTATTTCAGAGTCCAGCAAATGCTATTTAAAGTTCTGAAGCACGATCCACACGTAGAGCTTGCTGTCAAAGCTGTGTTGATATGACTGGAGGTATCTATAAATACAGCCATCTGTTCTCTTTGCAGGATAAGGATTTCATCTGCCATTACCTTGATAGATCCATTGGTTTTCTTTAAGTTCTGTTCTATGAATTAAAGTTCAGAAGTAAATTGCAGTTAATTTTACTAAATGAGATGCACAACAACAAAGATTTTTTTCTAATTCAGTTTTGGTAATTTCTGAAAAGTGCTCTTTTTTTTAAACTCCAGTTTGGGATTACACTACAGGGAGAGTGGGAGCGCCGTTGGTCTGTTGTGAAATCAAGTTAATGAACTGGGAAGAAGGTGAGAATTTCTGTATGTGATTAAACTACAGTGTGTTTGTAAGAACTTCATATAGCTATTTTTCTGTTGGGCTTTGCTCAGCAGTAGTTGTTAGAAGACTATTTCTTGGCTTTTTAAATTTTTTGTGCCACTTTCACCTGTCTAAGTTTGACTTTGGGGAGAACAAAGGTGAAATAAATTCCTCAGCGTTTTTTGAACTTACAAATATCTAGACAGAAGGTATCAATTTAAGTGGCATTTTGACAAGATTGTATTATGATTCTCTTTGACTATACTATTTCTTTTATTCCAGTCACTGTAATTGTGTAAATGCATATTGTACCTCTGATTTAGATCAGTATTCTTGCAGGACACAACACAGGTCCTGTATGTATGTTGTGTCTTAGAGCTGCTGGATTCAGGAGATTTCAGCTGAAGTGCATGCATTTTGCCATTTAAGAAATTATTTTAAAATAGTCTTCATAATACTATTATTATTAATAAAATCAATAACTTGGCATATGGAATGGAAGCTTAATGGATGCTATATAAAATACATTTAATGAAGTCTGATATGTGTTTAGGTGATTTCCTTTCACTACAGGCTTTTAGGTATTGTAGAGTAGAAACACACAATATTTAAGGGTGTTTTGGGCAAAGGTGAAACATTGTAGCTTTTTTCTTTCCTAAAGTGTGAGGTGAAATTTATCTTTTTTGTTTGTTTTGATTTGAGCCTGTATGAAACTGACAGACCATGTTAGTCCTGGCAGAAAGATTGCGCAGAAGTGGCATTTGCCCTCTGCATTTGTGTGAATTTCACTGTTTGTAAACAAATATATTAAATAGCTATTAATATGCTGAAAAGAATTGGAACCACCTCTTCTCTTACTGAACTATTTAGGTAAGTGGTAACTTTGGCTGAGGGGTTACTGAAGTGTTTAGTTCTAAATTGAAATAGTAAAATTATTAGGAATTGCTGCTTTCAAATATATTTTAGTTCTTGATAACTTAATGAAACCTGTACTTTTAGGTGGATATTACAACACTGATAAACCATATCCTAGAGGTGAGATTCTTATTGGAGGGCAAAATGTGACTGTGGGATACTACAAAAATGAACTACGAACCAAAAAAGATTTCACTGTTGATGAGAATGGGCAGAGGTGGCTCCATACTGGAGACATTGGAGAGTTTCATCAAGATGGATGTCTAAAAATTATTGGTGAGTAAGTAAATTCAGGTGAACATATATGTACACATTTTTGAGGGCTGCTAAATACTGTAATTTACCACAAAAAAAATAATCTCCATGCAGTCTAAAGCCCTGCCATGTATTCTGGGAAGTTCTGGTATGTTGCCAGGAACCTGATCGTTTGTTTTAGAAACTGATTTTTAAAACAATTGCTTCCTTTTAAAACAGTTCTAACATTGACTTTAGTCTTTTGACTCTCTGTTAGTGAGAGTAGTAATTAGAGAGTAAAATGTAGGCTAATTGAGCTATATAAGCTGCCTTAGGTTTTATAATTCTTTAAGTGTGGAATTTGATTCAGTGAAAGCGCTCTTCTCGTAATATGTGCTCAGTAATTAAATAAGCCTTTTTTTAACCTTGGTGTTCTTTATAACAAGAATATCCCTTTACCATAAAGGAACTATGGGAAAAGTATAGTTAAGTAAAGCACATAAGGCTGTGCGTAGGCTCATAATTCTTTGACACCTCTAGGCGCAAAACTGGGTGCCCTATAAACTGCCGGGTGTGTCTCTTGAAGTCAGTGGGTGACTCAGGGTGCTTTTTAATCCTGAAAGCTGGGTTTATTTAATTTATTATATGTGAAGAATCTTATGTCCCCTTGCAGCTGTTGCCTGGGTGCACAAAGCAGGGAGAGGTACCGCTGGCTGCCATCGCAGCTGGGTGGGTAAGGCCCTCTGCTGGCCTGCTCCTTCTTTGGCCTATGTACAATGGGCTCAAGTAATTTGGGCTTAATTTTCAGTTCCTATTGTTGTGTTTCAAATAGCAGATGGACAGTTGCTCTTTAAATATAGACTTAGCCTGGGAATAAATATCAAAATGTCACCAAATGCTGCATTTCCTGCCTCAAGCGCCTGGACCAGACAGCACAAAATGTGTGCTTCTGGCCAAACACTGGCTTTTGCATAATCCTAGTTGTCTTCCATTCACATGCCACTGCAGTCTTACAGGAGATGCTGTTCTAAAGACAGAAAATGCATGGGATTGAAATGTCTCATGTTTAAATGAGGGACAGATTGATAAAATGCCAAGTCCAGAAACCTGATATTAAATGTTTCTGGTACATTCACCAAACATGAGTCAGCTTACCTTTTGGCTTTTATATGTACTTTTCAGAAAAGTACAATATCAACGTCTAAAGTTTTGGGTCTGTAATTAACATTGGATTCCTTTTTTCCTTAATAGATCGTAAAAAAGATCTCGTAAAACTCCAGGCAGGAGAATATGTTTCTCTTGGCAAAGTAGAAGCAGCTCTGAAGAATCTTCCACTGGTGGATAACATTTGTGCATATGCAAGCAGGTAAGAGGCAGCTGATATTTTGTTACTGTTGTATTCTTTGTCTGTCCTACTGAAGCCATAAGCAAAATTTTTTGCTGCTCGAGGTGTGGAATTTTTTTAAGCCAGTTGAAAAGGATTTTACTTATAATACAATTGAATAACTTTATCAAAACATCTGAAATGTATGTTTTTATTTTTCCTTTCCCATTTTTTTCATCATTTGTTGGAAAATGCCAGGAATGAGTCTTTCTTTCATTCCCTTTTTCCCAATCTGAAAAGCAGCTGAACTCTGGCAGTGTCACTCAAGCACTTTAGAGATTATTACCTATATAAGCCCTATATAAGGAATATACCTCTCTCTATATATATGTATATACACATACACACTTATATATACCTATATAAGCAATAAGGGACACCTTATTCCTTTCTGTATTTAGCTGGGGTCTGTTCTGCAGAGGAAGTACTGTTGTACTTTGGAGGAAGTGGGGAAAACCCCCACCAACACCCCAGAAGCTGGTTTGCTCATTAAAAATACTTTTCTTTAACCTCTGCAGTACACTAGCAGAAGCTTTGAAGCTTGAAAGAAAACATATTGTAAATACTATGCAAACATACAATAAATGGTAATCAAGTGTCCTTTCTATTTGCTTCTAAGTGCATTCCCAAATTAGGCATATAAGAGATTAAGTTTTTATTCTTAGAATTTTCTACCTGTATATGATATAGACTTAAATGTATAAATATACTTCAGGTGACCATTGTTTCTTGTTGTCATTTTGATGTTTGGAAGGTCATTTTGGAACTTCTGAATGGTCAGAAATATTCTGATTTCCAGTATGGCCAAAAAAACCCCACTTGATAACTTTGATTGAAGGAGGCCAGTACAAGTATACCAGGGAATTGCTCAGTGGTATTAAAATAGAAAATTAACTTTTGATTTGTTCACCTGGGTTCTCCATGTTGGTTTTTTTGTTGTTGTATTTTGTGTTAACTAATGGTAGTCATCCTGTAACTTCAGTTTGGACAGTTTTGGATCCGTAGGCTAACATGCACTGGGCATGCCACTGCCAGGAAAACTTCTGTTACATTAGATTTGATCTGTGGTTTTGCCCAAGGAGACACCTTGGGCAAGTCTCATGTTTGCTTGCTTTGGCTGCCCGCGGTTACATGCCTGTTCTGAGCACCCTCTGTAGTCTTTGGAGAAAGGGGCTCCTCCAGATGGTGATTTCTGCTATTCTAGGGTTGAAGTTCACTACTGGAATTGTACTATCAAATTTGTGTTAACTTTGCCAGGTCAGCATAACATTGGAGACTAAAATGCACTTGTCAAGCATTTGACTCTGATAGTCTGTGTCCTGCAGGTTACTTAAAAATAGGAAAATCTATGAGTAATTTTTAAAGGTAGCTTACGGAGTCCAAGTACATTGCAGATTGTTATGCTGCTGCTGCTGTACTTCTTCCTAATACTTTCACACCTGTAATTCAGCATAAGCAGCCATGTACTACAGATTCTCTAGATGATTATCCATATGCACATTCCGTTGTTGACATATACTCACCTCAGCAGTGCGAGCTCGGAGACTCTTTGTTTGCAGTGCCCATGACCTCTCTTGTATCCTGTCTCTCCTTATACTTTGCCTGCCTGGTCTCCTACGTAAGAGGAGTCGTTTGTTTGTGGCTGTTTACCTCCCACATGCAAAAGGACAAGGAGGGCAGACTTTTACAAATAGGTTAAATCTGTGATTTGACCATAGATCTTGGGGTGAACATCTCCTGAATATGGTAGCAGAGAATCAGAAGCATTTGCAGGGTGTCACTGCTTCAAAAGCTGTGTCCGTTGGCCACTTCAGACAAAATGCTCAGTGAGACAAGGAATAAAATGTCTGTTGAAAGGAATCATTAGAGCTCTTTCAGAGGAGACTCCTAGTGCTTTATTAGCACTTCACTCATCCAAAATGTATTCAGTGGATATCAAGCATCACATCAGGAAAATGAGAAAATGAGTCGTTCACTTGCCTGACTTGACTGAGAAAACGTGGCAAAAAAGCCCATGAGTGTTCTCAGCTGGAAGCTCAAGGAGAGTTGGTAAGGACCAGACTTCACAGAATAAAAATGGTGATATCAGCACATAGTGCCACTGTAGGTGTCTCTTACCATAGATCCAAAACCAGTACTCAGCTAGGATCTCAAGAACAGCAAGGGAATGAAGATTCCTAGTGTAGGAGAGAGGTTTTGGCAAAATGTCATAGCATGGAGAAGATGACTAAGGAAGTCCTGAGGACCAAATGCGGAGACTTTCTTCCTTCATGCTGTTGTTACAACTTTTAAGACTGAAGAAGCTAGCGAATTCAAATCATCTGCAGCACGATCAGTAGTGGAGAGGGAAGTTGTTCCAGAGAGATGATGTAGTCTTCTCAAGGATGCTTCTCAAGACAAACAGTGCTTTAGCATTTGAACTGCAGCAAGTGAAGATTTAACTCAGTGGTACAGAATGAAAAACTACGTGTTCCAGGAACTGTCAGCTGCAAGGTGCTCTTTCCAGGAAAAAGCATAGTTGGACCAACCTGTTTGTCTATAAGAAGTATGCTTCCACTCAAGAGGCTGAATTTTAGATGAACAGAAAGTTTGAGGCTTACCCAGCCAACTGATGACTTCTATGTACTGTTTATCCCTGGAGACAGTGGTGATGTTGCTGGATATAACCGTGCGCGTGTCAAAACACTACAGGAACCAGGGATGAAAGTGCCAGAATCCTTTGTGTCCTGGATGCCTTTATACAGAATACTGATTACAGAGTAGACCTGAGACAAAGCTAACAAGGGTTCAGCACAAGTGTGTGTGTGTAGGGGGAAATCACAGGCAAAGGCGAAAGGTGAGATGCAAGCAGTAAGTGGTACTGGGACTAATCTGAAGTCTTTCTGCGAGTACATTCTTAGTAAGAGAAAAATAGGAACAGTTTTGAGTCAGCCAACAGGCAAAGCTTGTGGGCAGATGATGCCAGGGAAGCCTGTGTTTGTAATGGACACATGTACTTTTCACAGCTGCTGTCAGCTGCCCATTGTAATTCAAACCAGTAAAAAAGGAGAAAAATGCCATGTAGAGTAACCAAAAGGGTATTTAGAATTAGTATTTTTAAAATTATCTCAGACACCTTAAAGGATAAACTAAAGTAATCAGTATAGCGGGGTTAAGGTTCTGTATTTTGCATTAATTGACCTGTCTGGTGAAAGAGAGAGTTGAAAAGATTTAAGAACTCTTTATATGGTTAAGGTGGGACAGGACGAAAGGGACAGTGAAGGACAGGATTAGAATTCAGAGCAAGCTTGGCTAGATGGAGATTTGTTTGAAAGCAGTGGTTAGTTTAAAGAGGAGAAATATAAATTATATGTAGCCTAAATCAACTGCAAAAATACAGGATGAGGACCATCACCTGGTGCTGACATGAGTCAACAAGTACCATGCTGTTATAAGAAGGTAAATAATATGGCATAATCAGATGTATAGCCTACAAGATGGCAGTGGTCTTTTTGCTCCACCAAGCATTAAGGGGTCTGAGTTACACATGCAGCACTTCAGAAAAGGTGCACCTCTTGAAAAAAGTTTAGGAGAAAAATGGAAATGTCTGGGCAGAGATCTCTGATACATCATTTAGAAGTAAAGGGTAATCCTTAAATTCCTCAAGAAACTTAAGGAAGGAAGACTAGAAAGATGAGAAGGGGAAAAAAAAAGTAACAGTCTGTGAACAAATACATGGCTTCTGTGAAAAGGAGAGCAACATCTGACTGTTGGCTGTATGAAAATGCAACTGATGTAAACTGCAGAGAAGATGTGTCAGGAACAGCCATCAGGAAGAGAATACCAGTGCTAAATGTACTGAAGCATTGGCGTTTGCCTGATGTTTAAGAACAGGCTAGACAAACACCTCTCAGATGCAGCTGACCTTGCTTCAAGGCAGGTGAATGAATTAGGTGGTGATCTGAGATCCCTTTCATTTCTGACTCTGGTCAGCTTTCTTAAAATGCAACATAGAGTTGCTATGTGAGGTTCTGTTTGCATTTTCCCTAAACTTCTTACACCATCTCAAAAACCTTGAATACCTCTTTTAGGGTGGATTGTGCTTCAGTGTCTTCCAAAGACTTTGAGATCACGGCTTCATAGGTTCTAGGTATATCAGGAGCAGACAAAGATGGCCAACAGGAGAGTGAGCGTATGGACAATCACTTGAAAGAGAAGTCACTTCCCTTACAGAAGCAGGCGTTCTTTGAGATGTGTTGTGCATATGCTCATTCCACAACCTGCTCTCCAACCCCTCTTCACTGCAGTCCTCTACTCCTCCACAGTAACTGGATCTGCAGTTGAGAGGAAACTGAGGTAGGGAAGCGGCCCACCAGTCTTCTTATCGGGATGCAAAACATGAGGAGAGGCAGGGCGCGTTGCCATTGTATGGGGACTGCTTCCCCAAAGCTCTGAGCGTGAGGCACAGTGGAATATGCATATGGACAGCACACCTTGAAGCAGTCCAGTTGCTGTAAGGTAAGTAGCTTCTCTTTCTTTTTAAGCAGGCAAAGGTAATTTGTGTGCTATTTCGGTAAGATTATCAGGTGAACAAAAGCCAACTGTTAAGAGCAATATCCCTCTATTAAATGCAAACCCCTCAACTTGAAATGTTTTTGTTTTTCTGAAGACTTGTTAACTTTACAAAATTCATACTAAAGTGCATTATACTTCTCAGTTTCCATTCTTATGTCATTGGATTTGTTGTGCCAAATCAAAAGGAGCTTGCAGAACTAGCTCGAAAGAAAGGATTTAAAGGAACCTGGGAAGAGATCTGTAACAGTCCTGAGATGGAAAAAGAGGTACTGAAGGTGCTAGCTGAGGCTGCCATGGCAGGTGAGTAGCATGAACCTTGTGGACCATAATGTCTGTGAAATACATAAGCATAGGCCCTAAAAATATGTGTTCTATAAAATATACATACTCAAGGAAATGTGAAACCTTCATACAAAAAAAACCCTACAAAACATGAGTGGGGTCAGTCCTTTTGGTTTATGTAACTTATTTTTTTGAATATGGCCAATAGCTGAGGAAAGAATAAAAAACCAGGGCAAATTTAACAAGCTCAGTCTAATGTGAGTATTTGTGTCTGGCGTTCTTTAAGATATCCTGTACTATCTTTTTGTCCTTAGCTGCTGGCCCAAAAGAACATGGGTCATCTGTAGATCTATGGTACGTGTGTGCTGGGTATCGTACAGTCTCACGTGCTGTTGAGTGGTGACAACAGCCCATGGTGACAGGGGCTGGCCCATCTTCCAGTGACTTGCATCTGAGGGGTTTCCTAAATTAAAAGCAGCGTCTTTGTAGTTAATAGTTTTCAGTAGACTTTTCTTCCATTGACTCTTCTAGTTGCACTTTAAAGCTATGTAAATATTCTGTATCGATGTCCATGCTACCTCCTGGCGGGGCTGCACAGCTTGGCTGTGTTCACATGAAGAAAGGCCTCTTGTTTGTTTTAACCCTGCCATCTGCTCCTTCGGTTTGGTTCTGCCAAGCTCATGTATGGGAAGAGGCAGAGAGAACAGGCACAATGGCAGTTGTGATTTTTTTCAGTGCCTATTATGCTTCCCCCTCAGCTGTATCTTTTTCATGCTAATTGGCCGTAGTCTGTTTAGCTATTCTGGTGCAGAATTGAACAGTGGCACAGTGATACTGTTTGTTCTTTCATAATAATTTCTGCCTTGTTTCTTCTTTTGACCATTACTAAGCACTGAGCTTTTTTCATAAAGCTGTCGGTTATGACCACACAATGTTTTTTAAATAATCATCGTGGATGTTAATTTTTTTTTTCCTGTATGCGTTCTCTTTTATGCATTTTTGCCAGGAATGATTTCTGCTGCCTGCTTCGCAGTCTCTCGGTGTCATGGTGCCCTTCTGCACCTCTGTGTCATTTGTCCTCATCTTTCCTACCCTGGATAACTTTATGCTGTTAACAATCTTTGTCTTATAATATGCATCTCTCTTCCATATTGCTTGTGAATACATTAAACTCTGTGATTAGTGTATTTGCAGAATTCTGTTAGAGGAGCAGGCTCCTGCAGTGACTGCAGTCTCCCCGCTGCAGCAGACTCTTTTTTTCCTGGCCCCGCATCTCCGCTCCATTTTTCTTTGCTGTGTGGAGCGTATGGACAGGGTCCTTCTAAGAAGCTGCTGGGGTGGAGAGCGTGTACAAAGTCGCTTTCATTTTCATTTTTGTGCAGCACACAATGAAGCAGAATATTTAATTTAATCCCAAGGCATTTTTTACACACGCTTTTATGGGTTTTTTTCTATTTGTTTTTCTTTTTCACTTTGGTATCATAGGCTTTACTTTTAAAGTAATATTGTGGTTTTTAGTGCTACATCGCAAAAAAAATCCAACCCCAAACCCAGTGATTTAATGTCAAGGGGAGAAAAAGGTGCAGGAAAAACTAAAAATGACTGTTTGCACAGGATAATTCTACATTTATGGATTTATTTTTTTTAATTTAAGCTGAAAATAGATGATTTTTTTTAAATACTGCCCATCTGTTGATTACTTCTCTAAGAGTTATTTGTTTTTCTTCTCTTATGTCTGAAACCCTAGCAGAAGCTCTTGCGAATGAATACAGTGTCTTGTGCTGACTGTTCTGTTTCAATAAGGGGAACTGTGCTCGTATGAACTTACTTTCCTTGAACCCTTTAGGACTGTCAGGAAAAAACACAAAAAAAATACTGGTTGCTTTTTTTTCCCCCCCCCAAGATGAAGTAGTATGGTTTTTTAGACTTTCTCTCCAGAAGATGAGTGTCATAAGACTGCTACAGCAGTGTATATGCTGAGGATGTCACTTCATGCACTGAGGCTTTTCTGAAGTTAGGGAGCAGCACAGACACCCAAACAGCTGGGGTTCATTTTGGTATTTCTGTGGGAACTGGAGAACAGTTACTGGTGGATCCTGTCACTCCACTGGTGACCATGCGGGTTTTCAGACCTAACCATGGGGGTTTGAGGAACTCTTCTTCATTTGCGTTACGTGCTTTTCTCTGAGAGTACGGTTCCTGCTTTTGTGTTTAATTGTAGAAAAATGGTTACAGTTACATTCTGTATTAAAAATGTTTATTTTTACAGCTAATCTGGAGAAGTTTGAAATACCAGTAAAAATTCGTTTGAGCCCTGATCCTTGGACCCCTGAGACTGGTCTAGTGACAGATGCGTTCAAACTGAAACGCAAAGAGCTTACGGCATACTATCAAACGGACATTGATCGAATGTATGGAAAAAATGTAAAATAATTATTTTTTTTCTGCACCACTTTGCTACAATGAGCTTGGATCAAATAGGAAATACTTGAATTGCCTGTCTCAACACTTGAGATCAACACAACAAAACCACCATTCATCGTTTGCAGCTTAAACTGTTATTTCTGATAACATCACCGTGATGACTGGCAAGTTTAGTAAAATGTTACGGCAGCAAACTTGTGTCTGTCTCCTTTTTTCCAGTTTTCTCTGCTACCTTGTCAGTCTGTGGATTTTCCCGAGTCTTTTTGGGAAACCATGATTCTGAAGCCTCAAGTTTTTAAACATTTATAAATCCTGTATAATGTTTTATTTGTATCTTTAAAATTTGGATGTATATAGAGAGAACTTGGCTATATAAGAAATGGTTATACTGGGGGCCTTTTTTACCTAATTATTTAAAGATAAGAAGGTATTGATGTTGTGACATTATGTACATTGAAAATGCTCTCATTGTTGAACAGAGGACCAGGTTATTTGCTGCTGTGCTATTTTTCCTGTGCAAATCTGAGGGAGAAAATGTTTGACGTTGCAGCTCGTGTAATACACATTCAGTATGTGCCTAATGGTTACTTTTATTTTTATCTGAAAAGATGGTTGTGGCACAGCTCTGCGTAAAGGCAGGTACTCTTGCAGGTGTTAGTTAGAGCTTGTTTAATACAAAAGATGCTATTAACCCAGCAGAAGTTAAACCTAAGAATAATCTCTCAAACACGGAAGCTCCTTTTTTAAATCGCTGGTGACCATTTCATCCAGTAGTTGAATTGTGTAGAGCTAATAAGAGCTCTCAGCATTAATTTCACTAAACACTTTGTAAATTTGACGGTGTCCTTTTAGCAGAGGGACTTGTTACAGCTTTTGTCTTTTCTCATCAGGTTTGGACGTTACACTGGGTTTGCTCTTTCCTTGTTTGTGAAAGCCTGGCAAGACCCCTGTTCTGCCCGAGCCGCAACCCAAATCATCTGGGGGGATTTTTAAAGTCATAATGACAGTTATGTTCTCAGCTCACACAGTGCCCAGCTGCCCTTTGTGCCATTAAAAATCTCCCTTTCATTCTGTGTTCTTCTGGTTAGCATTTTTTTGCTTTAAAAACAGATATTTGAAGTATTTGTCAGCCAGAGTTATTTATGTTACTTGGTTTGTTATACCCAATTCTTTCTTCGGGAAGGAGTCTCAATTTCTGTTTTACTATAAATATGTGAATATTGTTTCAAGGACTACAGGGGATCTTTCCATCTTCAGTGAGAGTGTTTAGATTTGTTTCAGATGTGAATTTTATTTTCAAAATATTTCTAGAAAAGAATGTTTTAATCAGGGTTACAAAAGAATGTGAAAAGGCGTACATCAGTCAATTTTGTGATGGAACAAATATTAAAATGGCTTTAATTTGGAGATTATTCTCTCATGTGTATCATTTACTCCAGTATTAAAAAAAATCAAGGTCTTGATGCTCACTTAGAACCCTGCAGTGGTAGCATATAGCAGTTCTGCACCACAGAGGCTTTGTTTAGGGGAAGGAGTTCCTGCTGTTAGCACGTGTGACATGGGAGTTCTGGGAGGAGTTTGGCATACAAATTACCTTGAAAAAAAACAATCTGAAATGTTATTTAAATTAACACTTTGCATTGATTCTAGAAAGCAGTTTCATCGGAGTCCAAAGTTGTCAGGCAGGTTCCCTGTGTGTAGTTCTGATGAAAGGTTGAGAAGGCGTGTGTTACGGTACCACCTCCCCTGCTGCTGTCTCTGACAAACCGTTACTGCTGGGTGAATTTTGGTGTAACTGGTCAAATGGAAATACAAGCAACAAGAAGAAATTAGAACCGTATTTATGAGATTAACACCCTCAGATATCTAGATCATAAATTGAAACCTTCTGGCCAATAGAGCTAAGGCTAATGTTGGAAAATGGCTGAAGAATCCGAATGTGGAAATTGCCGAGTCTGTAGGGAAGTGTCGCACCGTGTATTAGACGTTACTAATACTTAAATATATATCTGTGCTCCATCAACAGGTTCTTAAATAGTTTGTACTCAGCAGAGGATGTACATTGTTCAAATATTTTTTTGTTATTTTTAGTGAAAATTAATAATTGCTGAAGTACCATGTATGTTACTTGATGCATTGTGCAGCAGATTTAAGAAAATAAATCTGCTTTTGGTTAACTTGGAAGAAATCTGAAGTTAGAATTTTGTTCTGCTAAGTGTTTAAATCCACTTTTGGATAAAATGCATAAATGAAACTTTTAAAATGGTTTGAAAATAGTAGTTTTAATTTTTCCTCTAATCCAGTCACAAGACTGGGTTACAGTCTAACTCTGCATTTGATTTTACAGTTGTTTTTTTTCTATTGAAAATTGCTGTCAAAATATATAGTTCCTCCTCCTTTAGACATCAGATTCATTGTGGACATTTATTTCATCTACAGAATGTGAAAATAAAGCGGTTCATCAATTTTAGCCTCAGTGTTGAAGATAAAAAGGCTTTTAAAATACTTGTGTGAGCTTAAAATATTTGTGATGAGTATGGGGTTGGTTTTTTTTTGTTTTTTATTTATAACCAAACCCCAGACTTTAATACTGCTACGTTCTGAGTCCTTCCATGTCCCATTGAGGGCACGTGTCCCGTGGGTGTCCGGGCTCCTTGTGAAGCGCCCGTGGCTGCAACGGGGCAGTAGGTTGGGGTTGGGGCTCAGATGTAGAGGCTTCCAGCTCTGGCAGCCTTGGGCCTGGAGGCTGCAGGGCCCAGGAGATACTTCTGGCTGCCACCACCTTCTCACCCTGTGCTTGTGCATTGCTGAGCAGAAAGACAACTTCAGGGGGGTTTGTTGGGACCCTGTGCAGATGCACTACACGCCAGCCTGGAATTTACCTTCTCTCTCTTTTTTTTTTTGTTTTGTTTTTTAATGTGTCTTCCCATGCGCAGTGCAACGAGAACAAAAGTACTTGCTGGAACGTATCACGTGTGTCCCAAAGGCTGTGGGCAGCTGTAGAGAAATTTAGGAAAAGTGCATGGTTGGAAGTAGCGGTCTCCATCAGGTGGGGAATTTTGAAATGGAAAGAGCCGTAACTTTTAAACAGTCTTTCTGAGCTCAAACCAAGAAGAAGGGGTATATACCTCGCCTGAGGGGCCCCAACGAAGGGTTTTTTTTTTTTAACAAAGCTTTTGTAAATATAAGACTTCCCAGGACTCTGAATCATTGGAGATTGTAACTACTTACTCTGTTGTGAAAACTTACTTATTTCATTATGATAAATGACTGACCAAGAAATTCCAAGGATGCTGTGAATCTCCCTTAAGTTCCTAAAATTATTTAAAAATATTTCAGAACTTTGAGTAAATTCAATCAAGGTGTCATAAATGTTCTTTGCAGAGAATAGTATTTCTGGAGTAGGTTAGGAAATTAAAAAAAACTACGTCAGAAAAAGACCTTGCAAGTTTACTGGTGCTGCTACTGCTGCAGTTTACACATAAGCAGGGCCATACCTCAATGGGAAGGTGTATCTTAGCAGTAAAATATTTTGCTGAAATGAAAGCAAAAAGCAATGTGCAACTGAAAGAAAGAACATAATGCATACCTGCGTCCTACTGGTTCTATAGGTAGGGTGTGGAGAAGGGTATGGAATTGAAACCATCCATTGAGGATGTCCTCTAAGGCTTGTAAGTTTATGCAGCAATTGCTACAGGACGTAAGACTCCTTTGCAATAACCTTTCTCCTGCTAAAATTCACAAGCTTCTATTCTGTACTAAAACTACATTTGGGCGATGCAATGCAGCATTTTTAATTTTCATTAATGTGATGTGTTAACTACTTTGGACTCAGTATAGAATTGTGTACATCTGTTTCTTTACTGGGAAGAGGAACAATCTTCAACTTGCATACGCCTTGGGCCAGGCTGAAAAGTTAATTGGGTGACCAGTTGTATATTATTGTAATTGGTTATTTAATGTAAACTCATTTTCAATGTGATCTTGGTTGTTACTATGAACTGCCTGAACATTGTATATCCTAATTGAGTTATATTGTATGAATTATTTATTTGTAATTGGATATCATGTTTCAAAAATAAAATTAATTTCACAAATTAGGCCCCATACGTTCAGTTTTTTAAGCGGCATTTTGTTTTTATCTGTCTGAGCCTACCTAATTTGCAGTTGTAACTTTGTGAGTTTAAACCACGCTGGGTGAGTGTGTGGCTGTTGGGGTAGTTCAGGCTGTTGCGTTGCCAGGGAAGCCTTTTTGGCAGCGGTGGGTCTGTCCTTTTGCTCTGCTCCCTGCCCCGCGCTGCCCGTCGGTCCCCTGTGGGGTCACGGTGGTTTTCTGTGTTAATAGCCAGGGGCCAGTGCTTTGCGTGTTTGGTGAATGTTCTGGCTGCTGGAGTTTGGGCTGCTGGAGCCTTTGTGCTCTGCGGAGATTGCTCACGTATTTTTCTGTGTGTTTAACATTAGAATCAGAATGGTTAGAGTTGGAAGGGACCTTAAAGATCATCCAGTTCCAAACCCCCTGC
>JAOXJM010000052.1:19971187-19986118 GCA_026413425.1 Tringa solitaria | reverse complement strand
CAGAGCCCTGGAACAGGCTGCCCAGGGAGGTGGTGGAGTCTCCGTCTCTGGAGACGTTCAAAACCTGCTTGGATGTGTTCCTGTGCAACCGGCTCTAGGTGGACCTGCTTTGGCAGGGGGGTTGGACTACATGATCTTCAAAGGTCCCTTCCAACCCCATTTCATTCTGTGATTCTGTAATAAGATTTCAGCCCATTTGCTAATGTTACATTGGGGTAGGATTTTTGCAAATTATCAATTTATTTATTATGTGGCACACTCTGTTTAGTATCCTGAACAACTCATTTTCAAGGTTGAGGAAGGCTTGTATGTATGTAAATAAGAATACAGGGTCTTTGATTCAACTTTTAGCTTAAAAGATCTGTAAACTAAATACTCCAATGGTTGCAAGTTCCCAGTGAGACAGAGCCCTCAGGGATCAGCCCCGGAGCACCTCTG
Organism: Tringa solitaria; assembly: GCA_026413425.1. Lineage (NCBI taxonomy): Eukaryota > Metazoa > Chordata > Aves > Charadriiformes > Scolopacidae > Tringa > Tringa solitaria. The sequence continues at coordinate 19,985,680 of JAOXJM010000052.1, read as the reverse complement.
GGAAGACCTGGTGTGGAGGATAACCAGTGCTGCTGCAGGTGAGCCTTCTGCTGGAGGAAAGGAGCCTGGTGGCCAAAGCTTGGAGAAGGGCATGTTTGGGGGGCAAAGGAAAGCCTTTGTGTCAGCCAGACCGAGTGCTCAGGGAACTGGCTAGTGGGGCTGTGTAAATTGGGATGTGGGAGTTATTTTTAACCAGCGATGCCTGAGAATGCAGGAGAATCCATGTGGGAGGATGAATCATAACTGTGATGGGGAAGGGAAAGGGTGGGCAAGGCTGGTGAGCTGCGTGCTCCCCAGGCATAAAAACACTCCCAAGTGCCTAACCCCTTCAGACCAGCCATCTTCTCGCAATCCCACCAAGGGCGCTCTTGGGAGTGGAGGAATGTATCTAAATATTTAATGTACATCATCATCCAAAAAAAATAAAATATCTTTACAAGTTCTGGATGATTCCAAGTCTCACAGGGAGATGGCTGAGCAAGAAAGGCCGCTCACTGCACAGGCAACAACTTGATTGCTTCTAGAAAAATCTGTTTTAAGAATTGCCATCAAAGCAAGCAAAAAGTATTGAGGAAGAAAGGAGATTTGCACCCACGGAGGGTGATTCTCTCTCTACCTCTGGTGGAAGCAGGTGGTGAGACTGTCCCACTGTAAGAAAGGGGAGAGTCGGGTGTGACCTACACAAATCTGGTCCAGACCTGGCAGGTCCCACTTATGTGGGTCTGTTGAGAGCAACTGAGTGAGTGACTCTACAGGAGAGGAAAGATGCTTTATGCTGCTGCAGCCCAATCTGTAAAACCTCATCCTTGATGGTTTAGGTGACCAGAGGGAAGTCTGGCCGCATGGATGGATGCAGGCAGCTCCATCCATTCTCCCCCCAGCTGGATTTGTGCTTTGCTGGGGTGAAGCTGCGCCCAGGCAGTGCCCATGGCACAACCTGCTGCCAAGGGGTCATGGACCTTGGTGCCTGCAGAGCTGTAGACCTGCTTTCTCAGGGTGAACAAGAAAACCCCACAAGGTCCCAAGTTTCATCCCATTCACTACTATTTGAAGAGTAGATTTTTGTGCCAGAGCTGACTCAGGTTTTTAATTCTCAGCCACTAAGAGAAAAAAAAACCACCACCTTACAGAACTAATAAATTGTGGCAAATGTTTGTAATTTGCCAGTGACTGGGTTACACACTTGCGTGCAACAGATGATTTGGTGAACAGCAGAGACGCTCATTTTCCTGGGAATGTGAGAAGCTTGTATGAGTGCAAAGACCTGTGCTTCTCATCTGATCCACTCGCATTTTGGATCTAGGAAAAAGCAATACCTCTAAGTATTGTAAAGAGTCCTCTCCATAGTCCTACTTCGTTTATTTTGAAAATATTTTGAGTGTCTTCACAACAGCAAAACACAGAAAAAATTATTTCTCTCTTTTCAATCCATCCATTCTACTTTTCCTGTTGTAGGGAGGAACTCCTGACCTCCCTGGAGGACGTCTCCTTCCTGGGCAGTGACCCAGTCGCGCTCTGCCTCTTAATCCTGGAGCAAGTGACTTGCCCAGAGGCAGAATGAAGGGTGCAAATCAGAAATCTTCACTTCTCAAGCCCATGTATCTTCACACCAAATCCAGAACAAAATGTATTGGCTTGGGGTTCTCATAGCTCTTTCATTTTTTAACTATTTTGAAGGCTAATATAATTTTAAGGTGAAATAAGATCTGAAATAAATCTCTGCTTGAGGGTAGGGATAGTCTTGTTGCTACAGAAGAGGTTGGGAAGTCGGCCGTTTATTGACCATTGGCTTCCTTGCTAACCTTGGTATTAATCTCTCTGCCACTGTTACCTTCCTTGTCGAGTGGTAAACACACATAACTGGTGTTACACCAATGCAAAGCCTAGAATATACAGCCTTATAAATGTGGTGATTGCTAACTGTGTTTAGCTTTTGCTCGGGCTCCGAGATCTCTGGGACCCACTGTGGATTTACTGTTGCAGAAGCAGCTGTGCTTCAGAAGTGCTTTGATTGCATCCTCGAAGGAGAGCAGGGTCAAAGATAACAGCGTCTCTGCTTCAGGCAGAGTGAAAATATGGGGGGAGATCAGGCTGGCTGGAATTTTTCAGTGTCTCTGACCTTGTCCATGCCACCCCCACCATCTGTGAGCCGCAGCCGCACCGGCTGGCCTCTGCAGCAGGGCTTCCTCCAGCCCCGGTGCTGGGACGTGGCTCCCCGAAGCTTTGCCCAGGAAGAGCAACTTCTGTGTCCTTGTCTGAACCTCTGCTCAAACCATCTATGTTTTGAACAACACAGGGAAGCAGCTGAGAAATGTAGAGGCTGTGCTGGGGGCTTTCAGGGGAGGAGGAGTCACCCAACTGTGGATGTAAGCAGAGAGAAAGCTTTTTTAACGCTTGAGGGAGAAGAGGGTGGAAACAGGGGAACTTGTGGTCATGCCTGCTTTTTTAAAGTATTATTACTTTTGCTAACTGAAAAAATATTGTTATTTAAAAATCACAACACAGATCCCAAAATGATTAGGCTTATGAAAGTAATAGATTTGAGGTTTTATTTTCTGGTTTCCTGGTTATCTGAGGCATGCAAAAGCCATGGGCTAGACTTCTTTTGACTGCAAGAGCAAGCAGCTTTTCTCTTTTGCCTTGTTCTTTTCTTCTAGAAGCCTTGAATCCTTCTGGAGCTCTTTGAAAACCAGCCAGCAGAAGGTTATTAGCTGTTGCAAATGGAGACTCAGAAGCATGAATGGTGTCTTGGCAACAACTGAATAGCATGAGATGAGTATTTCAGGACCGCAAGGTACCTAGTAAAACAGGGGGAACTGATAACATGGGTCCTGCTTATGTGTGCTTGTGGCTCACACAGGCTGTCCTGTACACCCCAAGTCATGGTATTGAAAATCCTGGCACAGAGGAGTTTGTAATTGACTCCTGGGAAGCCTTTACCCTTCATCTTTAGGAAGGCAGTAATATGTAGTTAATACAGATGTAAGGGATCCTCATTTGGTTTTTACTTATGTTTAGTGTATATTAATTATTTCCACTTTATTGTTATAGCAATAGAAATCCCATATATTTTGTCTGTAATTTGTTTTGTTAGCAAGATGCATTCTTGCTAGATTAAAAGCTAGATTCAAACCTCTCCTAAGTTTAATTCAACAGAAACACTACTGAAGTTCTGCGTTACCTGCCTGTTAAGTGGCTACATCATATTTCCTTATTAATTAAAACGATGATATCTGGTATTCGGAGTGTGTTACCTGTCTAGCGTAGCCTCCCCGCTTGCCTCGGTGTCATGGCAATCTCCTCTCGGTGGCAGGGCTGGTTTCTGAGCATCGCTTGTGGCCATGGCAACGGGGGGCTGACAGGGAAGTCCAAGCTGGCCCGCGTTAGGGATGTGGAGGAGCAGCTCACTCTGGCTGTAGTTATTATTCTTACGGGCACTAGTGCAGTCTGTAGCACTAGTCTAGCACGTGGGTTTTTCCATGTGATAACGAACCCGCTCCGTTGAAACTTGACCTGTTCTGAGATGAAGGGTTGAGGGAAGATAAGAGAAATGAAATGAAACTGCTAATAAATTAGGGGGCAAAGCCTAGGCTTGCTTTACTCATAAGACTTCTAAAATCTTTAATTTAGCAAATTGGCTTATTTCCTGGGATAAATTACAGAGAGGAGCCGGGCAATTTATTTGAAGTGTCTGAGCTCTGGATACCTGAGTCAAGATCTGTCTCTTTTATTCCTTTGTGAGACCGATCAGATCCTGAAACCAGTCATGAGGGGGAAAAAAAAAAAAGAAAACAAAACAACAAAACAAACCAACACCAAAAAACCCTAAAAGGACAACTCAGTGTTCTGGTGATGACCTAGGCTTCCCCCCACTGAGCTTTCCAGTGATGAGACAGGACCTGTGACAACTTTCCTCCTTGTGAAGTGTTGAAGGTTGTTGTGGTTTGCTGGGTACCAAAGAGAGGGTCCGGATGGGTTGTGTTTGAGAGGGAGGTGATGGCAGGGTTGTACCAGGGTCCAGCAGACATTAAGCTGTGAGACCTGGAGGTGCTATGGTGATGTCTGGAAAGGGGACACATTTGTAGTAACGCAAATATGGTGTTTTGGGGCACTATGAAGAGGTGACCAACCCTCATTGCTATTGATGTCGATGGATACGAGGTTATGAGGCTGGCAGTTTACAGAGCCGAGTTAGTGGGAATCTTATCTAGAAAAGGATTTAGGTATTAAGCTCAAAGAGCAGAGTGTGATTCACCTTATAGAAACACAAACAAACCCAGCGACTTCAGTGGGAAGCGACCCCCGTGAGGATTTGCTGGGTCTGATGGAAATGAGCAGTTCTCAGGCTGAGCCTGCGCTTGTCGACTGGCTGTAATAAAACAGCTACTTTCCTTCCTTGAAATCAAGCGTAGTGGGAGTGTGTGTGAGAGGACGGGGGCCGTGAGCTTCCGACTGGGAGCTTTCAGGATTCAGTAAGATCCGTCATCCCGGCCCTGCCTCCGGAGAGAGCTGCAGGAGCCGGCGTGGGCTGCAGCAGAGCCCCCCAGCGCCGAAGGTAACCGGCCCCTGCATCGACCCTTAAATCTGCTGCTTCTCCAGCAACCCAGCTCCCGGTCTAGGAGCGTGCTGTTCAACACTCAGCAACAGCAAAAGCCTGACCCCTGCAGAATTTCTAAAAACTGTGATTCAAAAAAAGTGGTGGGGCATCCTCAGGGGTTTCCAATCTGTGCCCTGTCCTGAATGATGTTTGCAGCTGTTTTTTATCCTTCTCATAAAAATGGACAGGATAATTTTTTTTTAAAGATTTTAAGATTAAAATTAAGAGATTATTATTTTTTTTATTCCCTCTCATGTCCTGCAGGAGACCAGAACAAGGTTCTTCTGCCGTCCCTATCTCAAACTTGCAGCCTGGCACAGCTCATCACCCAGTTTCATGGTGATTTTGTACTGCCTACTCTTTAGTTATCTTCTGCTTAATTCTTCAGAAATTCAGCTTGATATTTTAAAAAAAGACTTTATAACAGACTAAATTATTGATAGGAATTTGTTTGGTTTTATCTCATAAATTCTTGGATTTAGGAAAAAACAATGACGTATTTTAGACGTGTTGGTTGGTTCAGCAGCAAATCATAAAGCTTAATCATCAAGACTTCTTAATCCCAGATAACTGGGGTTTTGTTGTTGGTTCTTTTTTTTGCTTATGCTGTGAGCTAATCCTAATGCTGAGATTATTATACCCACAGCAATTAATTCTGCATGCAGTTTTTCATTTTAATCTGTTATTTACAAACAGAAATGATTTCAGATGAACGTTTTCTAGGTCTGGGCTCTAATTCAAGTCAACGAGGATTTGGGCAGGGAACATTCTAGAATAGATGCACCCGTCTCTGCTCAAGAATAAGCAACTATTTAAAATAAATAAATAATTTTTAAAAACCCACCAAAAACAATAATAATTTTTGCTGTCTGGAAGCATTCCTGGAATGTGCCTCGCACCAGCCCCAGCACCGCCACCAGTGGGGGCCGAGGGGCTGAGCTGCACCCCCGGGGAGATGCGGCAAAGAGAGTTTATCTTTCAGGAGAAGGAAAGAACCTTTTCTGGCAGCTTTTTCTTCAGGGGTGGGGGATATTGGGAAACCACTCGAAGCTTTGCTGAGCTGTCCCAGCGGAACGCGCTTCACAAATGTATGGGGTGTGATCGCTATTTCAGGGCTCAGAAAAATGCAAGGTATCCTGCTAAAGACACAGTCCTGCCCCAGCGAAAACAGAGCAACGTGGTTTGGTAGGACACAGCAAGTACATTTATAAACAGAAATGTCACAGAAAAGGTATAGGGGACATGGACAAGTAATAGAATGGTTAGAGTTGGAAGTTCCAACTCCCACGCTGGATGTGTGGTGCTGAGTAACATGTGTGGGGGGGTATTTTTCATTGTCTTTTATTGTGACTTCCCTTAAAATCTCTTCCCTATTTCCCTTCCCCCCCTACCTCTATGGCCGAGCAGGTGGGTTTTAGAGGGGTTTGAAGGAGACGCTTTGGCAACGTGGTTTGTGAAAGGACATTGATGGTAAAAATGAGATAACATGGGAGACATCGAAGGTGAGGGACAAAAGTCATGGATGGGGAGGAGGGGGCGGGTGCTTTACCTCGGGAGGAGGTAAATCCTGAAATGTAGGTGTGGACTATGGGAGCTTTAAAATGGGCAGTGGTGTGTTAAACAGTCCTTGTGCTCCAGGATCCTTGCCTGCAGCACCACAGCAAAGGGAGCACAGACCCTGCAGTGCTCAGCCCTTTCATGAGCCAGAGCACTATTTCTCTTCTTTAAATGGATCACTTATGGGAGCAACCCCTGCACACCATGAACTATATTTACAAGTAACACAGCAGTTAAGTTGCTTTCAGGAGCTCCTTTAACACTTCAGTATAAGAATTGATTAGTACCCCATTGACATGTGAACATTCAAATGCTTAATAGTGAGTCAGGAAATTTTGTGGATATAGCTACATCAAAATTCTTTAGTTATGTGACTCAAAGGAGTATTAATTCATCCTATGTGTCTAGATGTGTTTTTTATTTTTTATATTTCCCATCTGGAACAGCAATATTTTTTCCCCAAGCATGCTACATTTCTAGAGCTTGTTAGGATAGCTCAGGATCTCCCGTAGCTCTGCAGAATTCCCCACGTCCTGTCGCTTCCTAGATTTGAGTGAAATAGCAGCCTCGTATGAAGAGAAAAAAGACCACACAAGACCACATGTTGTTTACTGTGGGCTGATTATTCACGTTACGAGCAGCCAAGAGCAGAGACTGTTTTCCCCTAAGTTCTGAAAGCGTAATTCCATCAAGCCAATGGTTGTCTTTGTTTTAATAAAATACATTCAAGAAGGGATGATGTCTCCCCACTGAGATATAAATGCCTGCACTTGAAAAATACATCCCCTCCGGTTTCTTTTATCATTTGCAAGCAAGTCACCCCTGCTTAAGCATCTACGTGTTACCAAGTTTCTTTTCCTTGTCATTACTTTTTAAAAATTAACTTGAGGAGTTAGTTTTGATTCCTTTGATCAGCCTTCCTGTTGCGCTGTCGAGGAGTGCTCTCTCCCCGTTTTCTGTCCAGCACACAGCGCAGGGGGAGTTTTCCGTGGGACGGTGTGGCCGTGGATCCCATGGGGAACACGACAGCAGTTCCCAGAGGGATGCACGCTTTCTGTCTCTTCAGTTTGATGCCACGGGCATCAGTTTGATGCCACGGGCACCCTCAGGGGGCACCTGATCTGCTGGGAAATGTCAGGAGGGCTTCTCCTTGAGCTTTTCCAGGTGTCTTGGAGGGCTTTAGAAATTTCATTCACGCAGGAGGTATGGGAGGGGTGTGAGGGGCTGTTACATCGATCAGGGTCCTGGTAATGGCAGGTTACATCATTTGAGCTCCATCAGTTTTCCACATGAGGCTGGATTGTATCTGCTTGTGTTAACTGAAAGAAATGAAGCTTTTCTATCAGTTGAGAAGGAAGAAATCCTGCTCTGTTAAAGCTGGTGCGACCCCGCGTTGTGCACAACCCATTCTCTGCATTAGGCTTTTAGGGACTCATCCTCTCCACGCTCACAGCTGGGGCTCCGTGGATTAATACAGAAACACAGGAACAGATCTCAGCTCATTTTCAGGAATCATCTTAACTTCTCGTACCCGGGGTACTAAAGGGGAAATCCAGCCCTTACAGGAACCAAAGGCAAACTGCTGATGGGTTCATCGGTTAAGAGTGGGAGTCTGGCCTCGGGTTTCAGAAATCACATCTTTGTGCTTTCCCTCCTTTGCCTTGCAGAATCCCTCCCTTCGGAGAGGATGCGTGTGCTGCCGTTGCTGCTTTTGTATACTTTGCTGTGCACCTGAGGTTCATCCAACTGATGCTGTTTACCCCCCCCAGATTGCTATTTTGTGCCTTGTGTTGTGTTTTCCAAAGCAGACTTTTGTAATAACAGAATACAAATAGCTGTTCTGAGTATTTTTATGCTCTAAAAGTGAGTACAGTCAACAGATGCCGATGTAATAAATCAAACTGAAGCGCTGTCTTAGTTGCTTCAGCTTGAAAGGGAACTGCTGCTGTAGAAAAAGGCAGTGATGAAATCTAAACTGCATTTGCAATCCCGTGAAGATTCAGGTCAACAGGGTTGAGAGCAGAAATTAATGAAGTGCGATGTTTGCTGCAACAGCTACAGTAAATGTGGAGGTTTCACAACAGAAACTCAAAGGGAGTATTACAAATGCACATGATGCTGAGTGCCTGATGTTGGCCCAAGGGCCTTGAACATTAGAGGGAGAGAGGGCTCCACATCTGGTATCCATGTGAAAGTGAAACATCCCGTATGTGCTGAAGGTCACGGTGACCTGGGATGCTACGCTGACATGGCTGTGAAACAGCATGGGCCGCTCTTCACTCTCCGAACAAATTTTCCAGGATAGGAAAAAATAATAATGAAGAAAAATGTGGCTTGTTTCTGTCAGCCTTGCAAGTGCTTTCACTTCAGCTGGACTCAGTGCTTTCTCAGTGGCACTATCTGTCCCTTTCATCTCTGCTGTGCACTGACTTCTGGGAGAGGAGAGCAAACTTCCCTCTGCATGTGTTTGTCTCCTTGGCAGAGATGGAAGATCACTGTGACACTTGTATTCTTTACTGTATGCTGTCGCGAGCTCCTAAAGGGATATAATTGCTTTTGTGGTAAATGTCATGATGGTCTCCCTCCCTTTTTTCAATCTCTTTTGAATGCTCTGTATTCAACCCTGTCCTCAAGATCAGTGTTAGTAGAGATTGGTATGAAATGCCCATTATATACTGGCAGGTACTCAAGGCAGACAACGTGACACAGTCCATGCAGGCAGCCAGACTGGTGCTTTGCTCTGTATTAGCAGTTTTATTCTTTGCACTTTCTGTATTAGCAGTTTTATTCTTTGCACTTACCAAAATCCCGCTGGATTCAGTGGGAGTTCTGGGCACGCATCTTAGACAGAACTCACCTAAATGTTGGGGTGTTTACCCTTTCTCCAACGTATGGAAATGAAAACTGCAATGCTGCAGTTTAGTAGGACTAATCATCAACTGTCTCCTTGACTTTAGAGTCTGTGGTTTCCCCAGGGGTTAAATTTTTGTCTGTTTGTTTTTCTTCTCAAATTCTTCCAGGTGTGGTGGACTTTGAGAACTCCCCGGCGCAGGGGAGGTCACTGGGTGTGTGAATGCTGCCCCATTCATTTCTTGAGACAGCTTCCTGCTCCCCTCTTCTTCTTGGCTTCCAAATATTGTTTTCAAAAAAGCCCGAAGCAAAACGTCGGAACCGTGCCGAGCTTCCACGCAGCCAGCAGAACTGAGAAGCAGAGAGAGAGTGACCAGAGGGAGGCGAGAGCTTGCACAAGGGGCAGCAGGTAGTGGGGTGGCAGCTCCTTGTGAAGAAGGCAGCAGAGTCCCAACTGAAGCGAACGCAACCTGACAGGATCTTTCCCCGGGAATGAACATTTGCTTTCTCATTTGGACTGCAGCTACGGTTAACTGGACAGCCAGGCATTTATCAGAGATCTTGAATTTCTGATCCGTAGTCAGGTGAAGGTTCAAGTTAAGCAGTCAAATGTTTTCAGTGGTTTTGTCCTCTTTATTTCTTATGCTTCTCAATTACTGGCATATGCGGAGTTTCTCAGATCATGAAGAATCTTAAAATGCACAAAAAAAGAAAACTGAGGAGAGATCTTCATGCTGTGTGCAGAGGAATTTTTCAAAAACCCTCTAAATATTCATTCATATCCCTTCGCCCACAATTCATTTTTGCCTTCCCTAATGTAAATCAACGTGCTAATTCTGAGCTGATTAGAGTCAGAGTCAGTTCAGAGAGAAGACAAGTGTTCCTTCATGAGGCATCTTTCCATAGTTGGAAAAGTAAGCACTCTCTGTTCACTGAAGAAACAGAAATGTGTATTTGGATTTGTCAGGGAATTTCTTCTAAATCCTGCTAATCAATTTAGAGGGGTTTGGTTTATTTGTTTAATGGCATCCAAAATTTTTTACGCTGTTAAATGTTTTAAATCCCAAATAGAAATAAATATGTTGAACACAGTTGATCACGTACAGTGTAACTGAATCTAGCATTTGACACTGACAGCAAAGAAAGCTTGTAATTTATTTGGTTTTTAAAGATAATGCATCCAACAGATAATTCCATTTGGAAAAAAAAAGGAAAAAGAAAAAAAAGAATTTTTCAAATCAAGCACACCTACATCTTCTGTGCCACATCAAAGGAAAAAGGTAATGTAATATGAAGTATAAGTTTATTTTACTGTATAGAAATATATATTGATAATATAACTTTGTAACGTGTCTTAGCTACAGGAAAGAGAATTAAGAATATGACGAGTTTGGACTCAGACTCTCATATCAGTCACTGAAAAATCTTTATTTTAAAATGTAATTTATTGTTATTGCTGTCATGAGAGTTACCTGTTTCCACTCTATTTGCTTCCGATCACTCATAGCTTTCTGAAATTCAGTTTAGGGGTTGAAAAGAAATGCTTATTCCAAAACTCTAAGGCTCCCACAATACATGGCTTACAGTAAATGCTAAATTTAGGGTAAACCGTTATTACGAGTATCATTGAGATTTTCTGTTGCTTTTCATCTCTCCGGATCAGACACCAATTTGCCTTACAGATCTTTGTTGTGTGCTTGGGGGGCAATTGCAATACTCTGGACGTGACTTCTGAGCAATCTCTTGCCACTGCTAGTTGAGAGTGCGAGAGCACCTGGGGTGTCTGGTGCCTCTGAACCCCTTATTTGTTGCTATTGATAAAAATGGAGATTTTTGCTGCTCTGGGTGCAGGGAACACCTGAGAAACTTGAAGTTTCATAATATGGGGATCTGCTATGAAGGTTAAATAGAATTTGAATTAAAGCAAACCAAATGCTGAAGTTGGAAAGAAAGCTGATGCGTGCACCTTCTAGACTGACATTTGCATGTGTTCACTAATGAAGATTGTAAGACAGAGCTGAGTGTTTTACTAAGTTTTTCACAGTTAATAACTAGGCAGAGTTTTACTTCCATTTGGTATCCAGATGGTACATGGTATATTGTGGATGACACTGAGAAAATTGCCTTCCTCTAGAAATTGCCTGTGTGAAGTATATTAAAAAATGTCACCTATTTCTGCAGTATGGAAAACAGGGAAGAGTGATGGAAAATGACACTGAGCTGTGTAAGAATTGCTCAGATGCCAGCCCAGCCACAGGGTAATGCTGTCGTGCTTATGAGCATGATGGTTATTACATTTTCAGGTATTCATCTGTGAGTGCTTTACCATGCTGTACCCTCACAGCATGTGTAATTGGTAGGTATAATTATTAGATTTGTTTTGCAAGTGCGTGAACTGAGGCATAGAAGTGTTAAGAGCATATAGTAAAGCTCATAAATTTCACACTCTAAGTAGGCTTGTTAGCAAGGAGGCATGTGGCTTGTTTTGGGCAGCCACTCATTCCCTACTCTGGGAATTCCCTACTCTGGGAATGAGCGTGTGACTTGTTTGCTGCTTTTGAACTAACTCCTGCATTCCGACACACTCACAGCCTTCACTGAAAATTGACTCTGGGTTGCACAGAACTTGGAAGGAGTAGGCACCATTCCTGGTCTGACACCTGCTTTAGGTAAGGGACTGATGGTAACTTTAAGGGGCTTTGAGTTCAAGGAGCTTTGGATGAGGTCCTCTGTGAGGCTTGTGTTTTGCAGCAGGACCAAAAGTCAGTATGTACATATCAGCATCGCAGATCTTTAAACACAAGACCAAATCAAGGGCACAAACATCCCATCTAATTGTGTCTCCCTTCATGGTGTCAAACCCAGCTTTTGAACTCTAATTTTACTTAATTGAAATCAGATATGTGAGTGAAAAACCTTGATCACCTTTGCTGTCCTTTCTCAACTTATGGGATAAGTTAGATAAGTTATAATTTACCTAAGTCATAACTAAGTCAATATCGGCATGGCAAAACTCTCCCCACTTTTTCTCCCTAGTGGTAAATTTCCAAACGTTACTTCAATTAGAGGTCCCCGTGCAGGAAGAAAAAACCCCAACCTCTCTGTCCTTCCCATTTCTCTTTTTCTTTCAACTGTTTTTTCAGTTCTTCAGTTGTTTACTTCCAAAAATGCTCATGCTCAGATACTCTTTAAAGTCATACTGTTAGCACACACTTATCAAACAGGCTCAGCTTCCCACAGGAGCTAGCCCTTTAACAGTTGTCTTGTGTCTTTAGTCTTATTAACTCACTAAGTGGAAAAAGAAAGATAAATGCAGCATCAGACCATGGATTATGCCCGTAATGAAGAGTTAGGCATGTATTTTCCGTGGCAGCCTGCAGAGAGGCATCTGAGTCTCTAAGGACGTTTCATGTTGTCTTCATAATGGATTCTGTCTTTGTTCGGTTTTCTGACTGTCCTCAAATTTTTATTTGGAGAAAGGGTTCACATTATACTATCCCTTAAGCCATGCTGTGAAGAATTCCTGCCCCATGGGATGCCTCAAGCCTCAACTTTTGCGTCCTTTGGTGACGGAGGTTGCTGCCACAAAAGGCTCTCTAGGAGACAGGGACCTTGAGAAAAAAAATCTGGCGTCAGCAACTATGTTGTGACCTTTTCATCATCGGAGTGCTTGGCTGTTGCTCTGCTTTATTAGTCTGAATGTTTTCCAAAGAGGAAATCTGGAAGGTGGGAGCAACGGCACGAGGAAGATTATTCTTAAGTGTTATAGCCTAGGTTGGGAGTGATGCAAAGGTGAAGAGGGACACGTGACCGGTGATTACTGAAAGCCCAAGGGACCTGAAAGTGAAATTTGAGGGGAAATTTTGTGAAGTTTGGGGGAAAAAATTGACCTGAAAGGAAGAAAGAAACCTCAAACAAGAAACAGCTGGTAACCTTAACTCAAAACCAAAAAAAATATTTCAAATTAAGTAAGTATTTTTGCCATGATTAATGGTTAATGCATAATATAATTAGCAACAAAAATAATTCTGCAACACAGAATTAAAAGGCTACAATTTTCAATTTTCTAGGTCTTATTTTTACACAAAAATACAGTTTCTACAGGGTACAGCTCAAGAAAGCTGACTTATGGCAGCAGTATGCAAGTGGCATATGTTTTTCAGGTGGTTATTCCCCAGTGTCTTCCTATCCCTCCTCTTCATGTCTATAGAAGGCTCAGGGATTCTTTCCAGGCCTTTTTAAAATTAAACTGTTTTTCAGAATCACGGGCTAACAGATGGAGAAGAGTTGTTGTCATCAGCGAGCCAAAGTAAATATAGTTGCAAAGAGTTTTCAGCAATAACTATGCATAATTATGCAAGTCAGTTATCTTTCAGTTGAACTTCGGAGGATTGCATAAATCCATGGATGCTCCTGGCCAGTCATCCTCTGCTCTTATTGAGTGCTGCAGTTCATCTTGGTAACTGTATACAGAGCTTCACCTACATGACATGAAAAATATGAGGCTTTGGAGCAAATAAGAGACCCTATTCACACCTGCGGGCACCTGCCGAAGAGCCAGTCTGCGTCTGCTCAGCTGGCTGAGTGTTGGGACCCACGGGGTGTTGGTGCCTCTGGATGCCTGAAAGTGCTCATTGGGTCGAGGTGGGTGATGAGCTGTGTATAGCACTGACAACAGGAGGCAGCAGGACAGGTCCCAGAATCAAGCAGCTTCAGAGCTGGTTTCACGGGCACAGAGAAAGTACTCCTTGCACCGAACCAATTTTCATTGAGTCAATGATGCTGGGCTTTTCTTCACCATTCTGTGAAAGTCCTGCATAAAAGTGTGTTGGTGAGACCCGACACCTTGTATTTAACTTTTCAAATTCCCAATTTTTAGAGCTGAATGGGGGAGCAAATATCACATAGAGCTGATAAAGATGAGAAATAAAAATTCCTCAAAATTCCATAAACCATGCTGTGGTTTATGGTTTAGCCTACCAGCTAATACGATCTTGCTGCCTGCTCACTAATTTGTCGGGAACAGGGAAGAAGAATCCAGACTTGGCAAGCTGGTGCTGCAGACAGAATTTGTCAGATGAAATCCCAGTAGACATTAGTCCAACATCAACAGCTCCCGAGCCATCACATGGGAATGCGCAAGGAGATAAAACGAACATCCTAAAGGGTGGATCCTCTATTTTAAGGGACAGAGAAGGAAATCTGGCTAATGTAAATTTTTTTTCTTTTCTTTCTGGAGTCGTTCAGAGAAATGATGGAAAATACTGGTTCCAAACACAGATATGATTCTGTCTTTTCTTGAATTCTTCACTTCGTTTAAAGTTGCTTAACTCTTCTCTCTTGCTTTTTCCTACATGTGAAGAGAGGTTAATCCTATCTGCCTTTACCTCAGAGGGATCGTGAGGGCAGAGTTTGGAAAAGAATTCGCCGTCTATGCAAAGAATCCACAAGTGACTGCAGGGGGAAAAAAAAAAAAACAACCCAGACGT
>JAOXJM010000052.1:19935604-19969517 GCA_026413425.1 Tringa solitaria | reverse complement strand
GAGTTAATATTACGTATTTTCTTTTCCTTTAATGTTTTTTATATCTGAATAACAGTTCATTCAGTTACAGTATTAATGCAGAAGCATGATAGACTGCAAGCTTCAATCAAGTGTGTCCTGCAAGCTTACAGATTGCAAGTAGCAAGGAATAGTTTGGGGGGATCTTTTTTCAGGTGTCTCTTACGTCTTTGATCTGAAGTTTGATCTTATGTATACGTACCCATTCTCCCCCAGGCTTTAGCTGTGGTAAAACACTTTCCATGCCGAAAATGGACCATGCAAACATGACCCAAGCCATGCTTGATGCTGAATCCCGCAACACGGAGAAGAGCAACAGCAATGAGTATTTTTACATTCTGATCGTCATGTCTTTCTACGGGATCTTCCTGATAGGGATAATGCTGGGCTACATGAAATCCAAAAGAAAAGAGAAGTCGTCCAATTTGCTTCTGCTCTACAAAGATGAGGAGAGAGAATGGGGGGAAGCTGTGAAGCCTCTACCAACCATATCGGGGCTGAAATCTGTGCAGATCCCCATGATGCTGAACATGCTGCAGGAGAGTATGGTGCCTTCTCTGTCCTGCGCCATCTGCTCGATGGAAGGCAGCAGCGTGAGCTCTGAATCCTCCTCCCCAGACGTGCACTTCACCATCCAGGAGGAAGTGCTGGATGCTGAACTGGGGGAAGTGTCAGAAACGCTCCTCAATGAGAGCAGCGAGGGATCTGCGGAAAACATCCACAAGAACTCCTAGCACTTGCAGGGCTCCCTTGATCAGCTGCCCAAACGTGAGTGGAGCTCCCACTAAGAACTTGTGGTTCTACTTTCCTGCTCTCCAATGAACTCTCAACAGGTATCTTTGCCCCTGGGCCTGAGGTGCTCCTGAGAGCTGGCAGGACAAGGAAGCAGTGGTACCTAACACCAAAGTGTAACTTGCACATAATTGGGATGCTTAATTTTACTTTTCCATTGTTATTTCTTACCATAAGAGCTAAGAACAAGGAGAATATATATATATATATTTTCTAACAAGGTAACTGTTACTGGCATGTCTCTGCATGTTTCAGAAGTCTGCAAATATCTGGGATATGTTTAGGGAAGTTCCCTAATGTAAGTGCCTGGTTGTTAAAGATGATGGGTGATGCTCATTCACGCAAAACTGTGATAGGCTAGAAGTACTCTTCCTGTGTTTTTCTTATAACAAACCACAGCCAACAGCAGATTTGCTCAATGAGGCCTCAAAAGCTGAAAATTTGTCAATGCTGTAGTTGAAGGGGGATTGCAGCATGGCTGGAGACTGACTTTAGGCAAAGAAAAGATGACAGAAAAAGTAAATAATGAAAAGGAAAAAAGGGGTAAGTAATTTCTAGGAGGTTTGTAAAGCCCAATTTCAGATCCGTGCCACTGTATTTATCTTTGCTTAAGTTGTACCTGTACTGGCTGGGTCAAGTTCACTAATTTCTGCTGCAATCCGGTCTTTGACTGAGTTACTAGTAGGAAAAGTGGTTTTATTTTTTGCTTTCGTATTTTTTTTAGAGACACGTACATCTGATCACTAAAGGCAAAGACCTGAAAGTTAAAAAAGATATTAAAAGATCTTTGTTACAAGGTGTAAAACGTAGAAAGGCTTGAACACATGCTGCTCTGTTACGCCCCCTTGGAAAAATAGGTGGAATTCAGAATCGAATTTAACCTAAGCAAGGGTGAAATCCTGGCCCCACTGAAGTCATCAGCTGAGTCCTCTGGACTTCAGGGGACACGCACAAGATTTTGTGCTTCTCTGTTGGAGTTAAATTCTCCATTTGATGTTGGTAAAACTGTACCCATTTACAACATTGAAGAATCTGGCCTTCGTGCTCTGTTTAAGCCATATAGATAAACATTGCATTACATCTTTTTTTTTTTTTCAAACAGCTCGCATGTGACACATGCATTTCTACAAAGTCATTAGTAACTAGTTTTTAAAACCACCACAGTCTTCCCCTCCTAGTTTAATGGTACTGTGATTTTTTTTCAAATGTTCATGAAATTAGTTACTAAATTATTGCACTGTTAAAAGTAGTGGTGTTAATATTGTAGCAACGTATGATTGTTTCAGTCATACCTTATATTTTATAATAACTTATTACAATGTTTGGATTAGTTCTGAACCATGAGGGCTAGAGAGCCTGAATCTAAAGCGTTGCACAGCAAAAATGTTTGCAAAATGTCTCCACATACTTCCTGCGCTAAAATAGCTCTGTGATTTATCCACTGGCATTAGAGCTGGAGAGACGGCTTGAAAAATAGGAGCGCTGAGCAGCAGAAATGAGCTGAGGCGAGTCTGCTGTGCTTCTGCCGCGTAGAAGGGAGAGCTCTGGGTCTGTCTCAGAGGGTTAGTGCGGCGGGACGCAGCCCGCAGAGGTATCGCTGTCTCTCTCTCGGCACCAAAGAACAAAAGCCCCATTGTGCTCGGAAAGGGCCTGATCCAGCGCAGACTGAAGGCAGTGGGAGTTTTTTCCACCGGCTTCAGTCAACTTTGGATCAGACCATATAAAGCTTTTTGGTAGATTTAATCCAAAAGGGGCTGTTTTAAGTTTGAAAGAAGCCAAATTAAGTTTGGCACTTCGCCTGGAATCACTTGAATCCTGAAACTTTCCAAATGAGACTGACATGCGCGAGTTGTCACATTTTCCATTGCTTTCTCCTTCATCCTTTTACTTGTGGTATAAGTGTATTTGTATCTGTAAAAAAACCTGATGTATATAATTCCTAATATTGAGTTGTATATAATTGTCTCATGTATTTAAAGTTTATTGTTTCTACTGGCACTAATTTTTATTTAAATAAAGAA
Organism: Tringa solitaria; assembly: GCA_026413425.1. Taxonomy (NCBI): domain Eukaryota; kingdom Metazoa; phylum Chordata; class Aves; order Charadriiformes; family Scolopacidae; genus Tringa; species Tringa solitaria. The sequence goes on along the minus strand of JAOXJM010000052.1, from coordinate 19,966,686 downwards.
ACACATTTCCTGGGAAAGTTTCCATGTTTGTTCACTACATCAAATAGATTTCCAGTAATGGGACCATGCAAAATTTCTACCAGATCCTTTTCTTAGCCTTTTTTTGAAATGATGCCTTGTGTTTGACAGTACTGCAGCGCTGTGGGCTGAGCCAGGTGCTGGGCACTTGCTTTGGGTCCGAACTGGCTCTTTGAGGCACCGGGCAACTTCCTCGCACTTGGCTCTTGCCCACGTGCAGCCGGGGCCACAGGGATGCCCCGAGTCCTCCTGCAAAGAGCTGGGGGTGCTGGTGAGCCATGGGAGAGGCTAGCAAAACTGACAAGCTCTTATGAAAACATTCTTGTCGCTTTTTCAGCCTCTCAAAGTCTGCATTTTGAGTTTTGGTTTTAAATTTGCGTTGGAACAAAGAGGGTGGGTTGAGGTTAGGGGCAAGTATCTGGCACAGGCCTCTGTTCCCACTGGATTTCCAGTACTGGGCCATGGTACGTGGCTGGCTTGGTCACAAGCTTTGACCCCGGGTCTTGTTGCTGTTCTGTCATTTCCAGCATTAGGGATAAGGGAGGTTTGGGGATTCTGGCTCCCAATGCAGGGTGGAAGCGTTTAGGGGCAAGTTTGCCCTTCCACATCTCGTTCAAGCTGTGATGGTATATACAGGGTCACAGGCACTGGCTGAGAACTACTTGCATGGGGTAATTTGAGGTTGTTTCAAAAATCGGCTTGCTATAAAGTTGTATCTGCTGGCTTTCCCACAAAACCTGTTCCATCTTGCTCTGCTCTCTTCAGTCACTCCCTATTAAATAATTCTGGGGCCTGTTCACAAGCTTCTGTGGACCTAAAGCTGCCCATCAGCAAGACTACGTTTCCCTCCGGCACTGTAATCTCCCAGGACACCCACAGTGTCCTAGGATAGCGGGTCAGTAATGCTGCATCTTCCACATTACCCACGCCGCGCTCTCAGTGTTTCAGTGTTTCCATTGCCCCAGTAATGAATCAAGAGATTTCTGACAGCACTGGCGATAAGAAGGAAAAACAGAACAAAATGTAAATTACAGCTCTCCTTTGTGGATCAAAAAAGCTAGCTTATTCCAGCAGTTTCTTGTGTTAAATTGAGGTGCTATAAAGGGAAACGCTGTGTGCTTTGGGGGCTATTTACCCTCAAGGGATCTAGTAAGCATGAAAACGTGGCCACCTTCTTGGCCCATGTGGTGGGAGAAAGTATGTGTGATGGTTTGGTATGCATTTGGTTTTGTCCTATGGTGTTTGTCTTTGTCCAAATTAGTATTTTGATGGCACCAGGAGGAAAAAAAAAAAAAGCAAAAATATATTTTAGCTTTAGAAGTTAATTGAATGTGCAGCTGAATGCAATGATGCTTTGAAGACAGCTCGGTGACCCAAGACTACCAGGTAGCTATTGTTCCAATTTAAAAGAAGCATTGTTAACCTTGAAAAGCTACAGATGGAAGGAAGAAAATTGCCCCTATCAAGTTTGTTTCAAAATCCTTTTGACTACTACAGAAAAAAAGGTAATTTATTTTTTTCCCCCCCAAAATGACGGATGTTTCCAATGTGCTCCAGTATCTGAGTTAAATCAGATTCACAGCTAATAGATCTTGGCTTGAGGGCAATGATAATTCAGTGTAATTTGACTGAATGAAGATTATTTATTTTTTTTTTACAAACGTATGATTTCTTAAAAGAACACAGCACTTAGGCTCCCATTTCTCAGCAGGGCTTTACCTCATATGTTTGCTGGAATATTAATGCACCTCACCTTTGGCAGAGCAGAAAAAGCTGGCCTCATGCGGCACGTGTACATGGTCTGGCTCCAGGACCTACTGTAAACATAAGTGCCAGCTCTGAAGATTATGACACTGGGATCTGTGACAGCAACTGGCTGATCTACAGTCCTAAACCCTACCGGTGGATCTCATGCTGATGCACCTGTGGGGTTACTCATTCAATGGACTGAACCTGCTGAGTAACTGCAGTGGAAATGCAGAACTCATCTCTTCCCCAGGCACAGGCTCTCCCAGGCTCAACTGCCATGCTCTGGACCAGGGATTAACCAGGCCGGGAAGGTTAACAAACAGGAGAGAATCCTCTTTCCCAGGACTAGAGCAAAGGTCACAGATCATGGTAAGTAAGGGGAGGAGCCTCATATGTTACAACTCGCTGCAAAAGTTCTTTCCTCAGCTTGGCCCTCTCACAGTGGGTTCCTGGATCTGTCCCTTTCTCAGACACGCACCCACACCCACCCAAATAATCAAATCAGTTCTCACAGGGTTGGAAAGGAAGGAAACGGAAAAGCTATGACAAGTCATTTCCATTTCTAAGACCTCAGTGCGTGGTGCTGGACGAGGATAGGTGTACTGCCCGAGGACGAGGAGCACACAGGTCCCCAGTGCAGACTATCAGGCACTTTTATCACCATCAGCCATTTCAACCAAGAGAAGATTAAACCACCTGCCTTTAATTTTAATCTAAAAATTTCAAGACCTTGCAAAGATGGACGGACTCTCCCCCATGTGACAGAAGAGCATCCTCAGAGATGCTCAAGGTGGGGTGGGGACAGTACAGCTGCTGGCACCAGATGCAATTGTGCCAAAGCTGGACCATGCTCTTCTGTGGCTGTTGACCTATCATGCTCACCTTATAATCTTTCTGGAGCTTTTTGGTCCAGAAGGTTATTTTTCTTTGAGTTCACAGTTGTGTTTTAGATTTAAAATACAAGGTTTGAATCTAAGAGGTGTAAAAATTAATAAAATTGTTTAGGCTATTTGTTTTTAAGCACTGATCCTGTTTGCTTATGTGCACTTGGTTGATTTGCTTTTGTATTTTTTCCATTTTCACACGCCTCTGCAGTTCCTACTGCACGCAGCCAAAAATAGCTGCAAGATGAGCTGCCTTCTTAGTATATTGACACTTCTGTATCCCTCCGAACTAGGGTAGAAAATGGAAAAATAACACAAAATCAATGAGCACCAGAGTTTTTCAAAGCTTAATTTTATTTTAGTTTGGGTAGGGTTCCAGTTTATATTAGGCCAGGTAAGACTGAGCTTTTGCCACCCAAGTAAGTGACTAAAAGAAGGATAATCAAGGCTATTGAATGGTTGCCAGGTCCTGGTCTGATTGTTGGTCTGGGAGGGGTTTGATTTCTCACAATGGTATATTACAGGCTAGTCTCTCCCTGAGTAATTTGTTTAACTGTCCTGTTCTTGATTATCAGATGATGCTACTTATATTCCTACCTGTGAGAATTTGATGTGTTCTTGACAGACAGGAAATACTTGTGATTCTCAAATGAAAGATATGGTATAAATACAAAGCATTTGCCCACCTAGGAACGAAAAACTTTTTTGCTCCCCTTTATGATGTTAAATGCTAGAGCAGCCACTGGCAACAAATGACAATGCTGGCATGTGTGACTACCTGAAAGAATGCATCTCACCCCACTGGACCTCTCAGGTCGGCAGAAGCCATGTAACAAGGCCTTTTGGCGTGGTTGATATGAGAGAGGAGGTGCTGGTGAGCAGGGCAGTAACCCCGGGATGTGGGAGATTAAATTCGGTTTCCTCTTCTGCTCCAGGCTCACTGTGGTACTCTGGAAAATTACTTGCTTTGGCTAAGCCTCTCATTTATAAACTGTAAGGAAGAGTACATCTTCACTGCCTGAGGCTGATGTGAGAATAACTACGCTGAGATTCTCAGGGTGCTGAGCTCTGACGGAAAGTGAGGAAAGACATGACTTGCCACTCTCTGTACTCAGAGAAGGAACCACAAAATTAAAGCACTTCCTCTGGTGTGACCTCCAGCTGTTTAGCCAGGGCCAGCATGTGATGCTTCCATCCCCTGCAGTTTACCCACGAACGCTGGGACTGGAGCACGCCTGCCGTGGTGCTGGTCTCCAGCCCAGGCCTCCCTGGGCCAGCTGTGTCTCATCCCAGCAATGAAAATGTTAGCTGAGCAGTGCAGGCAAGAGGATGTGAGACACACAGTGTTCACAAGAGGTTTTGAATCCCATCCTAGAGAATAGACAAAAGACCAGTTTTTCCTTCTCTTCTGGAGGAAATGTAAACCATGCGCCTCTAAGGGTGTATATCGCCCTCCTCTCTCTTCAGAACACAGTAAACGGATCAAGGAAAGTTTCCTGTAGGAGAGGAGAGAGGAAGAGAAAAAGTGTTGTTGCTACTATATTTTAATCATAGGTATGGATCTGCGTAGTAGCAGACAGACTACCCTTCAATGTTACACAGTGGGGCCTCTTTCAAGCACCTTCTCAACATTTTCCTGCAACAGCAGGCTAATGAGTGTCAGTAATTGTTTTCCGGCAAGCTAGCACTGTGCTTCTGCCACACTGGGAAGCAGGGAACACTCTTGATGCTTGTAGAAGTATGAAGCAGTGCTGGGACTGCTGAAAGCCCAGGCACCACCGGGACATTTCTCCAGATGTGACTTTCCACACACAGCACTGCCAGAGAGCACTGTGGGATGTTTGGGGTTGTGCATGCATCCTGTTCACACGTGTTAATTTTGCTCAGTTGCAGAGGATTTTACACAAAAGGATGCTGATAATGACCTTTATGTCACCGTTGACTTTGGTAAGACGGGTTGGTGTTGTCTGAGAAATGACAGTGAGGTACACAGGTGATGTGAAGCACCTACCCATACATACCAAGGAACTGCTCATTGTGCCTTCACCAAAGGACACAGCAGCGACAGCTCTGTCACATTCTCTCACTAGGGGTCTAGCTGTTCAGTGCTAAACTATTAACTGAAGTCTTATCTAATTAGCTGCTCTTTGGCCAGGATGTGTATCTCAGATGGATTCTCATTGTAAATTTTTGTTTCTCCTATATTCATCAAGAATGAATCACCAGATGAAAAGGCTTGTGCAGGTTGCCTCTGTGGGGAACCATTGTTAAGGATGTGCAAATGGCTGCTGACAGAGCTAGCTGTCATCTGTGGTCATCCTGCTGCAGTGGCAAGCAAAAAACCTTGCCTTACGGCTAGCTGCTCTAGGTTTTTACTGCTTCAGGTGAGCTATAGATGCTGCACTTAGTGTTTGGGTGGATATTTACATACTTAGTTATGCATCACTACTAAAATAAAACTCATGAAGGATGTTCTAAATATCACAGATTATTTTTGTCAGTGAAAATAAATTTTTTCCACAGCTTCTTTTCCATGAACTTTACTTTGTCCTGTGAAGTACTATCATCAGGAACAATGAGAACATTATATTCATATGGAAGGAAAGGAACAAAAAATTCATATGGAATAGGCAGAGCTTTGGGATTAAAAGTGTCCTGTACAGGAATATTTGTAAGATACATGTGTTCCAGGGAAGGATCACAGACCCAGGAGTTGAGAGTAAAAGTACTAGACTCTTTGAGTCCTTGTATTTATGATGTCTAGACAGAGAGCAAATTTTCCCTCATTTTTCTGTTGAGAGCTGTGCCAGTTTAAACTGAGATAGTCCAATAAGTGGACTACTATTTGTATGTACAATTCTGATGTGCCTATTTTCTTTCCCCTCACTGCCATTTTTCTACAGGACCGTAGCCCAGGGAAATTGTTTTTTCAGGACTCTCCTTATCTTCTTTTTTCTTTCTGCATAAAAGACATAGCTTAGGGCACTTAAGACAGGTCGAAAATTGTTTTTCCTGTTCCTTGCCACTTTCTAATGCTGACTGCTACCATCGCTTTTGAGTAGTGCTGTACGTGCTTTCTTAATGGCTATACACAATTCATGCACTGACATATGCTTAACATCAGTTTTACAGGGGCCTGGAAGTGCAAGGGATTATGTTAATATTTCCTTTATAGTGGGACGCACAATTTGTTACTTCTACTGTGGGTCACCAGTTCAAATGCAAACACAGGACAGGACTAGCCAAGCTTGGTGTGAGGATTGGATGGCTTTTGCGATGCTGGCTCTGTGACACTGGTGGCACAATTCAAAAGGAAGTAGTTTGAAGACAAAAAGGAGACATCTTATGCCTCTGTCTGCAAAAGAAGCAGCAGCAAGCCTGTAAATTGGGTGATGTGACTTAGCCAGGGAAATTGCTGGCTGGTGGGGAACCGGTGGAGCCCCCTCCCCACTGACCTCCAAGCCAGGTTTGGTGGGCTGGGGAGAGCAGTGGTGAGTACTGACTCTCCCCAGCTGGTGTCTGCTCATCAAAGAACAGTCCCAGGTGGCACCATTCACCAAAGGCTCCTGAGCTATCAAGGTGGAAGGTACAGGAGGTGACCAGTCTCTTTCTTATGCTGATCCTGATTTTAGAGGGGTAGACCTTCCTCTCACAAATGTTACAAGGCAAAGTGGCACCAGGGCTTGGTGAGGGGAGGCCCCAGGTAGGGTTTGGGGAGATAACCCTGCGTGTCCTCATCTCCTCCAAGCCAGGAAGTTGTCTTCCAAAAACAATGTCACTCCCTTTCACTTTTTTTTCTTTTTGTTCCCTCTGGGCTCTGGAAACATGCACTTTATTGCTACACAGCAACTTCCCTGAACTCCATCTGGGAGATTAATGGTTTATTGAAGAACAGGCAGGATTTAGATTGTCATCAAGAGACCCATAAAAGCAAGCAAGTAAAAAGTGTTATGGAAACAGAGCGTGGCCCCTTGGAGTTTTCAAGGGTGGAAGCTGGGCTATGCACATGCCCTGCATCCAGCTCCTGCGCCCCTTTGCTGGGAGCGCACGCGGAAGGGCAGTGGGAGTCATTATTTGTCCTGGAAATTAATGAGTCCCTTGTGATGTAATTAGCTTTAAGTGCACCTTTGCACACAAGCTGATTTTTTTTCCAGGCTTGCTGCTGCTTTGTTTGTGTGTGCGTGTGTGTGTGAGTGTGCATTTTGTACGTCACTGGGAACACATTAATGGCCGTCAGGAACATTTCTTTTGGAATCCTCACAGATATCCCTAGTGATCCAATTTGAAGCACTGCCTGGAAAATGATTAACTCCTCTCTTTGGTCTATAAGGGATAGGATTACACAAATCTGCTCCGCTGCTTCGGGCCACAGCCAGCTCATTCCTGTAGACATCCTCATGTTCCTCTCCAGGGACCTGTGCTTTTAGGAAGTCCTGCACGTAAGCTATTGTTGCATCTGAAGGCCAAACTGTTCCATTTAAGCATGAGTCCATAAAAGTGGCTGCACTACAAAGCCCTAGGGAAAGATTGGGTTGCGAAGAGCCAGCTGAGCCGTGACACAGTGAAAATAGCACCCTGCTCTAACGTCAGCTACCCCCCTCGGCCTCTTTTTTTCCCTGCTCTCCTGATTTTTTCACGAGATTTGTTGTTGGTGATGCTTTTTGCATGTTGAAATAATGACTTCATATACACCCCAAGTGTTGTGAGGTGAGCTATGCCATTAACATGCACAGTTGCTGTCATTGTTCTTCTAATTATTGGATATTGCCTGAAGTGCACTATTTCCCCATGCAGTCGTGGGACCTGCGTGTTAAAGCACAGACAGAGCTGAGAAATGAATGCTAAAGTTGTAATGCCACAGCTTCCTTGTTTAGGAATGGGCTTCTTTGGTTAAGGGTTTGAAATAGAAGCTCTGAAGATTTGTTAGGACAGCTCATCCTTGCACATGTAACCATTCGCTCTGTTCCCTTCGATCTGGCATCTTCCCCCCTTTGCTCCAGTTGCCATGGGCTCCCCTGCCCTCCTCAGCACCACAGGTCTCTTTATGTAATAGAATCATAGAATGATTTAAGTTAGATCATCGAGTTCCAACCCCCCTGCCATGGGCAGGGACAACTCCCACTAGACCAGGTTGTTCAAAGCCCCATCCAGCCTGGCCTTGAACACTTCCAGGGATGGTAGGAGTATAAGTAGTAAAATAAAACCTATTTCTTCAGCTTTGTATGTATCTTGTCAACTCGATAAACGAGTGAGTTTTGGCTCATCTCACTGGAGGAGGCTCCCCTAAAAAATCTCTTGTGGCCCTGGCTGCCCCCAGCACTTCAGGCATGCCAGTGGGCTCTCCTCGCACTGAACCTGTTTTTTTTTTTTTGTCCAGTTGACACCAGTTTCCCAGCCTTCAGTCACAGATGCCCCTGAGGTTAAGCCACAGCCTGCCTTTAACTTGCCTTTCGCCAATGCATCATATATTTTTTCACACTTTTCTTCCTGCTCTGCCCTGGCTCCACAGGTCAGGTATCGGGCTACCCTGACGCCAGGGCCCTGCCCAATGTGGGGTGGGCTGGGGGCCCTGGGCTGCCCCAACACCTCCTTCCACCCACCAGAGGGGATGAATCTGTTGGGGATGAGTAAAAGAAATTACAGAGACAGGGCGGATACCTGTCATGGCCACCCAGCTGCCTCCACACAGTGTTTCTGTGCGGCCCACCGGCTGTTTTGTTTATGTGTGTGGACCAACTGGAATTACTGAAAAACTGTCTTTTAATTACACCGATAGACTCTCAGAAGAAGCTGTCAGGTGATAAAAGCTGTAAAATGAGAATTACTGCCTCCAAGCAAGGTTAGTGAGCGGCATGCAGCTCGGTGAGGGGCTCGCAGCCCTCCATGAGGTATCTCTGGGAGGTTTTTGTGGTGGGGGAAACTGCACCAGTAGGGTTTTCGTCCCACCTCAGCCCCAATGTCTCCACCAGAGGCCATTTGCACCAGGGGGCGCCCAGGGATGGTGGCAGGCCCAGGGCCATGGAGAGGGGCGGCGGCAGGGGCCTCTCCATGGGGCTGGGGGAAGGTCCCAGCAGGGTGGAAGGTGCCATAGAACAACAAACCCTGTGATTTTCTCCATAATTGCAGCTCTCAGGTGTCATCGCTCACAGCTTTATGCTTTTTCATACCCCCTGAGGCATGTTATTACTCCCCAGCAGCCTCGGCACAGTACACTTTATTGCTTAATTACATATCCCCGGTCTGAGTAACGTCTCTGCTAGGCTCGTCAAGCCCTATTAACTGATAGCATTAGCCTTCCAGCTCTGAAAAGCCTGGCGAAAGGTGCCCCAAGTTTATCCAATGGATATTTTCTCATTGCTGCATCTTTAATGCAAATAGCTCTGATGTCTGTTCCTCCTTTACAAAGCCCCTTTTTGAAGGCTAAAAACAAATGTGGAGGATTTTGGTGAGCACGGGAAGGTCCTGTTACTGGGTTTGTACTGCCTGGAGGCCTTGCCTACAGAGGTGGAGGAAGGACATGGCTGGTCTGTGGTGGTGGCGGCGATCGCAGCTGTGGTCTCAATCATGGGGTAATCAAAAGCAATTCCTTCCCACAGAGTGAGGTCTGCTTCAACTTTGCCTTGTTGATATTTGTGAAACCTCTAATTAGGTGCCCTTTCATTTTTTGTATCTGAGGATGATATCCTGTCATCTTCTGTTCTCAGGAGTGTTGATACTTCCAATGACTTATGAAAAGGGCAATTCTATCAGGCATTTTGTGACCTTTAATTTGGGAGAATGTCATTCCTGAGGATGACTGTGGTCATTTTGTCTGCCATGTTCCTCACAGTGATAATTTTGCAGTGATGGCAACTCTAGAAAACCAGACTACAACTTCCTACATGTAGACCAAGGAAGCCAATAGTGAGTTCCTTTCTACCCAACCTGCATAAAAAGAAAACCTTACCTTCTGAAGTTTACTGTTGTTTAATGCCTATAACGAGCCACCCCAAACAAGTCAACTGGCCTCCAAAATCACAAGAAAAAACTCTGTTGAATAGTAGGTTTGTTGGGAAAATTATATTTAGGTCATCCCAAAACTATTTATGAATTCCGGGCAAATTCTCTAACTAGTTACTCCTGGGACTTTATGTTTTTCCAGGAAGGGATTTTTCTTCACAGCCATTTTTCCCTTTTACTTAACTCAGGGGTTAATGCTTTTTCCCAGAAACTGGGAGTCCCTCAGCCAGTTCCAGTCTGTGCTTGGGTGCAGCTGGATAATCCAATCCTACTGAATTTCCATCACTTTTGTGTATTTTAGGAAGAAAGGGCAGTATGCCTGCAGTTTTTCCCATTGGACCTGTGTCCCCATAGTATAAAATATGTATTTCCTGAGCCAGAGAAAAAGAAATTACAAATACTCTCTAGCCCAGTGGTTAGCAAATACACAGAGGCAAGAACATATTGGATTTCAGTTCCTGCTCCAGTAACTATAACTTGTATAAAATTGTACAAGAACATCATGACACTGTAAGATTTGGCTATCCTGTAGCATGGCAGCCATAGTACTCATATGAGAAGTGGATTTCCTCAGGGCCCAGGTAGAAATTAGCCTGCATCCATTGCTTCTTGGATTTAATCAGGGAATGAAGTACCCTAACCTCTCTTTTCTTTTGCTGTTTAGAAGAAGGAAATGTTTTGTTAAAACAACTGTGTTTCAAGTCAAAGCCATGTTGGTTTTGCTTACTTTGGTGAGGAATCATCAACTTATTTAAATTTGTAAATAATCTTTTTGACTAAAAGTGTTACTCTCATGAATCTGTCAAGGCAGGGATTCCTTTGCTGGCTGCTAAAGGAAGGGAGAAAAAAAGCAGCTCATCTCACGGAGCTTGCAGTCTAGGAGAGTAGATGTGGTAACCAGAAAGATGAAATAAAATAATCTGGTATGTGGTTTGTGTGACATGGGTCACGTAGACAATGGACTATAGGTAGGTATTAGTCATTTGGCAACTGTGGTAAGAAATAAAACCAACCTGAAGACTATAATTGGATCTCGCTCACTGCTTCAATGTGCTTGTTAAAAGTGCTGCTAGCTGCTAAAATTTTTTCTAGTGCAAGAACAAGGGAAATAATAATCTCATGAAACAGAAAGATCCATTTGACCTCTTTTCTTCTCAGCCTGTCCCATGTATAGAAGAAAAGGTGGGGCTAGGCTGACATTTATTTTTCTGAGAAGAAACCAGCCTATCTTTAAATTGTTCTTTGGGGTTTTCCATCTGATTTTATAAATGACATATTATTTTACTGCACCCTTAACTGGAAACAGACCTGAGTTTTGATGAGAAGCTATCTCGTATTTTTCTTAGTAGCTGCTAGCACTGGGGAAGAAGCAGTGGACAGTTAGGGGAAAAATCATATAAAAAGCCAACTGTTAAGCACAGGCTTTTGGACCAGTTTGGGAAAGACAGATTGCTTACAACAATCTCTGCAATTTTGCTCATTTGCTTATACATCTGTTTTCACTGGGAAAAATAAAATTCCTTTCAGTCAGGAAGGATGAAAATACTAGGCAGAACCTATAAGAAGGCTTGAATTTTAGCTGCACCTCTACAGGTTTTTCTAGTCAGCTAATGGGGCCAGCTGATAGTGCTGTGGTACCATCTCAAAGTGTTAGTACTTCCCTCCCCTGTCCAATCTGATATAACAGCTGAGCAGTTGCCCTGTAACAGGTGTGGTAGAGCCTGAATGAAAACATTCCAAGCAGAATTTAAGAGCAGTGTTGTGTCCCTGCTGGGCCTGCCTGCAGACTGTCATGGTGAGAATAAGAGACAGAATGGCCCAGAACCTGCCAGCAAAGTAAACAGGACACTATATGGTGGGGTTTATACTCTGCATCCCTGAATGAAGGGTAAAGACACTAAATCTCACCATGGAATAGAAAGGAAGACAATGGTCTGAGCTGCCAGATGTGGAAAGAAAATTGGGCACCTGTGAGGAGATGGATCCCTTGACTGGTGGTGGGACATAACACAGAAGCAGAAGAACTGTGAGAGAGGTAGTTAGGAAATCTGCTCTCATTTAACAACATGCTGCTTCATTCTGAGGTCTTCTATATGAGTGCTGTCCCTTGGTAGCTTGAGGAAGCTGAGGTGGTCAGTACGCAATAGGGTCTTCTCAGTTTGGACATCTTGGGTGGAGACTTTGAAATATCTCAGTTTTTCATCAAAGTAAAGTCTGACCACTGGAGAAACCAGAAAGTTGAATCAGAGCCAACAGAAGTAGGGTCCAGGTTAAACCAACAGCCCTTGGTCTGTCCTTGATAGTTAACAAGAGACAGGGGTCATCTCTACCTGTCCGGAGCAGAACCATCTCATCCCCACTCCACACAGTAGCAGGTTTGTATCTGACATAAACAACTCACAGATACTAAGATGGTCCAGAGCTCATCAGTTTGGATATTTTGCATATAAATGTCTCCAAGGAAACTATTACAGAGTTTTAGCCTTAGTGGAAGTAGCAGGTGCCTAATCATTCCCCACGTGCACATGGGTGTCTGCCTGAGTTTTGCATAGTAATTGGTATCTACTGTTTCTTACCTCAGATTTGTTGCAGGTTAATGCCCAGCCCTTGAACTCTAATTCCTGCGTATGTTATCATGTGCTGAGGTTTGGAAGGAAATGTGTAATCTCTGCCTTTACATCTGTAAACAAATGGGTGACTTGCTATGGTTGCTGGTTGACAGAGAAAATGCAGGAGCCAGCATAATCATCAGTTCCAGGATTTCTCTGTAAACAAATACAAGCAAGAGAAAAGCAGCCGCTTGCACTGGAAATACTCTTATAAATTCAGTGAGTAAAGGCACACGATTTGCCTTTTGAGCTGCCAGACAGCTGACAGTCCCCGGCCCTATGGCACCGCAGAAGCACCAAAGCTCACTAAATGCATTTACCTGTGAGCTCTGTGTGGCTAATATTCCTCTCTGACCGAAACTACAAACCCTGCTGGACAAGTCATTTACAGGTGCATTGCAAAGATTGCATAGGATTTCTATTTATTTATTTATTATTCTTAAATTCAAGAGAAGCCTAGAATAACAACTAGTCAAAGGGCAATTTTAACGGGATCTGTCCCAACAGAAGAGTTTAACTAAAACATGTGGCTCAGAGACAATATCAACAGATAAGATCCTTCCCATTTTGTCTTCCAGAGGCCACAGCTGCTTTTCTTCTTCCAGGGTTGAAGGGCACTAATCACCTTTAATCGCCCCAATGAGCCTCCCTTGGGGCCTTCACCCCCCTACCCCTACCCCTGCCCAGGACTCCTCCAGTGCAGCCCTGGCTGGGACCACTAGTCACTGCACAACTTTGTGCCAGGCTGTGGTTGCTGGCCTTGGGGCATGGGACAGCCTGAGACAACCTTGGGGCTTGTCCCTGTGGTATGCTCAGGGACTGATGGCTCCAACCTACGCTGCAAGGGAGCTCCTGGGCCATGGCTGCAGGTGTGGGTCTGGCTGGTCAGGGCAATCAAGGTTTATTAGTGCCCTCAGGGCTTTGAGATCTTTTCCCACACCTTTCCTGTATGCTATCAGAAGATGGAAGGGAGGAAGGTGTTATTTCTGTGACTCATGGTATGTTTTAGTTATCTCTTTTATCCTACATATGCTAATTTATTTTATGTTTTGAGGACTGGAATGTTGTGTTGCAGTCAGGCTCCTCTGGTGGAGGAATTTGTAAGTGTGGTGAGATATGTTGTGTTACCTCAGCAGGTAATAAAACATTTCCATGGGACAAGAGCTTTGCAGGTTCCCAGTCCTGCTTAGTTTTAGGGATGTTTGTCTGCAGATGCCTGTGACACATGGGGAAAACTTACCTTCCATCTCATGGACTGCTCAGGGGGAGTGGAAGGAAGCTACCCTGGTAGCTTCTTTTGGATGGGTCAAACCTACTAGACCATGGAATTTGAATTCTGCTGCTTGTTTGTCTGGGGCAGCTGGAAAGTTTCTAGTGTTTTGCATAGCAATGTGTTCTTTGTGCTGCGAGCCCATGGTCTGAAAACTGTGATATGACTCAACGCATTCAAACGTTGAGTTCAGTTGTTCATCCCACATATTTGCTGGGTGACCTAGAGACCAGCGCGTGGGCGTGTTATGTGGTGTGTATCCCCAGCTGTGCCCAGTTCACAGAGGATGTGTGCATATGGGATGCATTTGCTTGAGAGCCTGGTGTTTTAGCAGAAAGAGCTCATGCTTTTGAGCTTTCTGGGTCACTGCTTCAATCCTTGATTTGGCCAAAATGCCCCATGGTGGTGCAATCAAAGCTCTGACATTCGCTTCAGTTGAGTAGTGAAGAGCAGGGAAAGAAGGAGCAGGAGGCAGAGTTGCAGATACCACAACACAGGCATGATAACCCTCATTACCACAACTACATGAGTTTAAGTCCAGAAATACAAGATGAACCTTAGTTGGGTGGTTTCTTTGCTTTTTTTCTTTTTTTGTTTGGTTGGGTTTTCTTCGGGAAAGCTATAAAGACTCCCTGATAGAGCCTTTGTTGATAAACATTGCACTAGTCTTTAAAAGCACAGTAGATGCTCTAAGCAGAAAAGACAGTGAAAGGTGTTACAGTCTTCCAGATTCTTCAGCAAATTTGGCTGATGTGCATTTGTCTGTACATGCAAGTCTGTGCACTTGTCTATATGTATGTATGGTCATATGGTGTAGGAATAAAAACTGTCTGATAGCAGGGAAGGTTGCATCAAAAAGCTGAAGGATGATCTGAGAACCAAGGTGGCAATTTAAGTAGGTTGCTTTGTTCTAATATTTCATATGGAATATTGGTGTTTGTAAAGAATGGTAGTTCTGTGGTAAAGTGCAAATTTTTTGAGTCTCTAGTCTGTACTGCCTTTGGGAGGTTTTGGAAGCAAAAGTCTTCTGAAGCACAATGAGCAGAGACACTGAGACATGGCAAACTGAAGGTGGAGAGACCGCATAGCGTTATTTTCAAGTGGCTGTTCCTTGGAAGTTACAGGGCATATTAATGGGTCTGTTGCTTTGCTTCCCAGTCTTTTGTGGTGTTTGCTGTCTCAGGGCAGCAGCTGCCACCTGAAACTGGAGGGAGAAATTGCAAAGAACAGTCATAACAGTGGATTGGCCTTTGGGCACTGCTTTTATAAAATATATATGAAAAGTTCCCCAGAAGAAACTGCTGAAGCAAAATTACTACCTGGGAATCTGCCTGTGAAAAGCAATGCGTACGCAGAGACCAAGTCTCAGGATCTATTGAATTACTGGCAAAAGAGGCTCAGGGAAATGTGGAAATTCACTAAAAATTTCCAAAAGCTATTTTTCAACAGAAGCTATGAAAATGGCAAATTCTGCTCAAAGTTCATATTGTCTTGATTTTTATTTGTTGTTCATGTTGCCGTAGCGCTGGTGCAGTATGTGGAGGTAAAAGGAATACAGTGTACAGCCCTCATTGATGGAAGCAAGCAGAGTGCCACCACATTCCCCCTGAGCCCCTGCAGGACAGGAGAGCTGCTGCTTCATGCAGGTATAAGATGGCATCAAGGTGTACTAGAGGGGATTAAGTAAAATTGTCTGCTGCTGTTGTAACCTCCCCGTTCCCTGTCCCTTTCATTGTGTAATGGCAGCACAGACCTGGCTGGCATTTTGTCCCTGTCTGAAGTTGGAGCTGCCACCAAGACTCTGCAGTCTGGGAAACTATTGTTCTCACAGAGGCCAGGTGCTACGCAGGTCCTGGAACTCTGACTGACTTGCAGTTTTCCTCTTGTTTTCAGACACTGTATAGTTTTTTGGAAACCATAATCACAGCTAAAATCCCAGTTTGCCTGGGGCATGTTCCCTATTTTTATTCTTGTAATAAGATTTTTATTAAGGTTTGAAGTTATTAAACTGGATGCTGTGGTCTCCGGCTGAGAAAGATGCTGAGCAGCAAATACCAGGATGCTGAGGAACTATTCTGGGGAAGTAAAGTTCTGTGCTTTTCTTGCTTTTATTCTCTTCCTTATGTATCCGTTTTAGGATATTCTTGGAGATATTGTGCTCTTGGAGATGGCTCTTTTGGTCCATTGAGTAACAGCCATTTTTATCTTCTTAAGCTTTACAGACATACCTTATCTACGGGCAAAAACCCTACTTGCACAGAAAAAACTTATTAAAATATTTACAATAATGGACCAAGACATTGTGTTACTGATATTGTAAGCTGCTAAAGTTTCTTAGATAATCACATTATGGTATTACACTTAGACTTTAAAGGGATTTTTCTCCACTAGTGCAGTTTGTATCATTTTTTTCCGTAAAAGCGGAAGGAAACATTTATACTTTATGTTGTACTGCTAAGCTGGGCAGAACTTGGTGGCTGAAATTATTGAGCTGATATGCATGGAAGCCCGCAATGATGACCTTTTGAGTCGCTGTGAGGCTGTAAAATTGTATTTCCATGAGAAGAAAGTAGCTGTTGCAAGCACTGCTGTGCCTGAACCAGCAAGCTGTTACTGGCTTTGCAAATGAATGCTTATGTGAGTAAGCCATGACTTTCAAAAGTTTGACCTTTTGCAGGTATACAGAAATGCAGATGCAATAAAAAACAGATCGTGGGGAGAAAAAAAGCTAGTCACGCTTTTAGTGAAAGCAGACAGTCCATGACACTGCTAGAGTTTAGCCCACTGTGGATAAAGGTTTTTTAGGTGAAGAGCTTTAGAGGTGGGAAGAATATTGTCTGAATTAATAACTGATTTTTAGCTTGTCTATGTTACGAAGATTACCTGAACTGTCACGTTCCTTTTTAGGCACTTGTTTCCAAAAATGGATGCAGTTCCTTGTGATGTTCCACCTTCAAAAATAGAGGTCAGTTCCTAGAGATGCAAGTCATAAGTATTAGCTGAAGTTTATTGCCCTCAGCATGACTGAAATCATTGTTTAAAAGTGAAGAAGGATTGTTTGGGTTTGTGTATCCCATGTGCATGTAAATAAAGGACCTAGATATCTATCTTTGTTATAAAAAGGGTTTATATCGCTACAGTCAAAACCTTCAGATCTGCTTAGAGACAGAATTTGAAAAGGTCTGCCTCCACAAAGGCTCTGAGATTGCTGGTCAGGTTATTTTTAGAGGCTCTTGGCTTGCTCAGACTACCATAGCAATGAGTACTGCTACAATCTGCCCTCTGTCACAACTTTTGTGTTGTCTCAGTCTGTTTGCCAAGCGCTTGGTGTGTCCTGGCACTACTGCAAACCCTGGGGTGCTGAGTGAGGTTGTGTGTGGTCCTCTGGAAGGCTCGCAGGTGAGCAAAGGGACAGAATTTAGGTGGCCATGACCTCTCCAAGTTCTGCATAACTCCAACAATTTATTGTTCTGTGCATATAAACGTTGCCAAACAAGCAGGATGCTCTGACTACGCACTGCGTAAGCAGAAGGCAGAAGCAAAGTGGTATTCACTAATTGTAACTTAAGGCTTATGCTATAGGTCCCTGGTGTACTGGTTTAGTACTTCTAAACTGCCCCAAAGTCAGTGTTTGTGAAATTGCTCTGCTCATGTGCAGCAGTGCTGAAGAATTCGATTTGCTGGGCCTGATGAGAGTGGCTCTGGTTATTGCATGCATCTGACAAAGACCAAGTTTCCCATTTCTTGTGGGATGGGTTCACTGTGTGAGTAGCCAAGCAAACTCTTCAGATGTTCACTGCTCATGGAGAGCAATGAGGCTCACTGCACACACAGCAAAAAGGACCTTTCTGACCTGTCAGCTCTGCGACTGCGGATGCCAGCGTTCCATGCCTTCTTAAGACATCTCCATTATTCGCTATAAGGAAGTGGTATTGAGAGCCCAGATCTATGAAATATAAGGATGATACTGAGAGAGCAATTCTTTTTCAGTTTCCTAGTGCTCTGCTTTCTCCAATTATAGAGAACGCTAACATGCATTTTCTGCTGTCCTATCAGGTCTTAAAAATCAACTTCTAACCTTAAAAGCACTTTAAATTTGAATTCCATTCTATTAAAACTCCTTACAATGTTATCGTTTCTTCTCTGACTATGCAAAACCCTTCAATTAATTTTATTCTTAATAATGACCCACATGGCCTAATCCTGCAGTCACATAGTAGACTATGTATAGATAGACTTTATATCCTGCTACTCTGTGTGATGTGATTTGTGTGTCTTGAGACAAGCTGCCCTTCTTGTGTATTTAAGGATATAATTTAAAGATTATTGTAATTTATGCCTATCTGACTTTTTCTTAGCTGACCAGAAAGTCTGAGCAAAAATAACTAAAAAAACACAGTAGCTTTATCTTTCAGGGTGGAAGAGTGTGTTAACAGGTGCGGAGACACTGCTGCCTTATTTAATTGGCATGAGTGCTGCTTTTAGGATTGCTAGTTCCTCCAGCCTTTTAAATTGAACTGTCTCTGTACATAAGTATTTATTTCTTTATGATGTTATATTATGACTCAGAGACTTGATTGCATGTCTAAAGAAAACATATAGATCACCTAAGTCAATCAAGACTGGATTGTAGGTATTTAAATGCCTAACCTATAAAGAATTCAACAGGAATTAAGCACACGAACATATTTGAAGATCTGAGTCTTGGTGCTAATTAAATTATCTGGACAGTGCTTTTTTTATCTCCAGGCTGGAATAGAAAGGTATTTTGAGTTTTCCCTTGCTTTGCTTGGTTCCTGGCCTGACTGCTGATTTCCCAAGGGAGGGATAGAGAAGTGTGTTGTGCAGGTTGTGGGAATGCATATTGCTGAAACAGCAGCCTGATAACCCGTTCACTGCTAACTAGTCTCCATAGAGCTGTGAGATGGTGGCTCTTCAGGTTGTTTTAATGCTTGTAGAGTCAAACTTGAGCCTTCTGCTTGCCAGGCCTGGTACACAAGCGCAAGAAGGATAATGTCCTGTTGCTTTGTCGCACTCTGTACTCCCTGGTTGTTGTCTTTAACAGACCTTCTGACAAAGGAGATGGATTCTGTTCAGGGGTGTGGATGTCAGTTGAGTTGTTGTAGATATAGCAACTCAAACCTTCCTATGGAGCAATTTATTTGAGGCTCTGGGTTTTTAAAACCCACCAGGGAAAACAATAAGAGTGTATGAACTCGGGGAGGAGATGGTGATCTTTAAGCAACAGAGATTTAGAAGAAGCTACATCAGGTTGAGGATGGTAAATACCCTTAGCATATGTATGTGCCTGATAGGATGGGATATTCAGTGATATTCATGATACTTTTTCTTCTCATGAACTGTCTAGCTTCCTTTCCCTTGGAGCTCTCGATGTTCACTGTCTGAATTGATGATGTGGGTAAGATCAAATTCAACCTGACAAAATAAGTCAGAGGACGTGAAATCCTCCCTATTTTGTTAGCCTCCCCCGTGGGCAAACAAATGTCATTTCACCTTAGTGAAAAGATATTTTGCCAAGGATTGAGACTTTTAGATTTAGTGAAATTACGCAGTCTTCTGCATTTGGAGATAGTTTTGGGATTCATTTGTGTGGGTTTATTTTTATTTGTTTTGTTTTTCTTGCATGGATCTACTTGTGATCCTTAAATTGATATATTAAGAAGGAATTATTTAGTGCTAGCAGCTTGTTATCTCCTGGCAGTCACCTTCCTCTGAAGAGTAGACAACACTGGCTGTGAGCAGTGCTTGCAAGTGGTTTTGCTTCATGCAGGGATACTATGACATTTGGAGAAAAAATATGTAGGTTATGAGATAAACTCCACTGCTCTTTTTGGTTCTAGATGCTTCTCTTTGCTTCTAACTATTATCTGTTAGCTAGGTGATCCTCATTGCTTATTTTTTTTTTCTTAGTGTCATACCAAGACAGAGCTAAGAGCTATGCCTCTCCAGGAGGCATGATAGCCACCAGAGTAACCAACTAATACATCAGTTTTAATAATTGACTAAACATCAGTTAAACAACAGCAACAATACTAAACTGGAGTGTTAAAGTAGAGGATCTGTTGGGAAAACAGGGCCTCTAATAGGAATTGTTCCATTAATTAAAACTCTGCAATAAGCACAGTTGTTGCTCTGGTTGTGCTGGTTCTTTCTTTCCAAACACCAAGAATAAGCAAAAGAAACAATCTTGAGTTATGCTCGTAAGCAGAAGGAACTTAAATGAAAAATAGAGGGAGGTGGAAAGAATTGGGTGTCGGGAAAAGAAAGATGCCTGTGGGAATGGAACTCTTCCCCCTTCCCCCCCCTTTGTCTGAAATACCCCTCCTTATATAATCTTAAGAAACTTTGCTTTCATTTGTTAAGATGCTTATAGCACAACAAAAACTTAGATCTGAAAACATGTAGTCTTTGGCTTTGCTGTGTTGTTTTAGGTAACATTCCATTTAAGCATAGCAACCTTTTAAAAACAAACTAAAAACCCAAACCCAAGACAAACCAGTTTGTTGTTTGCTTACCTTTGGAAAGGTATTGCTTCCAATCTTGATGTTCTGTACTTTCCCTAGCCACAAATAATGTGATCCTACTAAGTATTGCTTATAGCTAAAGGTAATGTTTAGTCCTCAAACATTGATAGCACATTGGACTAGCAAAATGTTTTACCATTCAGCCTGGAAATTTCCTCTGGCGAGTTCTAACTGGTGTCAGCATTAATATTTGCACGAGTGATGGGAAAGATCTTTGACTCTTTCCAAATTTGGCATTTGCACTTTTAAGGTTAATGCTGTCTTTTAATTGCATAATACATCACGATGGCTCCAAGCCCTCTCTGCATAATCTTTTCTGCGGGACAGTCTCTGCTCTTTCTGCATGTGAGCTGCTGTGACATGGTCTAACTGACTTGAACTATTTCTCACAAAGGTTTTGTGATGCTTTCGAATTGAGATCTTGGTAGATGTTTTTAGAACAAATCCATAAAAATGAGTAGTAACAAATTGTCAAGGCCAAATGGTATACCCCAGGTGTTTTGAAGGAATTGAAATGTGAAATTACTGAGCTGTTAACTGTGGTGTGTAATATATGACTTAATTTAGCTTCAGTGCCAAAGGAATAGCAGATAGGAAATGCATGCCAGTACTTAAGGGGGTCTGGGAAGCTTAAGATGAGTAAGGAGGCATTTCTATAGGGGAAAACTATTAGGCAACTACAATAAATAATAGAATTAGTAGACACATGGGTGTGCTGAAGAGGAGAGGTTCACACAGTGTTTACACAAAGAAGCCATGCTGCACATCTATCATATTTTTGTAAGGTCCCAATAATGAAGTGGCCAAGCCTCAGTAGGATATGTTAGAGTACTAGAACGTCTTAAAAAACCCAAACCAAGCAAACCAAAAGCCCCAAAATACACACTCAGAATTTCTCACTGAGATTGAGTTGGGAGTATAATATTAGTTTTTCACAGAGGACTGGTTGGTAGTAATAAAAAAGGCAAAAAAAAAAAACTATAAGGAAAAATACTAGGAAAATAAAAGAGAAAACATCATCATGCCAGTAACTTCATACTTTGCTCTTGCCTTGCTTAGTCTTTGTGGCTTTGGTCCTCTTGTAGTGTTCAGAAGCTTAAGTGAAGATGTAGGATGTGGTGACACGCAACTCTTAAACTCATAAGATATGATGTGAGTTAGAGGGTGGGAAAGGCAGATCATAGCAGTTCATAACATTGGAGGAGGTATGGAAAAGGTGACTAGTGAAAGCATATTCAATATTTCTCATGACACAAGGACTATAAGTACATAATGAAATAATCAGCTGACAAGTTTAAAACAAACAAAAGCCCCTTATTTTTTCCATAGAAACATAATTAAATGATGGCATGCCTTGCCACAGGATGTTTTGAAGGCCAAACGATTCAAACCATGATTACACAAATCAATGGAAGAAAAAAATCCACAAAGGATCCACAAATCCTGGACAGTAGATACAGTCTCTGGTTGAGGAAGTTCAGAGCTGGGAGGATACACTAGGGAAATACTATTGTATACTTACACTGCTTTCTCTTGGCATCCCAGCAGCTGTGGGGAAAAATTGGCAGATTAGATGGATCTTTGACCTGACCCTGTACATGCAGTGTTGTTGAGGAATCTCCCTGGTATATTCCAAGAAAGCCTCTCTCCTCCTCCAGATTTCTTCCCTGTGAAAGTCTGGCTCCTCTGGACGTATATAAAGACAAGAGAGTAAAAGCAATTTTCTTATAACCTGCAAGAGATTTTCAGTGTCCTCTGCCAGATCTCCTCACACATCAGGACTAAAGGTGGCAGCTCATCTCGCCTCTTTGTTTCTTAATACACTGTGATAAAATAGACTAAGCCTGGTGGAACTTCCCTTAGTCTGGTAGCTCCACAGCCAACCTGTTTGCTTCTCTGTTTGCTCCTGCAGCATGTTTGCTTACTTCAGTAATGTACCCATTTAAGAGAGGTTATGCTGCCATCTGATTTTTTTTTTTTTTTAAATTTATTTATGCCCAGATTATATATTCACTGAGATATATATCCTAGGAGTGAGGTGCAGCACAACAAACATGCTAAAAGCTTATTATCTGTCTTAATAATAAACTATTAACTGAAGAGTACAACTGAAGAGGGGTGGTTTTTTTTGTTTTTAACAAGGGAATTTAATTCCCACATGTTTCAGAAACAGCTGAAAGGAATTTTCTCAGACTTTCCAGAAAAAGTTCTGCATCAATACCCAAAATTGGAAAAATTCAGCAATAAGGGTCGTTTAGGCAAAGTTAACTATGGGTGAACACAGTGGGTTTGCAATCTTCATAAAGTAATGGTGTTTTTTATATATGTGATAGCAGCATGTAGCACAGTGGGAACTTCTGAAAGTCCATTACTTTTAATGTTTTCATGCACGCTAGTGATAATTAGTTATGTTGAGACAGGTGACTAATTAGATCACTTTTTGTCCCTGACTTTTGAGGAAATTAGCTTTTATTTCCTGTGTGCTATTCCTAAAAAGCCCTAATAATATTCAAGTATCCCAGCTTCAAACTAGAAGAATCTAAGCTGCGCAGTTGGATACCACATGGAAAATGTTTAAGTTGGTAGCTTAAAATTCATCTGTGCTCTGGTTAGAAACTTGGTGAACAGCTGTGGAAATCAAAAACAGATGAGTAATTGGATCTGCTATCTTTGGGAACAGAATCCAATACACAGTTTTAATTTACCGTATGTTTGAGTGCTCAGCGTGATGTTGATGGCGATGCAGCTAAGACAACAAGCTGGAGTTTTAATGAGTGCAGGAGTTTCCAGGCTGGTGGCATTCCTCCCAGGTAGCCTTTGGTACGTTAGCTGGAGTTAGGCCAAGGAAATCTGTACTACTGCAGTTCTTTCTGAAGTTCCCCTGGACCAATATACCAAATTTTCAAAGGATATTCCCTTCCTGTTGGCTAATACTTTTTTGATTGTCTCTGTGGACTAGTTCAGTAGGTGGCTGTGCCTTCAGGTGGCAGCTTCCCAGTGCTGTTGCCTGGAAGCTGTGCTGTCCTTCCTGCAAAGGGCAAATTCTGCCCTTGGGTTGGAAGGGGCAGGCTGAGCCGTAGGTGCTGTGCCCGGCTGGAGGGTGGGAGGCCATGGAAGCTCTGGGCAGGTGTAAACTAGGGAAGCCTGGCAGTACCGCAGAAACCAGCTGCCTTAGCAGTGAAAGACTCTATTTGCTCATTTCTAACTGAAATTATAAATATCGCAGTTTTGGAGCTTAAGGGGAAATGAATCAGGCAGAGCAGGGTTTTCTTTTGGAAGTAAAACAAACTTTAAAAGTTTTTGCTTTGTATAGTTTATGTTTGTACAGCATCTCTAAGAGATATTTCCTCACTGATTATTTGACAGGGTTTTGTAAAGAATGATGCTTATTTAAGAAGATATCTAAATTGCAGGTTGTTTTCCATAGTAAGGTGTATTTATGCGTGAAACTTCTGCTGTACCCTGAGACACAGTCTGCACACAAAGACTTGTGTTTGTCTTCCTAGCTGTATGCTTGAAGGTAAAGGGGAAAAATACTGGTCTCCTTTGTTTGTCAGGCACTCCCATTTTATATCTGTGTGTCTTAAATGAATTTAAGAGCTGCAGCCCCTGGCTTATCGCTGCTGCTTCATAGCTCTCCCTCCTGCATTTGGCTAGATGGCAGGTGAGCAAGTACCTCTCTAAAGGATGTGCGGTGACTGATCTGCAACTGTACTTTGCCAGTAGGTAAGTGTGGTGGTTCAAGAGAGCTGGCTGTAATCACATTTGGGCAGTAGATAAAGACAACTGTGTGAAAGAGCGGGCAAAAGGCCACTTTTTGTCCTCTAGATCTAGGGGTTGCATGAAAGGTGAACAAAAAGTTTTCCAGCAAAAAGCTCATTGTTGTGTGTTACTCCCTCCCTGTTCACCTCGCATACTGTCACACCAGACCCTTGATGAGATGTCTGAACACAAAGGTTTGTGTTTCAGATGTGTTCTGACTTTCATATCCCAATCATTGTGGCTTTGAGTGCTCTGAGGTGTATTTTAGCAATAAGACTTATATTTGTCATCCCTGTCACTCTTGTTTTTGCTATGCAGAGGGAGGGAGCTACTCTGGATGTATTCAGCACTACTCTGCCTCT
Organism: Tringa solitaria; assembly: GCA_026413425.1. Lineage (NCBI taxonomy): Eukaryota > Metazoa > Chordata > Aves > Charadriiformes > Scolopacidae > Tringa > Tringa solitaria. Next base: position 19,942,488 of record JAOXJM010000052.1, on the reverse strand, counting down.
GTTACTTTAGTATTTACAGATTAAATAAAAATGCAGTCTCCTTAAGAGGTATTTCTGTTAATAGGATTCACTGGAAAAGCTCTGGCATATTTTGACTGTGTTGGTGGGGTGGAAAAGTGATGCTTTAGAGAACTTCATCTGAAGAGGGACAGTCACTGGGAGAGTAGCTGCATCTGTAATGTGGCTTGGACCTGGCTGAGCTGGGGGCTTTTAGAGAGACTCGGGAGAAGAAAGGAGTTGGCTCTAAGCACTTGAGGTTTTGCTCAAATTTCCGAGTGCTTCTGGCTCCAGAATGAGAGCACTCACAGGGCAGGAACGAAGATGTAATTGTCTCTGAGGATCATAATAAACCTTATTTTTCTCAGCTAGGTTTAGTGGTCTTAGGGCTGAGAAGGGATGCATGGATTGGTACTTCTCTAAGTGGGATTTGGTGGGGCTGTGATGTGGCTCAGAGAGAGTTGCTTGTGTATACTAGAAAGCCTGCTGCCAAGTTATTTGAGGAAAGCAAAAGCTATCTGTGTATCTGCTGTACTACTGCAGTTTTCCAAAATTAAGGCTGTGTTCCCTTTCCCCTATTTAAGATTTTCCTGTTTGTTCCTTGTCCAAAGATGCTTATAAATTAGAAATGCAGAGCTCGTTCAGGGAAATAGAGCATTTGTGGACAGTGCTTCTGTGATTTCCAAGATTTTTTGGCTGGTATCTTGCACTGCTTTGTTTATTTACACCAAAATGCTCCAGGAGTTGGTTTGTTTGGACATGGTGGTAACTGCTGCCACAGAGACAGTGGTGACTGCTTTTTGGCTCTGTGCTGTACGAGTTGCTGTTTGTGTATAAAAGATGGTAACCTTTGATGAAGGGCACTGTTTTTGATATTGCTGAGGATCCCTCAGAAAATATTTGTTTATATATAAAGACACCCCTCCGCAAAAAAAAAAAAAAATAAAATCTGTGAGCCTCAGTGAAGTCAACAGTACAGCCATCAGAGAAAGATGTTAAGGGATATTTTCACAAGGCTACAGAGACTGGCTGACTTCCATCGTCAAAAGTAACATTTTGGTATGGTGAAAAGAGGTTTCATAGTATCTGCTGAGAGAATTCACCTCTTGCCTTTTTTTTTTTTTCAAGAAATAATTGAATCCACAGATTACGTTAAAGAGCAGCAAGTACCTACTTAAATGCAGTGCAAGTGGAGTCTATTAATCTCATAGTAGATGAGGGACATTTATTTGCTCAAAAGTACATTGAGTCGGAGAGAGGCCTTATACTGAAACTCATGTTTCAGTTTGCTCAGTCACCCTTAACATAAGAATCTGATAAGTAACAAAAATGCATTAAAAAAGGAAAAAGAGAAATTCCTTTCCTGACACCCCTCACCTCCCCCTGGAATATGTATTTGGCCAAACCAGAGCTGTGGACCTGGCCATACCTCTGTGCGTGATCTAGAAAACAAAAGCAGGGCATAGGAACTGCCATGAAGAACCAGAACCAGTCTGCCTTGCTTTGCTATCCTCTGATGACTGGAGGGAATAAATATCTGTGGAAGTAGTATTTAAAAACACACCAAACCACCACCAACAACAAAAATACCAAAAAGCCAAAACAAGAACAAACAAAACCAACCCCTCTCCCTAGACATGTATCAGGTGATCCTTTGCCTGAAATGCAATCTCCAATTCCTTTTCGAATTCTTCTACCTCTTTTTTGAGGCAGGGGATAGTAAAAAGGAAAGAGAATACTGAATTAAATATACAACATGTGAATCACAGGTTTTGAATAGAACACGTTTTCTATGTCTTTATTTAAAAAAAAAGAAAAATCCTTACACTTGATTGGGTATTTTAGCTACTTTCTGACAATTGGCTATTTGCTATTGGCTATTTTAAGTGTTACCTGCAGCAAAACTCAAAAAGCAGATGTGAATACTAACAGCAAAGCCAGAGATCATCAATGCACAGGAACAGTTAAAGCTGCTTTTCCCTACGCGCGTTACTTTTTATTGACAATAAATCCTATCTTCCATTTAATGACCTAATTAGCTAACACTGGGAAATTTGTGATCTTTCATAGTTAGGCTTACATTTTAACTATCCAGAATGAGGATTTCTGCTTCTTACAGCAAACCTTCTTGCTCTGTGTTTCTTTCCCCATGTTACCTTTTCAGATTAAGAGGATGTTGAGTAGCACAGGTCCCAGTATAGATTCTTGGAGGACCCTTCTTATAACTACTTTCAATTCTGAAAACTAAATCTTTGTTTCTGTCATTTAAAAATTTATTAGTTCCTGAAAGACACTGCTTTATCCTATAACAAAATCAGAGAGCCCACAGAAAGGTAGTGGCTGTCAAAGCCATTAAAAAAATCAAAGTCAGCAGTGTTGGGGCAAAATCCTAGTGCACCATATTCTGTGGATTACCTTTATTAGTGCAGTGATGAAGTCTTTAAAAGCATTCTGAAAGATTTACTAGGCATCACTCTGTGTTAGGAAAGTTCACTGACTCTTTCTGGTTAAATCATGTTTATCGAAGTATCTATTGATTCTGTTCTTTATATTTTACTGGCTTACATAAGCAGAAGTTAAATTCCTTGGTGTTCTATTTGCAAGAACACCCTTGAGTCATTTTACAAGATTTGCAAGACATTTGCCCCCTGCATTCCTCTTACGTGACAAGTTATACACCGCAGTAGCTCAGCAAAATTTCGTATTAGAGTTACCTTAGAACTCCTGGGTGGATTCTCTCCAGACTTGGCAATTTATGGCTGTTCATTTTACAGAGCTGGGAAAAAGCCTCCTCTTTAACACTTTGATTTGAGGCAGTTCCTCAAACTCATTCCTTGGGAAGACTGGCTTCGTGGGTGAACCTGCCTGACCTCCTCTGTACTGCACACAAATGGAAAGAATTCGTTAGCTCTTCTGAAATGGTCTTATCTTCTTAAGTGTTTATATCTTTATGATCTGTTGGTTTCAGAAACTTTCTGGCAGGCTTCTGGCTTCCAGTATCTTTTGAAAAAGTTTTTATTAGTAGTCTTTATACCTATAGCAAGTTGTACTTTTATGCCAACAAGGAAAAGATATTTAATATGCTTTTACTTATAACTTGAGAGAATGAATTCCTTTTTCTATGTTCTCCATCTAACCATATCTTCCACATTTTGAAATTTCTTTTTGACTTTTAATAGCAGTCCTTACTCATGTTTAACCACGTCGTCTTTCTTCTTACTGCTACTTTCCGAGACTTTTTTTTTCAATCAGGTGGCTGTGAACTGAGGGCCTTTATGTAATACTTCTGAATAGCCTCTCTGCTGCATTCAATCATGCTACTCTTGTGGCTGCTCTTTTGAATTTTCTTTTAACTATTACTTCCATTTTACTGTAATTTCCTTTATAAACTTTAATATTCCTATGGTGGAATTCTGAAGTGTTTTGTCTCTTATAATGTTATTAGAATTGATTATGTGGTCATCAAAAAGGAATTTTTCTGTGATTCAACTAGATGTTGTGGTGATTTAAGAATCACTTTTTATGAGTTTTCTGAGGTTATTTAAAAGGTTATTTCTCATCTTATTTAAAGCTCTGAATCATGCCACCACATGAGTTTTATCCAGTCTGTATGGAGGTAGCTGAAACTTCTTGATCTTTTCAGTCTTTGTGGTCTCTTTGTGGTCACTTCTGCCATCCTGACTGGGTTTGACCTATACTTTAGTTAGACAGCGTATGCTAAGTCTGTGTAGGAATAGTGTTTCAAATGAGATACCCTGTGGCATGGACAGAAGCATCCATTTTCTTCAATTTCTGTAAATGTTTAAAATATATTGTGACCTCTTCCACTAGGAAGATTTGTCATCATCCTTAGAAAACATGTCACTTTAATATTATAGTCTCCCAAAATACTACTTCAATATCAAGTTTGAAGTTTTGAAGCTGACTTCAATAGCTGCAACGGAATAACCCCAGAATCTCAGATTGGAAAATTCCCGAGCTTTTGAGAAAGCTCAGATCAGTGCATTGAAGCTAATTCCATCCCCACAGGGACAGTTCTACTGGTGTTTATCAGTTAAATAAAGCAGAAATGGAACTTCTCTAGTGGAGAAAATGAAAAGCATTTTAGAAAGCCACAATTAGCTGTTCATCTTATGATCTCTGGCAAATGGTTCCTGCTGGAGAGCCCATTGCAAACAAAGGCCAATTTGCTCGCTGACTTTCTAGCATAGAATAACTAATTTACATCATTCAACTGAGCTGAAAGCAGCTGATGTTATTAGGAAGAAGGAAAAATAAACAATTGTTGTTGTGAAATGAATTGAACAGTGTCTTTTGCCAGGGATAACTAGACTGAACTTTGACACTTCTCGGGCAGAATTACAGTGATAGCAATGAAAAATTCATAATAAACTAAAGTACTGTGCAAAGCATGAAACATGTCTAGCCTTTATGGTAGCCATTGTGTAACTGAATTGTTCATTATTAGCTAGCTCAATTTTCTGCAACCTTGGAAAGGCACATGCATAATTTTCTATTATGCATACTGTCTGGAGTGGAGTCCAGGAATAATATCTGTAGATACTTCTTTTCATTATTTCCTGATTGGGGCTCGCATATAGGTCTGTAAAATAGTTTGATAATATGCTATAGTGATTATGTACTCAATGGTCATCGTATATTCAACAGTTAATGCAGAAGCCTCTGAGAGGAATGTGGTTTTTTAGTGTCTAATGGCAGTAAAAAACAGTTAAAGGAAACGGCAGGTAAAGAAATCCCAGTCTATGAGAAACAAAAGATAATAACTTTCATTTCATTCTGAAGACCTACCCAGCCCAGTATCTTGTTTCTGACAGTGACTGAAAATGGATGGCTAAGGAAGAGTATGGGATTGAAATGAATGTGTACAATTTCCTTGTAAGTGCTCTCCCAGGCTCCCACCATTTTCAGCTCAGAGACTTCCTGAGTCAGACGGAACTTCTATGTATTTAGTAACATTCAGTAAATCTCTCTCTCATGAGCATGTCCAGTTTTTCCTTAAACACTTGTAAAGTTTGAGTGTTCACTGTATCCCACAGTAGTGTTCCTCATCTTAACCATTCTTCATGTGAAGAACAGCCTCCTTTTGTTTAATCTATGGAAGAAAACCCTGAGATTTGTTTTCCAAAACCATGACCTCTCAGCAGTATGGCTAGATTTATGACTAGAGTCCTAAAATTCAGTAGCAGAGAGGCGTTATAGAGGTTGAATGCACTTACTCAAGCTGCAGTTGGACTAGGAAACAAGATAAGCACCCTCTATGTATTCAGAAAGTGTCACATAACCATGGTTACCCCAAGACCGACATTTTGCGATTCAGAGGAGCTGTTAAGTAGTCAGTGAATATGCAGTAATTGCCCTGGTACTCTGTTGGGCATTTCTTGGAGGTCAGCCTGTCTACCAGATTTGAATTTGTCCTGGCAGGTCAGCAACACAACCTGATCGAGTTGTGAATTGTGGGAAGCACATATTACATACTCCTGGCTTTCTCCCATTTTCAGATGTGAAATGAGCTAATCTGTTTCTTTGCAGAAAGCAGAGTTATTTTTATAATACCTTTAATTAGACTACTTATCAAACTTCTGTATGGCAGGAAAGCAATATAGTCTGTTTTGCACGTGCCTTCTCTTCTGTGTCTTTTGATTGCCTGTGGGTGTTGTTCCCAAAGCTGTTCAGTTCTTGCTCTGTGCCTGGTTCTTTAAACCCTGCTGTTGGATCTTGATTTGATGCTCAATTTGGAACTCTTTGGGTAGGCTGATTTTGTTTGTTTGTTTGTTTTTCTACTCAGTGGTAAATAGCTCATCTGGAGTCATAGTCCATGACTAGACTCTAAGCTTAATTAGTAGTAAAATAAAAAATAATGTAAAAAGAAAAAAAGCTAGCCAACAGTGAATGAACTTGCATATTCTCTGTTGGCTTGGAATCTGCATGAGCAGAGGAAACAAGATGCCTGCGTTTAAAAACTGCATCCCTCCTACCTTGAATTCAATCCACTAACTCAAGTATTTTGTCTAAACTAATATTTAACTTGAGTTAGTTGTCTTACTGTATACACAAAGGAGCTAACTAAGATGATATACTCTTTTTTATACCCTTTTTTCTCTATAATATAGACACAAATGATATCTAAAAAATTTAGAAGGCAGCAAAGCTTCACTGCTCAAACAGCAAAGGAAACTTTATCTCCATTAAGAAATTTCTCCAGATTATTTCTGACTATTTTTTTTGGCAACAGTGCATGGGCTTAGGTGTGTGAAAGAGGAAATTTAACTAAGGGCAATGGTTGCATGGGGTAGCACTATGGAAAGAGTTCTCGTTATATATTCACACTATCTGTGCTTTCTGGCGTAGCTAAAACTAATATTAAATATAGTTTACGCAAGAGCACTGCACTACTGTCCAGCTTTGAATCAATAACAAGGTTTGACTTCCATGTTTCTTGATTAAATATATACATGTTTTCACATTATTTTATATTTTTTAAGGCAGAAGTGAGTAAAGACTTTTTACATAAGGTCTACTGGTATCTGACTGTCAGCATATTTCTTCAAATCTCTGTTTGCAATTACCTAAGAAAGAAGTGTTTCTTCTTAAGAAGAAAGTAAGAAAGAAGTGTTTGTCTGAAGAAACAACAGAACAAAAAGCTGGCAGGAAAATAGGAATATCAAAAAATACTAAATGATGCAAAAAAACTAAAAAATGGCCAGGCTATCCAAGAAATTATATTTATACCTTATTTATCTTAGGCTACACTTTTCATTTAGCATACTAATACAGTTTTAAGTAGAATTAAATCAGTAGCTAGTGATGCCGTGAAAGGCGAAGTCAGGACTCAATAGTCGGGATGACTATTAAGCAGGTATCCTTTA
>JAOXJM010000052.1:19889338-19935504 GCA_026413425.1 Tringa solitaria | reverse complement strand
ACTCTGCAGGGGAGTAGGCCCCTGTTTGTGGTCAGCCAAGTTATATTTGCTAACTTAACTTTATTCTTTAATTCACTAGTGTCTTTGTTTTCAGTGAAAATATGTAAAATTAACTAAACTGTCAATGTGATTTAACATTTGACTTCCTGGATGCAGTTTTTTATTTTGATTGGTTCTTGCATAAAATATTCTCACTGAGCAAGAGAAAGTCAGTGATACCGTTTTTCACTGTCAAAATTGTGAAACCTTTCTTGGTTTAGGAAAATGTTTGCATTGTAATTTGCTAACTTCTTAAAAAAACTTCTGAAAAACTTCTTAAAAAAAGGTAAGGAAGAGAAGATTGCTTTGTCATATACTTGTCTATCTCAGCCAGGAAAATGTTTTCTGCTGCCAAAAAGTACCTTACTCCACCTTATGAAAGCCAATGGAGTTACATATGGCAAGCAGGCTGAAGCACTGCACTACTGAAGAGTGTCATGCCAAAAGCTGAGAGGTTTATGAAACTTTAGGGAAAACAAGAATCTTGGACCCAGTCATGCTCCCACACTGAATTTGGATGGATCTCCGATTATTTTTATTTTTTTTTCCCAGTAATGCACAGAGTCATAAGTCCTCAGTTTCAAATTGCATCAGGCATTATTTCTGGATTTAAAACTTCTCAACCTTCACCACGTAAACTCAATTCAAATTACTAGTGCAGAGAAAGGATCAGACTTTCAGCTGTTTGAGTAAGCCTAACTCCACCTACTGTTACAAATTTACCTAGTCTTGCAACAGCCCAGAGTGCTCAAATCCTGGTCTTAGAAGACAAAAATATTGGCCATGTAGGCCAAGCAAAGAGAGGAACAAACTTAGGTTTCTTGTGAATCTAGATGAAAGCCTAAGTTACTCATGTTGAACAGCTGCTGATGTCTAAAGTTTGTTTAACATGTGCCTGGGTTGCCCCAATAGCAGGACAATCTTAAATGAGTGAAGGACATTCTTGTTTCTGTGAACAACCATTGAAGTATGACAGTTGGAAAGAATTCCTATACAAACCAAATTAGATTTAAAATATCTCTATTCTTATTTGCCAAAATGATAATTCATTTTTCTTTTTGAATCAAAGCCTCAAATGAAAATATTTCTGAAATAAGGACTAAGTTAAGATAATTGTCTCCCCATGATGGTTGTGGAGATCTTAAAAGGACTTGTTATTCCCCCTTTTGTCCAACCCACTGTAGTTCAGTTCACAACTCCTCTGAAGGAGTTGAGGTCAAATCATACATTGCATCTCCTTGACCACAAGAGAATCATGCTCTTGATTTTTTTAAGTATGTTATACAAACCAACATGCTTCCTATGGGAAGGGCTGAAGGAGGTGTAGAATACTTTGTGTAAAATTTTTGGAAGTTCAGATCCCCTCAGTCAGCTGAAGAAGTTAAACGTGGGTCCCTTATAAGGTGGCAGAATGGTCCAGTTAATCCTTGGACTTCCAGCCATTACCAACGTGAAAGAAACAAGTTTAGCATTCCACCTTCTCCAAACATCTTTCCAGTCCAAACTGTTCTGCAAATAAGTGATCCACATTTAAAGCAGCACCTTCTATCTGATAAAAGAGATTCTATAGCAATGATTGTGCCCTTTTACTGCAATTGATACCTGGAAAACCCTCTACTTTTGAGACTTTTCTTTATCACAAATTGAGATACTGTTTGAATGGTTCCAGATACTTATATCTATGCAGTAAAGATAGAAAGTTCATTTTCTAGATCTGTAGCCTGCATTTAAAAAAAAAAAAAAGTTTAGAAGTTTAGCAACGTAGAAGTTTGCATGTCCAGGACTTTGTGTATCAGTTATAAAATAAGATAAATTTGTATTTCCTGGGAATAGAAAAAATGCATATTTCAACTTCCAATGAGTCATTTAATCTCCTTCCTTACAAGCTGTTTTCCTCTAAGAAGATCAAGTAGTATTGACTGTACAGTAAACACATCTCTTCCGTTGGTAAACAATTTGTATGAATTACTTCTAAAGCACGTTTAGCTTTAGAAATGCTCCTCCCATCCACAAGTCACTCATCCCTCATCAGAAAAGATCAAACTATCTGAAACAATATCGACATATTATCTATGTAGAATTTAAAGCCGCAGGTTTATTTTGTCACCTTATTTTGAGAAGTTGGATTGCAGTTTGTAAAATAAGTAAAAGAATAGGTAGAAATTACTATTGTAAATGAGTTAGAAAATAAGCCATAGATATATAGTGCTCATACAGCAGGTGGTCAGTGATTAGAGCTGCTGTCATCAGGCAGAGTGTGTAGCTGTCTGGAGTTCAGTAGTCCCAGACTATGCTTAAGTAGCTGGGAAGGATCCACACCAGGCAAATAATGGCCACAGAGAATATGGTGATTCAGTCGGCAAGCAGTCTGAACTGTCACTCCCTTAAAGTCAGTCCTGCAGACTGGAGTTGATGTGTAGTAGTTTGTCAGTAGAAAAGAACACATGGGACTACACTAAACCTAGGGAAGAAAAATTGAATGGTCTTGCAGGACGTAATAGTGTCTGCCTTATTTTTTTTTCACATGGTAGTCACACTTCCCTTCATAGCTTATTGTACCATATGTAGGAATATCTCAGCATCTTCTAGTAGTATTTTAAGTAATGACTTCGTATGCCACATGAGAGTGTGTCTGTTCTCCTCCTAAAGGGAGACATCTATGATGTGAAGCAGTTTGGTTGTGTTTGTTTGTATTAAATAAACATTACTACACGTTTCTGTTGAAACGTAATGTTATTCAGCCTGGAGGAGTCTGAGGGGAGACCTTATTGCTCTCTACAACTACCTGAAAGGAGGGTGTAGAGAGANNNNAAGATGATCTTTAAGGTCCCTTCCAACCTAGAAGATTCTGTGATTCTGTGAAATTCTCTCTGTAGAGAGCTCCACCGTGCCCAAGGAATATATATCTTGAGCATGCTCCTTCTTATGAGAGCTAAATAACCTTTTAAACATTCTGTGTGTAAACTGTGGAGGGTCTGAAGGCAAATAGTGAGACTATAAGAGCTCCAATGCAAGTTTCTCAGTTAAACGTCACACTAATGTGTATATGCACACACATGCAGAGATATTAGTTTACTGTTGAAATGCCATGGATTTTAAATGGCCATTGATCACTAATTGCCAGTGTAACTTTCAGTGGTTTGCAGTTTGTGAACCACACGTGTTCACACTACATCTGTTGCCATGAAATAATTGGTTTAGCTGTTTAGAAATGGATGCAATTCTTGTTGGAGGTGGGAGGACAGACGTTTTCCAAAGACACCAGCAACCATTTGAAGGGAGAAAAAAAGGTAAAATACGGCAGAGTTTAACAAAAAAAAAAGTAATAGTAATGATGAATAGTGTGTACAACATTTGTATTATCATAGAGTATATTATTAGTCCTTTTATTGATCCCTGAAATCACTTTTGTGCTACAACACGTATCCAAAACCAGGTTCCTGAAAATCCTTCAGTCAAGCTGAGGTTGCCTTTGAGGTGTGAACTAATAAGTTTGGAGCTGCTAGCTTGGTGTGCTCAGTGCTGCTGCAGAATTCAGTTCTTAAACACAAAATACCCTGTTGAGATACCTCTTTCCAAACCAAGTGGGTTTCTAAGTAGTTTTGGGTTTTTTCTCCCTTGAATAAACAAACTTTCGTAATGAGAAAAGAGATTGATATGAGGGAGCATTTCTAGGAGATAGCTGTAGCCAGTCTTCTGTTTCAGGCTAACTCTTTGGCTTATTGTTTTTTTAGCAATGCGAAGGTCTTTGGTTTATAGATTGGTTGCTTTTGTTTTGTTCTGAAATCCCTAGTAGCTTAGAGGGACCAATTTTTGAGGTAAATGAAGTGAGAAACATCACTTAGCAACTTCCTTTACACTGGAGGACATTTAAGGAGAGCAGAAGGTACAGGAACCATGCTTTCATGGCCTTGGGTTGAACTCTGAGCCAACACTTTCCTATATGATGCAATAAAACAACTTTTCCTTATGCTGTACGAGTAATGCAGCATTTTCTCCCTTTTAACCTACTGTATTTCTCACTGTTCATGCTTTTATCAAGTTGCTCAATCTTTCCTGTCTGGAAATAAAAATGAGTATATGTACCATGTGAGAATTTGTATGTAGTCCTTTGATGTGAACAAAAGGCTGCTTTCCCATGCCTAGTCATCTGTCTCCTATGTAAATAGTTATGATTGCCAAAATGTTACTGTTGAATTTTATAAGCCATTTGTGAGCAGAGAGAATGCATACTTACTGCAGAATGTTTTCCCATCGTATTAATTTGATACAACCATTAAAGGAAATATTAAAAAGTATTCTTAAAGAACTTAAAATAAGATAGAAATAATAAAAATGAAAATAAAATATATTATACAGGTTTTTTTAGGTGACAAAATGTTACATACTAAACCGAGAGAGGAAAACCGTGCTGTAGCTAAGATTTTCCTTTCTTTGCATCAATGTATAGTCATTTTATTTGGGTGGATTCTGGTGCACCTCTAGGAAAACATTGGGCTAGATTAACTGAATGATATGGAGTGTTTCAAGCTCAGTCCATGTTTCTTTACTTGAGTGAAATTTCATTGAATGATGCCTGGGCTCCTGCACACCTTCCAAATTGAACATCTCCCTGCCAGTCATCACAGCTTTACTGTAATGATCTCTTTTCATAGGCAGGCACATGGTACTCTGCTGAGGAGCCTGTACTCGGGAGGAAGAAAATGGGGCTAGAATTTTGCATAAATAAAACTCCAGGGGCTGAAATATTCATGTGATGGTGAGCTGTCAGTATGCTTTGATGTATTCAGGATGCTTCCCGTACAAACCAGATCTGAACCAAATTCCTCTCCTTGACTCTACTTCTTGAATTTGTATTTGGAGTGATTGTTCTGAGTGTCTCTCGTCAGTAGCTTTGCAGTCCAAAATCCTTTAAACTTTCAGAATATTTTGGAATATAAGTTTCAGAATATTCAGAATATTTTCCAGACTTGAAGTTTCAGTATGTAGGCCACTTTGTGGGTAGTTGAAGTTGATTGCTTTGTTTGTTTGCTTTAAAATCACTCCATTATCTAGCTCTCCCTCTGTCCTGAGGCGAGACCACTTTTTTTTTTTTTTTTCACTAAATTCAGAGCTGAAACAGGTTAATGTCTTCCAGGAAGCCCTGAGTGTGGTAAACCCAGGCTTCTAGTAATCTGATTCCAACTATAGTACAAAAATTGACATTCCAACTGGCAGTAGTGTAAAAAGAGATCCACTTCACTTGGCTGGAAAGTGGCTTTGGATATGGTGTAGGCATATTACCTTGTATGACCGCTCTGTCCGTTTCCATAGACCATCAGTGGAGCAGCTCATCTACTTATAGCTTTGATGTTTTCTGCTTCTCTCTCACAAGTGGATACCGAAAACTGTTGATCAAGTTACTCCAAGTATGCACCCTTGCCTCAGCACCAGAAATCAAAACCAATCTGATCGCTCAGATATCATCTTTTTAATGAATGGCTGATATGATGTCAATGAGACTTCTGAAACTCTCGTTCTCTCTCCAGAAAGCCACTCTCTGCAGGACCTGTGAGCACTGTAGAATTTCCTGTACTATTCGTATACATTTCTCCAATATTCGAAAATGCTGCTACTCTTTGTGCCTGGTTTTGCTTCTTGTTAAGAAACTAGACTGTTTCTGGGTCCCCTTTGCTGATATTCCCTCCCATAACGAATTGTGTCAAAAGGACTTAGTTATTTTGCATAGATAAGGTCTGAGTGCAGCACCAGGACATTTCAGCTTTGTTCTGCTTTCTGTCCAGTTTCATATCTAAATTGACTAAGGCATACAGAAATCAGATTAATCAGACTTCCTTCAAGTCACGCAGTGAGCAGCTCATTTTGGGTAGGATCCCAAGAGTATAGTTGTGGTTCCCAGCCCTCTTCTGTAACCTCCAGACCACATTGTCTCCCCAATGCACAGTGCAATGAATTCAGTCCGAACATTAAATTACAGCTTTGGCAATGTAGTAAGAGTTCCCTGGGCTCCCGTATTTGCTTTAATTTGAACTTTCCAGAAGAGTTTCTCATTGTGGTTTCTACAGCCTTCCCTATTCACCGTGCTCATCACAGTGTGGCCCAGTATATCTAGAGAGGGTTTCAAGGGCCACTGCAACTCAATTGCCGGTTCTCATGTTAGCTACCCAACAAAGTAAAATCTCTGGTTCTTTGTTACTAAAAGAGGATGGCAAGTCATCATAGTGATTTATTACATTTTTCCTGGCTTTGTCAGTCAAAGTCATTGAACATAGGCAAGTTTATGGTGTGCTGTAGTCCTCAGAACAACTTTGTATGTGAGACCTGCTGGTGGGGAGCTCTATACTCTTGCTGTACAGAAGCTGATAAGAGGGAAACTTAAGACCAGAGGAAGGTCTCTCTTGAGGGAGGCTTTGCAAGTAAATGCAGAATGCCTTTGGTTGTTTCTGTGGGCTTGTAATCCTTCCCATTAGTTGTAATAAGCATTAGATGGGAAGATGCCTCTCTAGATCACCTGGAGTCCATACCTCACTCTATATCCATTCAGGTCTGTGAAGTAAGGCTCCCTGTGATGCATCATGTTCCCTCTTGCAAAATGGCAAGGGCTGGAAAAGCCTATCACTTGTACATTATCTATACTGCCTAGTTCTCCTAAAACTCACTTTCAGAACCAGAAGAGAAACATTTTCAGATGTTCTTTGAATTTCTGTAGCTTGCAGACCACTGAAATGGTCTCCTGGCTTGTACATGATAGGAATTGTGCTCAAAACTCAATGCCTATGTGTAAGCAGGGCAGATTCAAATATACATATGTGAAAGCTGGAGCTGCATCTTACAAAATGGAATGATGTACCAGCTGTGCATTGCCTATGTGAAAGTCTTTACGGCTGTTTGTCCCTTCTGAAATAAAATTAGTATAAAGTTAATGAATAGAATAGCAAAACCAGTTAGGACAGCTTCTACTCTCCATTGCATTCGAGAAAACCTGTTGCAGCCTTATTGATTTCTTATAGAAATCTGTGGAGTAGAAATGTCCCACCATACAAGGTTGTATTGCAAAAAGTTCTCCTTTCCTCAATAAAAAGTCATTGAATTTGCTCCAAATTTTGCCCTAAAGAATAACAGCTCTGTCTTTGTGTTACTTTACTTGGTGGTTTATTCATCTTAAATAGTGAATTGTAAATTTTTAGTGGGTTTCATTTTCTAACTTTTTCATGCCTGAATAGAAGAGATTTGTCTTTCTGTTTTTTGTTGTACCTAAAAATGATGTCAATCTGCTCTGGAATAGTCACCTAAAAGATAGTTTGGCTCTTTTATGCAGTACTAGGAGGAACATTAGCTTCAAGTAAATGGGAATAACTTATTCTATCAGATCAGGATAAATCACTTCCCTGGTATAGCATAATCTTGTACTCTGATATCTCTCTAGTTTCCCTTCTCTTATTCCGCTTTCCCTTTCATATCATCTATCTAATAGAAATTGCAAAGATGCATCAGAATTTTAAAAAAAAAAAACCAACCAGCACCACCAAAACTGCAGCTAATAATATCCCCAAATGCTCCTAATGGGTAAGCTGGGAGCCAGAATTAATCCTTTATGTGAAGACAAGAAGTTCCCACGCTGAGTGTTAGGTATTATTTCTGTGTCTCTGATGTCACACCACAAACATCTTTTTTTGTGCAGTGTGTATAATTAACACATTCCTTTATTCACTGTCATCTTCCTCCCCCCTCTTTCCAATCCATTAGCTCAGGACTGGCAAGGAGGCAGAGTGGAGTTTACCAGCTCATCTGACTCCTGTGGTCTCATGTTTACCAACTGCTGACCTCCTTGGCTTGTGCATAGGGTACCCAGGGTTTTAGGAGTCTCCCAGCCAAATATTATTAAACTCCTAAAATCAGGCAAAGTTTGGAGGATCCTAATGAATGTGGATGAGCCCATCCATAGCTTAACAACCACAAATTTATCTTCCTTAAATTTGAATTTTATTAAACCATAGCATACAGTGCTACGATATATATACAGAGTGCTATAAAATATAATTTTAAAAAATCAGAAAAGCCTCTGTAGAGTGTTGGAGTTTATTGAAACTACTCTGCTAATCAAAATGTTTTACTGAGAGCAAGGCATTTTGGTATAAACATCGTAGTTTCTTGAACTTCTCGTTTTTTGTTCCACTCAAGACTATCAATGTTTATATGAAGGAAACAAGACATACCATTTAGTCACAGTAAGTACAATGAGAGCTTGTCTGTTAGCCAGCTTCTAGAATGGGAAGTATTGCCTCTGTTTTCTTCCTCATTGCTCATTTACTTTAAATGATTTAACTTTTTTGAATGATAGAAGGCAGGAACAGAATCCATATTTATTGATTCAAAAAAATTTGACAGTGAAATAACAGACCGGAGAAAATTCCATCTTGGCACTTAGAGCCCTTCATCACAGCCAACCTGAAGGATAGATTAATTCATACTAATGGAAAAGTTCTTGTTTTCAAGGCTGAGCCACCTAAACCATGGCACAGAAATGGATTCTGTCAAGCTGGGAATGGATTATTTTGAAGGTAGAAGAAAAACCTTGAAGTAACCGTGGAAATTTTTGTGTATGTATAAATGAGCATGATCTTCAGAGAATAGATGCATCTGTCTGCTGTTTTAGTTCAAGCCCATTTCCAGATCCCAAGTGGGGCATTATCATAACTTGGACCATTATTTCCTGGAGGGTGCACATTTCACACACTGTCCTGCTGTGGCCAGGAATGCGAGAGGCTTGCGTCACCACAGAGATCGCACTGTTATAAAAGTAATATCCTAAGGAAAGGCCATGGCAACAACACATCTCTCTTGGGGAAGATGTCTGTGAAAGCCTGACTGTGACCTAGAAAAGGTGCTGATAGGAGTTGCTTACAACAAGTCTTCACTGAATTAGGAATCGGAATAGTGGTGAAGCTTTGCAAAAGAACTAAGTTTACAAGAATGCAGCACAGGTGGAGGGTCTCGTGTAGCCCTTGACCAGCATCAATTGGTACTAATAATTCTTAAATAAACAAAACCCTCCAATTCTTATGCCTAGGGAAGGCTTGATCTCTGGGTTTGTGAGCTCTTACCAAATCTCTAGAGCCAGAACTTTGCCTGAGAGATCAATATAAGTTATTGTTACTCAGCAGTTGGAGTAAAATATTGTAGCAGAGCGCAACTCTAGCAAAACTGGTCTGAGAGAGAAGAGGAAAAATGGACAAGCACAGCTTATCAAATCCTTCTACTTAATTTATAAGTTTTATCCTTGATTTTGAAACTTGGAAAAAGTTCAGGCTATTCTAGTAAGCCTGAATTAAGACTTCAGTTTGGAATTTAATTGTATCTCAGGCCCCTTTCACAGAGGAAATAATTATTCCATAAGTTAGGAAGCACTGGTGCTTCAAACTTTTAATAACTATGCAGTGACGAAGTACAGAGGTTTTTTTTTAAATCATGAATTTTCATTGATTGAGGGGGAAGTGGGATTAAGCGTTTCTCTTATCACAGTACCTGTATTGCTTTCCCTGCTCCTCAAGATAATATGCATCATTCCATGCTAGTTAAGGGGTTTCCTTCCTTGTATATTTTTAATTGGACTTGTGAAAAGAGGATTAAAGTTACCCAAACAAGGACTTTATTATCCTCTTTATCCATTTAAAGGCAAATTGAAAATAACCTTGGAATGGCTCCCAATTTCTCCAGTTATTCTACCCTTTTTATTAGGCACATCACCAGATCTTTGTGGTCTTTCTCTATGGTGTTCCAGTCATTAATTCTGTCATCCTTGCATGTAATAGGTTATTTTGCTTGCAACCAATTTTAGGCCTATAATTCAAAGAGATTTGTATCTTAACCCAGTTTCTACTTCCACAAGTCCATCTCTGCAGCTCATTCCATCACTTAAATTTTTGAAGTCTCAAATGTGTCTTGTTAGTGCCCTCTGATGATAATGTGAAACAAGAGAGCATTATTAAGAAACTTTTCTCAGCTAAAACTTTATGCAGATTTAGCAACTGTTAAGCACCTTTGTGTCACACCAGTTCTGGGTACGTAAGTGCAGACATCCCTATGCATATTGTTTTGAGACATAAAACACAGAGATCTTCTAATACAAAGCAAACAAACAGCTTTCTTGCTTTTTCTTTCTGTTGTTTGAAATTCCTTTTTGGCACAGTGTATACATACTTCTTTTGGCCACATAGCAATGCAGCTGAAAAAATTGTCACAAAGTTCAACAAAGGGAAAGTGAGAGCCAGGGCTGAGTCATTGCATGTATGAGAGCTGGGAGGAGGAAACATTGGACTGTACTGACAGAGATTCAGAAAATGCTGAGGAATAATCTATCCCAGAGGACGCTGGCAAGCTATCAAGAAACAAAACAAGAAACAAAACAAACCACGGCTCCACAAAGGGATGGAAACCACCCCCCACAAAGTCAGCCAAAGAACTTTCCATCACAACATGAACATCAGTCCAACTCTCTCTAGTTTTCCCAAGATGAGGCAACCACAGCATTGACAGTCTGAGCAGTTCATTTAAAGTATTGATAAGCAGAAGTTTAATGCTGGGCTGTTCATGTGAGCTGGTACATGGGTGTTGTTCAGCAGATGCTTGGAACACCCATGATGAAGCATCCTGCCTGTCAGGGAGCTGGGTACCTGGCAAGGGAAGGGGAACCAGGGGTGACAGTGTGGCAAGCAGGCAGCAACCTCTCTGACAAGGGTCCAGTCCCACAGCACCTGAACGAGGTCACAGCAGCTCCGGTGAGAATAGCCAGGTCTAGACGAGAGTCTGGTGACCAGACTCCAAGGCCAAATGAAGAAGTCAAGGCAAAGTGATGTTGAGTGGAAAACCCAGATAAGACTTTGCTCAGCCCTGCTCCTCACACCTTCCCTGTTTTTTATGAAACTGTGATTCGAGGTTATACAGCTGTATGGTATCAGAGCAAACTTTGAAAATAAGCAAATGAAGCCTTAAAGGAAGGAAGAGGTTGTCCCCATAATCACCTTCCTCTATAATCCTTTTTGACATCTCAAGAAATCAGTGTATCTTGTACCCAGCAGAAAGAGATACTTTGCAGCCTTGAGAAATCTGGAACTTTGTCCTGTAACGTCCTTCATAAATTCACAAGATAGTGTTGCTTTTGGCCTTCTGCTGTCCCTGTAAGTATTCATGTTAGAGGCACGTTGTTACATCTATACATAAAGAGATAGTTATAATCACAGCTAATAAGCTTACTGTCTCAAGGGGTAGGACAGTCTGAGTGTCTTCAAAAGAACACAAGGAAACCTCTGCTAGATGGATATAACAGTTTTATTTACTGAGCAAGTTCCATTCTTGTCCATTACTTCTTGCACAAACTTTCCATTGCCTTAGAAAATAAACTCTTTTCTTATGTACTAGACTATCTATGTTCAAATTATATGCCTGAGAGTCAGGTTCATAGTTTTACTGATAACTGTCTAATTTTTATGTCCTTAAATTTATGTATACCTTAAAGCACCTGCCAGACTATTTTTGGCTATGTCAGTATACAACTGGTAAAACTGAGCTCCACCTGTCACACCCTGGACAACCTAGCTGAACAAGCAAAGGCCATATTAGCACTTGGGCCTTTACAGGATTGAGGGAACTTCATTATATATTGAAGTTCTATGGTGATCGTGTTCTTCTGGATCACTCCCTGTGAGTCATCTGAAATACTTTGGCCTTAATTATTTGTCAATATATTTCTTGTTTCTAGTTTACTCAAGGTTACTGTGCAGCTGGGGTTGTATTTCTCTGTTCTAATGGATAAATTCTTGATTCAAACTAATCAAGAGCAACAACTTTGCTAAGTACCTAAATTTGTATATTTGCTCTTTGGGGTGTCTTTAACGAAGTTAAGTTTTGAAAATATTCTTCTTTCTAGACTTTAGTGTCACCTGCTAGATTGAACGTTCCTTTGATATATTCTCTCCCACCCCTGTGATTTCTTCCTCAAGGACTTTGCATTTGATTATATGGTGGTAACTGCTCATTAGCAGCTCCAGTAGAGCTGCTTCTTGAGCTGTGCCAAGCCAGGCTCATGTGTTTTCAGGACAAGGGTCAGAACATCCTCTCCCCTGTGTGCTCCAGAATGAGTTGTTCCAAGAAACAGTTCTCCAAAGGTCAAACTTTCTGATATAAGACAAATTTAGAAGAGAGCAGTGGAAATCCTACATTATGATTTTATTAGATTCTGTTGTCCCTTTCATCTCCCAGCATTTTGTGTTCAGCAGTGTTCTTAGTAGAGATTAGTGGCAATCACTCTCATGAAAGGTACTGTGGTTGTCTTTTTGAGCCACGTCTCATTCTTGCTACTATCAGTGCGAGTGACTGCACTGATGTTCACAGGGGCACTGAGGAGGATAAATCATACCTCTGGGGTTTCCATGACTGCATGTAGCAACTTCAAGACCTGGACCTATTTCAGGGTGACTAAGCACCTGCAGCCCACTGGTGTATGAGTTTGGAGATTTTCATGGTAATTTGATCTGTATGTTGATCTATCTGAATGATCCTTTCAATCAACTTTACTAATTTAGTATTTAATAGAGTTTCCCCACTTGACAGAAATACCAAGTCTTCTCCAGCTGGGGGAAAAGATTTCTCTCTGGTGCATAAGCATTGAATGGTAAAGCGAATGGGTCTGAGTCTCCAAACAGGAGTAGCATAGAATGCATTATATTTCAGTGTGAGCCTTTATAGAGGTGGAAGCATTTTGGGGGGCAATAGAAAGTTTAGAGAAACATTTTTAATTTTTTTTTCAAAATCAGTAGTTATGATGCATTTTGTGCTCCATATAAACTTTGTGGTTTTTACAGTGTTCTCATAAACCAAAGCTCCTGAGCTCTGTCATCCTGGCTGGCAAATGGGAAAGAGAGGGTAGGAAGCAGTGGGATCTCCTGGCCCTGGTGACCGTGGCCATCTACCCTCTCAGGACCCTGATTCCTCTGCTAGCCTAGCAATCCTCCAAGTGAATTGTGTCAGAATGGGGGTCTTGGGAATTCAGGACATTGGATGCAGGAGCTAATGGGCCTTTCATGATCTATCTCCATGTTGAGCCTTTTTATCTTTAGTTTCAGGATGATTTGGTTTCCCATCTGTGCAGCACAAAGCCTCAGGCAAGCTGGCAGGAGCCTGGGCATGTTTCCAGTAGGAGATAGGTTTCCACTATATTTGGCCTTTCACTACTGCTAAATACTTTGGTTTTGAGGAATCAGCATTTTCCTATGGAAAAACATTCCTTTGGAGAATTTCCAGTCAGAATGAAACCTAGCTTCAACATATTGCAAAATCCCTCCAGGACAGAATTTATTCTGTGTAGCTGTACTTATAAGCAATGTTACTCTTCCTTGCTTTCTCTGTAGAGTTAGAAAAAAACATACCCAAACCAAACAAAAAAGAGATGCAAATATCATTGCTATGGGTATTTATAATGAGGATGTCTATTTTTGCCTCTGGAAAGATTATGCAGGGTATCGACATTTAAATATAGCACCTGGATAGGAGGTAAACTTCTTTCAGATTCCTATGTGGTGAAATGGTGAATTTTGAGACTTTGGAGCAGTATCAGAGGTCATGGAAAATAAAAATAGATTAAACAATTCAGTATTTGCTTTGCATTTTCCTTGTAAAACAGACTTAAAACTAAGGACATCTTAATGAAAATCATAAATTCGATTAGACGTTTGTGAACATATGTTTATATTCAGCTTTGCTTGATTTTGACTTCATGTTTCTTCTGGCTATCTGTCCTGGACCAAAACATAGCTCAGGCTGTTGGAAGCAGTATAAGCATAAATCTGTGTGTGTGTGTGAGTAACACTCAGAGCGATAAATAAAGCCCTTCTCTCTTGTTCCTCTGAGAACACAGTAGGTGTGAAACCAGCCACTATCCTGTGCTTATAATTACGGTATGGCAACTAGACACTTGTGAAAGTAAGGATGTGAATTTGCATGACAAGTTAGTCATTAGTCATTCCCTTAAAATAAGCATAGTTATATCAAGTTTGATTGCATGTGTAACTGGTGTAGTCCCCTCCTCATTATTGGATCAATGGTTTAATGCTTTTGAAAAAGCCCTGCTCCAACAGGATTTAGACAGGGTCTTTTCCAGTCCATGTCAGCTGCCTACCTAGAATTCAGTTAAGCCATAGCTAGCGCTTTTGCCTTAAGGTGAGGTTAGCAAGTTAAGGGTGTTTCAGTGAGCCTTGGCAACTCTTTTTAAGCAGCTGAAGTTGATGGATGAGCTCCATGCATAGCCTCATCCTAGGAAGATCCTCTCTCCGAATCGGATTGATGAGAGAAAAATTTATCACTTAAACAAGTTGCAATTCAGAGACCAACTCTTGCTTCTGTCATTCTTACTGCAGGCAAAGGAGGCAATACAACTTGATGTGCTCCTCTGAAGAGAGGTCCTGAAGCTGAGTCTGTAGTAAAGATGTCCCTGCAAGATGCATGGTCTGCGTCTGAGGAGTATGGGATTACAGATGGACTGGAACTGGGGTGAGTTCTACCACTCAGAAATACATGTTTTTCAATGACAACACAGTTAATGGGTGGCTGCAAGATTGCTGAGTGCATTTTCTAGAGGTGCAAGTTTTCATTCCCTCTCCAACCAGCAGTCCCTTTTGTAGCATATAAGACTTTATCCCTTTGCACCCTTGAAATAGCTTGTTGCATAACACTGTTTGATTCCTCCATATCTCTCCTTTTGGGCCTGCCCTGTTATTTATGCTGTGTGGAGGCAGAAGACGAACACTCTACTTAATTGTAGTGGGATCAGGGATGCATTCGAAAATGAGCAGTAGCAATAGCAAGATAAAATCCCTTTATTTAATATATGCAAAACAGAAAAAAAATTGAAAACTAGAAAAATGAAAAAAAAATGCATTAAACTTTTTATGATTCCGAGCTGCAGCAAACAATCAGAAACATACCACAGCTACCTGTTTGAAGTAGCTGTTTGCTACACTTTATGTAGGTCTGGAAAAAATAAACACAGGGAACTGGAAGTTAATTAGCTTTAACTGGAAATAAATCCGAGGCATTAGTTTCCAATCAGAGATACCCAAAGTCGAAGTATGTTTAGATTCAGAATGAATGATTCATATCTTTCTCATTGACTTAGAAGAATGTATTTTGAGAGAGCTAGAACTGACTCTGTCCATATGTAGCAGTCACATAGAATATAATTTAAAGAATGAACTTTCAGCACCAAAACCAGTACTCAGATTTCCTAAGAGACTCAGCAATTGTAGCATTGAGTTCATCAAAGAAGCCGACTCAGCTTGATCTGTTCAGTTCTGAGCCTGAAAACCACCAAGTTGAATGTTGACTGTTGAGAGTCATGTTTAGACCTCAGTTGGGAAAACAACATGCCACAAGCCATGCTGACAATAAAACCTACTGGTAAACAGCCTACTTAAGTATAAGTTGTTGAAGGATAAAGCAGTGAATGCAAAGCCACGGGAGAGAAAGATGATGGGGTCACAAGAAGATGGGGTTTCTCTTCAGCTAGATCTGTGGATATTAAGTGTGTCTGAAAGCCTACCTGCTTAAAGAGGCTACTCCAAAATGCCGTACTCTTTATTCTTTAAACACAGATTAAGTATTTTTGCCTTTTTTCATTTTTAAGGGGTCAGAATGAACCCAATATTACTGGAAAAATTTCCAGGGATAGGATTGAGTTTACTTTTCTCCTACTTAAAGAAAAGGCTTCTTTTCAGTCTCTGGTTGAAAGCACAATTTGAGCTGATCTGTGGAGTGTAAAGTTCTCTCAAAACCCCTGATGCAGGTAAGGTCAACTTACAAGGCTTTCCAGTGAGACTTCAGTGGTTTGGAAAATACTGATACAGCATATCCACAATGGGTTGTGAAATTTGCAGGACATGCTTTACTAGCCTATATTGGCTTGAGGCGTAGCACAGCTGGAAGTACACCACTAATTTCCTCTGAAGAGGTAAAAACATTGCAGATTTCTTAAATACCCAATATATTATTTAGACAAAATTATATATGTTAATACTTTTGTAATAAATGGATGTTATCATAATTTTGTGTTAATATAGACATTCCTAAAATTACCCCAGGATGCCTAAAGAATCCAAGCCAGGTTCTCCTGGTTTTCCGCAGGCTGTGAATGCTGCAGGTACTCCTCCTGGAGGTTAGTACAGTTACCCTGTGTCCAAAAGGAGCCCCATTCACCCTGTGTAAACAACCAGTCAAATTGCTTTTCTCCAATAACTTTTGGTAAATGTACATTTTGGTTTTATCCAGTTTAATTGAAACTCTGGCTCATGTTTTGAATACAGATGGTTTTAGATAAATCTTTAATGAATGTGTTGAACCTGGGTCAGTTGAACTGCTTTCAGATGATTTAGTGCTGGCTTCTGCTGTTACCAAGATCCCAACTTGTAACCAGCCACCAGTGTTTTCCTATCTTGTAGAAAAATTATACTACTTGGGGAGGAAAATTAAGCTTATGTTTGGATAGTAGATAGCTAAGTAAGAAGGAATTTTTTTTTTCTCTTTCATATATATGGTTGTTAAATAAATACTTTAGAAACTGATGAAACAGTTTGTTAATAGAAATGGTTTAAAGTAATCCAGCTATTCTAGCAATGAAAGCAGAAGCTTTGGAAAATTTTCTACAATTTATTTTTTCTGTGGAAAAACAAGTTTTGTTAGCAAGCCAGCTTCTGCTTCCAGCACCATTCTAGGCCAAACTATTCTGAATTGGTCCCAGAAGCAGCTGTCTTTTTTGGTTCAGATCAGAATGGACAAAGACTGAGCTTTGAATAGTAGCTTGAGCTTTTCAGCTGTTTGCAACTACTTCAGTTTTTTGCTTAAATCACTGATGATCAGTTGATGATTACTATTCCAGGGGTGTTCAAAGTGCCAGTGTGTGAAATGAACTGGTGTACAGAGCAGCAGCAAAGTAATCAGAGCCTTAATCCTCTGCTCAATCCCTGATGCAATGAAAAAACTAGGGAGAAGGTGAACATCCTCATACTACATTTTGCCTGGTTTTAATAATAGATTTGCATTTACTAAATTAGTTATTACTAAGAATATTGACCTATGGCACAACAAAAGCTATCTGAGTACTCAAAGGGTGGTTCTGGAAGTGAAATTTCTTCTTCTTACAGCAAATTCTTCTTACAGCCACTATTTATCCTCATCTCGAACATTGTATCATATTAGCAAAACATTTATAGTGTGAAAGATGTATGAGTCAAAGTATTGCATTAATAGTTTAAATGGAAGACAGGCCAAAATTTTTCTGTGGTGTTCTCTGACGTATATATAAAGGAGTGAACAACACAAAGGAAATTTGAATGTTGTAAATCAAACTGTTGCTCAACCCACCATCAGTAATCAGGAGAAAGTTTACACAGTTGCCTTTCAGCAACTACTAATAAAATATATTTCTACCTTCCTGTACACAACAGTAATATTTTTACCTGGGTCACCAGCAGGACTTGACTGTCAACATATTGGGGAAAATTTCACTCACTTTTTTTTTTTTAAATTCTGTTTCTGAGTAAGGATTTGTTGCTGTCTTCTACTTTTAGTTTTGATATTATTGATGATATTTTCTTACTTGGGATGTGTTGTGTTGGAGAGTTTCACCCCATGGCTGCCCTGCAGCTCCCAAGGAACTGTGTACCTCCTTTTCTGGTGAAAGTGAGGATCCTGTGGGGTGGCTGGTGTTGGTCTCGCACCGACATGGAGTCAGGATGCAGCTGGCCAAGCACTAACACCCGGAGACTTGGAGTGTTCTTGGGCTGCCCAGTCTAGATTTGATGTCTGAAAGACAAAGTAGGATTCAGGATGATGCCCAGCTCTGTCATGGGTCTTTTGGATTACTACAGACAAAGCTTTTTATTGCTTTGTTTCTCAGTTTCCCCACGATGAAATGGACTAATACTATTTCTGTTCTCTGAAAAGCGTGGCAAATTTTACAAGTAGGAAGTAGGATGAAATTTAGGCAATAATTTTATTAATAAATATTGGCACTTATTTCTTGAATACTATCAACAATTCCTAAATACTTTCATTTCTTATAAGTAGATCTATACAACCTCAGCTCACCTCCTTGTGCTGATGCCTTTAGATACTCTGTTCCACAGTTGCTGCAGGGATTTCTGCAGGGCTCTGGTATCATTCTGTGCAGAAGATAGCCAGGGTTTGAGATAAGTGGTTTGTGTAGCAAGCAGACTCTGTGTGGATGCCTCTCTGGTTTGTTGCATGCATTGGAAAGCACATCAGAAAGAAGTGAGAAGTGGTGGAAGAGAAAATACAGGCATCTCGGAGAAACAGGACTGTGTCTTTGCCATGGAGTTCTGATATTATGCTAGTCTTATCACTTACAACAAAATATTGACATCTTATTATCTATTCAGTTATTTTCTCTGTGTGAAGCAGTAATTTACAAAGATTTGATTGTGAGCTGCAGATTTCTCCTCCCCTCCCCAGTGTCCTGTCTCCAGTATCCTACAGTGTTTATATAGAGAACACTGCTTTGTACCATCAGATGTCTTGCAGGAGGACACCCGTCAGGTGACAAGTTCCCCTTTCCACACTGCTGTGTGGGACCTTGCTTCTTGACTGCATTTAAACTGGTCATCCATGCTGGGATGAGCCCCAGACGAAAAACTGCACTGGGAACCAGCTGCTGCAAAAGTCTGTGTGACACTACTCCCTGCAGTACATCCAGCAACTGGCTTAGAAATCAAAAGCTGCTTTCTCTAAGCACAGAAGATGCTTAGATATATTAGGGGTCTTATCATGGTTAATAAAAGTATTTGAAGCCTCTGCAACCATATCTATAGTTTGCTTTTGAGAGGAAGTAGCTGAGGTTCTCGGTACCGTGTCCCCCTGCTGCGGGTGCTCTGCTGCACAGTACTCCTCGCCCCTACCTGGTACTCAGGGCAAAGCACCTGTGTGAAGAGATAAGGTATCTGTGAGTGGTCATATTTGTCTACGCTGCTCTGTGCAGAGTTGGATATTTCTACATATATGGTTCCTTGGCAGAAAGGTTGAAAGGGTTAAAAATATTGTGTTTTGGTTTCTTGGATATCTTTGGGATCTGTATAGTGCAAAGTAAATTAGCCAGGACAGAGCTCTGTACCAACAGAGCTGCAGTGAAACTATATCTGAGCTGGCTCTGAACAAGTTCATTTGAGTGTCTGCATATGGGGAAGGAGAACTCCCCCAGTTGGCTTAAAGGAGGTGCTAAAATTTGGAGCATAGATTCCTAGGTCCCAGATATAGTTAATGGAGAGAGCAAGCAGCTTCAGAGTGTGACTCAGGTCTGCATCACCCTGCCCAGCTGCAGCTGCCTGTTTCTTCCCACTGACTAAGGAGAGTTAGGCCTCTAAAGGAGGCACTCAGTGTGCATCTGTCATCCTTGTAACACAGCAAGAAGGCAGAGCTTTTGCACATGCAGTATTTACAGAATTACAGAATGGTAGGGGTTGGAAGGGATCTTCAGAGATCATCTAGTCCAACCCCCCCTGCCAAAGCAGGCTCACCTCGAGCAGAAGTGGGTGATTTTCTCCTACGCTTCTGCTGTTACTAATAAATAATCCAGGATGCTGATCTGTACCTTGGGTAGCTCAGTAATCAATTCACAAAAACTAATCACTCACCTGAACCTTCAAGCTAAAGATGAGCTATGATTCACCTAGGTTCTCCGAATTGCCTCATCATAGGATCAAGACTTCCATCTGTTTTAATCTAGTTAGCATGGAAAACCAGTAATGAAGCCTTGCATATAGACATACTTTGTTCAGTGACACCTGACTTTTAGATTTAGGGAAAAAAAAACCAGTCTGATAATAGGTTCATAATTCTGATACTTTCTTATAAAAATAGGCATTTTTTTAAAAAAATCTTGAAATATGTAGCCTTGCAGGAGACCAATTACATTTGCACTGTTTCAGCTGGGGAGAGGTCTTTTTATAAGTAGGAAAAAAACATTCTGCAAAGATGGAAAACTATTTATCCAGCCAAAGAGAGGGAAGATATAGAACAGTCATCTAAATCTTCCACACCATTGTAAAAAAAAAATCACTTAAATGTTTCTAGTTTAAATAAAAAATACAATGAGAAGTTCTTGGGTTATAGCAAATGAAAGTAAGGACATTTTTTCAAAATAAATAAGATGTTCACATGAGAATCAGTGGTGTTTCCAGCTGCAATGCAGAACTCAGCCCAAAACCTTTTTAAGATTTTAAAGAGTCCTTGTCACTTCCATGCATTCTGTTCTGGTTGTTTATTCTTGTGTAACATGCAAGTAAACTACTTCACTGCAAGTTTGTGTTTATGTGCCTGAAGTTAGGCTGCTTTATTTGTTGAGGGTGTTTACGATCCACTCAGCTACTGGCAAGAAGGCAGATTCCTGTGTACTTTTCACAACGTGCTGGTACATTGGAAAACAGAAAGAAAACCAAATGATCAGGGTGAAATTGTCTGGGTGTTAACATTTCCACAGGGAAGACCACTTAGTGTAGTGCATAGATCTTTATTATTGCAAGGATAGGAATCTTTTCCAAACAAAATTTACTGATGCGTCATCCAACCTACGTAAAAGCAGGCTGAAGGCAGTCTTGAAATCAAAATTAGACTGTGGAATGTTTTTTACTACTTTCTTTTTTTTGGTAGAAGAGCTTAGTTTCTTTAGAAAATCCCATCTGCAAAATCTCAAATGAAACAAAAGCCAAATCCACAGTCGCCCTCACCCCATGTTAAGTAGAAAAACTGGAAAGACTAATCTGAAAACAAGTAAGTGTAAAGTCAGAAATGTCACTGTGGTGGGCTGTGTATGAATTGTAGGTGAAGGCCTTCATGTCCCATTTTTGTCTCGGGGCTAATTGCTTTTGTTGGGCTGCCTGTGCCAAAATAGCTCACACCTGGGGGACCTGAGGTGCATCAACAAGAGTTGGGACCATGTGCCATAAGGGAGGCAGAGCTCTGGAGCCAGACTTCAGTGACCCAGGGATGTGTGTGTGACTGCAAATACTAAAGGAGAAAGTCTGTATTCGTGAATAAGTGAAACTTTTCACTGACTTCTAGGAATCTGTTCCCATTTTAGAGACAAGGAAAAAATGGTGTGGTGGTGGAGGAACCTGAAACCTCAAACCTTTTGCATTAAGGAGCAAATACTGGTGGGCATCCAGTCCCTACTGCCATAGTAAAAGACTTTGAGGTGTTCCCTTAGGTGCCTGGCAGTTCTTAGCAGGACTAGCTTTGGCTGCTGAGAGTAACAGAGCAAGCACAGAATCTGTCAGTGGGCATCACGTCTCACACAACCTCTTGCTGCTTAACTGTATCCCTTTTTCCTTATGTCTCTTATTTTTCTCCGAAGCAGTTTAGAATTGCCACTATCATCTAAAAGTTTTCTGCCATCTGAGCTGCTGCTATACCTTAATAACTGTACTGTTTATTTGTCCTGAACATCCTTTCTTCTTCCTCTGCTTCTGGCCTTTAGCTTCACAGTGTCATTTGAGGACTCAAATCTCTTCCAAACCACTCCAGGAGTGTCTGGAGTTTGGTAGTGCTTTCCTCTTTCATATTCTTGGAATGAAAGTTTAATTGCAACACAGGTTCCTCCCAGAAGTCCCTAAACTACAGTAATTGTGCTGTTTGATCATGGTTATAGGTGAGTTGGTGTAGCATTTTTCAGTGGCTCTGTGATGAAGTTACTTACCTGATTGAAGGCTATTCTCTCTAGAGCCAGATAAAGTATTAAATCACTCTGCTGAGCTGGAACTAGAACAAGTCATTCCACATGGTGAATGGAAACAGTGGATTCTGATAATTCTTGACCTTCAGAGCTTTGATTTAATGATGTATCATTTGCACATTAAACTGGCATTTCTCCTATCAGTCATCATATCATTTACTCTGGATTAAAATATGTGGTGTTGTTTTATAGACTTGGCTGTGTGAGAGCTTAGGACAGTCTGTAGTAAAATTGCTTATGCGCAATGAATAAAAGTCTTCACTTACCCATTTCTGTTCCTACAGGACAGACAACTGGGATAAGTATCTCATTGTAGTTGTTGGCTCATGACCTTGGCTAATGGCCACGTGCCTCCTCCACTTAACTCTGCCGGTAGGAACAAACAGCTAATCTCTTGTCTGGCAGCCAAATATGCAATAGTTGGTACAGAAAACAAAATTAAATTCTATCTTTTTTTTTTTCTTTTAACCAAAAAAAGCCCCACATAGCACAGTGAGGTAGCCATGCTCATGTGCACATCTAGAAAGGGATGTGGTCTGTCTGTCATATAGTTCATCCTGAGGATTTGTATAATAGGACTTTCTTCAAGAGTGCCTGTCTTGTTCTATTTTCTTTCCAACCATTCTCCGCCCAACCTGTATTTGTGCCTGGGGTTGCCCTGTCCCAGGTGCAGGACCCCGCACTTGGCTTGGTCAAGTCAAGTGCTGTCTTAGCTTTGTCAGGTTCAACAGCTGAGCCCTGGAAACTATGAAGCCTCAAGTCATGTTGGATCTTGGGGTGTTGGCTGTTGGATCCTGGGTGATTACTTGTATTACTGTGTGTCTATGGAAAACCAATGGAAGGAGGGTTTGAGCTGGTCTGTGGGGCCAGCTGGAAGCCCGCAACTTTCTCATCTGAGAAAAGAAATTCTACTCTTTTTGTATACAAGTGTGTGGGAAAGCAATGCCACAGGAGTTATAGAAAGGGCACAGAGAGGAGACCTTTTTTCAGATGTGAATAGACAAGATACTTTGTTTTAGAAGACAAAGCAAGAGAAAATGATTAAGCAGCATTAAGTTTGGCAGCCTGACATCCAACTCCATCACCAACTAAGTTGTGTAAGAGTCTGGTAGTCCGTGATACAAAACCTTTTGCTAGCAGGTCTGTGCTAAGGTGTATGGAATGAGTTTGGTGTATGTTACAGGGTGCATGACGAACAGAACTTAAATGTAGTCAAGGAGACCTGGTAACACAACGCTGAAATATCCGTTCAGAACTCAATTTCTCTGTCTACTCAAAACCAGCCTTATTAATTTTTCCTTGGGGATTTCACCAGCAAAGACTTCTTAAGAGTCTAATGAGAAACACTAGGCAGCCTCCCAATGCAGCTGGGAACTTCCCAGCATCCTGTGAGAATACAGTGCGGGAGGATACAGCGTTGTTTTATGAACAGAGCCACATTTGTGCTCCATTCTCTGAGAGGCCTTTCGTTAAAAAAGGAAACAGCATTTTTAATTGCGCTCAGGGTCTGCTTTCCATTTTCTCCTTCCCTTTGAGTTGCATTGAGAACTTTTAAGGCCATTTGCTATTCTCTGTGCTCCCTTCTTGCCTGGGAACCCTTATCTGGAAATTTCTCAGCAGAGAAGGTATGAAACTATTACCTGGAGGAGACATGGTTTTGACTGAAGTTTCTTTGCCATTTTTAAATCTTTCCCTATCACTGCAGCGATAATGACCTCCCGCAATCATAATTTCTCTCATGAAAATGGCAAAGTTCCTCTCAAGCTCCTTTGCAGCACTTTTCCCTTGCATAAGCTCTGTATTTCTCCTGTGTAGTACTTCACAAGTTTCTTGTCTTTGCTTTTGACAGAGGTAGTTGCTTTTCTCTGAGCAGAAGCTCTACTTCAGAAGCTGTGGGTTCAGCTGAAGCCTGTCTCTCTCTCTGCAAGTTCTTGGAAATTTCTTCCTTGGCAGAGCTCTATCTGCTTTGCTCTTTGACACAATAATCTTTAAAGTGTAATGCTCTCTCACAGAAGTATTCCATGAATTTAAGCCCCAAATGATATGATTGGCATGTGGATCCTCTAAAGCTGTATGAATGATAAATGCCTTTTCCCCCTATTTGGAATCATGTCAACTGGCTTCATCTTCTTTGCCGTTTGACTTCACACATATGACAACTGTGCCTCAAATTTTATATGGAGAACTGAATAGATTGATATTTACAATTAAAAAACAAATAAACAAAAAACCAACAACCCAAAACAAAACACAAAACCAGTATAATCTAAACAAGATATGTGGAAACAGGTACTGAGACATTCCACTTACATTCTGGTGGTCTCAAAGAAGCTGTTTATGGTGAAGTTGTAAGTTCTCCAGGCACTCTAATGAACTGTATGCACAAACCTCTCTGACCTGGGTTTTCCTGTATCAGATGGTACCTAGCTTAGGGACTGAAATTGTGGGGTTACAGGGGCAAATGCAGCTGGAAGGAATCTTTCTTGAAACAGCAGATGATGCACAGGTTTTTACACATCCTCTTAGTCAAGACTTGCTTGTTTGCTTTCATCTTCTAGCCAAATTCAGTTATAATAATTATAAATTGCCTACTTAAATCCCTTCTGCTCTTCAATTAGTTGCTATATTTTCCTCACACTTATTCTTAAAGCATAACTCTGTGCTTTCTTCAACAGCTGTCATGCTTCAGTGCAGACTAACCTCTTTTGCTCAGTAAGGAGCGTGAGCCTGATTGTTTTGTACATGCTTTTTATGATCACAGTCACTTGCAAACTGCTTTAAGTTCTGTGGGGATAAAAGACAATACATAAATCTCCGATTATGATTATTATGACTATGCTAACAAGAGCTGGCTGAGGAACAAGAAATTCTGTCTTGCAACAGCCTTTAAGGTTTTGAAATTCCCTGCTGGAACACGATCAAACCTTTCATTGCCTGTGAAGTAGAGCTGTTGAAACATCCATTTTCAGATTCCCAAGGTCAGACTTCTTTTTTTTTTTTTTTTCATTTGGGATCGTTGTGACTTCACTTGAGAGCCCAGATACCTACCCTAACTAAACTCAAAATGCCATTAAATAACACTTTTAGTGAAAAATGTTTTTATGGGCTGCAACATTCATTTCCAGAGTTTCCATTTGCAGGAGAAAATAAAATCATATGTGCTTATGCTCTGCTTGACCAAACGTGAACTTACTGTATTTCTTTACTTTTAGAGCTTTTGAAATGGATCTCAAATGGAGATGGGATTAGTAAACAATTAATAAAAGCACATATTTGGGGTGTGTGCCTTAAAAGAGAGTTAGTGTTGGGTCAGTTTGAATGTTACTCTTCCTTGGCTTTGTGCACTGTTTCCTTTCTTCAGTCATGGACGTGATGCTAATCTAGATCTTGTTGTGGTTTAACCCCAGTCAGCAACTAGAACCACGCAGCCACTTGCTCCTCTGTTGCCCTCCTGCCCCTCCCTCCCTGAAGGGTCAAGAGAAAGGGAGGGGAGAAAAAAAGCCAATAAATCTCATGGGTTTGAGATAAAGACAATTTAATAGGTAAAACAAAAGCCGTGCATACAAGCAAAGCAAAATAAGGAATTAATTCACTGCTTCCCATAGCCAGGACAGCAGGGCTCCATCACACATAACAGTTACTTGAGAAGACAAATGCCATCATTCCGAATGAACCTCCTTTCCTTCTTCCCCCAGCTTTATATACCAAGCATGACATCACATGGCATGGAATATCCCTTTGGTCAGCTGGGGTCAGCTGTCCTGGTTGTGTCCCCTCTCAACTTATTGTGCACCCCCAGCCTACTTGCTGGTGGGGAGGTGTGAGAAGCAGGAAAGGCCCTGAATGCTTAGCAACAACCAAACCCACCAATGTACTATCAAAAGTGTTTCTCATCCCAAATCCAAAACATAGAGCTATACCAGCTGCTATTAAAAACGTTAACTCTATCCCAACTGAAACAACAACAGATTTCAGTACCAGAGAAAACACATGGAAAGAACCATCAGATTATGCCAATATGCACAATACATTGTGTTGAAATAGAATTAAGTGACCTCTGGGACAGTGACAGTTAATAACAGTGTCTTAAAAATTTAAAATTTCACTCAATCAAAATAGGGATACGAGAAAGCTATTGTGAAAGATGTCAAAGGTCTTTTAATAATTGTAGCTTTCAAATGTGCCCAGAACACAAAGTGGCTGCACAAGGTCTGCCTGCACATAACCGGGATTCAGAGGAGCACAGGGTGAGAAGCTCAAGCAATGTGTGTGCGAGATGTTGTGAAGGAATCGAAATTTCTTAGTTAATAGTTTTGTCACTGTTACACAGGCTTGAATCCAGATTTTGCTCTGCACATCCCTGAATTTTGCAGGAGGCACTGCCTCCAAATCTTAGTGTTTTAATTGGCTGATTTTTTTTCACAAAAGAGCTAACTATCTACACCTCGAATGTGGGCAGGGGAAATGAAATCTGGCTGTGTGCTTGGAGCCTGTCCATATTTCTGAATGTAAAGTTCCCATCAGCTTCACATGTGACTTGGCCCCTAATCTTTTTTCTTCATATTCCTAAGCACAGTTTTGAAAAATGGAAGTGCTCCTTCTGTCCAGTAGAGGCTGGGCATATTGTAGGTGAGCATTGCTGGAAAATCTGTTCACAGAAGTAAAAGAGAGACTATTACCTGTGGCCAGGTTATGATTCTCTTGGTTCTGCCTATACATGATCTGGTGGTTTTTTTTTTCCCTACTCTGCTCTATCTTCAACTTCCTTATGTAAAGAATCCATTGTATTGGATGGATGAATCTCAAAAGATTAGCTCTTGTGGTTTTGCTTAGTGGATCACATAAAATTATAGGTAACTGCCAACTCATGAGATGCAAAAACATTGAGTAGGGAACGTTTTAATGTGTCTTGTCTGAACCAGGAATATTTTGAGCATTGCTAATTTTTTCTGCTAGCCCATGTTGGAAGCATGGAGGGCAGAGATAATAGTGGAAATGAGGAGAAGCAATAAAATTTTTGGAATATTGGTAATACAGTGATGTGGTAATATTTGGGACATGTCCATGTGGTCTGGTTGTTTGATGTTGAGCACTCCTGTGTGTTTCAAAGCAGAAACTCCATATATTCACTACAAGGCTGATCTTTGCCTTCTTGAAGCCCTTCTCTCCCCAGTCTCTTCTTCAGCTAAAAATTCCTAGGAGCGAGAGCACAAAGAAAGTGACTGGAATGGAAGGGACAGCCTGAATTAACAGAAACAGCCTTCTGAATTGTTTCTCCCCATCCTTGTTGTGTTTCCTTCTTTATAATTGTTTCTTTTTCTCTTGCTGTTAGAACACCAAGCGCCACAGCACAGGAACTGCAGTAGGAAGTCGGCTAGAGGGGCAGCAATGCTCTCATATACACAAAATTAACAAGGGAGATGTGGTGGAGATTTTTCCTTGTAACATCTAGTTTAAACATTTCTTGTAACTACGTTTATGACTGTTCCTCCTCAGACAGGAGTGTTTTGTTTGTTTTAGCTTGATGGCTAAATCCACTTAAGCCTCACAGAAGTTTACTCCTGTATTTCAAAGAGGTCTGTGAATACAGAGTGAAGATAAATGTAAATATGTAGAGTGAACTGTCACCCTAGAATTACTTACTCTTACATTGTGCATTTGTCTGTGATGATTTTGGTGCCTCTATCTCAGTTCATTTCTGTAGTCTTGGTTTTGCTCTTGCTTTCTTGGTCTTCCTGTTCTTGGTCTGCTGCTCTTGCTATTGACATCTCTCTGTTCCCTGTGACCGTTATTTCAGAATTTCTTCAAGACCCTGTAAATCTTGCTTTTCTGCTTGACGTTGCTCTCGGTCTCTCTAAAAGCTTAAGTCCTCTTAGAGATTTGTTCTTAAAATGTATAGTTCCTGTTTAAGGACTAAACTGAAGCCTTTCCTGAGAGGCTTTGAGCAGGACAGTATCATGGGTGTAGGTCCTTTGAAGCCCGAGAGAAGGCTGTTCTTGTGTTGCTCTCAGGGTACTGATGGGGGTTTCCATCTTTACCAGTTACCTAGCTTCATGAAACATAATGACTTAGTCTCCTTGGGTTCTCTTCTGCACTGTCAGGTGTAGATATCACTGACCAGATAGGCAGGCACCTCTGGTTAGACTACAGAAATATAAACTGTAGAGTCACTTGATCCTCCCATGTCCTGCTGTTCCTTTATGCCTCTCTCTGCTGACTTCTCTCCAGTTTAGGTCCAGGGCCTGACTCCACTCAAGTTCTCTTGTGTTTTTTGTATCATTGGCTTAAAGGAGAAAACATTATAAAGGCATCAGATCCTTGTGGGTTGTGTGGATGGCACGACATAATGGCTTTTTGTAAAGCACAAAGCAATTGCATGGTTAGGCCATAAATCCAGTAAACGAATATGATCATATTAAAGGACTACAGAGATTGCCCCCGCTGCCGCTAAAAGCTTTGTTAGCATGTCACTGCGGGAAGTGACAATGTGCACGTGTAAAATGGACGATATTTGAAACAGTTACATTGCACAGGAAGCCAATTCCAGAGCTGCTGCTTTGGTTATTTTAAAGTTCCTAAATTAAACCTTAAGCACTCTCCAAATTTCTTCATGTAAATGCAGTGAGTAGAATAGATGCATGTTGACATTGCTTTGAGACTTCTTCCTACACTTTCCTAATTTCTTGTGTAAACCCTTTGCATTTAGTTCCCCTGATGTGCACAGAAATGCTTAAGCGACTTTTTGGGAGGCTGAGCCAGAAAGTAGGTAGCTGTCTTGCGGGTGGCCTCTTCACCACACAGCTGGCCTGACAATGCTTTTAGCTTGCCAGCCACATGACACAGCCCACAATTAGATCTCTCACCTTTCCCACAGTCCATGCTTATATACAGGTTTTGTATCTTCTGGAAAGTCAACTTGTCTGTCCTTCGCTGGCCTGATGAAGATGAGATAATGGCAGATTCATAAGGAGGACATGGGGCCATATCCAGAGTCAGTATGTCCAAAGCAGCTGTAAACTCTGGTCTGTGTTGTATCAGGATGGTCTTGGGCCAGTATGCAGGGACGTATGAATCTTAAACCATCTTCCTCGCTGCTGGTGTTCCTAGATGCATAGTTGGAATTCACACTGGAAGCGTGGTAATAATACAGCCAGTGGGACTAGAAACATTAGTGAATGTAACCCAGTTGGCTTGTAGGATTTGCAGATTGACTCCCCCTGGGTTAATCACTCATCAGCTAGAAATCAAGTGAAGGCCGTTCCCTGAAATGCACTGTGAAAACAGTAACAAAAAAGAAAAATATATTAAACCAATCATTATAACAAAGAAAATAAACATGCAAATAAGTCATCACAGATCGAAAAGCAGTCAGCTACAAGGACATGTTTTTGTTGGTTTTTTTATAGTTCCCACTGAACTAAAAGCAGAAATTAAGGGAAAAAAACATAACTGATGTTGAAATCAAATTTCAGCTTTCAAAAGAATGTGATTAGTATATTTGTTTATCCACCCACCTCAAACACTCTTCTTCTCTTGGGGATACAAATATTGCAATCATAAGAACAATTTTAATTTACGTGGGAAATGCATCTTCATTTTCTTCATTTTGTCATAACTTGAAGGGAGATGAGATCCAGGGCTGGCAAGTGCCTTAATGGGAAGCTTCATGCTATAGATTTGAGGGAGAAAACACTTCAGTGTGAACTGCAGAAAATTAAATGTACTTCAGCAATGATGTCGTAGCCACGTGGTAAATTCTTATTGGTATGTTCATGTATATGATTGAAATCTTTGCAGTTGTTCATGCAAATGAAATGAGTGGGATTCTCTCAGCTTCCAACAGCTATGATAAAGTGGTTCATTTAGGGAAGATATCACTACTAGTCATATTAATTTTCCATTAAAGAACTCTAAGGTAAAGCAAAACTTTTGTCCGATGACCATTTATTAGGAAATGTTAAATGGAGAAAATAAATTCAGCTGACATGTCATCCTTCTATTTTACTTGATATGCCCTAGAACCAGTAAGAATAAAAATACCACTGGGTTCTTTTTTGCAACTTTTCTTCATTACAAAATGTTCATTCATCAAAACGGTTTTCAATGAAAAATGATCAAAATAATGGAATGACAACTGGGATATGTGAATGAAACAATATAAAGAGTGATACAAGGAACTAGAATCAGTTTCTCTCAAGATTCTAGTTTTGTTTAGTTTATGACACTTTATTTGGGTTACCATGGGAATGAATATAATAAAAAAATCTATTTTAAAATTTCAAGATGGGGAAAAAATATTCCTGGTCAGCAATAAAGCACCATTCTTCGAATATTTCAGATCCTATGGGGAAGTTGCCTGAGCCTTTCTGAGAACATACTATATAAATTCAGAACTTTGCTTTTCTCTGTATTTACTTGGCCTAGTGTTAGCTATAGTCCTGTACTGAAAGATGTCTGCTGAGATAAACACAGGCTATGTTTCTGCTCCAGAGCTGTTCAAGTCTGGGGTGTTGATTCTGACTTTTTTTTTTTTTCCAGTGAAGCTCCTCAGAACACTTTGGTTTCTTGGGGACCATCAGTGCTCTTCTCCAATTCTGGTACCACGTGAGGGTAGCTGGTGATGGACCTGCTCTCCATGTCCATTTCCATGGTACTTACGCTCCATGTAAGTACAGGGAGCGAATGACTCTGGAGGAGAGAACTGAACCGAGGAGCGCTCCTTTCTGCAGGGACTGTCCCAACATTGAGCAGCACCAGGCTCTATGAGATGGCTATAGCTCAGAGCCACTGACTTGGTGGGATGTCACTGCAGGATGGCTGGCTCCATAGCTAAAAACTGAAGTCTTAGATTTTTCACAGATCTTTAAGTCTGCCATAATTCTAAGATACATTTTTCTGACTTATTTCCAATATATCAGTTTTTTTTGACTACCTGAAATGTATTGCTATGTTGTTTAGATTCTGAAGTATTTACCGATATTTACTTGGACTAATGTATGTGTATATTGTAAGAGTTTATTTGCGGCTCTGTTTCTTCTCTTTAGATCTGGGCAGAAACCATCAAAATGTTCCTGTTTTCTTGGAGGAAAGGCTTTGATCAACACTGATATTTGCATTTGCCTTACCAGAGGTTGGTCTGTGTGTTTGGCAAATACTTACTCTCCAAAACCTATCCTACTTCTGGATAGCAAAAGCCAGTGGTTATATTTCTCCAGTAGAAGATCAGCTTCATGCAGAGCTGACATTAGTTAATATGGGCCACTTGAATGACCGCTTAAATACTTACTTGTCCTAGTTTAAAAATTGTTTGCTTCAATGGATTGGAGGCATTTGTGCACAGGGCAAGTATGGTTGTGTTTGCAATGGGCGTTCTTGTTTTGAATCCCACCGTTCCACAGGTACCACTCCACTTGCCTTTTGTTATTAACAGCTGAAGGTTTTTTCTTGAAATGCAGTTGCAAAACTGTGTATGTAAATTCTGACCCAGTTCATACAGAATTCGAGCAAGAGTCTCCTCGGTATGCATGCTTTTTGCATTTAAGTGCTAAAAAGTGAAAGAAAAACCTCTAAGATCTGTGTTTCAGTACAAAGATAATTCTCTAAATGACTAGGAACAGGAATTTATGCAATGATGCTTTGCTTCCATTAGACTCAAATCTGTATTACCCATTTCTGCTTGAAAATAACACAATCATATTAGTAAATATCGGATCATAATGTGCTTGTGAGGGCGTGTGAGCACTAGGCTTAATGCCAAATAAATCTATATTGACACTTCCAGGGTATTGGAAATATCATGTTTCATCTCAAGGTTTAGGTCCAGTGAACATGTAGGTGTAAGCTTTGGTGGAGTGTCTGCTTAGTGTATGCATCTGCATTTTGATTGCAAAGACGAGGAATATAGCCCTGAGGAGGATCTGGTCTTTGTCACTTGGTTTGAAGAAACGCAGGAGCTCTCTTCTGGCGATGATGCCCAATTCTTTTCTCACACCTTACTCTGGTTAATTATTTTGAGAAATCTGCATTTACCAAACTCTGACAAACTTTTACTATGTCAAACTACATGTTTAACAAAGCAAAGAATATATTTTTATGTTCAATGTGCATTTGGTTTTCTCATATCAGCAGTGCCCAATTTAACGTAATAATTTGTGGGTAACAGGAGCATCAGATTTTAGCTTTTCCACGTTTTTTTATGGGCTTTGAAATAGACATATTTTAAACTGGTGGTGGGGATTCTGTTACTAAATCTTCCTGTTCTTTAGTGACCTTCTGCGCCACAAGTTCCTTCTGTGAAGATGGAACTGGATTTCCTGATGTTACTTGGTGACATCTAAGAGCCTCTCTCTTGGTTGAGAACAAACAGTGACATCATGGGAAACCGGCAGTATCGGGAGGATGGAAATTTTCCAGATGTGTTAGACTTCCTTTTGGTAACTGGAGTCTGGTGAGTTTAGCAGCCAAACCTGCAAGCCTTCAAGCTGAAATGTGGATTATCTCCGTACTGTGTGGCACGCACGAATAGCTGCATGCCTTGAAGCTCCCCCAGAAGTTATGGCCTCAGTACAGAAGTTATTGAATAAGCATTGATGGTGTGTTGCTGTGGGGGTAGGAGGCTAAATTGCTAGGTGCCTGGTTTTTCCTAGTTTAGAGGTGATGATATAGGAACAGATTTCCAAACTGTAGAAGGCAGCTGAAAAAGGAGATGAATAAAAAATAGGCGGGGTGAGATATGATGGGCTTTAATTGCAGCAGGCAGCAGGTGATTTAGGTTTGATGTTAGGAAACCTCTTGGGTGTCTGAGATAGCAAAGCACTGGGTCCTTCCTTACTGTATCCTCTCCAAATCTGACCTTGTGCCATCTGTGGCAAACAGGCTATTTGCAGCCCTCAAAAAGTTACTTCAGGCCCTATTTTGGATTTTTCTGGTCTTGCAACTTGCATATCTATAGATTGTCATCAGCTGTTACTGTGTACATGAAAGCATTATGCTGTTCCCTGCTCAAGAACAAGCTTGTGCTTTCTCTCTAAAGTTCATGAATTTAATTCTGTTCTTTCCTGTTGATATTGGCAAGTATCTATCAGAGAGAGCACCCTGTGTGTTTTCATTGTGGCCATCTGTCCTGGTATTAACAAAATGATTGCATAATCCAAACAACAGAATCCTTTGAGAGAGGAGGAAAAAGAAAGATACACACAAGTCATGTGGCTGCCATGCACCACAGTGATCCAAATAATTATGGAATCAGAAATAATAATAATGTATTAGATTTCTCAGTGGAAAAAATGCTCAATCTTCTAAGGAGCAATTAAAAATACAATATGCAATAAAAGCACCCAACTGTAATACAAATGTGTGCCTCAGGCTCCAGAGCACTTATAAAACAAAGTCATCTTGGTGCATTTTAAAAGTGAGAAACGAAATTAAAATGCCTTTCTTGACAAGGAGAGGAGACGTTCTTTTGCTTTTTAAATGACTTTTCCATCTCTTTGTGGTTAGAGCACGGGGAGAGCAGGGGCCACTCCTGCTCAGCACCGTGAGGTCAGGATGGTTTCCAGCTCCTCATTCTTGTAGTTTCTGCAGCACGTTCAAAGCAGCATCTGTAGGCACTGATTTTAAGTGATCTCTACTGACAGTGACACAGATGGGAAATTTGGTTTATTTGTGGTAATTACTGAGCTGATGAGTCATGTGTGTTACTTGAAAGAAGGTAAAGTAACGTAGAGCCTTAGCTAGCACTGAATCTAACCGATCCATTGGGGAAAAGATGAAGAGACCTGCAAGGAAAAATACAGCTGCTCAAGAAAAGCTAGTTTAAAGCAAAAAAACTGCAGCTATCATCCGTCCTGTTACGAAAAATAGTAACTTCATGTTGTTTTACTTTCTCACCTGAGCATAATTTGTACAAGGCAGTACCGTAATATCTGAGATTGTCCTAGATCTAGGAGTGGGATACAATGGTGAGTGGCTTTGTGATATCCCTGCAATTAAAATAGATCTGTGAGTCTGAATGGGACAAACACACGTGGTGGTGATGTTTGTAATGTGTTTTTCTTGGGGAGAAAGAGACAGATTGTCATTTTGCATGAAAAATGCAAAAAGTGCAGTTTTGGTCTAGAAGAATCTCTTGACAACAACTTGGTGACTTGGTGTCTGTTATGCCTTCTTTAGAGTAGGAGCCAAGCTTGCCTCAACTCTGATAAAAAAATTTGTCTTGAAGTAGGATGATTTCACACTGACTAATGTTTTCACATGTAAATTGATGATCTTTTACTGCTTAAAAATGGAATTTTGATGATAGTACTGATTCTTTTGATCAACTGCAGAGGTGATAAAATTTTCAAAAACATGAATATTAAAAAAACTTATAGGGAATGTATAATATTCTTCACATCTTTTTACTAATTCTGTTTAAGTTTTTATCCTATAATTAATTATTTTAATGGCAGACAATTTAGTTCTGGTGATATTTATAACAAAGATAATTTATTTTCTTTGGTAGCAAGTGTTTTTTCAAATTGTCCATCCAATTCTGTTGCTTTTAACTCGATAACGCATGGGAGAAGATCAGCCTATTGTCAAAGGCAGAGGCAGAAAAAGGGCAGTTTCTGATAACTGCCTTCTTTGATGTTCACATTCCATGTTCGAAGAAGAGCGCGCAAAGACTATACCTTTGTGCTTCCAGTAATTTACAATAACCAACATAAGGTTCAGTATGCTGGCAAGCAAAATGTAATTTATTTTATTCTCTCAGAGAAAGACTTTCAATGTATGATGTGTTATGGTTACTGGATAAGAGGATCAGTGCTTGGTGTGATTTATATATACTCTCACTAACATTTTGCCATTTTTTTCCCGTATATGGGAACTGTGAGGGTAAAGAGGGAAGATTTGAAAACTAAAGAATATACTTTTGATCTCCAGGGAAACATGCTTTCAGATAAAAGACTCTTTGCTGCCCCTTTACCAAC
The DNA here is from genome assembly GCA_026413425.1 of Tringa solitaria. Taxonomy (NCBI): domain Eukaryota; kingdom Metazoa; phylum Chordata; class Aves; order Charadriiformes; family Scolopacidae; genus Tringa; species Tringa solitaria. Next base: position 19,900,704 of record JAOXJM010000052.1, on the reverse strand, counting down.
ACATGTAGGACTGGCAAAAATGACTCCTCCCAGAGAAGATGGATGGATCCAATGGTAGCAAACACTTCATCTTGAGATGATATGTTGTGCTAACTTTGGTTCCCTGTGAAACAGCAGGGTAATATACTTTTTACTTTCCTTTTTAGTTAGAGCTGGTATTTGAGGCAAAAGTCAGCTCTTGCTGTGAGCATAGCATTGGTGCAAGGGGCCCAGCAGCCCCCACGTTGCTCCAAGCTTTGTGTGGGAGGGGGTGGGCAGGAAAAGCTCTGCAGGACGATGACTAGTCTGGCCATTTGCTAGCTTCTCTTCAAGGTATTCTGCAAAGGCTTGGCAGGAGGAATGCATAGTGCCAGTAAGGACAGGGAGAGGAAAACAGTGGTGGCAGGTTTTCTGCAACAGACCTCTCCACAATGGCTGAAAGATGGTTAGTCCAAAACAGCTTTTTGTAATACTCAAGGTTCTTTACTACGCTCTTGTTATTGTTGTAATAATGAGAATAATCCTAGTGGTAAGAAGTCTTTGTGGAAAAATAGAAAAGCTTGGCTCCTTCATCTTTTTGGCCATAAAATCAATGCAAAATTTCAAGAGGCAGTTGAATCACAGCTAAAATTTTTCCACTGGGAGCTGTTCCAATGGAGCACATACAATGGTTTGCAACCAGATAGATTGTCTCTCAAGTTTGTCCAGCTTGAACTTGGATAACTCAGGAGAACAAAAAGACAGTCACAATGAGCTGTTAATGCTACACAAGTTTTGTTCTCTGAAATTGTGGAAGTCCTTGTGCGAACAAAATGTAAGTACAGTGGAACTGAATTCAATAAAGATGGGGTTGTGCCTGGAATAGGACCCCATAGCTCCACACAGAACGCTTTATTAACAACTTAGAGAGCACAGCCAAGCCTCTTGACTTAATGAACGTCTGATGCCACAGAAGGGCAGCATATGCCAGCGCAGTGAGGAACACTGCTCAGAGCATTGCTTGTATGAAGACTTGCTCTTCCTGCCTCTCCCTTCCCTGCACTTCATAGTAACTAGGGGCAGAAATGTATATTATGTTATTGTGAAGGAAATTAAACCAGGCTCTGACTTGGGGGAAATCTTGCAGAGCAGCCAATAGGACTGTCCTGACTTTGCTTATGTTTATGAATTTAGGAGTCTCTCTGAGGGAAAGAGCAGATCAGGGAAGGATAGTGGGAAATTTGTATGGTTCTGTTCCTTGTCCTGAGCATGGCAGTCGGTTGTGCTTGACACAAATCCAGAACTTGCTCAGAGCAAAGGAGACTTGCAGCATGTCATGCATCAGAAGTGGGAACACCACTCTGCCCTCTCATCTCCCCACACCTGGCATAGGATCAAAGCTTGCCCTTAAAAGCAGGGCTGTAATATGGCTCTCATTGCTGATGTTTTTGCTTTTGCTATTTCATTCTGGCATTCATTCTCTTGGCCTGAAGGACCAAGAGGTACAATCCGTATTTGAACAGACTTATTTTTTTTCCTCTCATTGAAGTAGGCTTGGAAATGGGCTTCTTTTGTGCATCCTCTTATGGGCACAGACTAATGGCATGGTTCTCTTTTGTACTCTGCCAATTGTATTTCTCCCTGCACTGGTTATCAGGACTGCATTTTTGGCTTTATTGGCACAGCACGCATTTGTCATTGGGTGTCAGTAACATAAATGTATGGTAACAAGGATGACGTGCTTTGGTATTAAGGAAGAGGTGATAACTTACAGTAATGACTTAATCTTTAGTAGATTGGGCTGGAGGGGTGAGTCTTTACCAGAGCAGATGAATAAATGCGATGAATAAATTGACCTGTGCAATTGCACCTGTGCATTCAAAATCTCCTCAACTTCCTTCTGCAGGACTTAACCTTTTGGGCCCAGTTTAGCATATGCTGAAGTGATGGACATCTGTCAGCTTGATTCACAACCCAGGAATCACCTGTCCTCAGCACCAGTAAAGAGATGCTGGTCACATTCAGTTGCTGACCTTATCAGCTCTCTCAGAAGTTAACTGTGAGCTGGAGAGTGATGTAGTTCTCTCCACCCTTAAAAGCCAAGTGGCTACAAGACAACTTTAATATTTTTTCTTACATTTCTGAATATGGATAAAAGCCTAAAACTTTGGCCTCAATGTACTTGAGAGAATTGAAATTATAAAGCTATAAACAATACCCAAAATAATTTAATTTCATAATTTTTACCTGGTCCTTTGTCTTTTTTGGGAAGTGTAATTCACTTGGGACATTTTTTGGTGTTTGAGGTTGACAACACTGTATTTTACAGATGCCTGGAGTAACGACCTTGTTCCCTTTACAGGTCTACCCTCTACTGGGGTAGACATTAATGCATAGGTTATATTTGACTTGTATTTTGAAAGTTACCTTCACATCCTATGAGCACCAAAGACCTTTCCTCCCCTGTATTTGTTTTATAAAAGGCTTTTTAAAAAAAACACTCAGGAACTTCAAAGTTGAAGTGAGTTCATTTTTACTTTTGTTTTCCCCTCCTCAAAGGATTCCTCTTACAAGAAACTGATCCCAATACATAACTAATCTGGTATCTTACTGAACAAAACTAGGTAACATACCAAAATAATCTTGGTGTTTTGTAGTCAGAGACCTGTCAATAGTCAAAAAATTATGGACTAATGACCTCCTTTGATATGCTGCGGAACAACAGAAACATTACACTCCATCTACAAACTTAGCAATAGCCTTTCAGCCCGCAGGCTGTGTACTTCAGATCCAGCATGCTGGCTCTCTATTCTGGTACTCATGTTTATGGTGGTAAGTGCTCTTTTAACATCAGTAGAGAGCAGGAGGAAGGGAGGGGCCAGCTTTTCTCTAGCAAGAGTATGCTGCTGCATTGAGTTGTGTGATTTTGGGGCTGTTTGCTCTTGTGGGTGAGTAGATCAGCTTTGCTGACAGATGGAGGATCATACAAGTTGGTTACCAGCTGATATCTGTGTGGATCTTGGCCAAGCTACTTGGAAACAATTGCTCTGTAGAACTGGAGTTGAATCTTTGCATCTAAGTGACAGGTAGTAACAGAACTATTTGGGTTTGCTATTACAGCTGTACTTACGTGCTTCATTAGCACAGGTGAAATCAGTCCCAAGGACTTGCTTGTGCTACTACTGGCTTGTTTGCTCTGAGGCAAAATGAGCATCAGAAAAAAATGTTTTGGCAGTGTGACTTAATCTGTACTCTGGGGTTTTTTTTTAACTGAGATAGCTCTTCATCAGGGCAAACCAATATCTGTAAGGGACATCAGTAGTCTAGGAAAAATATTGCAGTCTGCAGAAGAAAAGTGTATGAATTTATAGGAGTGAAAGAAGTATCTCCCTCATGTTGATGAGGCCCAGGCATGTGCAGAGGTGCTGGTTATTGACTGCTTTCATTTGAAATCTGCAGCTGTTTATTCTTAGTGTCAATATGGGAACTGGTTGAGCGTTCCCACAAATATGTTTCTGAGAGGAAATGACATGGGTGATGTGTATTGAGAACAAGAGCAGGAGCATCTTTTGAAATGTTTACAGGTTTATTTATCTAAAGGGAAACAAAATACACCAGGAAGTATCTTAGCTCTTCCCTTTTCTACTTGTTAAAGGAGAGGAATAATAATAGTAATGACAGGAAAATCTGAAGTGCAGATATTAAAAGTAACAAGCACTCATTAAAATGCCTGGAGGATTTTTCAGTCAGCTCTACTGAGTGTTTTCCTGGCTGAGCCTTTTCTGAGGTGACCAGAGCCGAGTCCTGTTGTGCAGACTCTGTCCCTTCCAGGCAGTTGGGCTGTGAACACTCTGGGTTTGGTCACCCCTGAGCCCGCAGCGGTGACACTTCAGTCCTGTGTGCTGCAGTGCTGATGCAGGGCACTCGGTTTCCCTGCAAACCAGCCACCTAAGGGTCTCTCAAGCACATGTACAGCTTGGACTGAGTGGGAAAAGCTGGGTTATGCAGATCCTGCTTCCCCAGGGTCCCTACAAGAGCAAGCAGCCTCACACTGCCAGGTGGTTTGGGCCCTATCTCAGCCTATGGATCCACATCCTCTCTATTGCTCTCCACGTCTGGACCCGATCAGGACTTGTACACAGTTGTGGTGAGATACCTCCACCAAAAAAGGCTCCCGCTACAGGTGTCCTGTGGAGTTGACAAGGGCTGGGACAGGATTAAAGAGGTTTGGTTTGTTTTTTTTTTTCACTCGAGTTAAGGAGCTGTGACCCTGTATTCTTGAAATAATGGGTGCTGTTGTACTAAAAGGCCTTTTGCACAGAGTGATGCTTGGAAATAGGAAGTTGTTTCCGACATCACATATCAAACTGCAGGTTATTAAGGTAGGATAGAAACCATTGCCTTTAGGTTCCCACATGTCTCTCTGAGTTACCGTCAACTGATGACAGCAAATGGGACCAGTTTTATTTTGCTGGATCTTGGGAGGATCGGGAGTACGATCACAAGTAAAGGTCACTTTACATAGTGAGGGAGAGAGCATGAGTCAGAGGGATGTTGTTTTGGTGGCCCAGGCTCAGGAGCAGGGTTGCACAGAAGACAGAAGGCTGGGTTTATTTTAGGCAAACAGAAAAGTCCATTGGGGCCATAGAGCTATGACCCCGATGCCTGCTTCATTATCCCAAATTATCTGGAATGCCCTGCTGGCTGCTGCCAGGGGAGGACAGGATGCACTGGTGGAGTGGAAGCTACTGCAAGGGCAAAGAGCATCCTCCTAGAAGCAGCAACTGCAGCACTTGCTGCAGCACAATGAGTGGTAAATCCAGTACTCAGATGTCTCCCGTGGGTTTCTGTCCTTCTTCATCCTCTTTCAGTCGCAGGAGCTATTTGAGCACTCGCAAGATTCAGATTTGTATATACAGCTAAGAAGCTTTGGTAGTCCCTCTGTTTGTAACAGCTGGGACAGGTACTCGTTGTCACTTGTGTCACCTCTTCGGACACTGAGTTTTCTCTGACCCTCATACTGGCTGTCCTAATCATTGCTTCCAACAGCAGCCAGCCAAGGCCCTGCCCAGAATTTCTCCTTGAGTTACCACAGTTTTACAACACAATGGGAAGCCAATTGTGTGTTTAAAAATGGCATCAATGTGGAGGAGAGCATCACCCCTCATTTAAATTGCCTCCTGTCTATTCACTTCTTTACTAGTCAGGGAATGAACAACGCATTTTATGCTGAACACCAAGGGATCGAGTGTGGCTGAAAGCCATGACCTCTCCAGCTATCCATTTTTCAAAGGCTGTCTTTCCTTTCCCTGATGTCATTTGTGTTGCTATGGAGTTCCACAGTGCTCCACTTGGAGGCTGTTCATACAGTTACAAATGTGCTTAAATGATTTAATGAAATGTATACAAACTTTTATTGAGATGATCTCAGATTTATTGATTGTCTACACTGTGCTTGGTAAGATATAAACATTGGGGAAGACTGGGTCTTCGTCCCTGGAGAGTTATAATCAGCTTTAGCAGAAAAAATCAGACCAAAATGTAACATGTAAGAGCTTTAGCTTAAAAAACCCAACAAAGTAAAAGATGAAATTCCTCTTGGTCTGAAGATTAAATAGAACTTGAGTGACGGAAAAAAAAGAACATATACTTCAGCCATTGTCAGTAGGTGCCAGTATGTTTTTCATGTCTGTCAGGTGTGAGAAGAGGGAAGATCAGTATTCCCTGCCCCAGACTGCCCTGCAGGTGCTTGGGTCACTTTACTTTGGTTTAACAAGCTACCATGCAACAAAAAACTGCAGTAAGTTGCCTGTGAATATTTTTGCAGTTGACAGCAACTGCAAACCAATTTAAGCTACAGTAAAAGACGTTAAAACTATAATCTCAAGTTGCTTTTGCTGCAAGTAAAAAAGCATGCTCACGGGCAGTTACTAGGTCTCAGCTGGCACCCAGTGGTTTCTGATTTATGAATCTGAACTTTGGCCTTAATCTACAGTTCTGTTGAGATCAATCTCTGCTTAAGGGATTTGCCAGCATAGCTACACCAACAAAACAGTCCTTCCATAGACTCATCTTTTACTGAAGGAAAAGTGCATTTGCTAATAAAGTTTTCCAGATCTGTTGAGTGAAATAAGCCAGAGCAGCAAAAGGACTTTGAATTTCTGCACTCTTGGCCTTTGGCTGCCAAAGAAATGTCAGTTATATCTAATTAGTTTACCTGTACCAGCATGGGCTCATACTGGAGAGCTGGCCTTATTTTTCCTGTAGATTCTTGTAATTGTTCCACTTGGCACTGAACCTGTGAATGGAAAACAGTGAAGATGAGGATACTCACAGAGTGTGCATCACAGTCCTGCATTTCAGCAAATTAAGCATCTTTCTGTAGTGATTTCTTTACCTGCAAGTAATTCCACTGATTTCAATGAGGTTTCAAAATGTAGAAATCTTCAACAGTTTCAAACCTAGAACTGGGCTACCATAGTGAGAAAACACTGCTCAGCATTCAGGTTTGGCTACATTTAAGGCAAATATCCTTCACATGCAAGGAATGCTGTGGTATAATATGATTTTGTCCATCATATATGCTGATGACAGGTTTGAGTTCTTAGTCAAAACCTTGTAAGAAATTATTTGTGATGATATAGACCTGTTTGCTGAGGTTATAGATCTTTAGACCATTAAATATTGCATATAACTTACTGGGGAGATCAGTGCTGTGTTGTGTGATCTCTAACTTCAGTGCTTTCTGTAGTGCCTATTATGGCTCATTAAGCCTAGAACAAACACTAACTGGGGATCTGTTTCTCAGATTTATTATTATTCTGGTCCTGACTCCCTTACCTCTGTTACCAGTCTGAGTGCTGCAGAATCCCTCAAAGATATTGCAAATGCAAGGAAGCTCTGACAGATAACTTGCCTGGAGCACATGATGGATTGTAAGGCAAGACTTCCTACCTAGGTATAGCTCCAGTCAGGTTGCCGTGAGGATGGAGCAGCATATCAAAGCATTTTCAGAAATCTTTGTCTCATTCTTGTGCTACAGAGGTTGCACATCTTACACAGCGAGGTGAAGCCTGCTTTTGCTCACACCCAGGTGGCTTGCCCACCTTCACAAGAAGCTGGACTGTAAAGTCAGCATGAGTTTGGAGAAGCGAGAGCTGAGCGTGCCTAAGGAAGCAGCAGCGTGGCAGCCTGGGGTGTACCAAACCTTCCAAAAGCACCCTTGAAGTTTTCTAGTGTTGCTAGTAAGCGCAGGTAAGGCTATGAGTACTCTCTGTTGTCTGCCTGCTGTGATGTTGTGCTGCATTTACTCTGGGCTCATGTTTTGCCTGCCTTCTCGGATCTCCTTGAGACGCTGTTAACATATTTACTGCTCAGAAGTAGTTTAGAAAAGCTTGTCGCAGATTCTGGCTCTAAATGCTGTGGTGCAGGTTCAGGTGGAAGATGTGGCTACAGCCCAGCATCACACCCTGCTCTGCCTTTAGCTCTGCTGATGCTCAATATTAAGTCATGCCTGCCATGGCAAAGTATGCTTTATGTGTTTAAAATATAGAGAGATATTTATGACCGAACAACAATGTTAAGTATAGATTTACAAATTTAATAGACCAAGATGGTGCGCTTTTAATAGGGCTGGCTTATTTAATTGCTATAATTAACCTGAAGTTTAAAGTTAGCTCAAAAGTTGTGGCAACTGGAGTCTGAAAAGTGCAGAATACGTTTCCATGCAATCTGCTTTTCCCTGCATTAGCAAATGTGCTTGTGCTCTGACGTTGGTTTTGGACCAGGGAAAACAGAACTGGAAAAGGGAAAGCAGTTGTCTAGCGTGGACTCCCGGTGGTACTGCGGGGAGGGCAAATGGCTGGCTGCTGAAGGTACAGAGGGCAGGGAGGGCTTGTGCCACCTCCTTTCATTAATACTACTGCATGTTCAATGCTGTCCATCTGAAATGTACCTAAGCAATATGAACTTGTGGGACTGGTGAGACCTCCTGGGAAACAGACCTTTCATGACGTTTCCAACACATCCCGCTTCTTGTTGGTCTGGGAGTTGCGTGAGTACGGTCTTTTTCATGGATTCAACCATACTGCTAGGAAGGACTGCACACGAAGCTGGGTGAGTGGGAAAGGCACAGAGGAAATGTGCTTGGCTTCTGTGGATTTCCAGTGTCTGTTTGAGAAACACCATTTCAAAAGTAACCAAAGACGAACCCAGATCCTTAAATTTGATCACCATCCTCGGCTTCAAACCACTTGCAGTTGGTTTGGGCTCCTGCAAATCTCAGCTAAATGCAATGGTAGCACAATCCTTTTGGCTCCTTCAGCCAAGTAAATCCCTCAGAAATATAAACCCTAGTGCTTAGCAAGAGCTAAGTATTCCTGCTTCGCTAGCCACACGTTTCATACTGAGAGAGGGAACAGTAACATCTAATTTGAAAAAAAATCAAAGTTTTCTTTCCAACTCCGTAAGTCCATTTCCTATGTATCTCTGTATATGCATAGAAATCAGAAGTAATTCCATAAAAGACAGTATTTAAAACCCCTGTTTTTAAGTCCTATTGTGGGCTGGATTCCCATGAATGTTGGTGGGAAGTTGGTACAGGTTATGTGGACACTGGACTGTGACGCAGATGGAAAGGACTATTTTGTTCACGGTGACATGAGATGATAACACCAGACATCATTTTCAAAGAGGTGATTTGTGATTATGTCAGGGTTTGTCAGTCTTGAGTTGTCACTTGGTGTTCAGTTCTCTACTAATCAAATACTTCTCTGGGTGAGTAAGCAGAGGAACATCCTCACCATGGGGAAAAGATGACTGCAGAATTCACTAACTAAACTTTTAATAGCTTTCCCTGATTTTTTTCTAGTGATCTCCAAAATCAGGAGGTTGGAAAACTCCATCTGCTGAGGTAGCGCCTTGGACAGAGAATCTTTGTGATATCAAAGTAACTCCAAATAAAATTAGAATAATTTTGCCACTCTCTTTAGTTGAAATGGGCTGGAATGACTCATGCCTGCTCATTCAAGGCAGAGTAGTACTATGTAAGAGTGAAGGTTAAAACTGCTAACTAGGTGGAAGTCTGGGGATTTGCACTGGGCTTAAATAAGCAGCATTTGCCCCATCAAAAATATTTCATTTTAGCTAATTTATGCTGATTTGGTGCTGTGGGCAAGCAAGGTTTGAGGGTTTTTTTTCTGATCTTAAGTGCTGTGAGGTCATTGCCAAAGTGAAGTTTTTGATACAGAACTAATAAAATAATCAATAAAAGATTTGGTAGCTCTGGCAGCTGAACAATAAAATATAGGTGCTTTTTTTTTTTGTCAATATGCTGAAAGTTGCCTCCCACAACCTGCCATCTTGGTCCACAGAGGCAATGAAGGCTGTAGTCCTCTCATTACCTCTCTCTCAATCTCTTTTTCTTTCCATTTATGTTTTAAATTAAGTAGTGGTCTGGCTTTTGGGCAGCTGAAATGAAGGATTCCTCAAGCTGGTGAAATAAAAAGTCCTTTCACAGCATAAAAGGGAAGGGCTGAGAAAAAGCAGCTAGAGACGCGCAACTCCTGGAACTCCCACCCCTCAAAGCGACTCACACTGAGCTTCCCAGCTGAGCGGTGTAATGTGTGGAGCTCTGTTTGTCGTTTTGTTTGATGTCCTCTTTATTTCCTGTTTGTTAAGTGATCTGAAAGTAAAACAACCAGCCGAACAACCAAGGAAGAAAAAAAAAAAATCCTTTCAGAATTATAAACGGGGCCCAGCTGTGTAAGCTGGACTGCACAGACGCTGCCTGAGATTGCCAAAAGGGCCCATGTGTCTCGTGTCCTTCGCTCGGCGGGCGTTCAGCCCTCGCAGAGTGATTGCTCTCTTCTTCCTCTGAATGTCTGCCCCCTTTTGAAAGCATCTCTTTGCACTCAAATTCATTAACTCCTGTTTTCACGTCAGTGTCTATCAGAACTCATGCTACTGGGGATGAGAGAGGGTAAGTGAGGGTAGTGGAAGCACAGATGGGAATGTCACATCAGTCATCCGTGCAAGTGTGATATCAGTGGTCAAAGGAAAAGGACTCGCAAGAAAGATTTCCCAAAGCACCTTTTGATATTAGTACAGGAGTATAAATGACCTGCAAGGACATGACCTGACTGTAGTCATGGTGTGACTTGCAGACGGCTGTGTTACAGCCATATTAAATTGCACAGAGTATGTCACTAGTGACCTGTGAATGACGCAACAAAAGAAAAATCCTTCCTCACCTTGCCTGCTGCTACAGGAACGCAGGCTGTGCAAGGTGTTGTCTTGAGCATATTTGCTCTGCTTGGGAGGAGAGGAAAAAAAGTAGAAAGAGAAACTCAAACAAGAGGAATCTGTGTGCATTGCTGCAGCCAATATAACAGTTAGAGTACATAAAATCAGGTCTCTGAAGACAATAGGTAGGTAAATAACCATGCACCTCAACGCTAAAGTAGAGATGATAATGCTTAATTCCAAATAAAATGTATTACTGCCTGAACCTTGAGTGTATTGACAAAGGCTTCATTCTTTTCAGTAGACTCAATAGTACTGGGTGAAGAGGGGGAAAAAAAGAAACACGTCCCTGTGCATTTTAACTTTTTCTTTTTTTAAAGAAGACATCAGGAAAAAAAAAAGTCAGTGAATTGATCTTTCTCAGCATAACCTTATGAAGGGCAGCCATGAGTAAGGAAAAAAATGTATTTTTCTTTCTAAAAGAAAAATGTCACCTTCTCACCTACCATTCATAGTCTCCTAAGTACTTTATTGCTGGTATCTATAGATAGAGGGTTTGATAACACAGAGCATTTCTAGAGTGTTACTAATCTCTTCGGTGACTTCTGTAAAGTCACTTCATTTTTTTGCTTCACCTTTGCTATTTGCAGAAGATTTTCTGCCAGAAAACACTATTTGAGAGCTATTTTCTGCATTTACTTGCAGAAGGTGTTACACACAGCAGACAGCGTTTTCCCTTCCTGACCCACTGCTTGGCGGGGGCAGAGCACGCAGGATGAAGCTCAGAAATGTCCAGCAGTCCCGCAGGTAGGTGGGGAATGCTTCTTGGTGGTGGGACACTTGGTCACCAAGGGCCCAGCCACTGGTGCTGCTCCGGGGCTGGCAGACTCGCAGAGGAAAGCATTGGGAAAACCTGGAGGGACCCTTGAGCCCCCCGGATGCCTTACATGGAGGGAGAGGGGAAGGAGGTGAGCTTGGAGCAGGCTCTGCAGGCTGTTTGGTGAGCAGCCAGCAGGGAAAGGAGAGGGAGCTGAAGGCAACTGTGTGGGCAAGGTGCCAGCCAGGGGCAACACTGACTTGGGCCAACTCTCTGGTATGTCACAGAATCACAGAATTGTCAGAGTTGGAAGGGACCTCTAGAGACCATCCAGTCCAACTCCCCTGCC
>JAOXJM010000052.1:19853695-19889238 GCA_026413425.1 Tringa solitaria | reverse complement strand
CCCTCAGCCTTCTCTTCTCCAGGATAAAGAGCCCCAGCTCTCTCAGCCTTTCCTCGTAAGGCAGATGCTCCAATCCCTTAATCATCTTAGTTGCCCTATGTTGGACTCTTCCCAGTAGTTCCCTGTCTCTCTTGAACTGGGCAGCCCAGAACTGGACACAGTATGCCAGTTGTGGCCTCACCAGGGCAGAGTAGAGGGGAGAATGACCTCCCTGCCACGTCCAGCCAAGGGGGAGCCTGCCCTCACTGAGGCTCCCCTCTGCCTCTGTGGGGCCTGGCTTCCGAGTCTGGGGCAGGTGCCTTGGGCAAGGGCCTCTGCCATCTTTTGGACACCAGACAGCGTTCTGTGTCGCACCCGTGAGGGCTGGGAGCAGGTTTGTGCTGCGGTCGCACTGTGGGCCCCGCTGTCCCCACGCGTGAGCCTTCCCGCCCTCCGCGCTGCGCCATTGGCGTGGTTGCTGCGGTTGCCACGGCGACACGGCGTCCCGGCGGCGCGGTTGCCTGGTGACGGCGCCGACGCCGTGGCGGCCGGGCGGGTCCGTGGGGCCGGCGGGGAGCGCTGGGCCTGGTTCCGCTCAGGACGGCGGGGAGCGGCCCCTCTCCTCGCCCCGCTGGGACGCATGGGTGCTATTTCCTTCAGTGACACGTTGCTTGTCTCCAGCCCCTTCTCGCGCCCGGGGCCGCACTCGCAGCCATGTGAAGGACTGCGTGTGGCAAACCAGCCCTTTCAGGCCCCAAAGCACTTAATTTAAAAAGCTTGCGCGGCACCGGGGTGGGAGCAGGCCGTGGCGTGGGTCTGAGCACCCACCTGCAGCCAGGCCTGGGAGCTGTGCCTCTGCCTCGCTGCCACTGAGGAGGAGCAGATGCCACTGATGCAAGGCAAGGGGATGAAGCCATCCCCATCTCTATCCCAGCAAGGATTCACCTCGTAGAGGACCTGGTGGAGGATGTGGCCCTGGGGGCTCTTACTGAGCAGGCAGGCAGGCTGTCAGCAGGGGGACAGCCTTGCAGGCAGCTCCTTTGAGGGTCTCTCTTCCACCCTGTCCTCTTAAGCTGCTGAGCCGTTGGCCTGCAGGCCGGTGTGTGTGGAGCTGTACAGGGGCAGGGAGATGGCCCTGGCCATCCAGCACCTACAGGAGCAGGAGAGTTGTACAGGATTAGCTCCGCTTCCCCAGGCTCCCATCGCTTGTGACTCAGGGACTTCCTGGCATTTCTACTGTCCCCTGTGTGTGCAGTGACCTAGGGCTAGGACTGAGCATCCCTCAGTTGCTGGCCCAGCTGAATGTGGTAGCTGGTTAAGATACAAAGAGTTGATCATACGAGTCAGCCCCTGGATTGCACATTCTCTTTCTTTAATTCCCATAGGGAACTCTTGTAATGGCAGTAGAAAGCTACTCTTTTTTACCTCATCCAGAAGTTTTCTTTCTGTTTAAAAATATGCTATTAACTGTTTCACTTTGTCCATGCATTTTCACTGTCAGGATGGTCCATGGGCTTGGGCAAGGTTGGTTTTTTTTTTCTTCGGCAGTCACTGTCTCTGTCTGCATGCTTCACTTTCACACATCTTTCTCAAAATCCTTCAAAATAGTACAGCTCTAGCATTGAATGTTTGGGGTCTTCCTTGCCCTCCTCCCTGCCTTATCTTTTATTTAAAATTGTTAAACTAATTCTAGGAAATCCAGATGAGATGAAAGCTTTCAGCTCTAACATTCTAGATGCAAATCTTATTAAATTCCAAACCCTGAACTGAGCAACACTGAACACTGGGAATAAAACTGAAATGAAGACAATCAATCATTCTCAAGTCAGTTTAACAGCCCATACAGACACATCCTCTGTGGTCTCATCACCTTCATATTAATGGACAAATTTGCCTCTTGTATTATATTCCATACATTACACTGTGCAATTAGAAGCTAATTGGAAGCAGTAGGCAGCATGCAAATATTTGTGGTCAGAAATCATTCAGACCTCCAGTATTTGAGGAAAAGCCTGTTTATTTCATAGAGGCACTTTCAACTGTATCTGCAAGAAAACCTGTTCTTCTGCAGCCTCCTTTCCCCAGACTTCTGGGAAGCTGAACTATTTGCAGGTGCAATCCTTAGCACTTACATTTGTAATTAAATTAAAAGAAGTCCTTAAGGGTCACAAATCTAACCACAAAGGTGATTGATAGGCCTGCCACCTGCCCTAGGCTAATCTCAGTATTAAGAAACTGCAAATGTGTAGTTGTACTCTCCTTGACGAAAGGCTTAAGGGCGGTACTTGGAAAAGACAGCATGAAAGAAAGCACAAGCCTGCGTGCTTCTCCAAGCCAAATCTACACACGCTCTGTATGCAGATATGGGGTGCCTGCCCCATTCACAGGTTGCGTTAAAGTCTTCAAGTTTGACAGGGGAAGCTGAACAAGACATTCTGGAAAAGTAAGAGGTTCGGTCCTTCAGAGGAGTGAGCGTTCACAGGAGCAGCCAATGGAGAATGCTTGCCCCATGTTTAAAGCCACGGGAAGTGATTCCTAGCTAACTATGCCCTCGGTTATGTTAATTTCTGAGTAGGCTTTTGAATAGCAAGGATTCTCCATGTTAAGGAAAACCTCATCCTAAAATAGCAATCTGTTCTCTCCAGACATGGACTCTTTTTTATATTCTTGGCTGCAGTTGTGAGACAGAGACGCTGTCTACAGAATGGAGCTTGGAGCCCTTTGGAGGTTTTGTGTGGTAGAGCGTTTGGAAATTCAGTCACCTGTCTGCAAATATCTGCCTGTGCAGTGGCACTTAGTCCAGGAACAGGTAAAGCTTGTTTAGACATAACTTACAAACTCTGTTATCTTTTTAGATCCTTTTCAGTTTAGGACACTTTTCGTGATCTTATCCACATGTTTTCTAGGTGTATCTGTACACGTTGCTGCCAAAGGCTTCATGGCTGTTTATTCCTGCTTTGATTGATAAGTAACCGTAGAGGTCCCTCACTTCTTGTTTCCTGTGTTATTGTTTTCACTTTTCATGGGAGTCATTGAAGCGTTACATAGAAGAGAATAAATTATGGTGTCCTGTAGCTGCAAATTTTCTGCTGAATAGTTTCCCAAGTTAAAATGTATGAAAATTTTTGAATCTGTGGAGATTTTTGTAAAAACGAGCTGTCTGAATATTTTTGACTGTTAATTGTTACCATGCCAGAAATCAGTCTACCAAATTCAACTTTCTCGTCTGTCAGTAAGAGAATCTTATCTTCAGCCAGTTTCCACACAGATTCATGGCAATGGGGGAAAAAAACTAGAGAAAAATACATATTGTAGCCTGTAAGTCAACCTTCCTCTTTCAAAATCTAAAAACAGGAGAAAGAAAAGAAAGGAAGAGGAGATACCAAGAACTCTTCCAGATATAAAGAATTGACCCTTTTTCTTTTTAGCCATTGGATTACATTCATTGGCTTAATAAACTTTAGGCATTGGAGACAATGGAAGTCTAGACTTTTTGTTATTGGGTCAGTAGTTCAAATGGACTGATTTCTCTCCTGACATCTGATTCTTAATATTTTCCCTGCTTATGGCCAAATAGGAAAAGCTGCCAAAGTTTATTGTCCAGATTGGCTCATTTAACCAGAAGTGAGTCTCTCACCCACACACTAAAGCACTGGGGATTTCCTCTAATGGAGTAGATGTCAGCTATAACAAGTCCCTATTAATAATTAACTGAGTTTCTGTTGGGACTGCCTGAACAATTTCTTTGCATCTTGCCAAGCACTGTCACTGTGCAGGAGCCTCATTTAGTCTAATTGACTGTGTCATGGGCAAGTGCAACTATCCTGTATGACTTGACCACCTTTTCGTCCTTTTCTCTATGGCACGATTTGAAGCCTCTAAAGAAATGCAGGTTTATCGTGTTGACTTGACATAGTGAAGGCTCAGCCACTGAGGTGTCATGGCAAACATACTGTTTTTGTTTTCTGGCTAATGCAAGGTGTTTTAATGGCTCTGACCACTTTGCTCTGGTAGCACACCTTCTTTCGGTTGAAAGGGCTACAGCCCTTGTATTTTTTCTAGGGCTCAGGACTTAAGGTGTCAGATTGTACCAGGGAGTGTATTGGGGCGCTTAGGCTGCACAGTGTCTCTCCTGACCTTGTTCCTTGCATGCTCAGGCCAGGATAAGCAGTGTTTCAGTGCCGTGGTGTAAGTCCAGGGCACTGTGCTCATCTCTCAGCACTGCTCAGTGGGTAACAGTATGGGCAATTTTGCAAGAACCTTTGTTGCTGACCCCAGCTGGTGGGGGTGGGCTTGCTGGGGATGTTTGTGGTGAAAGACAGCAAGAGCAGACGCCTCTGTTACAGCCTCATGTCTGGAAGCTTGAAGCCCTTTGTGGCTTCCTATGTAGATTGAGATGAACTTGACATGGCGTATTTAGACCAAATAATTTAGACCAAAATTAAGTCCAAAGACCCTGCTCTTTGGCTGACTTCTGACTCTCGAGATTGCTGCAGGATACTGTTTATGGCTGTTGTCTAAGCTGGTGGCCAGGCATGCTTGGGCTGACAGCCCTACTGGCAAGAACCAAGAAATTCCAAGTCTTAGACTTAGCTGGAGGGGTTTTATCAGCATAAACATGGCAAATTCTAACAGAGTGCAGCACTTGTCCCTGTCAGCCCTTTTAAAAATAATAACGTGTTAGACTGGTTGAGTAAGTGGGCTACTCACAGTCAATCAGTAAGGAAATTTTGATATGACTCATTTCTTACACTTGCTTTTAGTCACAGCTGTACTGAGTCTCAAAGCTGTTTAAAAGAGACCTAACTCAGTTTTATAAGGAGTGGAGGAGGAAAGTGTTTGATTCTCAGATCAGTCTTCTGTTTGCCAACCGCTGTTTTCTTTTGTACAGAGATATTCCGGAAATAATATTCTGTAAAAAAAAAATAATAATTACAGAGGGTCATCATTATTATTTAGTTTATTTGTTATGTGTCACTAATGTGAAGCAAAATTTATTTTTTTGTTTGGGTTCCAAAGGACGAAGGTCATTTGTTTTGCCTGAAGGCTCAAGCTTTAGTCATCAGTGAAGTTATTTTCCTGGTTCCAGCTCTATCCTTTCCAGGATGCATGTCCTGCTATTTGAACTATGCCTTCAGTTGAATAGACTTAGCTAAGCTGGAGTTCATGTCCTGACCTGCACCCAAAGTCGCATGAGATTGCATTTTAAAAAACAAAGCCTTGAGGACTTGAGCAGCTTTAGTTTCCTGGAAGAGATGAGGAATACATAGGATCTCTGAATCTACATACTTTATTCCTAGACCTGAATAGAGTTTGTCTTTTCGCACTACTGGGGTAGAAAAAATGTCTCAGTATTTCCCTGTCATGAGGAACCTCAGCTGCTGCACATCAGTGAGTATCTGAAATTCTGTGGAACAAGATTCTGCATGGTCTATAAATGCTGTACCAGTCAGGGCAGCAGGCTGGGGCTGACAAGGCTCACACAGTCCTCCTTTGCTGAGAAAAACTGCTAATTTTTCTGAGGTACCTTTGAGGTACCTTAAGGTAATCTCCCTTCAGCTGAGAGCATCCACCAAACTTACCCCCTTTTGCCTATATTGGACAGTAAAACTCTCCTTTATATGGTACAAAAGTGGAAGCACATAAAAAAATATTTGGTGTATGCAGGATTTTTGCCATCTTATGTGTCTTCGTATTGTGAAAGAGATTTTAGAAATCACATTTCAAAATGTAAAACTTTGCTGTGTAGCTGCATAATGCCAAGGCTTTATCACAAAGTTTGCTTTCCCTGTGTGAATGAGTTATGTACTTCGATACAATGTTTGAGTTCAGAGCTCTGCTGTGTTGTTACTGTAATGTCTTTTTAGTTTCAGGTTCAGTTGGAAATTGCTTCTCAACTTTTGTAATCCCCACTCAAGTTTTGTGAGGAAGAGGGTCTTGAATTGAGATACGGGTTTTGAATGTGGGGCCATATTCTAGTTGTCACCCTGACTTCCAAGATGAACAGAGACCTATGTTTTAATAACTTCATATTTTGATACATCATCAGTGTCACAAATTCTCATATTGAAGCAGGTCAACAAACATAGAGCAGAACTTCTAAGAAAGAGCACCTGAAGATGATTCCTGAAGTCTGTATCTGTAGGCATGTGCCTCACAGTCCGGTTTGAAAAAGAACTGAGCACTTGTTACTTGCCATAATCTGAAGAAAGAAGCTATTCTTGAGACAAAATCCTAAAAATAGTTACTGTCTTATAGAAGAACATATCTGTGGCACGTGTAGGTGAGGGTGAAGACTGGCAGACTTTGCCCATCTCTCTTTTGGTGTTTGGGTGCCTTGTTGCGCTGCTGTGTGTGCAGTTGAGTAATCCCCCGTGAAAGGCAGTACAGAAGTTGACGCTCACTTCTAGTGAGAAGGACTACTGGAGGACCAGCATATGCTGCTTCCTATTCCTGAGTGAGAATCACCCGCTTCAAGCATTAATTATTCAAAGCTGGTATTTCTGCACCATTTAGGAGGAATCTGGTGGCCCAAATGGCTCCAAGAATAGCTTCCCTTTGTAATTTTTTAATGTGAACATTTTAGTTTGCTTCATCATCCAGGGATGTTCTTGCTATAACTATATACATTGCCCTACTGAAAGCACATAAAGCATTAAACCTCTTAGCCTGCTGTTTTTACCCGAATCTCCAGGGTTTGACAGAGAGCAAACAGTCCTGTCTCTCAAGGTCATATTACCTCTATCTATCTGTGTGTGTGTCCAGAAATATAGGTAGAGGATTGTGAGATTTTTTTGTACTGTTTTTGTAAGCAAATGGCCTGCAAGCTGCTTACTGCGCTGCGCTGGTTGCATGCTTGCTGAATGCAAGCCTTCCTGCCACATCTCAGAGAGGCTGCAAGTGCTGCAAACTCACTGTATTGCAGAGAGCTACCAACAGCAGCCTTATTTTGTTTCTGTGAACACTTCCTTGAGGTCACTGCAACAATACGCCGATCAATCAAATAAGCAAACCTCTGCAGTGGCATCGCTTGGCTGTCTTGTTTAATTTGAAACATGGCTGGGAGGAAGGCTGCCGCTGTAAGAAAAAAAATATCAAACTGCTGGTTGTTATATCCTCACTATCCTAGAAATACTGCCTGCACAGAGTAACCCTTTTTCAGTGGTTTTGGTTTTTTACAGTGGGTTGCTATCTGAGAACAATTAACTGCACTCTTTCCTCTGGATAGTTGTTCTACTTATGCATTGTTATTAATTTTTTTTTATCATGTTGATGGCCCAGCTGGAGCCCAGCCTGATACATACAACCCAATATATAGTAGAAGAGGACTGTTGCGCCATATGCAGTCTCAGTACAATGTAGAAAACAGCAGGTGGGTATGATGAGCTGAGCACAAGGTAAGAGAGAGCTGTGATTAGTGTAAAAAGCATTAGTCATAGCAGAGCAACTCCCAAGCCATTTTGTGCTGCTTGTAAGAAGAGAGGCTGTGAGAAGTTTTAATTTTACTTTAAGTGAAAGTCTGTTGGTCTTTCACACAACAAAATCAGTTGGTGGACTCACAGGCAGATATATATTGGCTGAAATAATGTGAAGATATTTCCTGCTTTCATCTGCCCCAAAACACCAGAAATTTGGGCTTAAACCTGAACTAATATATGAAGTATTCAGGAATGTTACAATAAAGGCATAGGTTGCTTTCAGATGCATCAGCTTCCAGTCCTGTGTCCTCCCTGGCCCTCCCATTGCAGGGAAAAGCATTTCCTCTGTGGATGCTGTTTCCCATTAGGCTGGTAGTGGGGTGCTGGTACTGTCAGGTGGCTCAGGGGGGCAGAAGACCATTAGGAGAGCATGGGAGCTAAAAGATGTCGCTCCGTAGGTCATTGGAAATTCTACAGTGAAGGTGTTTCTCCCTCTCTCCCACCTCCACCTACCCCCCTCCGGCTGTGTCCCCTACTGCTTTGCCTCTGGCTCCTTTGGTGCTCACAGGACCCGCATAGGAACTGATTTAACTGACTGAGCAAAAAGCCTCACTAGTTTTGTGCTGAGGTACACTCAGTCGGCTGCTGGTGCCTGGCAGATCTCAGGAAGAGGCTGGACCCTGTAGCTGAGAGCAGGAGTAGGAGGATGGAGAAATGCAGAGAAAAGGGAGGGTGTTCTGTCTCAGCCGTGACCAAATGCTCTGCTGCCAGTGAAACCACAGGCACCGTCTGAGCAGGAAGGGTGATCCAGGACAGAGCCTTGGATCCTGGAGGGTTTGGCGATGATGGAATGCTAGACATCCAAATCCTACACTTCACAAAGATAACAAATGCTATGCGCTATCACAGATCAACCTCAAATGTCTAGGATTGCTTATTTCTCTATAGATGAATTAAAAGTGGAAGGTAGTCTCCTCAAGATGTTTTTAGGGTTTGTTTATGAGCTATCAAGTGTTGCTTGGTTACAGTTCCACACATCTGTAGAACAGAAGTTGTGTTTACATTTTAGAACAGAGGATAACTTTTCCACGTGTAATATTTGATATATTATAATGCACGCAATATTTGTTTGGCTTTCTCCGAAAAATAATTGGGCTGGCTGTATTTGTCTGCCCACAACTACAGGCTGGGATGAGTTGCATTTAGATGATGCATGTTGATTTATGTTACATGAATACAGAAGTGTTAGAAAATATTTATTGATTTAGGAAAGTGCCAACCCTGCTCCCAGGTTACATATGTACCTGAAAAGTTCTGTATAAGATCTCTTGTTTTGTGTGAAGCTGTGAAATGTGGAGCTTTGCTGAAATTATAAGCAAGCAGAAGTCATACATCTAATTAATATTTTTAAATATCATGACTAGGGTTATATTTCTGCTGTGGCTTGCTTGAACTGCCTCTGATGGGATGAATTTTGCTCACCGATGTGCTTTCCCTTCCAATGAGCTGAGACATCAGCCTTTATCTAAGCAGCAGTCTTGGTGGCGTCAGTGGGAATTTTGCCTGGTTTAGAGGATCTCTGTGGAAGTCTTCAACCCATTTTTCAATGCTATGGCTTAGCAGGACTGTGTTAGCGTCCTGATATACCTTCCTGTCCACACACTGACTGCTGTCCTCCAGAGCCACGACTTTCTGAAATGTCTTTCTTCAAGTCTTCAGTATCTGTCTGTAGACAGAAATGAATGAAGGAGAGGGGAGTGAAGATGCAGAGGGGGGTGGGGGGAGTAAGAGAAAGAAAAACTTAACCATTGTGGTTTTGTGGTGTTTTGTTCCCTTTTTATTTTTCCCCCAAATGTATGATTGATGGTTTCTTCCTGGTAAAAGAATGCATTTAACCTTACAGGAACTCAGCAGTGCTTTTGGCACTGTCTTCCCCGAGGACTTTCAGTTACCAAATAAATCAGTGCACACAACAGCAAGAGAGCAAAGTGAAACTTAATCTTTACCTGCTTGTTCAAACAGCCGAGGCACTGCTGATTAGTTTCAGCCGCGCAGTCACGTCTGCCAGGGCTAAGAACAGATAAGGCGTGTTTATTTGATAGCTGAACCACATTTTACTCTCATTAGTTGAAAATGATTCATGAGGTCTGAGAAGACTTTTCCAACTCTTTTTTTAAACTTTAGAGTAGCTAAACCTATGCCTTAAATACATGTGAACCCTGGACAGCCTTCCTTGTTCCACGCCCCACGTCTCTCCTTGCTGAAGTTGCATTCATTATTTTCGCTGTCTTTCCCAGCACTGGAAATGGGAGCTGTCTCAGCAGGGAGAAGCTGTAGGAAAGCAGTCAGGGGCTATGAGTGACATAGTGCTTCACACTGGGAAGCCACTGGTGTGCCCAGCACAGAACTGGTGGCTGTACCAGTTGAGGGGACAGCAGGAGGAGACTGGGTGGACAGGAACGTACTGCTGGGGAATGGGCAACCCCCAGGGTTCACAGCTCAGGATCCCTTTCTAGATCCTGCTTTCTAGAAAGTGCCAAGGAAGGAGAGCAGTGATGGATGCGGGAGCTCAGAACTCCTTCCCTCTCTTTGAGGTGCCCACCATCCTGCTGCCCTGTGAGCCTTGCATTTCTTGGTGCTCAGCAGGCAAGCTTCATCTGGCAGCATAGACGACAGTCACTTGTCAAAAGCACATTGTGGGGGTGTCTGCTGGGGCAGCTCTTAGCATTCGAGGAGAGTCTGAATAAAAGGCTTTCTAAACTAATACCCATTTCTGGCGCATGCCTTCAGCTATATGTCATTTTCTAGAAAAGAGTGTGTACTTCTGCTGTGGTCTGTTAAGATTCATATTCCTAGTTTTTTCTCCAAAAAGCATAAACTGCAGAATAGTAAAGGAAAAAAAAATAACAGTAAGGATAAGTTTTACAAATCAATAGAAAATTTAAAATTTGTAATCTCTTTTAAATATGTACAAAATATTATGGCTTTTTACAACATTTCTAATAATTAACTATCCTACATTTCCAGATTTGAAAATTGAATATGGATTCTACTTTCTGGAAGCAGTGTGAAATTGCAAGTTGGCAAAGCTATAAAGCAGTTTGCAGTGTTTAACAAATACATATAATTGCTCCAGGAAAATGGGCTTACTATTATAAAAAGAATTTGAAAAGCCATTAGTGTCACCATTGTTCCTAGTTTACATTCTACAGTAAGTCATAATTCTGATAGCCATTCATCTATCATACTGGTACGTCAATAAGGAGAAAACATAACAAGGCTTATAATAATAATTTCCTTAAGTATAGAGGTTTCAGAAGGCAATGACTTTAATCTGTTGTTATCTGAACTTTAAATCCATCTTTATTGAGGAAAAACCTGTTAAAGAATTGTTCTTTTCTGGAGGTGACTAGAATATAAAGGAATAGGCAAACATTGTAATGTTTGTCTTTTGCTAAAACATACCAAATATTTGGTTCCGTCTGATACAGCAATAGACTGAGGACATTCTTTTCACAGGGGTGGCAAGTGGATGAAGTGAAAATGAAGCTTAACAATGCTCAAGGCTGTTCAAGAAGGTGACAAAATTAACTGTGATGGGGGAAATCAGTGTTGACGTAAATGGTGTTGGAGAGAAAGCTAGGAAGATGTTACCATGCGTTTCTGTGTTGGAAAAACAGACTGGTAAAATTAGGAACTTTATCAACACACTATGAAAAGCAAACATTCAGTTAGGGAAGAAATTATCAAGTTGCAGCAGTAAAATTTGGGATATGAAAGACAAATCATTTCATAACAATGTTCAGTTGTGTTAGGCTTTTCAGAAAATATCTCTTTCTTGGAGGTCAGTGAATAGCTTGAGAGCTGTTTTCCACTGAAATTATATGCCTTTTCTGCCCAGTGATTTCTCAGAATCCAAAATTCTGAAGTTATACAAGGTCCTAGGGCAGATAAAAAAAAAAATACATGCCTGAACTGGAATAAGTACTGGTTGTTGTCCCTGGAAATTGTGGAGAAGCTGAATAATGGAAGAAGTGTATCTGGTGCTGTTCTGTATTTTCCTGGTTTTGTGTTCTGTCGTGTAAGCAGCTCATCAGCCAAAGCTCAGAAGAGCGTCATTACTTCGCACCTGCTAATGAGCACCATGCACTGCTTTCCCTTCGCTCTTGATGTGATTGTGCATCTCCTCATTTACTGGAGGCTGATCCAGGATGGTTGTGGTGCTGGTCCGGACTGGAGCTTCGCAGTCACATGGTGGTGCCTACAGCTTTCCATGTGGAGCTTCACAGCGACCCTGACCCATCTCAGAAACCCACAAGCCATAAATGTCGGGCATGCGACCCTGCCACTGGCGAGTGCTCCTGCACAAGCGGGAGCTGGGGGTGCTCTCAAGCGTATGATTGTGTTGACCTCTAGTGGCTGTAGTGAAGAGAGGGCCAGACCTTCAGGTGGGTGAAGGAAGAGTGAGTGGCTCTGCTGAGGCTGGTGGAGCTCCACCAGCCATTGTGCCCTGTATAGATAACCTGCTGATAGCACAGCACAGCTTCTCTCCCAGTAGATTACTTTCCGGAGGGTAGTCCCTGGATGTAAGTGAACATTTTGCATTTAATCTATTTCTCATTTATGTTTGGGTTGGGGTTTTTTTTTGCTCCAGAAAGTATTTGTTTTCTGTAGGAAATGTTGCAGCTGTCTGCTATAGGGCAGCATACTATAAAGCCAGTAATTGGTGTTTCCATGTTCTCCTTGCCCTCCATGAGCTTTTGTGATCTCACTTTGGCCATTTTGCATTCATGATGAACAGACTTCTATCTTCAGGAGCACCTTGAGCAAGGCTGCTCAGGAAGCTGTCTTCACAGAGGGAATTGGGAGCAGGATGTGCCCGAGCTGAGCTCTCACCAACCATTGCATTAGAAGCAGGAATTTGCCAATTTGGGGATTGGCAACACACTTTGGGCATGCACATCTCTTCTGGTCAAGGCATTGGGAGTTATATTGGAGTAGGAAACATTTCTGACCATCTCAAATGCTTCCATGAAACAGCTCTTTGCCAAGCATTTTCCGTTTTCATGAGACGCAGGTAGAAATTACTGGTATTGCTGATAGTAAAGGCAAACCAAAAGTGTCATTTGTGATCCTGTGTGGAAGTGACAGCTCTTCTACACAGTGGTGGCCCCAAGGCAGCCCTCCTCATGATGTTTCTTGGCTGAAGCTGGAGATTGGCCCTGTTCTTATGCCGTACAAGCAGACGTTCAGCCCCTGTGAAGACTGTCAGAGGGTGGCAACATTTATCCCAACTTTATCTCATAACTCAGCTGTAATTGAATCCAGTCCTGAAAGCCTCAGTTTGGAAACTGTGAAAAATGGGCTGTCTCTCTCACATCTCGAACCAAAAGTGGGCATAAATAATTGATAATAGATCAAATTTGCTAATATATAAAGGATGTCATCTGTCTTCTTGCCACTTACTTTGTTGAATAACTGAAAGGTTTTAGTGGAGACAGATGACAACATTTAACATCAGTCGCTTTGTGCACATTGTTCTTATCATTTCCTGTAATTTGAAAATTGTGCTGGGGGCTAAAGGAGATTAGCAATAGGAAAATGAATACCAGGGAAACCATACAGATCTCTGAAATGGAAGAAAATGGGCTAATATGTCTAGCGTGTGTCACGATAGCCCTGAGGAAGCTCCACAGCTTGGTCTCTGGCTGGGAGCCTGCTGTTGCTCATGCCAGGTCCAGCAGGGACTTCAAGGTGGCTGTGCCCTGGTGCATGCCTCAGCTACGTCCAAGCTCCTCTGGCAGAGAAACTGCAGTGCCGGCATCTTTGCTGTTTTGAAGAGAAGGTAGCTCTTCACTGGCCTCCAGATGCTTAAGGCTACAAAATAGTTGAACTAGAGATGATATGCCTGATAAACCTGTATTTTTTCAGTTACATCACTTGGCTTAAATAAGAGATTGCCTCTTCTTACACACCTGTTTTCAGAAGAAGAAAAGAGTGAGGTGTGGCAGATGATGGCTATTTCTTAGATATGGGTATGAGTGTGACACTAGCTAATGTCAATGAAATGATGAGGCAATTTCTTCTTGTCAACTACTTCCTGTAGTTAGAAGCTATTTTGTAACTTGTTTTCCATGTTTAGTTTGTGTGCTGGTGATCTTTAGATGATAGGCATCAGACATTGTGCATAAATATTACGTGGTTATATTTGCTCTCATTTGCAAAGTCGTAACATACTTTCAGCTTTTCTGATCTTGACCTCACTTAATACATTCTTGAGTAAAGAGCTGCTAGTTTAGGGCTTTTGTTTATGGTGGTTTAGCATCACAGCAGTGTCATCTACTTTCACCTTCTGACTATGATCTGATGTATCAGATCAGCAGATGAAGTCCTGTCCCTTTTGAGATTGATGGTAAGACTCCCTTCCATGTTAGCTGGTTGGATTTCAGCCTTTGGCTTTAGCAGCTGCTGTAACATGTTTTATGATGTATTAGACCTTCCGTGCTCTCCCCATTAGACCTCTGAATTGGAAGAGTCGAGTATGTCCAGTAATTGATAAGCAGATTGCTAAAGGTCTCTGAATTTAAAAAGAGATACAAAAGGGTGATTGCAAATTCATCCAGTCAAAAAGCATGTCTTAGGGATGGGGCTAGTTTTGTTTAAGCAGGAGAACTGCAACTTGCATGTTTCCATCATCAGTGGTATAATGTTCTTGTTGCTTTCTGGTGAAAACAGCTTTGCTCTAATAAATGTCAGAGTTCGTGTTTAC
Organism: Tringa solitaria; assembly: GCA_026413425.1. Classification (NCBI taxonomy): domain Eukaryota; kingdom Metazoa; phylum Chordata; class Aves; order Charadriiformes; family Scolopacidae; genus Tringa; species Tringa solitaria. The sequence goes on along the minus strand of JAOXJM010000052.1, from coordinate 19,875,072 downwards.
ATTTAAGAAGAAAAAAAGTGTGATTTTTATTGCTAAACCTCTTTCTGTGGTCTGACTTTGGCAGACTGCCTTCCTAATATGCGATCTGGGTTGAAACCAGGAACATTGAACAATGGAAAACACAGTTACTGACTTCTGCTTCCAGTGCTCTTACTGCTTCTTTAAAAGGTGTGCAGTCAAATGAAAACAATAATGTTAATTCAAAGCCACGGCTGCTATTTTCGAGAGGAAGCTAAAAGATAGTTGTAGAGAAACCTGTATTTTCGGCTTCTTATTAACAAAGTCACAGTTCTGGAAAGCTGTGTGAAACTTGTGCTGAATTTAATCTTGCTTCTGAAACTGTCTTCCTAGAATATGTAAATATGTAAATCCAAGGAACTGAAATAGAGGAGGAGGGAATGGAGCAAGTCAAAGTAATTTGTGTTTATTATTGGAGTTCTATTGCTTGAGATGTTCTGATCAGAGAAATAGGGTACAGAAATGTCAAATTATTTGTAATCAGAGGTGTACAAGTACTGCTACTACTTCTTATCTCTCCACTGCCATGTTTCATGATTAGCAATGCAAAGCACAGATTTAACCAGGAGGAAGCTATATTCATCCCTTTGTAAACAGTAACATAATTATCAACTCCCTGAGCAATATTATTATGTATCTGAAACTTTCTTTCTGAATACTTTTTATGCTGAAAATCATTATTCCTAAATTAGACCCAAATCATTTTTGGTCTTTTTAGCTGTGGGATGTTTATGGGTGAACTGAAATCTCCTGACTGTGTAAGGTTGAGCTACGCTCCTTTGTAATGTCACCATTTAGGGTATGCAAATGGCTTAAAGTATTATGCAAATATTTGTATTCTCTTTATTTTGAAGTAACAATCAGTGGCTGTTGCTCTGTTTTGTGCATAACAGTCCTTTGTGAATTATTACATTGAAGTACAGCTGAACTTCCCTAGTCTGTAAAAATTGTCTTTATTCAGAGCATCACAAACCATCTACTACTCTTGAACCTCACTGAACACATCTTTATTGGCCTCAGCTTGACTTTTTCTTCTTTTTTTTTAAAAAAAAACCAAACAAATCATTATTCTGTAACCGCCTTCTGTCTTGGGCTTCTAAATAATGATCTAACAAGGAAAAATATGTGCCAAATGATTACTTGATTTGTCAAAAAAAATAATCTGCTGATTCCTTGCCTGTTATATTACACTGAAGTGTTCACTTCTCCTCTTCAGTCTCGTTTCTTAATTTTGTGGGTGCAGGCTGGAAGAAGTCATATCTCTGAGCATGGTGCAACACGCATCCAAAGCAATATTCCCACCCACTTAAGTGGAAACAGACAGATGCTTGGAACGTCTGCTTGACTCAAGTGGGAACACTGAGGCTGACTTCTTTTCCTTGGAGGGGAAACATTTAGGGAGGGAATCCAAAGCCAGCTGAATTAAATAGCAAATCTGCCTTGGAGAGGCTGCTGGTGTTTAAAGATGTAATTCTGTTGACAGTAACAAAAGATCCTAGTTTTTCTTTGCTTTCTTTTGTACAAAGTAGTTTCAAAGGTAATTGGTTCTTTTCCCAGGTAAAGTTCAATTACAGTGAGACATTTTGTTAATGCAGATGTTGTTGCCTGTGTTTTGTATATCCATGTCCTTGAAATGCGGTTGTTATAGCAACAGGCTTAACTATTAAACAGGTTTTAGTCTTATATCTGCTTCACAGTGTATAATGTAATTAGGTTTTTGTAGCATCTTTAACTATCATGCTAGCTAGTAAAGGATATGAGTATCACTTACCTCCCTCAGTAAATTAGCTGTAGAGTGGTATTGTTTCCCCAAAGGCGTTATCTCTAAAATGTGTGCATTATTAGTCTGCCTAATTTCTTTCAGCCTGAGAGAGAACATAAAAAAAAAAAATATTAATCTATATATGCAGTGTTAAAATGTGCAAAAATGGTTAGATTTCAAAGGGCTCTCAACCCTGATAATTCCAAAAACCAGATTCCAACTGTAGCCTAAGATTTGAAAATCTTAGCCAAACTCTGCATCTGCACTTCATAATTCACTGCTCGGTGCTATCATTGCAATCGCATTGCTCCAAGCCTGGTCTGCAGCCTGTGTTCCTAGCACAGGACAGAGTTAGACAAACAGTCTGGTGAAATGACTGCTTTGGAGATGTCATTTTGGATCTGCTTTTCCCTTAAAATTCTCTTGAAATTAAACTCTCCTCTGCTGTGGGAGTTTTCAGCTCAAAATTAACAGAATTACCTGTGTTAGGATCTGGTGGTGGGAGTGACCTGTCAAATCTGTTTTCCCTCTCAACCAGTAATATACAGGAAGAGGAAGGTGGGGGATTGAAGGGGGAAACCTTCAATTTCTGTTTGCATCAACAGATGTTCCCCAGACGGGAGTAACACAGCTGTGGAAAACTTTTGTCAAGAGGTACCTTGGTGCCCGTGGTGATGCTGTGCTCCCCTTGCTGCCTCTGTGTTGCAGCTCTGCCTGGGGATGCCAGGAGGGTATGAAATGGGGCTGGCTGCTTCTATGGTAGTGGGGCACACGTACCCTTCTTAAAGGGCAAACCCTGCCCCTCTGGTTACAGCTCCAGGGAGGACAGCCTAAGGAAGGCTCTCCCAGGGGCTGCTCCTGAGTGGGTCCCACAGGCAGGTGATGGGCCACAGGGACAGGGAGCTGAGCTGAAATGCAGCGTTCAACTGTCAGAAAAGGGGCAGTATGAGGTGCTAAAGTAATTTTGTGGGCAGCAGCTCCTCAGGTACTGCCGCTCAAGGTCATGGAGTTGTCTTTCCATCTGATGTCCACCTTTCAGAGCCCTGAGCTTTCTTCTGGGGTGTGGGTTGTTGCACCTTTTTGGTGGTTTGGGGTTTTTTTTTTCTTCTTCCTTTGAGACCTCTGAAAAAGGAAAATGCTGTTTAATGTGAAGTAATTACTTGCAGGAGGAACTGAGCTTGTACTGCAGCTTGTACAACAGCTTCATGTGTGGTGGGGCCTTTTGAGGCAGCTTTGCTGTTATTCCCTCTTTGTAAGTGAAGTGTTTATCTTCCCGAGCTGCATATCACTGCAGCAGTTTGACACCAAGTCTTGTGTCTAAGGGTTTGTCTCTTGGAGCTCGGATCCCAAGTGTGACAAATGCACCGAGAGAAGCCCTTCACAGTCCTGAGGAGAGTGGGGGGGTCTGGATAGGACGGGAAGGGCAGAGTTTGGGGGTACCACTTTTTAAATTAAGAAGACTGAGGTCTGATTAGTACAATTACTATTTGCGTTATCAGATCAACAAGCTTAGAGAAAGTAATTCTGCATATGATCAGATAACTGCCAGTGCAAAAAGAACAGTAAGAGTTTTAGCTGTGTGTGCATTCTAGCATCTTATTTGCCTATGGCACCGTGGTAATTGAGCCTATACAAATGATCTGGAATTAAATTTGCATATTTCTGCACAAACTAAACGGTTCTTTTTTTGTGGAACATATGGTCCAGAACTTCACCGGATATAGATAGTCTTGTTATTAGGCAGTATTGATCTGCAAGAAAAATAAATGCTATTTATGAATTTTAATTAATTCTTTTTAATGAGTGAATATTTCTTCAGTAAACTTCCTGTGTTAAAATAGGGAATCTATTAATGTAACGCCTGCAGGACTGTATGTTTATTCTCGTGGCATGGTGCCTGCAGTACATTTCAGTAATAAGGTTCCAAAATTAGAAAATTTGCAGGATTTTGATGGCTATAACTCATTTATTGCCATGTGCACCACCCAAATCTGTCTAGGGTCAAGTTACTAAACCTGCAGTCCAGCTTTTAATGGTAAGAGGACAAACAGTCTTCTGAGACGATGTGTTTGGTTTGAGGGAAAAATGAAAGAAACAGCATATTTTTTTTGTCTTTCCATTTTACTTGTGTTAAAAATAGATGGGAAATCTCAGTCATGCCTTTAATGATTGTCCGCAAATTGATACCGTGTCTGCAACTAGTGTTCTGTCAGTTTAAAAAGCAGCCATTGCCAGAACTCATATGATACACTTGCACAATAAGACCTTTTGTTTTTAAAAAAGGAGTTTTCAACTCAGCCTCCAAACTCTGAAACTTCTGGTTTCAGAAATTTGTTTGATTTGTTTTGCAAATCTCTCTGCTGCTCTCTTGGCCCACTATTTCCCTGTAGCCCATTCTACAGAAGGGTGTGGTAGCTGGATATTTCTCTTTCTACTTATTAATTGGCCTGTAGAAATCAGGCTGGTGCTCTGCCCGCCAGCCACCCCAAGCACACCTGCCTGCTGGGGTCAGCAGCACAGCAGTCATCCTGTGTCACCACCATCCTTGGTTGTTGGTGTGCCGCACATCTTCAATGAAGCAGCCTTGAAATCATGTGTTGTAAGGGCAGCTCATGTTTTTTGGAGAGCATCCTGCTCTGAGGCTGTCCTGAGAAGCAGCACAGCCGTAAGCACCCAAAGGAGCACTTGCTTGTACCCATCTGGAGATGTAGGAGCCCACCAACTGGAGCACCTCCTTTACACGGTGCCTTAAGAAAGCAGGGGATGACTATTTCTGATGTCTCGTATGCCCCAAGACAGCAAAGAAACATCTACCACCGGCTGTGACAGGTGATTCAGAAAGAGCGTGGGTGACTCATTTAGCTACCGAGGAGATTAAAATCAATTCCTGCTTCAGAGAACGACAAACTGCCCTTTGGTGTCGCCCATTAATCTACAGCAAATTCTGGGCTGGAAAAAAACAGCCCATAATTGTTAAGGTGGCCACGAGGGGGAGCTCATAAATCCCACAAATGCGACAAAGACATATGGAAATGGACCAATATAGATATTTTTAATTCAATTATTTGAAAACAGCTCTTTGTTTCTTAATTCAAGTCGACTTCTCTTGCACTTAAAATTGGGTTTTTTCCTGAAGTTTTTTGAAGGTGTTAGTTGAGGACATGTTGAGGCAACAATATTCAGGCTTTCTTTGTGATTATTCTGTGTGTTGTATTTTGGTTAAAATTTAACCAAATTCTGCTCTTAAATAAAAAAAAAAAAGCTCCTGGAAAATACTGAAACCTCAAACATGGCAAATAATTGAGCATTAACTCACATATGCATGTAACCTTCCTTTCTCTAGAATTTGACTATATATATATATAGTCAAATATAGGGAGGGTGCATACAATACTACTTCCTTTTTAAATTCCTATGGAGCTCCAGGGGAAGGGCAAAACTCAAAGGGGGCCCCAGTCTTTATTTGTCTTCAGTAACACATTGCAAAACAACTCTCTGGAGAGCACATGAGAAAGCAGCTCTTACCAACAAAACCAGCCACTAATTGGTGGACAATGGAGAGATTTTTTTCCCCAAGCTATCAGGTCTTTCCGAGTAGATGATAGACTGTCCTCAGGGCTATGTGACAGTGCTGAGCATCGGAAGCAGACCACCACAGCTGTGCAGAGTGTATCCCACATTTCAGTGCTCAAAGGACTTCTAGACTAACACATTTTCCATAAATTATAGCCAAAAATTTAATCACACCTTAAGAAATTGAAAAAAACAGTCACAGAACTTTGCAAATAGCAGAGAGGGACTGTACAGCTGGTATGGGAGGGAAGGGAATAATTTTGGGTAATTAGTCAGCAGTTTAAAATGGGGGGTAGGGGGCGGTACTTTTTGTTGAGTGGGGGGTTTTTGTGTGTGGGGGGTTCCTTCCTCTGTTTTATGTACTGGTGGTGCAGATTAGCTGAATGTTTTTTCAAGACTGTATACATTTCTTGGAGGACATTGGAAAGGAAAAATGTTCTTGAAACAAGAGAGTGCAGTAGTCCTCAGCTTCTCATGTATGTGTGAAACTCTGGAGCGATTTCAAAGGTTTTCTTTTTTCAACATAAATCTCCAAAAGGACTAATTGGCTTCACCATGAGATTATTTTCATCTATGTGTCTGTTACATTCCCCTCTCCGGTGTTCCCTGTTTGCTCCTTGTTTGCAGGCCAGCTGAAGAGCTAGCTAGCTTACTTGTGATTCCCAGCACAAGTGTCCTTCTGTAAAGAAGGAACCATCATGGTGCTGTGTGTCTATTTATTGAACAATCAGGAAGATGCCTTAAAAGCTTTTATTTCCCCTCCACGTGAGTCAGTAGACTCATTAAATATCCATTTGAACACTACACACTTAGGGGTATATTTCCCCATCTCTTGCCAAGCCAAAAAGATTCTTGATGTGTTTTAGTTTGATGTGGCTGAAGGTTCTGAAATAGGAAAAAGGCAGGGTTCACACCCAGTGGCAGTAAAGGAAGGGGGACAGGGCATTCTGAGAGCTGAGAAAAGCTTGTAAACGCTGCAACTAAAGAGCACTGAAGCTTAGCCAATCCTCACACGTCCCAATGCCTAGATCACTTCATGGTCTGGTAATAGGCAGGAACTTGGGTTGGTCCCACAGCAGACTTCCTCTGACACGTGGTTATGTACACCAGATGCGTGACACCTCACTGTCTAGGGACCAGAATAGTCCTTCCTTTTCCATACCTCATGCTGCCATAGCGAAACCATGGATACAGCTTGTTGCAGCAGGTTCCTCTGACCCCAATCCCTTTGGTCCGTCTCCTGTGTGTGTGCGGTGGCTTCTAGTGGTTGGCCATTGAGCTGCACCCCTGAATTCATCCCCTGCATTAAGCAGATTCCCATAGAGTTTCCCCAGTCAGATCTGAGGTCTGTAAATGAGGACACACTGGATTTGTCTTCTGCTGTGGAATCTGTAACTCCCATTTGCATGAACAGTCCGGTGAGACTGGATGACGTGGTGTAGAGCATCCCGGTGGTTGTCATTTCTTCGTCATTCAGGATTGACTTTGCTGATTAATGCCTGAGAAATTACATGAACTTTTTGCTAAGAAAAATGTGCCATATTGATGGAATTTTCAATCTTGTTCAAATGTCAAGCAATCTGCTTGCAGAAATTAGCGTTCCCATCTCTTGACTCCTCGACCTTAATAACCAGCATAAATATCGAACCAACCTTTTAAAACTGAGATTACTCATTTAAATCCAATTGGAAAAGATGGTGATGGTAAGGAGACAAATGTCAAGGAATTTGGGGGGCTGAGTTATATTTGTCAGACACATTAGGCTTTTAAATCTGATCACTTCCTGCCGGTTACAGGTTTGGAGCTGTTTGCGGAGATCAGTTGCGTTGGCCTAGATGTTACAGGTTGATGTGAGCTTTTGTATTTCATTGCAAAATGTGCCATCAGGGTATGGAACACCTTGTGCTCCTGTCTTTCTGGTTGCTAAGTACCCATCCTTCACAGTTGTACCTTGAGGCAGAAATTTAATAACTGTGATGTTGACTCTTTCCTACAGAGCCATGAGATATCTAGTAATAGGAAGGGATATATATCTTTAAGGTCAAACTTAATCAGTCTAAGTTGGATAGAGGCATATTATCGGAGTGATTTCCCAGCTGGTCTGGACTGATATACATGCATTGAAATTAACTGATGTTGGCCAGTTAAGGTGTTGGCCCAATATTAATCTGACCCTTTGGGAAGTGCACTTTTGCAGACAAATAGTGTATTGGAAGGAAAGGGAATGACAGAGAGAGAGAAAAAAAAAGTCATTTTAAATTCTAAATCATTATCTTTCCTGGACTAATAGCTTATATCTCTGAAGATAATTTGCCTTGAAGCTTAAGACCTGGGCAAATATCAACACTGTTAGGCAGTAACAGTGCAAAAAAACCCCTCGTGTTTCTGAAAGAAGAAGTCATACCATTCCTATTGCGATGAATGTAAGGGATCTGTGCTTTTGGATCTGTGGAAAGCCTAAAAGCCAGATATAATTTATGTTCTGTTTCCTCCTATTAAGAGCTCTATCTCTGTTGACCGCAGCTGTGGTGTTGTGGAATTTAACGCTCTTACATTGATAGGGATTTGGCACATCAGAGCGGAAGTTATCATCTGGTTTGATTTCTCAGTTACTTAGGGAGATACTGAGAACATCTGTGTGGTAGACCAAATGAGAGTGCGTCATATAAGGTTCCTATTTGTTGGATGAAATCTTTGCCCTGCTTTATAAGTTAAGATGTTGACTCTGACACCTTTCCCATCTAGAGGTTTTTAAAAAGTTTGCCTCTGCCCTGTACCTTTATGCCTTGTCCTTGTGTTTCTAGTGAGCTTAGCCAAGAATCCCACTAACAAAACTGTGTTTGAAATCTGCACATATTCACATCTGGAGCTGGCCAAGGACATTCTAGGATGAGCCACCTTTCCTTATATTCTCATGTGTCAAAAAGGTGCAGTTTATTTCTCCCCTACATATTTACAGTAAGTTATTGCTAATTTTCCAAATTAAATAAGAGCAAGTCTGAATTTTTTGGTTTGCCTCAAAATCTGCATGACAAAATACCTCCCTGAAGGAAACGAGTTTTGTTGTTTTGTTTCTCAAGATGAAACACAGTAACAAAGGGCTATCTTGCAATGCAGGGTTCTGCAATGGAAGAACCACACGTTGTCAGGAGGAAAACACAGTGCTCCAACCAGAATGAGACAATTGTGTTTGATGAGCTGTGCATTTTAACATGACTGTGTTCAAGCAGAGTAAAAAAAAAATTGAAGTATTTGAATTTCAGTAGACTGCTATTCTGTTGTTTTCCTGTGTGTTTCTATTTTCCCCACAGACTCTCTTTGCTCTCAGCTGAAGAGTTTGGGATTTATTTTAGAACGTCAATTATGAGTTCCCATTCCAGAACTATGGGAGACTACATAGGAACACTGTGCTCCTTCACGTCATGTGGGTAATTAATTGCCTCAACTGCGTTTGGACTTCTTTCAGACTGCAGAAGTATTTAAGATAATGACAGATGATCAGGTATTTTCAGATAAAGGTTAATAATGTACATCTACTGCTATCAATAACATTCTTAATTTCCTGCCTGGGCTTGTTCCAGTGTAGGACTGTAATTTTGCTATCTAAAGTAGGATATTGTGGTAAGCACACAGTGTGCCATCAGGCCTTCATGGAGGGGCTGTGTTCAGTACTCAATCTAATTGCTAAGAACCCCATCCTAGGAAATGGTGTCAAAGCCTTTTGCAGGGCTGTCCCATGACCCAGAGTTCATGTTACCTTTCCTCTCACCAAGCAACTTCTTCATCTTGGGAAGTCTTTGAGAGAATTTATGATAGCTTGAAACAGTCTCACTTTGGGTGATTTGGTGAGATGTTTTATATCTCAGAATAAGTTGAGCACTTCCTTTCCTCTGAAAGGAAGACACTCTGAAAGAGTGTCTAAGCTTTAGTTGGAAATGAGATAATAATTAAGGTGATCTTTTCCACTCCAGCAATCAAAGCAGCTTTGCAAGCCCTTTTTTGAAGTAATGTCTATAAAGCACTTAAAAGCTCATAAACACAGCAAAGAGTTAAAAATAACTACTATTGTTTCCTTATTGCTTTTTTCTCAGTGCCTTGAATTGCATGTTCTAATCTTCTGAATCTCTCCTCATAAGCCCTTCCCAAAAATTTCCTTTGCATGCTGTTAGAAATGCAGTCTACTGTTTTACCATCATATCCTCGCACCTTACTGTATATTGGCTCATCTTTATTACAACATCTTTAACTTGAATTTTCAGCTGATCTTTTAGGCTTCCCAGTGGGATCAAAGCCTATTTCCTAACTGTCAAAATAAATTGTTTCCCAAAAGCTTCCTTCCCTTCCTGTGAATTCAATACCATCATAGTGAAACTGATTTATTAATGAATTTCTTTGCCATTTACTTTGGTTTTTTTTAATATTATCTATGTTGCTTAACTTACAAATGCAAATGGCTATGCTTTGCTTATTATATGGGTGTGTATGTCTGCAGCTGGGAGTATGGGTCCCGAGAAGCCCATTTTCTCTCTTGCTGTACCTTATTTTCAGTATAGTCCTGGACCAAGGGTTGACCTGTAGGTTAGAAACATGGTGTCCTGAGGAAAATGCATGTTGTAATGGGAAGAAGGGAGAAGTAAACCATTTCAGCTGAATAACTCTTTTATGTTGTGTGTGTTTACCTAACTGTTGTGTAAAAGCCAGGCAAATCTACCACCTAATCCTCTCTTGAGAGAGATGCACAGAATAAAGATGAGTGTTAGGCTGTGAAGAAAAAGAACAGTGACTTGGATTAATCCAAAACCATTTACCCACTCTGAACAGCCGAGATAAGAACAAAAGTGATAAAGAAACCTAAATCCCACATCAACAGCACAATATTAGAAGACTGATTGAGATATGGACCTAAGGGAATGTGTACCTTGCAATACTGAATGTGGAGGACCTAAGGTTTAGGCTGCCTAGAAGAACTGGCAGGCTTGACTGACCTGTGCTGGCTGGCTGCGATGAGTCAATGAAGCAAAGGACCACCAGAGACTGGTAGCCACCGATGTTGGGATGCTGTGCAGGTAACTGTCTCTAGAGCCTTGCCTTGCACTGATAGGGCTGTGCAGCAAGCTGCTCTTCACTAGTCCAGACAATAATTAATTTGCCTAATGGATAGCAGGCCAGCCCCATGGCATGCAACCGAGCAGCAGCAGCAAAAGGACACTGCTTTGGGGTGAAGTAAGTTTGGATTTAAGTTTTGACTCTTGTTTGCAAAATGTGCTCCTTGTGGCTAACAGCCCTCCAGTTAGTACAAGCCCACATAGTTGGGTGCTTTTCCCCAAAATTCTACCCTTTTAGGGTACGTTAGAATTTTTCTCTTCATGAACCTATGCAAATGCTAGTGCCAATTACTACTCATCAGTTTCTTAGATCCTTTATGCAAATGTGCACATGCTGAACCCTGGTAGGCTCTATTTATAACTGAATGCTGCTGCTTTGTACTTAAATGCTTAGGTATGGCAGCCAAAGGCAATTAGCTAATTTATTAATTAGCCAAAGAATTTTTACCTCTGGTGCCTCACACTTCAGCTTTGCTGTTCAAAGAGAGATCAAGGGAAATTGTTTAGACTTCTAAGGAGGCTGGAGTAAAATTGTTCTGAAAATCTACTTTCCAGCACTTACTATACCCTTGAATGATGAATTGAGGCCAGTTGGCAAGTTTTTCTCCAACAACATGACAAAACTGATAAAATTTTATAAGCTCCCACTCCATATTTCTGTTTCTTGTGACTATTCTTAGAATGAAGGGGGTTTATGGGTGCTAATTATACCATTAAAATGTCAACTATTTGTATCTTTTCTAAGAAAAATGCTGCAATCCACGCAAACTCACTAAGATCTCTTTGGATCCCAACAGCGTGTTGGTGGGTAGGTGTGACCCACAGTGAGGGCACACTTGCAAGTCTGTCTAAATTAAGGAGAGCAAACTAAAGAAAGGAAGATGCAAGAAGCATGGCACGCTCTTTCCTCCCTCCTCTGACTGACTAGGCTTGAATACACTCTCGGTGTCAGCACAGGGACCAAGAAGACATTCCCTCAAAGCCCAGTCATGTGCTGCAATGGAAAGATTCAAGTTCTCTTGTTGTGCCATACAGCATCAGTCCCTGCTAAGGCCACAGCTTGTACAGAGAGACTGGGTTTTGTCCTTTCCTCTGCTGGATGAAATTATGCAGGCAAAATTGTTGTTCCTTGCACCACCTCTAAAATCTGGTGCAAAATAACATCCCAGTATCATCAGGAAGGTAGGACGTGCTTTGAGTTCTTCGGTTTGTCCAAATAAGCCATGACAGTTGGTGTCCCTAACCTAAATGTTGTTAGGTCCTGAATTAGAATCAGCTTTCTTATAGTCACCTACTCTTCGGTCTCTGACCTAAGCTTGACTGTTGAGAACTAAAGATTTTTCTGCAGATCTATCAAGTAAAATGGGTCATGAAACAATGCTAGATAGATGCTTTAGTGTGGGCCTCTGAGTTATTTCAACTATGTTGGTAGGCTTAGGACTGAAGCCATGATTTACAGCCCTGTTTGTGACACAGGTATCCTCTTCAGTTCCCGTATTTTCTGTTTCTTATGTTGCTTTCCTCTTTTTACTGTATTTGCAGATGGTATCCCTTATTTGCATAGGTGGAAACACACATAAAGAAATGCTACATATCGATGTACTGAGGCTATTCAAAAAGAAGTTATCACCATCAAAAATCCTGGAAAATTATTTGAACTGAGAGGATGGACCCAGATGAATGTGAGCTCTATCTTATAAAACGTGGGGAAGTATGTGCAAGATCTCAGGAGCAAAGAACCTGAAAGGTAAGCCCTTCGTTTAGTGACTACTGAGAAAGCTGCAGGGCTCAGCAAGAGGGCAGGGAACAGCAAGTTAATGACAGTATCTGTGTCTCTTGAGAGCATTTGTGCTTTATTCTGTTACACAAGCTTAGTTTCTTGAAGGCATGAAGTATGAAAAATAACCATTTGTTCTTGTAGACATGTTCACATAATGGTTGCATGTACTTAATGTCCTGCCCTCTCTTCCCATCTCAGACCTAGAGCAAACAGCAAATCACTGAGTGGTTTAGAGAGACATGGAGGGGGAAGAAGTGCGTGGCTGTTTGCTGTGCAAAAGTGGGAGTCAGGCTGTCCACCCTTCCAGCAGCCAGCCTACCCTCCCAAACCTGGCCCTGTTCTACATCTAGGCTTCCTTCTCTGTGGTTCCCGCTGCGCTTCCTGCTCCTGCAATGGCAGGCGGTATCTTGTGTCACAGGCACAGAACAAAACATCGAGAAACACCGAGAAAGAACAGTGTGTTGCAACTCCATGTTGTTAGAAACTGTTCAGCTGCCATCCAGAAAGGTGCAAAGGGACCCCGCTCTTAAGGATGAGAAGCAGGCACAAGGGCAGCCTGGAGAGAAGAAATACCGTCTTTCATTGACGTTTCTGGGTGAGTCATTCCCTCTGGGTCTGACTCAGCACTGAGCATTGCCGCACTCCCCAGAACATCTCCCAGCTGACACCAGTCACTGCCCAAGACAAAACACGCTTGGGCTGCAGGGCACGCTAACGGCTCAGAACGGTGACTTTAGCCGGGTGGCTCTGCCGTGGGCCTGACCCTGGCACCCTTCTGCACCCGAGCGCCTGGCAAAGTCTCGCTGACCTCTGGCTGAAGCAGGTGCATAAGTACCCCGGTGTCTCATGGCCTGTGTTCCTAAGGAGGAGTGGAAACACATTTCTCAAACCTTTACCTGGGTTTTCTAGAATTTGCTTGAAAAGCTTAACAGCAAAACACCTATATGAGACAGGAAGATCTTTTTGTGATGCATAAACACGTTGCTGCTATTTCCAAGTAGCAATCTAGATCTTTCCCGTTTGCCAAGAGAGGCTGTTGTGCGTCGTGCCGCCTTGAACCCCTGCCCGGGGAGGCTGTGCCCGCTCCCGTACGGCAGGAGCTGCTCTCACGCTTCAGCAGTGCCGTTGCTATGGCTTTGCCCCGGTGCAAATGAGATCAGAAGCTGGCTCCCTGCCGCTGTATATGGGTTTTGCGAGAACTGAACTGAATTATGCTTGTCATTGTTTGCTTGGGGTTTTTTCCCTAGCAAGGCTAACAATAGCACTGCTAACAAAATCCTCACGTTGAGAAAGATGCAATGGTGATGGTTCCTTTAAAAGGGAAAACTAAAGGAACTAAAATAAATCAGGAAACCAAACAGTCCCTAAATTTGGACACTGTGTCTCAGGGTGTGTTTTCAGTGCTTTCATCTTCAGTGGCACATTTAATAACTTCTGTTATTACTTGGTTAAGCAGAGGGCTGGGAGGCTGGAGACCCAAGATCGACTCTCCAGATCTGCCACGGAGATTCGGAGTAGATGGGGGTAAATGGCTGAATCTCCTGATACTATTGCACCCTTTCCAAAAGACAAAAACAAAACAAACAAACAAAAAAAGTAACTGTATGTAACTTCTGCATGTTGGCTCTTTATATGGCATTGATGAGGGCCTGGTATGGCTCTGCAGCAGCCCTCAGGAGTATCTGAGGCAAAAATCTGTCTGATTTTTAAATTGGTAAGAGTGTGAGTGGAGGTAGGTGATATAGATGTAAGTAGTGTAGCAAGGAGACAGACTTGATACACAAAGAGCTTTTTCCTTTCCCCTATCCCCTTCTCTTATGTGGCCAGGGATATTTTTCAGAACGGGGCTTTTCTATTTTGCTATGTTGTATATAGTACAGCATACTGACTGTGGCTACGTATCATATGTGCACAATATTCAGAACTTGTGTGCTATGATATAAATAATTGGGCTGTCTGAAGAAATGCTACTCCTTTTAAAATGTTTTCTGGAAAAGTTAAAATTAAAATACATTCATAAATGTTGTGCCTCTAGGGTTCTTTATGTAAGGGGGTGTCTTCCTGTAAAAGAGTTATTTTTTATTTTCACCAGCCTTTTATGGAAGTTTAAATTATCTTGAGTTATTCAATACAACCCACAAAATTGCTCTTTATGCAATTACTCAGAGAGAGTGTTCTATTATGTGACAGTCACACAACCACATAATATCCCTTTCATCTATAACTTTCTGTTCCTTTTGCCCATTAGGTGTCTGAGAAGGTAAGGCAGGTTTAAAATATTCCAGTAGACTCATGCTGGCCCAGGTACTGCTGATGCTGAGGGAGAAACTCAGAAGATTTCTGCATGGTCCAGAGAGTCCTATTTGTTAGGATAAATAATGTGGATGTGCCCCATTGCCCTAAATGTCATTCTCTGATTTGACTTACTTTCCTAATTTCAGAGCATCTCATTTCTTTTCCACTGTGAGCACTGACCTTCTGATGGGTGACTTTTCCAGCACTCTGGTACACAGAAGGTATGATAGGGGTGCCAAGCATTAGAGACAAACTTTTGGCTAAGAACTCAGTGGGTTTTCAGGAACACTTAGAAATGTGAGTTTGAGGGTCTTCTGGAGCCTGGTCCTTATGGGTCCTGCATTCTTTGATGGGTCAGACTCTTTAGTCTCTCTGTGCTTTAGTTTTCAGCCTATAAAAGGATGAAACCATCATTTCTCTATTCCAGTGCAGTACTGTGAGCAAAGGTATGTTAAAAATCACGTAGCACTCCAATACTATGTAATGGAGGCTGTATAACAAGGGTGGGCAGATAGCCAAGAAAGCTTTTTACACATTTCTATTTCGTTTTTGAAATCTAATGAAATTGAGCCAAGTCCTTGATGGTATAAATCAAAAGTTGCACTGATTCATTGAGAATTAGGCTGCTTGAAAATTTTGTAGACATTTCTATGATTAGAGCTTCCTAGACTTACAGATCCGGAGGAGAAGACATTCTCATGTGACCCTACACATGGTGCTTCCAGCAGTAGATTGTCAGAGCTGGGTTTCACATCCTAAACTCCAGCACGATATTCCAATATATGCACCTACTGTGCTTGGTCAATAAGAGCTATTAGATTTATTAAGTCTTGAAAAGCCCATAGAAAGCAAAAAAGGTTGAATATGTAACTACCTCTGAAAATATGGTATTTTAAGGTATATCAAAGCTTTCTTTGAGAAAGACAGGTTACGTTTTAACTTTGTATATCTGCAGGCTGAACTCTTTTCAGCCTAAGATCATTAAAGGGCTTATTGTGTAGAGCTGGCTGAATGAATGGTTTAATGACAAACAGTCAAACATAGCGCAAAACCATGAAAAGCTGCAGGTGCAGGTCCCCTAGCAGGTCTCTTTGAAGTCAGACTCAACTTTGAAGTGCTCTTTAGGTTTTACTTTCACCTTGCAGCAATCCTCCTGGCTAGCAAGGAAGATTTTGTATCTCAGAGCTGTCTGTAGCCTGGTGAAGGGTTGTCAAGTGGGTGGTGAGGGGATCGGAGCTTCCTTAGCGCTCTGGGGAGGCTGCAGAAGAGCTGTGCTGGCATCTCAGCTCTTTAGAAAAGCTCTGGAATACTTTGGGGGAGTGTGGCTGTTGGAGTTTGTACTGTCTTTAATACAGCTTCTAAAAAAATTAAGAGATAAAAAATATGTTCTCCCTAATTCACTTAATAGATCAACTTCATTTGGGGGGAGTTTTTGTCTTTGCAAAGCAAACTGCTCAGTTTAACTGTCTGATTAACCACTGAATAAAAACAAAGGCTCATGGCTACATCTACCACCCCACTTGCTGCAAACCTGTGTCCTTTGCTGGATGTGCTGAACAGCAGCAGACTGATTTGAGCTGTTATGGAGCAAGTAATTCTTGCCGAGAAGGCAGACTTCTTTCCAGGCCCTTCCACCGATGCCATCACCATGGCACGTGGCCCCTGGCTGCTTTGCTGCTCTGATTCATGCAGGTGCAGCAACAACTGTAGCTGTCTTGGAATAAATTGGTACCTGAGAAAGTGAGTGACAAATAGATATGCAAAGGACAGTAAGAAATCAAGCAAACATCAGTGTGATTATTTTTTTTTTTAGTACATGCAAATATGTAGTGTGCTTGTCTAGTTATCAACATCTCCAAGGAGTGAGATTTCCCATTTAGCACAAGGTTTAATGCTTACAAGGGATACTGTAAGCACCGTCCAGCATGGTATGTGCTCCAGTCATCATGTAGCCCCATCAGTGCTGCCGTGAATTGAGCTGTGATTTCCATCTCTCCTTTCCAAAGGGTCAAAATTGAGAGATAAATAGGGATCAACAATTGCATCCATGAACCTAATTTTCATTCTACTTCCTTTCTGCTACTCAGGTTTCCACTGGAATCCTATTTAAATTGTTTATTTGGTACTCAGGCTGTGGGGAAAGTGTGAGCCACATGCACAGAAGCTGCAGGTTGCTGTGAATTTTCCCAGCCCACCTACAGGAAAACAGTGCTTGAACCCAGTTATGAAACCTAATTTGGTGGCAGAAAATAATGGGTTAAGAGGGCCGAGTTCATCTTATTTTGTGATTAAGAAGAGTGTGAGATCTGAAGAGGCAGGGAGGGATCTCTCCTGTCCTGCATAGAGGTTTTCAGCCATCTGCTTGCGAGAGCTTGTCCGCTGCAGAGCTCCCACAAGGCACCTGCAAGATAAATGGGAATGGAGGAAAATGCACCTTGTTCCCATTCCCCCATGAAGATATGGCTCTTTCCAGCTCTCAAACTGAAGGAGAAAATACCATTGGTGATAAGTTAAGTGCCTGCAGGATGAAAACTCAAGAGAACTTAGTAGTGTCAGAGAGGGGAAAAAATAAAAAGATAGAAGGAAAAGTTAGAACTCACAGAGGGGGAGATGATTTTGTCCTGCCAATTTATACACAAACCAGGATTTTTTCCTTTCTTGAGCCAAAAATACAAAGAATAAAGTCATAATGTGTTTTTATCAGAATTAAAATGGTAGAAATTATTTCCAAATACACTCATAGACCATGACTTTTTTTTTAATGTTTCCTGGGGGAAAAAGAAAAAGAAAAACATTTTCAGGAGATCAGAATAAAACACTAAGGACAGGCATTATGTTGGTTCATATTTATAGGTTTTTCTTTCTGTGTGTTAAACAGGAGTTTTCCTGCCTGCGGAAAACGAAGCTCTCGGCTGTCTCTGCTGTGTGCCATCTCTGCCGACTCCCCGCGAGAGCAAGGGCTGGCTCCGACACATGTGGCTTCGCAGAATTCCCTTCCTCCACAGAAGCTGGAGTTACCTGCTGTCCACATGGAGACCCAGGGGATAAACCAGATTTGAAGGCAGGTCCATTTTCTTGAATTACTTGCACCTGAATGGAGTTACTTGAGCACATGCCAGAAACAGTTTCCTGGGAATTAGGCACTGCCTAGTCTTGTGTGCCTTATCCTTATTGCTTAGGTGGTGGTCTGTTTCTTAGGAACAAATATTCACTTTTGAATTTATGCCACGTATATTCTAAGTCCTGAAGCTTTCTCTCTTTGATGGTGAAAGATATGTTACAATTAACCTTTAACATGTTTGATTTTTCTGTTATTTTTTTTATATGTAATTACTCATAGGTGCATGTGAGAATACTTGTGTGTATAATGAAAGGTGTTAGATTCCTTTATTTAATTCAGGAAGCATTCATCTAAAAATTTAGATTCATGTCTTTACGGTAGGAGAAAACGGACTTCATAAATTGCAGCCTTGGATATAATAATTCCAAAATGTCTTTGAGATCAAACATACTAAATAAATCATTTAGTCAAGCCTGTAGTTCTTTAATTGGGTGTTCAATGAATGTGCTTTAAACTAAACCCTCTCAGGGCCAGAGTTTCGGTCAGAGGCATAAACAAATGCTGGCTCATCTTAGAGCAGAAATGTTTGCACTGAATAATAGTTAGAAAATGTTAAAATGCAAAACCAAACTAGAAAACAAAAACCCAGAAAAGTGTTTTCCTGCTTAATTATGATTTTATGTGTAATAAAAATTCTGCAGATTCTGCAACCCATAAAGATAAAAGCATTTGCTCTGGCTGAATAGGACAAGCTGGGTGAGTGGGTCATTCCCTGTTCCCTACAAGCCAGGTTTGTGCATTCAGGTGAGCTGCTGGCAGTTAATTATGTCCTGGTGCTGACACGTAAGCAGAGGAGAGGTGTTTGGAGATGCAAGCCACCGGGGCTCTTCCTCAAGATGATTATCCCACAGGCAGATAATGAAAAACCTGGCAGGGAGGACTGGAAGTGAGAGCTGTGCAGGTTTACCAGTGAGTCACTCCATAATGCTGGTAGCAGCATGGTGCTTGCGTGGTGTGTTTGTGAGAGGATGAGTCAGAGAATGGAAAGATAAAGTTATGGGTTCCTCAAGCTGGCCATGGTGATTAGTGCCCATATCAGTACTCGTATGTGTATGTCCTTGTGGTGGCTCTTCAGGGAAGATGCAGCTGGGGAGGTTCTTTGTTAGGACACTCGGCCTCCAAGATGGCTGGGCACAAGCAGGCTCTGCAAGGGAAGCAGGTAGCACTGCCTTTAGCGGGGCTCTAGACCTGGGCTGACCACCCTTGAGGAGACATTTCCACTTCAGACCTGCTTTGCAGCACAGGCAGAGCCAACTTACTTCTGTCTGCAGAGCAGCAGTCAGCTATTTCCCTGAAAGAAGTGAAAAATTCAGAGCAACACACAACCTGCTTTATCTGTCTGTCAAAATAAAGCGATTGGGAACAGAAAGGCACAGACCTGAGGGGAGGGTGATACAGAAGCAATAACAACGCTGTCCCTGATGCTTCACCACTTTTTTTACAGCCCAGATGACGCTTGGTTAGGAATTTGAAATGCCAGCTTTTCTTGCCTGCATTTCTGTGTACCATTTACCAGTGGTGGTAAAAGGATGAGGGATTGTCCCCTTGCTCGTGCAGCACTTCACAAATGCTACTGATTTTCTCTTTACAGACTTGCTCCCACCAGAGAGGCAAATAGTGATTTTCTTACCAGTAAAAGAAATAGCAGTTAAGTGGAGTTAAAGCGGAAATTGGTGGCAGGAATAGAGCTAGAGCGTCTGAGCATCACTCTGACAGCAGTACCACCCCTAGATGTAGATACATCAGAGGCATTGCCCGATGCCCACTGAGCATCACAAGTGATGGCACAGGATGGGGCTTGTGGTCAGGGCAGTCTTTCCCTATGAAGCTCACACGGCTGTTTTCCATGTCCCGAGTCATTCTGTTTGTTTCTCTCTTGCTTAGGCAGAGTCACTCCTGAGCCTGTGTTCCAGATCTCATCCCCTCCCCACTTTCCTCTTGCCTCCTCTTGTCACCCCCTGTGCCCATGGCCAGAAACATCAGAAATCATCCTTGGAACGCCAGGGCTATACCAGTGTAAGAAATTGCCTCGGGTGAGCTGGGTCAGAAACCAGGCCACGAGCACTTCAATCAAAGGGCGTTTTCGAAGTGGTCCCAGGTTTCCAACGCAGCTGTTCCTCTCCTGCCCCACACCCTGTTTCTTTTGGAAATGCTTACCTATTAGTTACTCCCTGCTGGAAAAGGTGAGTTGGGGAGGCAGGGCATGAGGTGACATGCCACGCAGAGGGACTGGGGCTGCCTCGTTAATGCCTCTGGCTGGAGCTGCTGTTGCTCTGCCTCCCTGTTGCTAAGGAAGGTTTCTATGGCAAAGGCCCACCAAGAAAGTGAGAATTAGAGAGAGCTAATGTTTATAACAGATGAACTCCACATTGTTGACAGCTGGCTTCTTCAGGGGAAATAAGCTGCTGGAAAGGAAGAGTGGCCATCTCGGATGCTGTGCAGAGTGGGAGGTGCAGCTGGCGTGTTTGCCAATTTGTTCTGTTTTAATGTTGGTAGGTTTTGGTAAATGCAACCTATTAAATAAATTTGGTTGAGAGATATTAACACACACGTAGTGTGTTCTTGTGCGCTGATGAGCTGCAAATTTCAGTTACAGAGGATTCAGCCACTCCACAAAAATTCTTGCTGTCCTGTAGTCATGTCCCCATCAGCTGGAGCAGAGAGTAAGGAGGCAAATGGGACTTGAATCCCCTGAGAAAAAATACACTGGTCAAACTGGGACTCTGACTACACACATGAGCCACATAAAAATCCTGGCATCCCTGACACCAACCAATACCTATGAACTGTGGAGCACCTTCCTCCTTTCACCTTTCAGGGCAGCCTGAAATGGTCCCACAGTGGTGCTGGTCTATTTTCTATGTGTGTTGCAGAAACCCAGAGGTACTTATGTCTTATCCCCAGCACTCTGAGGTACCAGTGGTACCACCAGTGAAGACTTTGTCATGCCAGTCTGGTGTTTGGAGCTCTCCACAGGAGACTGACTCTCCCACATTTGCATAAGGTTGGGTATTCGCTACCCAGTACCTCTTCCCAAGTAAGCATTTCACCTGGGTTCCAGTTAAGGTAATGTGGGTGGCACAGACCTCCTGCACATGGGACTGTGTGCTGTCAGCAGCAGCAAATCCCTGGGAAAAAGTGACAGAACAAAAGGACACTTGGCCCTCTAGATGGTGGGTATGATGTTCATCTGAGGTTTAGTCCCACTTTGGAGGAGTATTGTGGTCCATCTGGGGATGGACCTGTCTACTGCATTTGCCGTTCACTGCAAAACCTGGTGGCTGATTGATGAATGGGGTTATATGAAGTGACTGCCGGGGACAGCAGGGGACTGGGCTCAGTGCAGGAGGGGTCCTCCAGTGCTACAGTCAGTGTTGTGTGACACCTGGGGCCCCAGTGAGCGTGGTGTGCCCAATCGATGTCAGTATGCTGGATTGAGGTCCATGTTACGTATGGAAAAAGGACAGGTATGGCTTTAGGAACAGGCTTTCATGCAGCTGGGCAGCTCTCATAGGCAGGAGCTAACTCTGTATAAATGGAACTATCGCATCTTCTCACTAGAGTGGGGTTTCTGAGATCAAGGAGAGCTTCTTGACAGAAGGTATGTGAAATTTTGTGTTACTGCCACCAGTTTTCCTTCTTCCTTTGTTTCTCATTGCTGTTGGTCTCCCACATTTAACAAGCTTTACTTTGCTGGGGGGGGGGGGGGAACCCTTATAAAAT
>JAOXJM010000052.1:19830422-19843203 GCA_026413425.1 Tringa solitaria | reverse complement strand
TCCACAGCCTTTCCTTCATCCACCAAGTGAGTCACTTTGTCATAGAAGGAGATCATTTCTAAAGAAGAACATTTCTAAATTAATGGGTGGAATATGACAGTAGTTACAGACATATACAGAATAAAATTTTCACATTATTTTTTTTCTTAGTCTCCTTCAGAGTGTTAGTCACTAGCACAAAATTTCTACGTTGTTGCACTCTTATTTGTAAGAAGAAAATCAATTGATTATAGGTTGGATCTAAGTAAATTTAACCTTGTGGAAAACAGTTTTCCTGTCAGATTACATTTGTATCCCAAAACTTACTTGCAGGGATTTATACATCTCCCCTTGTTATGCCACATGAGTGACAAACACGGAATGTTTGGTTTATCCCCTTTAATGATTTATCTTTATTTTTATCTTTTCTGTGTCTGTACATAGTGTTCCTGGCCTGGCTCTTACACACTTAATACGGGAGTACAAGTACTGGTGGTGTCTGAGTGGTTTGTTGCTCTGCTATGACATTTATTAGCAGGTGGCAAAACACATAGCCATGGTAGAAAATGTGTTCCTTGCAGAAATTATATGTTGCATCTCATCCAGTCTGACACCTTTTTTTAGGTCAAAGAGGAGAGAGAAAAGCAAAGACCAGAGATTTCTTTTTGCATTTAGAAGCAACAATTTTACAATGTGAATCTAAACGGAATCTAAAATTTGAGTTGGAAGAAAGATCCGCTTAAAGGAAATATGGGTTTGGAAAGAGTTTTAATAGACAATAAATAACAACTGTGTATTTCACCTGGAGATCTTGACAGGAACAGTATGCCTTCTCTTCTGTGTGTTTGCATCAGGCTAGGGCAAGAAGAAAATAACGCAAAAAGGAATTACCAAGGTAACCCTCAGCAAAGTTCTGACAGGGGTGGATCCCACCGTCTCCAGTAGATGAGATGCCCCAGTGGTGGTGACTGCAGAAAGCAGAGCAGTAGGAGAATTGCCCTGATGTGGGTCACTCACTTGAAAAATATATGCTCAAATTTGCATAAATGTTTAGTTCTCATTCAGGCATTTAAATGGAGTGATACCAAATGCACACCAGAGCTGTGCCAGAAGAGATTTACTCTAACTTAACCACGGGGCCGAACAAATCCAGTGGATTCAGATTTGGTGACATAATCAAGGAGCCACATAGGCAGTTTAAAACTCATTACTTCTTTTAGAGCCTGTCCTGGATCCTGCCCATCCGACCCTGAGAACTTGGCTGCTTTGTGGCACTCCCGCCGAGCCCCACGAGGGCCTGGATCTTCTGCCAGGATAAAGCCAGGGGCTCTATTTTTAGGCAGATGCCAGGAAGGTTTTTCGGAAACATATCACGGAGCAGCAATCATCGGAGCTGGGGAGCTGCCAAACAACCATTTCCTAGCTCTCATCCCCCAAGCGTGTAGGACCAGCATGGCTCAATGTCTGCTGGTTTCTGTCTTAGCAGAGGAAGGCAGAGCCCTCTGCAATGGGCCACGAGTCACTGCGTAGCAGATCTCCTGAATGGCTGCGGCAAATTTAAAATAATTGTACTATAGTTATTCACCAGTGTACATTACATCTGGAATCAGAGGTCGCTTTTCTTTCTTTACAAGGGGAAAACATTGTAAGTGAACCTGTAATTTTGAGTACGCTAATTCCAAGACATTTGCAGATACTGAGTGGTTTCCTGGAATAACAGCCTCTCTCAAGAGAAACGTCAAAAGCATTTAATCAGCCACATTTAGAGCTCTGCAACATCTGCAAATGAATTATTAACGATCTCAAATGTTTTTGAATGATCCAAAAGTCAGGAATAACGTGGCTCTTCAGATAATCACCTCTGATTCAGGGCGTCTCCTTTCCACTTTGTGCACCTGCTGCTCTCTGGAGCTCCTTGCAGCTCAGATAAACCTCTCTGGAGGCACTTGGGTGGCTGAACAAATGTAAAGTGCAGCTGCCATCCAGCTGCGTCTGTACAGATTTATGCATTGTGCAGTAAATAGCCACTGACCAGCATTGTGCACCTTGGGGGGAGGCAAGGGATGCTCCAAGGAACGCAGTTCCCACATGCATCTTCACTGCACATTACTCTTGTCCACAGAAGTCCTCCGCTCCCACCATACTACGTTTGACCAAAGTGATGGAAGACTGGTCTGGGTATGGTTTGCCCGGAAAAGCAGGTTTGAGTTATGAATCTTCTCATTAGGCAGCAAGAGCAAGAGGGGCAGAATAATGCTGGGAAGCAAAGCAGGGCTCAGGATAGCCAGGTTCCAGCCTTGGCTTGCCCTTTGCCATGTTAAGAAAATCATAGATGGCTCATGTCGCTTTGCCTGCAAAACAAGGTATCTTGTCGAGGGCTTTCAGAAATACTAATGACTGTCATATTATATGCGACTCAAAACCTTTCCACTGCAATGTGGAAATACCCTTTTAGAAAAAAAATAATTGCAACAGTCCAGTTTCTTCAGATGAAGTAATGTGGTTACATTAATTTTTGAATCAAGAAATGTTCTCATTTAAGAGCCCCAGCTGACAAAATAATGGATCCATCAAGATGCAGATGTAAACGAAACACTTTGCAGTACCATGTGAATTAAGGCAAAACTGAAAAGTATTAACTCTTGTGGACACCAATGCAGTGAATTCTGGTATGTGTTCAAAGAAAAACTCCTCAGGTCTTGAGGAAGGTGTTCAGTCAGCAGCTTCTTATATTCAGACCAAATGCAGAATTTCTGTTCAATCTGCTTGTTGGGGAGGACCTTAAATATGAGGGCACAATGAAGCTTACTGCAGATTTTAAGCGGAAGATGTGAGCAGAAACATTTTTCTTTGCTGGACAAAAGCCACTGATAAAGAGAGAGTACAACCCAGCTGCATCTGGGATGCTGTCAAATCGTAGCACAAAAGAGGAATTAAAAATCTAACCCTTACTTTGCCTGAGTTAAAATTGCGGGGTGGTCACTTTATTTTGTATATAATTATAATAATAAGCTTGATAGTGTATTTGTTATGGATTATGTATTCTGTGTGCATTATTAACAACACGACTGTTTGTCCCACTACACTCATAAGGAAAACATAAACCACAGACAGATGAAAGCAGAAACGGCTGTGGCTATTAAAAGCAATTAAGCGCTACACGGTCTCTCTGCAGGGGGCCGCTCTGGAGTGCTTTAATGGAGCAGATCTCATGTTATGATGTACATTTTGATAACTTGCATATTCAGGTAAAACTATCTGCTCTTCTGCAGGAGCTTGGGTTGCGTAGCAAGAAACAGCTATAGCTACCAAGAGGGTGCTGCCTATTTAATATCTGCTCATTTCACTTCATTTCAAAGTGGAGTTGGAGATTCATTTGTTAGCAATAAAGTACTTCACGGGGAGATCAGCTATCTGTTTTCTGTGGCTAGAAGAAGAAAGGATATTGACATCACCTTTTAGCTTGAAATCAGCTTGAAACTTCCACATAGTTCTGTTACACAATGTGCAGTTCTGTTATTTCAAGCTCAATGCTTCTTTTCTTGTTTATGAAGATGAATCACAAACAATATGGCTTGCACACCCCATGTGTGAGATGGTCTTCTAAGAAGTGATGTATTTACTCATACCAAGGTTTGGATTTTTCAAAGCTTATTTTCTTGTACACAGTTTCTGAAAGAACCTTCCCTCCTACGCATAGGTTTGTATCTCTATTTCTTTAGATCTGAAAACATTCTTGTATCCAAAATCTTCACTGAGCTCTCCTTGAATCCTGCCTCCTGGAGGCAACATTTATGCCAAACAGCTCCCTGGGGCTTTGGCCAGCTCGGGAGCCCGGGTAGCCCAGGGGAAGGGAGTGCTACAGGCTGTGGTAAGAGGGCAATGAAACTAAGGAACTTAAACCTACCACCAGTCATGCTTGAACAGGTTTCTTATGTGTGGCATCGTTTCTAAGCTCTCCACACACCTTGTACATTAGGTATATTATTGCCTGGTAGTGTATTCAAGGAACAATGGTTGAAACAGGGACCTCTGAACCTCTGTCCTGTTGGTAGAATCATTATTTAAAAAAAAAAATGAGATCAACTAAAGAGATAGGAACATTAGTAGCATGTTAAATTAATATATATGTTGTAAAACTTAATCTTTTGACCCAGTCAGCCTCTTACATTAACTTTCAAAAAAACCCAAACCCTTCAAGCCGTAAACTCTACAGCCTGATGGTTTTGTTTTCCACTTGAAAGAAATATCGAATACCCTCTAAGCCAAGTCCCTTTGAAAGGCTCTCAGGTCTGGGGACCTTTTTGGGGAGTTAAGGAAGCTGCAGCGCCCACGTATCATCCCAAGGGAAAGAGGAGCATTGAGCCTGCTCACAGTGTGGGGCTGGCTGGGTTGTGGCAGAGGCCATCCAAGCACGATTTTAGGACGAAGCAGAAGCGAAGGCTGGAACTTCAAAGCGTGTTCGTGTTTCCTCGGCGCTGGGATGAGCTGCTGGGATTCTGAACGGCTGCCTCCCAGCTGCCATAGCAACGTGTTGCTCAGCCCTGCATCCCAGGGGCAAGGGGGATGCTCCTCCCAGCCTGTGGCTCGGCAGCTGCTGGGAGGGAATGGAAAAGCTGCTTTTTAAAGCACCATTGTATGTCACCATTGAAGGAAAGAAAAGCAGCTAAAGGGAAAACAAGATCAGTGTTGTCTTCACTGAGCTTTACCCATGCCCTGCTAAAGATTTTTAATTATTTGGTCCTGGTATCATGATGGTGTTTGCTAAGTGTGTTGAACAGTGTGTTTGTGACCACCACCGTGGAAGCTGTGAGTGCCCAAGGCCCCACACAACCTCTGGCTGCTCTGCACGGCAGCCCTACGCTGCAGCACGTGGGTTGCAACTGTGTCCAGGAGCCGAGATCCTCGTGCCTGGGAGGCTGCAGGAGCACAAGTCCTTCTGCATGGTCCAACCCCAACATCACAGAGCCCTCGGTCCCTCGCTGAGCTCAGCCACGGGACAACAGGCAGCAGAGTCTGTGCAGCCAGCCTTTCCAAAAACTCTCTTCTTTTGGGAGAGATGTTCTGCAGTGATAAACTACTCCTCACCTGATGCATGAAGGAAAGACCTAAAGTGGTGGGAAAAAGCCCTTGATCCAACCAGGATACCCAGAGGCACGCACAGCCAACACGGTGACACCAGGGGCTGGAGCCCTTCCCAGCACCTCTCCCCTGTGGGACATGGACACACGGTCTTGTTAAATTGTGTGAGTTAATTCTGTTTTCCCATAAGAAAAACTTAAAAGAAAGGCATTTAACTACAGCCCTGTTAAAAAAGTGTCTAGCGAGCTGGCTACAGAGGTAGGCTCTGGTATTCTGTGTGTGAGTAAGGGCAGTAAATAAAGTCTCCTGTTAAAATATGACCTTGGAAGGCAAATATAAAACTCTGAAACTTGCTCACTGAAAACAGCAAATATTCATTTAATTCTCAGTACTCTTGTTTTTATTACTGTTTCCCAGTTTTATGAATCACCTATTTAAGTATTAAATGTTACTGATTTAAGCAAAAGAAATTTTTCTAGACTGTGAGGATTGCAGGAGCAGCATTAGGATCAAAGAGAATAATAGTATTAGGAATCAAGGTGATATTATTTTTTAAAAGCACAATTATTATTTTTTAATAAAATACCGTGATTCCAAGCTCCCAGTGGCATCATGAATGACAACAGGTTTGTCCTTCTTTAGAGTACAGAAGAGAATTTAACTCTGATGTTTTTTCAATTCCATGTTTTATGTTTCGACTCGCGCAAGTAACAGGAAACTGAAGGCTTTTGCCGTGGCCCAAAGCAAGAGCTCCGACTGAACTCCCATCCTCTGTGATTGCTCAGGGTAATGGTGACACTGAAGAAGTATTATTTCTGCAGCCTTTGTGCTTTGCTTTATTAGACTTGCCTCGCCAAAAATCATCCCCACCCCATTAGCAGAGATGAGCTGCTGAAGAATATCACAGGGAAAACCACTTTTAAACTATAATCCTGGAAATGCTTTTGCCTGAGCTGTCCCGATGACAACCGTGTCTGACTCACAGAGTTACACAAGCACATTTTGTTCTGTAAAAGAGCCGTAGCTTTTCCAGAACATCCACTGCAGGTCTTAACAGCAGCTCAAGAGACTTTTCAAGTGTTGGTGCAATGTAGGGAAAAATAAGGTTCTGTGTACACGTATATATATATGTAATGACCATTTCATGAAATGGGAAATAATATTTTTATTAGACAAAAAAGCAGTGGTACCTACAGGGCGAGTTCTCTGCTTGTTTCATCTTGGAGCCTGTCTCTTTCTTCGTGGTAGCCATCGTGACAGATGGCAAGGAACCCACCTGCTTCTCGTCTACTTCATCAGAGCTTCCCAGAGCTGCTGCTGCTACTCACATACAAAGGTTCAGGTTTTCAGTGCTTCCCCATAAAGTCTGCCTTATCTGGACAGATTGTTTATCTTCCTCCCACTGCCAAGAGATACATAACTGTTAATTACGGGGGGGAAGACGAGGCGGGGAGGTGATGGGCAATTTTCAAAAAAGGTAATGGAGCTACTGCCCTGATTGACTTCAGCAAGCTCTGCAGGTACACACCACCCTTAAAGATAATGCCAGTCAATATTCTTACAGCCCAGAAAAACCGCAAGTATAAGCTACCAACTTACTCTACAGTAAAAGAATAGACTTCGGAAGAATTGTCTGTAGAACAGATGTGTTTCTGTTTCAAATTACTATGACTTTATCAACTGCCACAAAGAAACACAGTCTCTTGTCCAGAAATAATTTATTCATCAACAATAAAACACTGAATAGAAAAAGCCTTTTAAATAAAACTATATATATAATGCTTTATTTTTTTATTCAGTACTCCACAAAAAACACTACAGACAGTAACAAAATAATGAAATTAATCTTAAAAATTTCAAATTATAATTATCACTCTTCATTTATCATGTTTTATTAACAATGCAAAGGTCATTTGTTTACATATTATAGTTTTACTTGATTTCATTAAATTGTTTCTTAAAACACTCGAAGCAATTTGTTGTTTGCCCCATAATTTATAACATATATAAGTATATCAATAAACAATATAACAGCTCTGAGAAAGATATGCAGACTGTTCAATGGTAAGTAGTCTACCATAGGTTGTTTAGTGGGGGAGAGGGAAAAATCACAACTGAATTGGGATAGAAGTCAACACATTGAAGAGAAATAATATTTGGGGAACAATTACATATTTTCCATTGCCCGTTTAGTGATGTGATCTCTTTCAAGCTCTGATTTCTCCTGTTTTAGGTACTCTAGCACCTTTGCTAGCATATCCTCATCCAGATACTGCCTGTTTTGCGTGTCATCAGTGTCCCCGGCCATGGAAAGCCTTTTGCTGAGGGAAGCCAACTTTGCGGCCTCCTGTGGTCCCAGCTGGTTTAGGTGCTCCCTGATGGCCTGCTCCAGCCGGTCATCTTCCTCCAAGTCGCTTTCAGAAGCTGGAACGGGGACTCGTTTCATCTGGTTTGTGTTGATAACTTCAGGATATTTTGCCAACACCTTTGCCAAGTAATCGACCAGCTCTTCATCCTTCTCGTTCAGTTTCTCATACTCCATTTGTCGCCTTTCCAAATCGTTCATCCAGGCAGCTTTAGGAAATGGGTGTCCTTTCAATCTTCTGGGAAGGTAAGACAGTCTTGGCAAATCATTTTCTTGATTAAGACGATTTAGTAAGTAGGAGGGATTCTGATTAGCTAAATTGTCAGTTCCCAGAAGACTGACAATATCTTCAATATTGAGGTCTTCAGGTAGATTTTCTGGAATAGCATTAAGAGGCTGCTTCATGTACCCGTTTTTAGAGTTTACATTATTTTTAAATATATCGCTCTGTCCTAGATTAGTTTCAGCGATCTCATCGAGGTCTTCTGGGAATTCTGCTTCCTGCTCAGCTTCTAACCTTTCACTCTGAAGCTGTTTTTTTTCTCCAGCTTTCAACATGTCTATTAAATCCTCAGGAGGAATTTGTAAATTCCTTGAGATCTCTATCAGCTGAGCTATAGACTGAGGGTCAAGTTGCTTATCCAAAAATGAGGGTGCTCTTTTTTCCTCAAGTTCTCCAGTCCTTAATTTCCTATTTGCAGCACCACCCATCAGCCTCTTCAGGTAAAAATTCATTAGCTTTGAAACGTCCTCTGACATTTGGTCTTTATTGTCTCTTCTTATTTCATCCTCAAGGAAGCTGAGTTTTCCTGATCTTTTCATTTCATCATCAATCTCCTCTTCATGTTTATCAATTTCCTCTTTGCTGTCTTTTATCTCTTCCTGGGTTTGACTTTCCACTTTTTCCTCTATGGGATTCCAATCTTCTCCTCCAACCACATCTTCATAGGCAATGTTATTCACTTTATATACATCATCTTCATCATCTGCATACAATTTCTGGTCCTCATCCAGCCTTTCTTTCTTGTGGTTACTGGGTCCTGCCATCTTCCCCAACTCCTGAAACACAGATTCCAACGTAGCGAGGCTTTGGGGCGTGTATTGCTCTTCCACTATTTCATTAGTGCGCTTGAAAGGACTATCTCGTGAACTGTCTTCATAGTGCCCAAGTGGCATTTTGAGATATTTTTGCCACCTCTCGGGCCACTTGTAAGCCTCATAATCATCAGTTACTCCAGCTGGAAAGTTGTTATCTGAACTCAGACCATAAGGTTTATTCTCCTTCGAGCCAACTTTTGACTCTTTCTCAGCTTGCCGCAAGGCTTCCAACATGAGCTTAACCCACTGGGACTCATCTTCAGTCAAAGAATCCCTTACATTCTCTGGTAGGTGAACCTGATCTTTGCTTTCTTTCTGCTGAAGGAGATACGGGACGCTTTGATAAGAGTTGTAATCAGGGCTGCTTTCTCCTTTGTTTGTTTGCTTCCGAAGATCTTCTATGTATTCCAAAGCTTTGATCATATCAGGATTTGGGAATCGTTGTAAGTTTTTCATTACATAGTCTGGATCTTTCTGAAGCAGCTGATGCTGCTGGAAGGAAGCTGCATCAACCCAACAGATTAGGACAAAGATAAAGGTGAGAGCGTAGGCTGCTTCAAGCTGGAAGGTTTTAGTTTCTGCCATATTTAAAATATTTCCTTGAAATAAAGAAGAAGAAGAAAAAAAGAAGCAGTTAACATATGGAGGCAGAATTAGCTAACTCAGAAGCAAAACAGAGATTGCTATTTTAAACCAGAACTCATCACGAAGAACACCGCCAGTACTACACGTTTTATTAATTATGGAAACCTAATATAACTCATACATGGAAATATGAGATTTTCTGAACCTTTCCCATGATTCCTCAGTTTACTGGAAAATACTGGTTTCCTATGCTAGCAATTTCTTATCTCTATGCTCAATGTACTTTATGAACATCAATTTTCCAATGGCAGCACCAAATTATACAATACAAATCATCTACAGCTCATGAACTGCCCACAGAGGAATCTAGATGTCATTTTGATTATGAAAATGAAGGCTTCAAATGGTAAAATCAGTGTATCCATACATTTATATACCACTCAAAATATTAATATTAAAATTGCATACAGAGACATTGTTCCATGGGGTCTCTAATTTCATGCCAGTGTAATACCACTGAATGGTGCTAGACCGCAATAAAATTAATGTAGTGAAGTGAAGAACATGGCATATAAATGACTTGCAAGGTTTATTTCTGTCATTACTGTTACTGTTATTACTTCCTTTTTTTGCTACTTCATTTTAAAAAATATTATTTGTATTACAGATGAATTTTAGTTAAAAGGCTCTGAGTGAACGATTTTCCTATGGGCAATGATCCCCTTTATGAAGGACAAGCTATAATTTATCCTCTAGGTACAATATAATTTTGCTGAATCCTTTAAAGCCCATCTCAGAAACAGCTCGAGTAGGTAGGTTCTGAGCAGTGATTTCATTCATTCATTCACTGCAGCAGAAATTGAATCAGGTCCCAGGACAGGCAGAAACATGACCATTGGCAAAAGCAAGCTAAATTCAGTTAGGATAGATCCGTAGAAGCCCATGTCTAGTCAGTCTGCCCAGCTTACGCCAGCCAACAATAAACCCTGGAACAGAAGTGGGAAAAACATGCATCCGACTGAATTAACAAGATTAGCCACTGCTGCGTGTGAGGCTACAGCTGCACCAGCCCAGCCCTGCGGGGAGCTGGGCACCCTCCGCCCGGTGAAGGGAGAAATTGCCATCACTTATTTCCTAGGAGGTACTCAGGCACCGACACGCTGGGGCCATGAGGCAGATTAGACTCTTTTCTGATCCAGTTACATTAGCAAATAAAGTACAACAATGAGAAAGAAACGATAAAGATAGAAACCACTTTGATTAATTGACCTATTTTGGTTCCTTTGGTTTTTGGCTGGGTGAAAAGCATCCTGTTGAGATGCCGGTGATTCATGACAGACTGGAAGAGCTATGTATACCATTATTTACCCTCTGCTGTAAGTAGAAAGTGAGTGCGAATATGATCATTTCAGGTCACTTGTAGATTTTTCCGCTCAGTTTTTGTTCCTAACATAATGTGACTTAATTAATAATTAAAGCAGGATCAGTTTGGAGAGCTGCTTTTCTCCCCTCAGTCTGCCTGGGCAAGCTAACAACGTCAGAGCAAACGATTTCCTCAAACATTTCTGACCACTCCAGCCTGAGCGTTGATTTCACAAAGGATTCGTTCAGAACAGCTGATTAGAAGGTCCCACCCTCCAGATCTGAGTTTGCCCTGAGACAAAGCCAATGCATAGCTTTGTTTTCTGTCACAGAAAAGGCACTAGTCCTATATGTAAATGTATATCTCCATGAAAAAAAAAAAAAGGCACTTTGCTACCTATTGTAGTAAATAAATGAAATTAAGACTTTATTTTCCAGCAGAGAGACTGGTTCTTCACGGAGTTAGTCTGATCAGTGCATGAGAAACTCTGTCGTGTCCGAGGGGTGGGGGAAGGGAGAGTTGTTCCATAATTATCTGTCAGGCACCTCCCACTCACAGAGACCTGGAACTCAGCCTCCTCCACCGCGCACAATTATGTATTGTCACAGCCTTTGTAAAAGTCATCAACATCCCATTAAAATCAAAACACACATAGCCCCGCAAAGTTTACTTCAGTGTTCCACAAGGATGCTGCTCAACTGAGTATTTCGGTTGCAGGAATAACAGGTCATTGGCTCCCCTCTGGATATTTTGGGTGTATTTGTCTCTAGATCAATTTTCACCTCTAGTTTATTGGTACGTGATACTTGAAAGCCCTGTCAGATGGGTTTGGGAATGATTTCTTTTAAAAGCTTTGAGTTCAGGTCATAAAATCTTGTCATTAAATATACTGCGTTATCTAGGGTAAGAGGACGCCTCCCCAGTCTTTCAGACTTTGAATCCTTCTTTTTTTCTTTTTTTTTTTTTTTTGAGAAAACAGAGGACATTTTAGACTATCTTTAGAATCTATATTAACACATTCTCTTCCGTGCCTCTCAAAGGACAGTATGGTAAAATGGCTGTTTTGTTTACAGATGGCTAATTGTGAAGCTTGCCTAAATGAGGAGCATACTTTCTCCTCTATTAGCATCCAACAAGCAGGAAAAACATAATTTGGTCAAGAAAAGTAGAAGTTCCTATTTACAAAATGAGGCAATCGAGTTCACAATTTAACATGTACAAAGGCAATGCAGACTGACAGAAGTTCCTGAGAAACCAGACAAAACAATAAATCTCCTTTCTGGGATGTTTCCATGGTAGCAGTAATTTTCTCTCTCTCAAGCTCTCTCAGCAGTCATCTCTGATGTGTATCTAATGTTTCCAGTGGAAATCTGCGACGAAAACTCATACGCTTCCCTATAGTTCCTGCCCTGAGAGTCTGTGGGGGAATCCAACAGCCGTTTTCCATAAGGAAAATAAGGAACTAGTTCACACTCTTCCTCCCATTTACCTTTGCAACAAATAATACGACTGCAGTAAAGTTGCTGGTTTTAAAAAGCAAAACCTTTTATCCTCTGCAAGGGACTGAAAACACGAAAAAAAAAAAAAAGACTGGGGTGAGGAGAAGGGAAAAAGCCCCAAACCCCAAGCAGCTGCGGATGAACCTAAGGCCTGTCCGTACGCCTCTACACCCGGAGAGTCGCTCAGACTGTGCTTGCACCCAAGGAAACCCCTCGTCCTCTCTTCTGGGGCGGCTGCGGGGCCGTGTCGGGGACACAGCCCGACGGAGCGCGACCTCGAACAGAAACGTTATGTGTGTGTGTCCCCCCGCCCCCTCCAGCCACGAGCCACGCGGAAAACGCACATACAAAATAGATATAGTAGGAGGTCTCTGCTTCATAGCTGCGGTTCCCAGCCGACGGCTACGACCCCAGCAACTTTCTGCCGCAACTCCCGGCTTAACTTCCCCGCAGCCGCCCGTTCGCTGCGGGTCGCTCCCCGCCCGGGTGGCACCCGCGGGAAGGGGGCACCGGAGTCCCCCCGGACACCTCCCCACCCGCACCCCACCAGCACCCCCCGGCCCCGGCCGCCCCGCGCAGCCCCGCGCAGCCCCTACCTTCCCGCACCGCTCCCGCCGCCGCCGCCGCCGCCAGCACCCGGGACAGCGCCCGCTTATACCGCCCTCGCCGCGCATGACGTCACCGCGCGGCCACGCCCCTCCCCGGGCGGAGTAACCGGGGCCGGGCATCGGCACCCTACCCCGGGGTGGGGGGGTGGCTGGGGAAAGGTGGGGTGGGCTGAGGACTCCCTGTGCCCGGGAGCGTGTCCCA
>JAOXJM010000052.1:19813333-19830238 GCA_026413425.1 Tringa solitaria | reverse complement strand
AAAAACAAAAAAGACAACAAGAAAAAAAAAGAAAAAAGACAAAAAATAAAAAAGGAAAAGAAAAAAAGGAAAAACAAAAAAGACAACAAGAAAAAAAAAGAAAAAAGACAAAAAATAAAAAAGGGAAAAAAGACAGAAAAACACGAAATGAAAAGAAAAAAGACAAAAGAAAAAAAATGGAAAAAGATAAAAGGGGGAAGAAAAGAAGAAAGAAGGAAAAAGGTTAAAAAAGAGGTGACAAGAAAATAAAACGGGCAGAGAGGGTACTGGGTACAAGCCTTCTGCTCCCCAGCTCCCACAGCCCCGGGGGTGAGGAGCTGAGCCGGGGAGGGGGAGGTTTGTTAAAGTGACCAATATTCTGGGGCTTGTAGGTGACAGCCAAGGCAGCGGCGGTGGCACACGGCCGGGGAACAGCTGGGGGCCACACAGGGACGGGAGGGGGGTATGAGCCAAACCGGGAGGTCTCCCGGTGCTCAGGCCTTCTGAGGAGCTGGCCTTTTAACAGCTGCCATCTGGGGTGGATTTACTATTTTTTTTTTTAAGCCTTTGAACGAACCATGGTAGCCCAGTTCTGGCTTTGTGACAGGGCAGGGACAATTCACAGCATCCACGGCCTCTTCATCAGGGGTGGGAGCTCCAGAGCATCCTGCTGTGGGCTGGGTGTTCCTGGGGGGGGGGGAAGGGGGGAACGACACCCCTCCATTGTCTGCCTGAGCCAGGCAGAGAAACTGAAGCAGGCTGGGGAGAGAGAAGGCAGCAGGATCCCCCCCCCACCTCCACGGCAGCTCCCTGGGCACGAGCCCCCCACTCCTGCAGGGCTCTGCCTCCAGGGGCTCCTGGCTTTGACCCCACTTTCCTGGGTGCGGGGGCAGACACAGAGGGGGTGCCCACCCTCGGCACCGCTGCCGGGCCCTTGCCCGGCTGGCTCCTTCTCACCGCTCCACGGGCAAAAAAACCAGGCTGGTGCTTGCAGGCAGAGCTCACTAGGGTGAGTAAATACCACGGCGCATAAATCAGAAAGCATGAAACGTAACACGGGGCTTCAGCTGCTGCTCTGGGGCTTAGCTCCTTCCTTCTGCTTCCCTTCCGTTCCAGAAAGGTTGTTTTTACTTTGGCTTTTTAAATCAGGACTCCTCTTCCCCCCAAAATAAATCTTTCCTGACAATTTTGACCTTTTAGAGCACAAAATGCAAAAAAACTAGGATGAATGTACCTTCCAAATCAATAAATGTTACAAAATTAAATTGTAAGAACAGCAAGGTAGAAATAATTGCAGCCACGAAGACAGACCAAAGGACTATCCCTGCTGCAGTTGTTGCTGTAGTTGAAATGGAGATCTGGAAACCTCTCGTTTCACCTCACCTAGCATTGTGAGTAAAACACAGGGCTGGTTTTTGTGCTGAAACTCTTGATCAGCAGCTTTATTCAGGCCCCAGATACAACCAAAAGCGAAGTTCCATTAAGACCCATGACAGCATCCCTGAAGAAGGGACCCAGAAAGGCAATAAGCAGAAAGCAAGGTCCACCCCCGCCCCCCCACAAGCAGCTGGGAACTGTGTTGCTGAGCACCAAATCTCTGAATGCCTGCAGAACGTACAGTTGCAGATATTGTTATCCCTCATGCAGCTTAGTTCGTGGAGAAAATAGTCATTGTGATCAAAACAAAACCAACAACAACAAAAAACAAGGAGAAAAATGCTCAGTTCAGATTTTCAGGAATTTTCTCGTGCCCCTGCAGGTGTTCCTGTCGTGAAATGTCACGTTGTGTGCTTTCTGCCACCAAATGGCTAACATTTATCTAGCAAATTCTTTCCCATGAAATCATCCTCCTGCCCCCATCCATCTATCCCCGATCTTCAGCATCAGTGCGTATTATTTCAGACAACCCAGATTAATTGGCACATCAGCACGATTCCTTCCTCTGCTCCTTAACCGCTCACTTGAGATTTACAGCGTGTGAAGTCAGGCAGACACTTGGCTTAGGTCTCTGCCGGGGCTATTTTGGGTTCAGTGGATAAAATTTACCGAAGGGTATCCACAATTCAGCTGTCAATTTTACTCCACTTCAAAAAGCCTTGCCTGGACTTTGTGCTTCTGATTGATGGCATAGGCATAGTCCTATAAGGAGGGCCTTAGTGAATGTACTTTCCCCCCCCCCATATTGGGTATATGGCACTCTTTTCCTCAGCGTGAGTCATGCAACAAAATTTGATCTGTGCTGTCATTAGAGGTTCCATGGCATTTTATACAAGAGTAAGATGACATCACGGCATCTCTGAATTTTAGGAAATCGCATTAGAACTAGCTCAATATCAACTCTTTAACCAGAAGAGCTTGGTAATCTTGTTTTTTCTGAGCGCATTTTGGCCACGCTGCATCCTTTTGTGGGTCCTGGGACCAGAGCAGTAATAAACATAATGGTTTCTCTGGATGGCCTGCCCTGTCACATGCGCTGCCTTACAGAGGTATGCATCATGAGAAGCTAAAAAGTCAATCAATCAGCCCTGCATCTTGCATGCTAACTTAGGGGTAAGCAAAGCTTGAGGGAGATTTTAATTTCATTTCATTTCATGTTAGAAACAGAGGCAAGGGGACTCCAGCCACGGTGCTGCGTCATACCCAGCTGGAAGATCACCATCCCTGAAGTTAATGGAGAAAGAAAAGTCAGACAACGTGACTCTGGGTGGTAGCCAGGTCTGACGTGGGGCTTGGTGTCGTTGCCCTGGTGCCCAGTCCCCAGGACAGCACCGGCACTGGTGGGGTGATGGTGGGAAGAACCACCACCGTTGATGGACCGCGGTCTCCTGGTGAGACCTGCCTCCCACCACAGGCACCCAGCTGGCGTGGGAGGGTGCAGCAGGGACGCTGATGGCAGGAGCATCCCAGCAGCCACGCGTGGCAGCAGGCGGCACGTTGGTCTGGTTGTGGGGGCTCTTTTCTAAACACCAAAATAGTTTGCACTGTGTGCAGATCGCTTCAGCTCTAGCTCTCTCCTCCTCTAATTGGTGTCACCAAAGACCAGTACTGCTTCGAAATAAAGCGCGGTTGTGTCAATATTGATTATTCCCCCCGTTTTCCTCTGTTTCCAGTGGCAACTAAAAATAATTTACAATTCATTACAGACATGGCAATTCTTGAAGAATAAGTGCCATTGTCACATTTAAAATTCAGTCTATATCTGACTTGAATATCTGCATTTATTCTGTATGTAATGAGAAGGGGGAGGTTTCCTTTCCTCAGAAAAAGTTCATCTGCCATCACAGATATAGATTCCTTTACATTATTTCAATTTTAAAATACTTGAACTCTGCTCCTGTCCAACATTAGACTTGTTATTTTGTTCTCATTTTGTGTGCTTGAAAGATCAAACATATTTGTATGTAAATATTTTTGGCCTCCCTACATTTAGTACATAATAATAAAAGGCTCAAATTTCATTAGCAAAGCTGTAAGGGGAGGGAAAAATATAACATTGTAAGGAAAAGTAAGGGCTTTACAGTTTGTCCGGTCCTTTAAAAACATGGATGTGAAGGTAAGTGTCTGGTGGCTGTAGATCACTGGGCTTTATTCCACGCTGGAATGAGATTAAGTAGGTTCACCTCCAGCCTGACCCACACGCCTCTCTGAAGGTTTGCTCCTCGCTCTGTAGGGACGTTTCAAGAACAGATTTTGCTAAGAAAAAAAAAAGAAATCCTGAATTTTACTCAACATTTACATGTTCAGGATTTCATGCTGCAAAAAAAAAATTAATTACATAGAAAGAGGAGCCTCAAGGCAAGACTCAGCTGCTGCCTCTGGGGCACGGGGGGTATGTCCACCTTTGCAACTTGGCCACACCAACAGCCTTGTGAGTGTCACCATTTCAGTGCAAGCCTCTCACAGGGGGGGTTTCCCTACCCACCCAGGCTCTCCTACACCTGAGGCTTCCTTGCCCTGGGGACAGAGCCTGGACTGAGGAGGTGGCCGAGCCGGCACAGCAGCCTCGCCGCGGGCATCTCACAGGCTCTCTCTCCGTGCCTCCAGGAGCCACCCTGGCCCAGCTGCTCAGCCTGAGGACACGGCTCACGGCCAACTACAGTTGGTGGTGGTTGGTAATGGCAAACACTGCTCTGCACCTACAGCAGCCCAGCCCTCCTGCACCAGGGCTGGGGGGTCATCTACAGCTCCATGCCTGCTTGGGAGTCCTGTCCCAGGGCTTTGTCACCCCTGGAAGTGCCTCTCCTTTTCTCCAGTGACTGGGGGAGTTGCCCAGACCTGCTGCCTCACCGTTCCTGCCTCCCGGTCCAACGACCTACACTCGCTATAGGACGCCTCCAGCTTGGGATAATTGGGGTCCACCACGAAGCACAGACCCTCTGCTCAGCAGCTCCGTGAAGGGTAGAGGAGGAGAGAAGCCTCCGCTGGAAGGAGCGTGTAAAAGCAGCAGATGAATCACCAGGGAAAGAGTTTACTGTTGTCCTTGTTCCAGTGCAGCCTCCAGTTTGAGTACCATGAACAGGAATAGCAAAACGCCAACAGATTAAGGAATATATGTCTTCTCATATAGCCACAGGATTATTTTTATCTTCAGGCCTCCCCCACATACATACTCACATATTTTCTTCCGTAGAGTTTCAAGGCTCTTCACAAGCCTGTGACATCTGCTTACCAACATTTGGTGTAAAAATATCAATATCTGCTCTGCATAGCTGTTCTGAGCGCTACATTTACCAGCCAGTAAAGATCAAGAGCCTCCTGGGAGCTGGCTGGATCAAACTGTCATGATTTCAGTGCTGCTTTGCGTCAGACAGCAGAATTTAAAGTCAAAACACAGATAGTTTGGGGAGGAAGACAATGCGAAGCCCTGAGTCATACCCTGCTGAGGGTGAGGAGAACAGATTAATAGACAGCAAACATGAATGAAACCGAGCGGCTCATTTTAGTCATGCGGCTGCTTCTGAAGCCTAAAATAGGATTTATTTTTAGTTGTTGAGCGTGAAAAGAGGATTTCTTTGCACCTTGCCAAGGAGAAGTTGAGAAACGAGTTCTAATTAGCGTGGGGCAGGCTCCCCTTCCCTTGACCCCCGGAGGAGCCCGGCAGCGGGGCTCGCTGTGCTCAGGGACGTGTCGCTGCTCACGAGCTGCGTCACCCCCGGGACTTTGCACGACCCGGCAGCTTTTAGCGTCATTCGGATACAGAAGATGCAGCCCCTACTCCAGCCCCAGCCAACTTTCCCTTGCCAAAGTTGAGTTAAAAAAAACCAACCTCGTGATTGGGAATAACCAGGTCGTATCTTTTTGAGGAGCTGCGCCGCTGCCCACTGCAGGGTCATGGGGGAAGGAGACAAGGTAACCATGGTTTGGCAGTGGGAGAAACTCCTCGGGTTCACCCCAAATCATTGGAGATTACTTAACCAAAACCTCCGAGACCTTCGGTGGCAACAACCACCAACAGCAGATAGCAAAATCGGTTTGCCTCTGCTTTGCCAGGTGGGAGCCACCTGCCTGTGTCAAGGTCCTTGGCTGGTGTGAGGGTCCAACCTGGGGCACTGGCCACCTTAGGGTATTTGGGTCAGCCAAGATTGACCTTCAGTGATGGTTTTTCATGAGAGAACACAAAGGTTTTACATGGGAGTGAAAAAAGTTGGCACAAATCTGTACACACATTTATGTGATTGTTCCTTTTAAATTAACAGATAGAAGTGATTTCACAGCTGTGCATAAGGTTACTTACATTATTTACTCCTCTGCCAAATCAATTCAGGAATTCTGCTCTACAGAAACTTCATGATCTTGGGGCTAAGCCATCTCTATCCCTTACTTACATTAAAGCCTCATTAATTTTCACATTAATCACTTATAAACATGAAAGAGTTCAGCGATTTTGGATCTCCCTCTCTCTGGCAAAAAACCTCCATTCTGTTATCTGCTGCCTTGTCTGACAACACAGGATAGGACTCCAGTGGCAAAATAGCCACTCCAAAATTGATGGTCCTCTTCTTACTCTTTTTTTTTTTTTTTTCCTGAGAATCCAGCCATTCTCAATGCTTGCCTTGCTTCATGTGGGCAAATGTTCTTCCATCCCCCAAGCCACTACAGCAACGGGTGCTTTAGCAACACAGAGTGCAAGAATCTGCCCACTAAAACTAGGAGGGCAAGAAGCCATGCTTCGTTTCCTTTCCATAAAACATTACCACAATTTTCTTTTGCATTGCCTTTGCTAATGTCATCAGTTTCACCAGTGCCATTACAGACTTTTTTATGGCCATATGTTTGTCCTTCTTTGCTTAGTAAGTATGTGCTTACATAGGTTCCAACCTTATTGCTACAGTAATTTATATAAATCTGGGTCAACCCCAAATTTAGCATTTGGTCACGAATGGGACAAAAATAGAAAAAAGAGACCCAATGCAAGGCACAGCACAGAGCCAATGTTACAAAATTTCTTCCTGGAGACAACTTCTACCAAGAAGAGAGCAAAGAGTTTGATTTGGGAGCTCGTGTGGACAAGGCAGAACTGCTTCATGCCATGCCTGTTTTTTAAAATGTATACTACATTAAAAGTTACTTCAACATAAAGATGAGTTATTGCATCAAAACAAGAACACAAATCCATATCATCCCATGAGGTTATAGCTAGTAACATTTGCCACGGCAGCATTAAAGCAGAGAGCTTATATTTTTAGGGTTGAACTGTACTCAACTTTGAATTTCAGGGAGAGTTGGCTGGCTTCAATGGCAGCTTCACTGGTTTAGTGACTGTAGGGTCAAGTCAAGTCCAGAACCTCGGTGCAAAAAGCAGAAGAGGTAGAGAGTTAGTCATTTACCCTCCAGCCTTCACCAGCCCCCTGCCCGGCCATCCTTGCTGCTCCCACGGCTCCCACAGCCCAGCAGAACTTCAACACAGCCTATTGATCAACTGGCAGAGACTTATCCTGGACAGTAAGGATTTAATGCCATCACCCAGGTACGCAGCAAGAGACAGAGAAATCAAGCAATTGGGTCTGGGAGCAGCGAGCTGCCACCCTGCGTAACTGCATGTGGCCAAGCCACCGTGCTCCATCCAGTGTGGGTTGGGATGGGAGCCAGAGGGTGGGTGCAGCTGGGGACGTGGCACAACGCATCCATCTACTGAAAAGAATAAGAACTCTGTTAACATCTATAATTTGCTTTTTCTTATCACCCAATCCTGAAAAGGTCTCTTGGGCTCGGCAGGCTGCTCCTTTCTCTCGCAAAAGTCAAAATGTAAGCGGTGACACTGTTTCCCCAAACAGGCTGCAATCCACATGACAACTAGTAACACCTCTGCAAGCTGGGAAGCACATTTGCTTGGACCTCCAAACTGTTTTAGATAGCAGTCTTGCGGCTCTCTCTCAGCTATCAGACCCCTGACTGGCAAGTAAAATCCATACAATCAGGAGAAAATGCTGCGATTTTCCCCTAAGGCAAATACTTTCTGTCTGATACACCTTGCTGGTAAGTGCCTGAGAGCCCTTCCCAGCCCCGAGGCTCTACTTCCAAACCTTGGTCCAATCCACCCAGCCCAAGGGTTGTATGGAAATCTGCTCCAGGCTGAGATACCACCGCTGGGTCGAGGCAGATGAGTGCCAACCCACTGACCGGCTCTTTTTTCAAGGTAGGAAAATGGTATCGGACCAAGTAAGTTGGGGAAGGGACAAATACCCAGCGAGACAGTAGCCAACACGCTGTCTTGTCTGAATATTAGTTCTCGCAGCTCATGGCTACAGGCATCTTGCTGAGCAGCCCCAGCTTCAGCGCAAGATAGGACTGTGTGATGCAAGACCATTTTTTTTCTGCCTCAGAATGAAGGAATCGAGCAAAAAATTGGATACATGTTGACAAGTAGATGGAGAGCACAGATTCTGTACCAGCAAAGATAAAATACACAGCCTCATTTATAAAATATTAAACATAAGCTATTTTTCCAATCGAATGAAATGTACGCAGAGCAAACCATTTGTATCCAGGGGTCCCTGCAGGCGACAGAAGGCTTGTCATGAAAATAGCTGCTTGAGCGCTGGGCTAATAATTCAGATTCGATAGGATTTGAATCTGAAAGTAAACAGACACATTATTGCATCTCACCCCACATCCACAGCATCCTTACTCCGGAAATTTTCTCCCAGATACATTTAAAAATCAAGCGTGAACGCTATAGACAGTGTCTGCTCCTGTCTTCTCAGCCAGAATCTGCACTGGGGCTGTGGCTACAGGAAATGCATTTCTCCAGCAGATTGGGACTGACTTATTGGCTTTCATTTGCAAGCGCTCATACCAAAAAAAAGCCCTTTTATTTTCAGGCAGGGCCTTTCAACTGGGTGGGGAAAACCTGCTTTTGTTGCCACATGCATCATGTGAGCATCGGGACGACTGAGATAGTGTTATTTTGTCTTGGCCTGATGGCAGCAACATGGATTTATGTGACGTTGGCAGTACCTGCCCCAGTGCTATCCTCATTCCGCAGCCTGAGCAGGCTTCCCAGGCGCAGGGACACTGCGTAGGGCCAGAGCCAGGGCTGCTTGTCTGACCCAGGTCTATGCATTTCTACCGTTAATGCTGTTTTTGTACCTCTTCTATTTCAGCACCTTAGCAAACTGTTTGCCTGTCCCTAAAACCAACCCAATTTTCAGTGGTGATCTCCCCGGTACAAGACAACGTGGCGGGGAAAGGTCTGGGTCAGCATGGTACATTTTCCAGCAGACTTGTAGCTCTTAACTTTATTTTGAAGCAGTTCCTGCTGCTGCACTGCCCCTGAGCTGCAAACCGTCACCCCAGGTCCGTCCCTCCAGCCGCAGATCTGCGCACACAGAAACGCACAGCCCCGGAGCTGCTCACAAATGCGAGCTGCATCCTCCAAGGACTCCGTGGCCATCTTCCAAAATATGACAGGTAGCCTGTCATCTGTATCTACGGCTTTCAGCGTGACGCTGGACCCCATGAAAGTGGTCTGGTTCACCCAAAATAAATCGTTTGAAATTCAAGGCAAAAGCAATTCATTGCAGCTGTTTAAAAACCAGGTCGCAAAGCACAGCAATGAATTACCGTCAGCCTTACCTCCAGCACGGCTTGCATACGCTCCTGCGAGGGGTCAACAGGGAGCTGTTTGGCTGGCTGTGGTTTTCCACTAGCGTATCTCAAAGCTGAATCAAAAGGCCAGATACTACATCTGGCACTGGAGACTTTGTCCGAAGAACCAAATGGATCACTTGTCCGTGCAGGGAGGTTTTCACCATCTGTTGCAGATGTAATATGGATGAGGTCCTCAATTTTACATAACTGTTTCACGATATTATCATACAACAAACAAACAAAACTAAACACAAACCCTTCTGGGTTGATGTTGCTTGCTTTTAATCAGGAAGTCACGACCATATGTTTGTTGAAGTGGTGTCTTCTCAGCCTCTCCTGATGTGCTGTTACCTGTTGCAGCGGGCGCACGTCATGCTCCACAGAGCGTCGTACTGC
Source organism: Tringa solitaria (assembly GCA_026413425.1). NCBI lineage: Eukaryota > Metazoa > Chordata > Aves > Charadriiformes > Scolopacidae > Tringa > Tringa solitaria. Next base: position 19,820,773 of record JAOXJM010000052.1, on the reverse strand, counting down.
TGCTTGGCTTCTCTCTCAGACTACGGCTACAGAAACTTCCCACCTCGGGGGCTGTTTGCACAAAGCCCCACTGGCTCGTTTTCACCCTGGCCCACCAAGGTCCTTTTCTCATTCCTCAGCCTCTCTTCTGCAAGGACCCTGCAGTGGCTGGTGGGTACGGACGTGGTCCTGTGCAGGAACAGCCATCCCTGAGCTCCTGCTAGTCGTTGCGAAGGACGTATAGGGGTTTGTATGGAGGTTTTCTGTATGGAACAGGAAGAAATGGGAAGGAAGAACTGCAACATGTGAGAAGACACAGGAGGAACTGGTAAGAGAAAGAAACAGTTCAGTTGTCAGTGATGCAGCTGCAGCGCCTGAGCCAGCCCAGCTGAGAAGATGCGTGTTCCTCTGGAGAGCACGGCCAGAGGCTCCGAGCTGGAAGGACCAGATGGTACAGGAGCTGAGGCAGGAATATCAAATGTCTCTTTCAGGGTCTGTGCCAAAGAGGTGGGACCAAAGGGTAATTAGGCTGATGAACAGTGACATTAAATGTAGGAAATGAGGCTTACAAAATAAAAGAAATCTTAGGAAAAATGAGCTGAAGTGAGAAGCATAACAGAGTAAATCCCAGCACAATTAACCTGCAAGGGAAGCAGAAATACAGAACCTGCTCCTGAAAGTAAATCCATACATACAACTGAAGTCATGTTCCCTGACTTTTAGCCACCAAGGACATACATGAATTACAGCCATTTATTTGCTTTAAAAAAAAAAGCAGTAAAACAATAGAGTTGGAAGTATATGCTTTGGTTGTAATAAGACCAAATAAATTTGGAATATGCACAAAATTAAAAACACGCCTAAGTCCTTTGAGGAGCAGTCAGTGTTTGCTGAATGAGAGCCCTTAACCATGATTTTTAATTACTACTGACAATTCTTAATTCTAAGTTTATGGTGTTAGTTCTCACAGCTGCTTAGACAGCCAGAGCTCAGGGACCATCTATCGACAGCCGGCAGCACCGAGACAGCCCCAACTTGGAAACCAAAAAGAACTGCAGAGGCTTTTCTGTGCCAGTGGCATCAGACAAAACCAAACCAAACCTCCCTTTTATAATCATTACAAACAGGTCCAGCCACTCCTTTTACCAAACAATGACACTTTAGGACAAATGATCCCAAAAAACAAACAAACAGACAATGATTTTCAGGCAAACAGATCATGAAACAAGCCTGCAAATTGGATTGCTGCATCGGAAGTAACATCTCCAAAGGCGCCCACAATCCACTGATAAATGCAGTATCTTCCCATATTATCTGAAGACTATTCTGACCTCCGAAGAAGCTGTTGAATTCATACTTTGCATTGTGCTGATCTAAGTCCTAAATTCATAAAGCAACATGAATTTTAATAATGCTGAGCAAGTCTCACCTGACATATCAGCTGCATTAGCTTAAAAAAGATAGATCGTCAAATACCATAGCAAATACCCACATGTGCAGAAAATTATACACACCCCAAAGGGGTTGTTTTATCAGCTTTTTTCAGACAGAAAAGCAAAGCAATTCAGCTATGTAATTTTCAAAGTTCCTGAATCCTTGGATACTGCAGACAAAAGTTCTGAGAAAACCCTGTCTCTCAATGAGGTCTCAAAGTACTTCTAGTGTTGTAAATCGTTCCTCTCCAAAATGTATTTACAAGTGTCTTGTGAATGTAGAGATGTCTTACAAAGTTGTTGCTATTCCTACACATTTCTTCTGCCTTATTTAGAGTCTACCAACAGCCCTTAAAAAACTGGAACAGCTGTGGTATAAAAACAAATTCACAAATCCAACTCTAAAACAGCACCCTAGAAAGAACCAGAAGTCCTTGTTTTGCTGGGTTATAGCAAGTATGTCCTCTCCATTGTACAGATAGAGAGAGTAGACAGGATTATAATTAAGAACAAGTGTAGGGGGGGTATATTAACATTTCACAGACCACCTTAATGCTGACACTTCCTAACACCTGTTTTCTCTACAATCTTAACTCTCCTTCACCATGTTTTTGTAGTAATCTCTACTGTGTTTAACAGAATGAAGCCCTGGTTGGGACCAGCAGAATCTGCTGTGAGTTATTTATATTCCAGTATTTCTGCACAAGGATTAAGCCATTATACTAGTCTGTGGGAATATATATCATCTTTTAGTCTCCTTTTCTTCTGGTCTGACTTTGATGAGATTAAAGAACAGAACCTACATGCCTGTCCTGCTGTTTCTTTCTTTGTGATTTGAAGCACTTACCAGCGTCCTACTACAATATGGCATGAGTCTTCCTACAGAAGGGCTTGCAGAGAAGAAAGGAGAAGAGTGGCTTCCATTGCACTTTTCTTACCAACCTTTCCGTGACCTTCCTGTAGACCTTCTTGTGAGAAGTCCAGGGCGTAAGTCAAAGTCTTGGGCTGATTAACAGTAGCTCTGTGACCATCCTATTAATGTTATAAGAACAAAAGTTTTCTAAGATATTTGCCAATATATTTTACCTTGAGGCATTTTGAATAGTTACCTTCACAGAAAAGTTGCATTACAGATACAAGAACATTTCCTTGGCCGATTGTTTGGCATTCTCCACTGCAATCCTGAAATATTTTAAGGAGGTTTGCTTAGAACTCAAGAAAGGGAAAAATAAATAAATAAGAAAAAAGGAAAGATTTTCATCCGAATCAAAGATTTTGCAATTGATGCAATTGGTGGATCTTCATGGCCTCCTGCACTATTTTAAAGCCTAGATTAAAGGTGCACAAGACAAAGGCAGAAAGACAGCTAAGGTGCAAGATTGAGGAGTGAAACAGAAGTTTCTAAAGCATAAAGTGTTCGCTTTCGTACTGACGCGTTGGCGGCAGAGCATTAGTCAGACAGACACAGAGTTTTCCTCTAATATAGGTATATTAACATGCAGTGCCTGACCACATTTTGATTTGAAGCTAAGCGAGGCAGGCTCACTTGCTTCTCTCCAGCAAGTCAGACTGATGCATTCTCCCAAGAATCATGCCTTACAGAAAAATAATCATGAAATATTAATCATTTCCTATTTACAGCTACAACTGTCACAAATGATGTAGCGCTCTCATGCACAACCTCCTGCTGAAAAAGCGCATAAGGAAGGAAGGCAGCAAACGTTGTCTCCTTCCCAGGCAGAGACGAAGCCTGGGCTGAAGGAGTGCTGCAGCCTGGCCTCGCTGGTGGCTGCCCGCAGGAGCAGGGACAGTCCCCAAGCCCTGCTGGCACAGCTTGGCTTGCCTCAACCCACCCGTGAAGGCACTAGCAAGCCCACACCAAGTCACCCATTGATCACTACCATGCTGCTTGTATGTTCAACCCCATCTTCCTGCACCAAAAAGCCCCCTACTTACAACCAAGAAAAATGCTGCCAAAGAGTACTCACAAAGCTGTGTCTGAAGACAAGCAGCTGACTGCCCTACAGACTGGGGAACACTCCCATTCCTTTCCAGCAATGAAGAAACGTCGAGAGGAACGCCATAAGGAAGGAGAAAACACAGCAAATGGGTTTTCATCAGGGTTCATGCTCAGAGCACGCAATACGGCCCTACTGCAAGCTCGTTGTGAAAGCTCCATGTGCGTTTGAAGCTGCTCATTCATGGATCAGACTCAATGCCCCGTGACTTGCAAGGCCTGTCATTCAGCCGAAACAGCAAATAATGAGAAATAATTTCTCTGAATAGCTGATAGGCAATCCAGAGCATGCAACCTATTTGCATAAAGCAGTCATTGTCATTTCACACACGCAGGTCTCTGGCAATCAAAACCTCACAGTAGATCATTCAGGGACTGAGGGAAAGAAATTAAATCAGTTGTTTGCTACAAATAACTCTTCCAGTTGTATCTGACATGGCACTGCCTCATTACTGGATATTGTCAATGCTCCAAGCTGTGACCTATAGCCAGGATCCCAGGACATAAATCCCTGTGCAGCATCTTAAGATATACTCTTTGCTATTACATGCTGCTGCAAATGGGCTGGGAAAATCAAAGGGGGAGAAAAAGCACTCCCAAACTAAAGGTAATGTTTATCAGACAGAATTAGGTGATCCAGATCACAAAGTGCACTGAATATCTGTAACTGTAACACTTCTGGTTTCAGTGACCATCTTTGTCTACTATCAAATACACTTTCAGTCATATATTTCTTGGGTGCCTTCTGATCATGTTCAATAATAACTATATCTTTTACCTGCAGATAGATAGCCTCCTTCTCACAATATAGCATTTGTTATATATGTACTTTCCTGGAAGTATGTGATTCTGTAGCATTTTCTCCCTCTTCATACTATGGAAATTATCTTTTAGACAGAGTCAAAACATTCAACTACTACCTCTGTTACCATCACCAGAAACTTCTTGGAGGCAGAGGGGGAAGCCTTTTTAATGGAGATGGCTTCAGTATCTGTAAAAAAGTACTGAACTTTCAATTTTAGTAATGGTTGCAAAACACTACCTTCAGCCATTGCATTGCAATACCATCCAAGTTTATTGAGATGGAAAACTTTGAAATACTTGCTAGGACAACTAGCAGATGCTCTCCAATGTTTGAAGGCAAAGCATAGAGCTGTTCTCTATCAACACTCGCCCATGTCCCAGCCAAGGGATTCAGATTGGATGGAGACTTTGAAGATGTCAACGGCAGTGATGGTAGCCATTCTGCCTGTATGTTGTGGCTTAGAGTAGCTAAGGTCCAACAGACAGCCCTGAATACCTACAACTATCCTTCCATAGTTATCTACATCCCAGTGGAAAGAAGCACTGCAAAGTGCTTTTACTAGGTCTCTGCTAACACTTGGCAGCCTACAGGAGGAAGAGCCTAGAGGGAAAGCAGGTTCTCCTTTGCAGTACGAAATACAGCACTAAGTTTACCCAGTCACTGAAAATGAATCAGATGATGAAGATTTCCAGACACAATGACCGCTTGCTATTTCCAAAGTGAGATTATAACGGGGCTCCACGTTCTGCTCCTTTTTTTGCTGGTTAGGAGAGTGCAGCAGTGGTCGGTCTCTTGTGTTACCACGGCGGCTGGAGAGGCTGCGTGGGCACCCAGAGATCAATCTGGGTGGAAAAGAGAGTATTCTGTCATTATTGCACTATATCTGAAGGCACATCCACGCAAAGTTGTGGGTTTTCTCTTTCCAGAATCTGCTGCATTTTGCTTAGGGTTGGGCCACCCAAGGCTGGCCCCATGGGTTAAGAGGGCAACCACGAGCATCCTTCCCCCATCGGCCAGGGATTTCCTGCAGGGAGTTCAGCATCTCACTGGGCCTCTCTGTTCCCCATATCCTTCTCTGCAGAACAGACAGGTTTCCCTGCCCATCAAAGTATTAAGCATTCAAGATTGTATATGGACTTTAGTATAAAAAAAAAAATAAAATTTTCATTAGGTTTTGAGGGGGGTAGGAAGGAAAACAACTCAGGATAGAAAAGTACTCAGAAAAACCCACAAAAAAATGAGAAATGTGACAGGATAGCCTCCTGTACTGTGCCTTAAAAAGAGTTTTCTATAGTTTTATACAGAAGTTGCCTACAAAAATTCCTGTGTTCTGTAGCATTGTGGCATCAAGGTTTGTTCTAGCTCTGAAGCATGATGAATGTAAAGCCATTTAAAATATGGCAGTTTACAGTCCAAGTAAAGAACCTCTGATAACCTCGTATCACAGGCTTTACATTTTAAGCTATACCATTAAACTCAAATGGCGAGAACAAAAGGGCCAGGTTCAGAGCAGTGAATCTTTTTCTCCTGATGTGCCATACAGTTAAAGGCACCAATGCTGTAAGGAATATTAAGAAATCTGTCACGAGCTGTCATCCGGTTGGAAAGAACAAACTCCCCAGGGCTCACTGTTGACAGCACTGAGAGAAACAGCCTCACCTGGAATCACATATTAATTCATCCCGCTGAACGCTTCAGCGTGCAGCCCTTCCACTTCGGATATGGTCGACAGGCTATTTTTTGCACTAATTAACGGATGTTAAAATGAGATCAGCCACTCCTTATTGCCTGTCTCACATTTTGGGTTTGCAACTGTGTTCAAGCACAGCTAGGGATGGCAAAATATTAACAAAGAAAAAGAAAAAAAAATAAAACCCAATAATTTCTAGATTGGTTGCCATTTATTTCCACATTCTATCAACTAGAATTTCATGTGCCATATTTTTACTCACAACTCACAGAGCAGAAGCACCTCTCGACCTAATAAATACCTGCACATTCAGATTTTTTTTCCCCTAAATTAACGCATTTATGGGAATTTGATCCCTGCAGGCAGGTACACTGTGCATTTGCCAAGCACGGTGCTAACACAGCTCTGTGGATGCTGAACCAGAGGAGGTCCATCTGCCCTGAAGTGCATGGAGATGGGTAGGAGCAGGTCCCAGCATGCTCTCAGGTTCTTGTATCCCTCTCACTCATCACCAGGGTATCTGAGCTTCCTCCCCTCTGCAGAACTCCTTCCCTGGTGCAGGAGAGGAGAGGACATTACTTCACAAATAGCTGTGGCTTCACAGAGAGTCTAAGCCCAAGGTACCTCAGGTGCTCATGCAGGATGTCTGCAGGGACCCAGAACTGATCCTAGTCCACAGAAGCATCTTAGCCCCTGGAGCACCCTTCACCCGAAATCCACATAACGCCTCAGGATGCACCATTTTCTCCTATGTTTCAGTACCACAGCAAGGCAGAACCTGTCCAAAGTGCAGACTCTCCTACAGAGACAAAACCACACAGCTCCTCAAAATCACGATGCCTTCAGCTACACACAAAACCTGAATCAGAAAGGTACAAAAAATCCCAAGCATTCCCCCAGTGGCAACCAGATTCACCCACACACATTACTTTGCTATGACCCTACTGCCCACAAAAATCCTGCCTTAAGCTTGTTTCTCTTAAAAGCACACTATTAAGCTCCAGCACCTCAACTCTGAAAACTCCCTCTAGAAACAGGCCAAAGAGAAGGCAGAAATCTAGCATCTGGCCAAGGCAGAGCACATGGAGTGAACGCTGGCTGCCCCCTGGCATGTCCATCAGTGCCGAGTGGTGCCAGTGATATGATTTCCAGCCCCCATGAGCAAGCCTCACCTCACCTCACCGAGAGGCAGAGGTGTCCCCCTCACCATGGCTCAGCGGAGAGCCTGGGGCAGTGGTGCTTCAGCCCTGTCCCTCCTCAGCCCTGAGGCAGCACCGTGCTCCTTGGTTCTCCTTCGGAGCACACGGTGCTGGACCTTTTAGTACATGGCAAGAAAGATGATTAAGGGATCGGAGCATCTCCCTTACGAGGAAAGGCTGAGAGAGCTGGGACTCTTCAGCCCGGAGAAGAGAAGGCTGAGGGGAGACCTTATTAATGCTTATAAGTATCCAAAGGGTGGGCTGAAGGAGGATGGAGCTGGACTCTTTTCAGTGGTTCCCAGTGACAGGACGAGGGG
>JAOXJM010000052.1:19800779-19811514 GCA_026413425.1 Tringa solitaria | reverse complement strand
TTTGTGGTTGGACTCGATGATCTCAGAGGTCCCTTCCAACCATGATGATTCTGTGCTTCCCAGGCTGCTTTCAAAGGATGGCAAACCAGGACAGGTCAGCCCACTCAAAGGTATGTTTAAGAGATGTAATGAATGACCCATCAGAATTGCTTCTCTCGCTATGGCCCTAGATGACTACACTGACTCCACAGCCAATTTTTAAGACAGCCCAGGCTGGATGAGGTGAACACCATTCAAACTGATCACGTTTGAAAAATACATCAGTCCAAGGGCTGGAACATGTTAGCAACACCATATGAAAAATTTCTGCACCGTAGTAGCTGCAAAAGGGCGATACCAGGTAAAACCAAACACACCCACCACACCCACACATTCCTGCTTAGCAACTCCTGCTGAATTTCAGGCACCTTTCAAAGAAGAAAACCGAAATTTTTCAGCCCATCAAGCTCAGAGATTAATTCCATTTTTAATTAAAAGGAGCGTTTTCAGCCTGACATGGTCTTTATAATTTCCCTGTTGCACTGGAAGGAGATGAGAGGTGAGGAACTTCCCTGACTACTGTTGCTACCAAACTCTGCTTTAAGGTATCCTGTGCAAGAGCAATGACAATACATGGACTCTGTCTTTAAACCATGCAGAAGTTTTAGAAATACTTGAGCCCCTATGAAGAAATACCAGTAGCAGCACTAACCACCATCACCCCCAAATTACTTTTAATTACTTGTTACTCCATCTTTACTGTAATTATATGATCCTTTCTTTGCAATAATTGCATGTCATACTCTGGAAGAATGACTTTTTACTGAGTAATCTCCTTCGGTAACTAATGGCAAGCTTAAGATGGTCCTTCATTTGACATTAATGATGAATAAATTAATACACCTAGTAGTTAGAGATATAAGAGTAGTTTCTTTATATTCAATTATTGCCCAGAAAGATGCCTCAGGAGGGCTTCCACACAAATATTGGGCAGCACTGGGAAAGGGTTAATCATCTTTCACGAGTCGCTAAGCAACAGGACTCTGCTCTTATAGCATGTTTTGCCAGCCAGACCTGTGGCAATTATGCAACCTTTCTGCATCTTACCCAGAGAGTTTTCTGAAAACTTGTCTGCAAGAACAGCAAACCCCTAGGCTGCTCACACACTTACATTTAGCTGCTGATAGCTATTAGTTTTCAGATTGCTTTGGAACATTTAATTTTCTGTTCCAAAACATACATTGTATTTTAATAAGATTTAAAAGATGGAAAAGAGGACAAACTACAATGCAGTTATAGAATTAAAACCAAACCTCAACATCCAGTAATATTCAACACCCTACTACTATGTCCCTTCATGAGACGTCTCAAACACAACCAGTAAAAGCAAACTTAAAAGAGTGCAGAAATTCAAAAGCCAGGTTCAGACTCCAGGGATGGTCCCTCTCCCTCCCAGAGGGAAGGAGAGCCATAAGGAAGGTATGGACAGCTCCAAGGAGATACCACCCAAACCACACCGAGACTGCATCAATCACCAGGGGCTATTGAGGTCCGATAACTCATAAATCAGTCTCAGTTATACGTGCTTATCTGACTGTACTTATCTTATAAACATCTTAAACAGGAGAGAAGGATGCATACTATAATGAGCAGAGCCAAATAACAGGGATTCAAATATCCCTGAGCTCTGGGGAAACAGATTTCCAGCCTTTGAAAGCTAATTTTCAGAGACTTGCTTCTGTGAAGACTTTGGGAACATTTAAACTCGCACATGAACATTGAGATCATTTTGGACAGAGCACATGTAAACCAAGCACACGCGTCAATCCTTGCTCAGCTTCAGTCATTTAGTCTCAGCCAATGTCTATGAAACAACACAAATAAAATCTTTGCGTTGCCAGCATTTTCTCGCAAAAACTACTAATCAGATTTTACGGAGCCAGGTTTTGCTTTGTTTTCCCCTAATTTCTTAGCTGTCTCACATAATGGCCTACTTATGGTAGTATTCTGCTCTGCGAGTGTATTACAGGGGGGTCTATCAATTCACTGGGGGAAACGACTGTCTCAGCCTGAGCTCCGGGTGCTGCCACTGCTGCTCGGTAGGTTAGACACAAGCACCAGGAGCACAGGACTAGGAAGGCAGCAGCTCTGCAGCCGGTCCAACCCTCTTTTGGTCACTCTGAATGTTCACTAAATCGTAACAAAGTCAAAAGAAACTATTCTGGACTAACAGCTGGGTTGATGAGTGCTGCCAAGTCAACAGGTCAACAACTCTCATGATTAGGATCACTTTTACCTGGGAGCAGAAAGCACATCTACATAAAGCAGGTCTCTCTATAACGAGTTTGCCTTCTGGCAGGTTGCTCTGGGCAGGCTGGGAGGTCTTCTTCTCAACTACTGGCACCAAATACAAGCTCTGAGTGCAGCAACGTTACATCACATCACATCGCTACATAAGGACTATATTAGATAACCAAAACACAAGAAAAAGGATGAAAGGGTATGAATTTTGGGGTTTGGCTATCCTAAATTCATGGAAAAATACATGGTGCATCTAGCTTCTCTTCAGTCTGTTAATGCTTATGCAGGAATTTGTTCCTTGGGATTTATGAAGAGGTCTAAACAAGCAAGTTATTTTTATCAGCATACTGGGATTCATCGTGGTAAATTACTTTCCATCTCAAAAGAGAAAAATCTAAATTTCTTAAAATGGGATGACTTTAATACTGATAAAAATAAAAAAAAAAACCTTTGAGTGAAGAAAGAAAAAAAGAACATCCTTAACAGAAGTGTTGTGTTTATTTTGTAATAAACTGCATTTTCTTTTAAAACACCTTGGATCCCTTGGCAGGAGTGGATTGGCTTGCGTGGGCCAGAAGGAGAGGCTGAGCAGGCCCCGTCCTAAGGCCATCTGGGCTCCCGGGCTGACAGCTGGGGCAGGGGGACTCGTGGGATGCAGCCAACGCAAGTGCCACGAAACCCCGCAGGAGAGACAGGCTGGTGGGGAGCGGGCAGCATTTCTGGAAGCAGAACCAGCCATTAATAATAAGAAGAAAAAAATACAGTCAGAGGAAACCCGGGCAGAGGAAAGCTGTCGGGCTGCCAAGCAGGCAGGGCAGAGGTGTTCCAGGGGGATTCTCCTCCTGCACTGTTGCAGGAGCACAAAGGCATGTAAACTATGGCTAGGCACAGCCAGGAGATCTAGGTCAAGGTCCTTGCTGGACTGTACACTTGAACTTGGTAATTGACTTACAAGACTGGTGGCATTTTAAATCCAGATCTGAGTTCTGGTCTGCTCCGGAAACAAGTCCAAGCTACGAAACAGAATTTCAGCTCTAACCTGGATTTGAACCCCTTTGAGGTCCTTGTGTTTGTGGTTCAGTCCTTTTCTAGGGATGACCTACTGAGCAAAGAAAATCTCTACGTTTTTAAGCCATGCTTTCAAAGACACTTGCTAAATCCCTATTTCAACACAGTTTCTGGTGTTTTGGAGGGGGCAACAAACCTCCATGTCTTAAGTGCCGCCTTCTACATCTAAAGTTAGGTAAAACACTAAGTACCTGGGAATCCATTCAGATTTTTTTCAGGTAGTTTTTAGCAATAAGGATGGACAGTGACTCAGTGGCCGAGGAGAGGAAATGAGTCACGAAGCAGCATCTCTCGTTACTCAGCTGGAGTGTCCTACGATGAGCCGGGGCCTCGGAACGTCAAAGTGATTGGATTATATTTCTTCTGTATTTTCTGAAAAGAACTAATGAGATAAAGCTGGAGGGGAGAGCTCTGATGCCACCCTTGGAAAGGCAGGGCTGTCCGCAGGCTGCCAGGGCTACCCTTTCACACAGGGTAAATAGCCTCCATCAGTGACATTCACTGCTGGTGCCACCAGCTTTCTTAAAACTATGGAAAATAGAGCTGGAATGGGTCTCCGGAGGTCATACGGTCCTCCTCCCTTCTGCACAGTATTACTTGAAGTAATTAATTAATATCATCTAAATTATTTCTTTAGGACCAGGAAGAGCATGCAGACATCCTGAAAAACACAGGAAATCTCAAATAATGCTCATAAGGCATGTAAGTCACTCCCCCCAACCCCCCGCCAAGAATGCTATAATACAGACAGACAAGAATTTGGGCCACAATCATTTCCTATATTCTGAAAAAAACCCAAGCAAAACTGAGCACACATTTACTCAAGAACAGTTAGTCTTTCTGTGTCCAATTAATCCACCTGTATTCTTTCTGCCCTCCTTACCCATGCTTCACAGTCAGCCTCGTGTTTTAGCATCCAGATCAGATCTGGTTTAGCTCACATTTCCACAGAATCCAACAAAAGCTCTCTCTGCTGGGGGATGGGGCTCAGACTATATCAAGCTCTTCTTGTGCAGTTGCTTCCAGTCATCTTCCTCTGAAAACTTTCCCCAGGAGGGACTGGGATAACCTGCCACCTGCCAGCTTAGCTTAGTTTAAAGGATGACGACTGAAGATAAAGAAAACTAGCAACTTAAAATGCTGACTGATTTTTTTGAAAAAAAAAATGGTCATTTTTTCAGCAGCTCTAAATTCTCCTAACCTTGTACTTTGTTACTATACTTATCAATCCACATATAGCCGCATTTGATATTTATGTATAGTCAGGCTCCATTTAGCCAGGGAAATGCCACTACATGGAAGGAAGCCATCTGTTCCAAAACAATCAGGTTGACCTTGTTTTCCAGTAGGCTGGTATCTAAAAGAAAGGCACGTCTGTGTCTCTCTGAGGAGACAAAGTGCCGTGCTCTCGAAATGCAGAACAGCTTCACGGGGACACTCAGAATGCCTGCCACAACACATGGAGGGATGCTGCTAGTGACAGGCAAGATCAGGCTGCCAGAGCAGGGGGTGCAACAGGCATTTCCATCTTTATAAGCATCTATTTCAGCTGTGACCAAGTCTGAAGATGCACCTATGAAGAGAGAGGCTGAGAGAGTTGTGGTTGTTCAGCCTGAACAAGGAAGGCTCTGGGGAGACCTTATAATGACCTTCCAGTACCTGAAGGGGGCTACAGGAGAGATGGGGAGGGACTCTTTACGAGAGAGTGGAGTGATAGGATGAGGGGTAATGGTTCTAAACTGAAAGAAGGTCGATTTAGACTAGAAGAAATTCTTTACTCTGTGGGTGGTGAGACACTGGAACATTCCCATCCCTGGAGGTGTTCCAAGACCACGCTGGATGGGGCTTTGAGCAACCTGGTCTAGTTGGAGGGGTCTCTACCCATGGCAGGGGGGTTGGAACTAGATAATCTTTAAGGTCCCTTCCAACTCAAACCATTCAATGATTCTGTGATGCCTGTTAGCCACTTTTGATAATGGGGCAGTAGTTAATAACTGCACCAAAATCAGAATAACTGCGCCTACTCTTCTGCCTTTGGAACTATACCTGTGAGAACAGCTTGTGGCCTGTGTGTTGGAGTCATCTGATGTGTTGGCTTACATGGGACATAGAGCCTGTATCACGGTGTTGGAGCAAGGCTGGAAGCTGGAAGAGAAACTTATTCCTGACCTTAGAAGAAAACAAACCTACCCTTCAGGCATGGGAGAGCAAGCATCTTTTAAAAGTTTTAAACTTGTTAATTTAACTTTAGAAACTACTCTTTTGCTTATAAAAGAAACAAAGAGCAGAAATATCACAATCCAATCGTTGAGTGCTCTGTCAATAATTAATAATGACACATCTAAGGTAATAGGCTCTGGCATTACAAGAACTCCCTAATGCTTTGCCATGTGAGTAAGACACTGACTGCAGCATTTGAGAGCCAGCAGGTTCCAGGAGCAGACGAGCTCTCCCAAGCACAAATTGAGAAGCCATAAGCACGGGAAGAAATCTGATTATTTGACCAGCAACGAGTTGTGCTTTTTCCTACCCCACAACACTCTCATCGCTAATGAGCACCGAGGCAGGCAAGCAGACAGGCTTGTGCTCCGATGAGAGAGCCTGAGGGAGGGAACCCCCACCCTTTAATGTCCTAGGGCTGATGCTCACCCCTGGACACTGGACCGAGACCACAATTTATGTCAAAACCCACCAGCCAATTTCTGGTTACTGGCTAGTGAAAGGTTCCAGAGCCCACCGTTTAATTGCAGATGGATTTGGTCCCTTGTGTTAATCTTTCTCCAATTTTTATTTTTTGCTGGGTACAGAGAGCAAGAGATTAAATGGCTGGCTGAATCAATTATTATATTTTTTTTTAAAAAAAAAAAAAGCCCTATGCTTGCTTTGAAATTAGGAGAAAAAAAAAACGTGGCTGGAGAAAAGGGAAAATTCCAGCCCTTCCCAGAGAGAATGCCTCCAGCTGTAGAAATGCCAGAGCAAAGGCCATCAGCTGTCTTCATCCACATGGCGAGGCCTCCAGGAGAGGGAGATCAGAGGCTCCCAGGTGCTCAAGATTATGTCCAGACTCAGACTTTGGTGTCCCAGAAGATTTTGTGTTGACAATTGCTTCTCCGTTTTGCAATATACCTCACATACCCCCAACTTCTCTGGGTGGTTTTTAATAACCTCTTCAGGCTTTATTGCTTTCTTGCATCCACATCTTTCTGGAAATCCTTTTCTTTTTTTAATATGATATTTGACTATACAATATATCTGATCTCTCAGGGAACAATAACTCTTCAGTAGGACCCTTTTTAATGAGCAACTGGAAAAAGCATCTTTTGTAGAATCAACATTTGACGAGGTCTCAGAAACAGTGTTCTTTTTAGATTTTAACTGCTTTCCTCTTTTTGATTTTGTTTCATTCCTATACTTCATAAGTTCCTCTATCTTCAATACTCCTCATCTTTTCAATAGCAACTTTGCTGTGACCTTCATTGTTATTGTGTACCATACAAAGTATGTTCCATCCACAAGCAACATGATTTGCTTTGCTGATACCTTTTCCCCTGATGGTATAAATAACCTCCCTGAGCTGTGATATTCAAACTGTGCTCTATCCCACATCCCAGACCTCAATGTCTCATGACACTGAAGAACTGAAATCTCACAATATCTGGAGTTAGGTATACTTATAACGTCCTTAATTTATTATAATCACAGCTTTCAATATTAAAGTTTCTCCAGGCCTTAAAATTACTAGGGACTCGAACATAGAGCTTCTGAGCTCAAAGGCTCAGAAGGCAGAAGTCAAACAAGAAGAGCCCTAGGAAGGCTGTGCCACAGGACCACAGTCGCTAATCAGCCATCCTTGGGCATCCCTTTTCTCAGGCTGTGATTCTATGGGGAACTCAGACACTTGGTTCAGGATCTCCAATCGCTTGGGACTGGGTATATACAGAACCTCTTGCTGTCAACATCTGTAAATCGAGCTCTACCACTGCCAAAATCAATGCAAACCTCATTTCCTTCTGATCACACCTTCCATGGGTTTGCATAGACAACACTACCCACTACAGCGTGGCAATGATCTGAAAAGCTAGATACAACCCCTTCACTTACAATTTCTTCAGTGTTTCTCTTCTGCCAAGTCCAAAATTTTCCCTGCCATGTCCCCTGGTAGATACCAGGTCATGCCTGGAAAAGGGCACAGCATTACTGGTTTTCCAATCCTGCTCTCCCCCTTCAGTCCCGGTTTGTTCCCAGTCTCTCCGTAGCTGGTCTCCTGTGCTGTGCTATGATCCAGGTACAGCCGCCATCTCTCATTTGCTTACAGACAGCACACAAACCTAAACAACCCCAAACTCACCACACAGACACATCAGCTATCCTGGTCCCAGCACCTACCACTTCTCAGGCTCATCTCTGGTCCTCTTGGGAAAGAGCCAGTCCAGCCATCCTCTGAACTCCTCAGCAGGGACCTCCTGCTTTCTCCAGCAATGCCAATTCCTACAGGTCTGCAGAGAACCCTTTCCAACGCCCCTCTGGCCTTTGTTTATCTCTACTCTGCTGCTCTTCAGAGCTGCTACAGCTCAGCTGCTTATTTAGCCTCTCATTCTCCCCATCCTTCTGGCTCTGGTTTGCCAGCTCAGGACAGTCAGCCCGTTGCTGGCATCCCAGATTTCAGCACCCTGCTCCCCACAAAAGATTTCACATATCATCTCTGCTGGTCCTTTGCTGTCCCCCCTAAGTATCTAAATAGCCCACCCCACTCTCCTGCCCCACCAGGACGTGCGTATCTGCCCAGGGAGTGAGGTCAGCTCTTCTGAAAGGCTGGCCATCGTATCTGCAGACTGAAAAGTGGGTTCTGGAAATCATCTCATTACATAAATGGCAAATCATCAGCTATTGCATTTCTAGGACAGCTCTCTCTTCTCCATTGATACTATCTGGTTTCAGCTATCAACATTTTTTTCCATCTATCAAGAACAGTGCAGCCCATTGAATAAGTGCATTTTACTGTGGTAAGAAGCGTTAGAATTTGGGACTAACGTGGGTATGGAGAAGTTGATACGATTTCTATTAATCAATTCAAGAAGGTAAATCCACAGTAAAGTGGCCAGAGCGCTGAAAGAAGAAAAACATACTCCATTTTCAACAATTTATTTAAAAGCCAGCTCTTTCAATGGCTGTTGCTAATTAAGTTCTGCCCACACATCGGTGGGATATCACGAATCCACAAAAACAATGCCCAAAGACACAAAGGTTCTTCAGACTCGAATAGTTTCATAGTGTGGGTTTTTTTTGTCATTATTCCTCTGTCAGCCAGAATAACAACTTTCTACTCACATCGTATAGATAATTAAAGTAAATGTTTATAAGCAACCCTACTCCCCTAACGGTCCCAGCACTCCAACTGCGTAGGTGAAGTTAAATCTAACGTTTTGTCAAAGTTGGGTGGCAGGCTTCTGTTCTAAGGCAGCTTCGACTGCCCACTTAAGGGATGGGCTTGCTTTGGGAGTAAAACTGCCCATTTAATTCCACCTCTGGGTAAAAGGCAGCAGCTCTTGTTTTGGCTAAGACACTTCAATAACCCAGAAGAGGAAGAGTTGAGCAGTGAATAATTCACTACGTAGGAATTTATCCAGTTTGGACCTTCACTGAAATAACAATCCTACTCATCCAAAGCAGAATCCAATGAACTCTCTGATCATTGCATGTTGGCAACTGAAGTTAAAGCTCATCCCAGCAAGGATGAGTGCAACATATCTTGCCAAGGTCCAATTCAGCATTAACTCAAAATGATGGAGTCATCCTCAGAAGAAAGGTGTTTATGAGCAGGAGAACCAGCAGAGAATAAACCTGGACAACACTGCTTCCTTTGAGAATACATGACTTTAGGAAACGTAATATGCCAGATCTTCAGCCTTTCAGTAAAATCCATGTTTTGCCCTATCAAGGGCATTTGTTTCCCCAAGAAATGTCTTCTAGAGAAGACGGGTATGGTTGAAGTGGTTGCAGCAAGTGAGATGTAGCTGACAGTCAGAGCTACATTACATAAGCTTTGCATGAAATTGTTAAATCATGTATATGCTTGACTGACACCGATGACTTTCCAAAAGCTATTTACAGTGGTATCAATAAATCGATAAGATCACTGTCCTCCTCCCTCACTTCCCAGTACCTGGATTCTAGCAGATCCAGGTAAATCAACTGCGTCTTCATAATGAAAACAGAAATTTAATTATTCACAAGCATTCCCCTTGAGCTTTCTCTGGGCTTTTTGTGAATGATTAACAGAGCAGCTGCTCCAGACAGCACTCTCAATCCCTGCTTGCTGGCCTGTTAAAAGCAGTGACTCATCAGCACATGACGTCAAACCCTCCTCTCCTCTGAAATGGCAGGAAGGAGGTTTCATTAAAAAGATAAAAAAAGGTATCAACATAACAGCCTGAACTTCCTCCCAAACACACGGGGTTTGGTCGGGGGTCATCTCTGCCGCTGCTGCCGCCTGAAGAGCTGCACCGGGCGTACGCACCCACGGCTCCTTCAAAGGGTAAACTTTTCTCTCGAATACTAAAATACATGAAATTTATTTCCTTGGGCAAGCTGATTTTTTTAGATATTGACTCAAAAAAATCAAACCAAAGGCCCTCTTGCCTCTCGCAGGAATGCTTCCCTGCTCGGCCGGGGCTGTGAGCGGGGCATCTGACCTCTCCCCACCTGCACAGCCAGGTGGGAGCACTTGCACAAGAGGTTTACGCAGCCCAAAGTAGCTGTTAAGTGGTCCTTGAAACTGCCCAAATAACACTTCCCAGTAACACCCGATAAAGGTGGCCAAACATACATTCGGACAAGCATCAGCAAGTCCAGCGCTGCCAAATTCAAGACCCCCCCATTGCCTCCATGCCTTGCTAAGGTTGCGCTGAAATGTGCAGACATGAAAAGAATTATATGTGAATGCAGCCACGGTTCCCTATCTCTGTGGAAAAAACCTGGGCTCGCTGCCATGAAAGTTAGAAGCAAAAGAAGTAATCTAATCCAGAGAAGGGATGTTTCTTTGTAGTTAAAATTCAGCTTTTTACTGCAGACGGCAAGTCCTTCTGTCACACGGACAACAGCATTTACCCAGAAAAGTCTGCAAAGCAACGGAGAGGGGAATGAGCTGGGTAATTTCAGATTTAGCCCTTACATGGGATTAATTACGAACATCTGCGATACTTTATTTTCTCTGCTAGCTTTAGGCTGCGGAGCCAAGCCCCAGCCCCCTCCGAGCCCAGCTCTGGCAGCAGCGCATCCCGGAGCTGCTGGCTCTGGGGCTGGGCTGGGTGGTGGCAGGGGACAGGGGATGGATCTTTGCTGTGAGGGTGGTGAGACACTGGCCCAGGTTGCCCAGAGAAGCTGTGGA
>JAOXJM010000052.1:19759129-19800253 GCA_026413425.1 Tringa solitaria | reverse complement strand
GGGGTTGGAACTAGATGATCTTTAAGGTCTCTTCCAACTCTAACCATTCTATGATCCTATGATCTGGCTCCCTGGGGGACAGCATCGCTTATGGCCCGTCACTCCCCGCTTCCCCCCGCGCGGCGCTGGAAGCAGAAATACTGCCCTTAGCTCTGTCTCCTCTCCAAGGGCAGGCAACCGGGCAGTCACAGGGAGGTTTGGAAAGAGCGTGTGGCACCACGGGGGCTGTGCCAGGGCCGGGAAAGGCTGCGGGGGCACGGCTGCCCCCCTGCGTGGTCAGGCCACAAGAGCCCGAGGATGACTGAAATGACTGACCAAACAGATGTAACGTAAAAGGTGCAGAAAAAAAGGGTGTTAATCACAGCCCAGGAGTTCCCATGGCACGAGTCTCTGCTCAACACGCTTTTCTATCAAAACATACATTAAAAAAAAATCAACATTATCTGTATGCCACTTGGCAGAAATGGGTTTACTGTCTGGCCTTTTGGCTCTGTTAGCATTCTTAGCCTAGACTCAGTTATCTGCTTGTTTTTCTATGGGGTCTCTGCCTTTCTGCTGTCCGAGTCAGAAGGTGTTTTCTCACAGAGATACGCAGCAGAGAGACAGAAGGTTCACAGCAAAAACGGCCTCTGGGTGTCCACGCTAACTCCAGACGACAGAGCATGCTAAAATGGGAGTGAAAATTATTATTCCTTATCTTTCTAGAATATTTATTACGACAACCCTTATAGCTTATCTTTCTAGAATCGATCAGCAATGAAGTGCTAACAGGCTTGAATTTTGCACGTGCCCCGTAGTCTCTAGCCCTCATATTTAGGCCCTCAATAGCATTTTGGTTTGAAGCAGCACAGAGCTGCCCCCTCTCCATCGGGAGCAAGGCCCCGCCGTGCCGCAGAACGGAGCGCTCGCCTTACTGCAGAAGGAGAAACGGGGAATACAATGCCAGAAATGCGGGCCTTCCTCAAAGAAAGATTTCTAAAAGAATTGGCGTTCTTGGCAGGAGCAAACAGAGAAAGGAGAAGAGAGGAACAGGTCGAAGAAGTGCCGGCGGCAGGAGCTGAGCAGGGTACGGCTCCTGGGCTCTGCCTGCCCTGGTGAGACAGAGCCTTCATCCCCTCTGTGGAAAGTCAGTTAAAAGCAAGTAGAGAAGGGAAGAGATGGGATACAAAGGGGAATTTACACTAGAGCAGGCAGCAGGAAAAGGAAAGGGAGGAAAATGAGATGGAGAAAACAGGGAAGGGTTGTATAAAGTGGTAATGGGGGAGGATGGTGTGTGTCAGCCCATGCAGAAATGGAAAACTGTGGGTAACACTACTGAAAACGTTCCTCTCCAAACGGTGTGGAGACAGCATCTGAAAGAACTTCTTTCTTATTCCTCGCTCATGCAAAAACTCTCTACTGCCCATAGGGAGGCTCACTCTCTCCTTGCCCTGCTCCAGCAGGGATGCTGGAAGCAGGAGAGGCTGCCGTCCCTCCCGCCGCCAGCTGGCACCAAGGACTTCTCTAATGCTCTTGGCAGCCATCCCTGACTAAGAGATCTCCCGCTTCCCCAAGCTGTCCAAAGGGGAAGCTGCCTGCCAGAGCCCTGGAGGACCTCCCTCCTCCTCCTGGCCAGGATCACCTTGGAGCAGAAAGGGAGCAGCAAGCACTTTCACTCCTGTTTACTTGTGCCGCACTATTACTGCTTGGCCTCACATATTCTGCAGTCACTATTAACGTCATTACTAAAAAGAATGACCAAAAATCCCCAACAACCACGTATTTTTCATCAGTACCTTCTTTTAAGCAAATACAGTCCTTCTATTTTCATGGAGAAACACCACTCACTTTTTCCAAGCAATGGCATTCACTCACACAGCTGAGGGAAGATACAGAGTCTCTGGTAACACTGTTCCACACATGGCCCACAAGCCTTATTCAAAGATGTCCTCAACGTTTCCTTGTTTCCTGGGATTTATAGCAACTCAGAGAGGATGACGCCTATTTATTAAGTCTGAATGTCTTCTCATACCTTCCTGTTCTAGACTAACCTTCAGTTGAAAAAAATGAACAAAAGGAAAACCGAGGCTCTCCTCCCTCTCTAAGCACCCCTTTGTTTTTCCTGTTAGTTTTTTCCTTTTACCTGAGTAATCTGCAAATACCTGGGGTCTCGGATTTTCCTCATCTACTTGGGGACAACAGGATGCTCTAACTTGGCTATGATATTTGGGGCAATCTTATTAGCAGAGGATGCAAAGGCTGCTCTGCTTGTTAGTCTGTGGCAGGACAAGTCACCCAACAGCAAACCTTTGTGTCTCCCAGCCTGCTGCTCCCCTCCTCCCGGGCTCCCAAAAGGCTCCGTCTCCCACTTCTGCTGGAAGCCATCGCAGCAGCTTGGACCACTGTCTGGGTGCTTATATGCCAAACGGGACTAACCTGACCACCACGGACTCTCAGAGATCAGCTGTCTATGTGTGCTCTTAGCCCTTCCCAAGCACTGAAACACCGACAATTTAGAGTAAAAGATTTTAAGTAAATACACTTTTTCGAAGCTGAATCCTACAAGGAAGAAACTCTTTCCTGTGAGGGTGGTGAGACACTGGAACAGGTTGCCCAGGGAAGTTGTGGGTGCCCCATCCCTGGAAGTGTCCAAGACCAGGCTGGATGGAGCTTTGAGCAACCTGCTCTAGTGGGAGGTGTCCCTGCCCATGGCAGGCGGGTTGGAACTCGATGGTCTTTAAGGTCCCTTCCAACCCAAATGGTTCTATGATTCTATGGAGCATGGCCACATCTTATTAAACCACACCTCTGCCCACAAGGACAGCATATCACCAACTGCCCGGCCCTGCTGACCCTGCCACCCCAGCAGAGAAGCCAGGTAAGGCAGAAATAATCCCTTTTGTGATGTCTCACTTCCCTGTTTGCCTTGGCTTCAAGACATCCCCAGTTTCATATTTTGACCGCCCCCCTCCTCCAGAAGAGCCCTGTCAGAGGTGAGCTCTTCTGCTGCTTTCCAGATGGAAAACGATGTGCAGGAACCTCCTACCCACAGCCATCACCTGTTAGTATTTAAACAACCTTTATTTCTCACCGATTTTATTTTAAAGCACGACTCCAGAGTTGTAATAGTGAAGAGAACTCCCCCTCTCTCCATCTGAAAAGAAACAGCTGTTTCCACAGTGCTGAGCCAGCAAGGCAGGGGGATTCCTTTAAACCTCAAAAACGCAGGTGGCCCCATTAAAGGAGTCTGAGCTTTCTTATGTGCTTGTAAGAGAGGGCACCCCAAAGTACCCTGCTGAATCCAGGCCTCATGCACAGCTGTTACAAGCAGTTGCAGAGCGTAAGAAAAGAAGAGGAAGAGAAAGGAATCGTGCTTCTGTTTTTCATCAGCATAGTTGTTATTTAAATTTTCTGATCAACCAATGAGCCACAACTGAATACGGTTCACGCAACAGAATCAAGGTTAAAACCACCCAATATCCCTAGAGTGAAGGCACAGCCATCCTTGCTCTCTAAGCGTTATCTGGGAGTTAGACAACAAAGGCTGCTGCAAAGAGAACGGTAATAAAAGGGATTTTTATATCTATGCTTGATATCACAGGTAGTACTGGGCTTATGTGGCAGTAAAGGAGATGGCATTAAGATAAGCATTTCAGCTGAGAGGGGGCGTTCAGTTTCAGGGCAGAACCTTTTAGGATCTGTACTACAGACGCATTTAAGAAGTTAGAAAAACATCACTCAGAATGATGTAAGCACAGCTGACCCTTGTCTGGGACTGAAGGATGAGCAGCATGATTTCTTGAGGTCCTAGTCTTTCTACTTTTATGCTGAGTTTAAACATAAATGTTAGAATACACGTTACTACATAACATTTTTTACATAGTAGTTATTTTCATCATCATCAGACAGAGCTGTCATGCTCAATGTTGCAGTTTTCCCCGTATTAACCCAACCAGAATGAATCAATGTTTTATTACCATATTTAAAAATAATTTATAATATTTCATTGCCCTCTGCAGTACCTTTTTTGCCAGCAGAACATTCTTGTTACTGCCAACATAACACTCTGTGTCAGTGCTTGCCAAACAAGAACTGATTGCCCAAGCCAGTTTTCCCTCTGAGAACAAGGACCACCTTGTCACTGACAACAGACACTGGAAAAAATCCTCCTTCGCCCCAAATGCAGCTGTCAGCTTACAAACCCAGCCAGTTCTTTGTTCTTTTTTTCCCCAGAATATTCCTTTCTTGCCACATTGTCAGACTGTTCTTTCAGAGCTGTTATCCAACATAATACTCACCTAGAACCACTTCCCAAGCCCTCTCGAGAAATAAAAAAAGAACATATCCTTTCACCTGAAACTTCTGTGAAGATGTTCCTCTGTGATTTGTCACTGTCGGCTCTGCTCCGCTGAGGCTGACTTCTCACTGTTGGCTTCCAGAAGGACCCTGAATCGTGATCTCCACAAGGCAAGGAGACTTACACAGCTGCTGGCAATTTATTCATGCAAGATCCCGGTCCAGAGAGCAGCTGAGATCCGCAGCAAGCTGTAATGAATTTGTCACCCTGTGTAACCAGGGATTCTATATTCAGCATTGTTTTTTTACAACAGATGCACAAAATTCACCTTTGCAGGAAAAAAAAACATCAGCACTCAGAAGACCTTACCAAGTTTCTATTCTCCACTGCAGAATCTGGTGTGTAATAACACATACTGGGTTTGGAGCAAGCAGCTCAAGAATAGAGGAGAATTTTCAGCAGGAATTTTAGAAGCAGATAACAGAGGGGCAAAGTGAACTTTAAGCTACCTTCTGTATGTTCCCCCCTCCAAGTTTCCTTTCAGCATTAGAGAGCAGCAATCTTACCCCACTGATACACACGGGTAAGTGCATTTTTCAATACAGATCTGTACAGCAAAATGTTCCCTACCTCATATACTGGGACTGTCTTTAAAATGAACAGCTACAAGCAAAGGCAAAAATCCTCAGCTAAACTATGAACTGTTTACGGGACATTCCAGACCAGGCACAAGTTTGTTTTCAGTGTGTTCTTTCCACAAAAGTTGGGCAAATATTGTAGTGTACTGGGAAAGAGGAATGCAAATAAGATGCTATTTGTTTCTAGATGGCCAAGAGATTAGCTTTGAACTGGTTTATAGCATTCTTTGTATTAAAACATCTGGTTACAAGAGGTGTTAAATAAGTAAATAGGCAGATAAGGTTAAGTGAACTAGGCAATGGAACTTTAAATTAATCTATGGTAATGTATATTGCTGGTCTTCCTTCGTGTTTGCTGAACAATAATTTCAAGAATAGCTTCTTCCTTTCCCTTAGCCTGGGTCTCATTAGTCATGTTCCAAGGCAACAGGTTTCCATGACAGCAAACATTAAGTCTCTTGCAGCACAGCCTGTTATTTCTGCTATAAAGGCTAAGCTTTCGCTACTACACTTCAACCTAGACCAGCTATCTTCATGAAAAAAATTCCCTGAAAAATCCTAATAGTCATGTAAATCATCAGCTCTATTTTATTGTATCATGATCACCCTAAGGAACACACGCTCGATTGAAGTCAGTAAGAACGTCGTCAAATTCCCCGGAAGGATGCTTTTACCTGGTCTGAGCTCACAAGTTCTTGGCAACCGTCTAAAACGAAAATAAAATGATGTAAGTGATGATGCAGGCCCCATGCTCATGAAGGAGTCAGACAAAGTTAATGAAAATCCCACTGTAGGGATTAACTGCAGAATTGAGACCTTTGGGTTTAGTCATTTTCTGCAGGGTGAGCGCAATGCCCCCCTCGCACCGGAGCTGAGCTAACAGAAGTGTTTCCTAGCACGTTTTCAGTGGAGTAGAACATCACAAACAGACACAGGCAGGAGCTTTCTCCCTTTATGAACTGTACTGAGCCTTGTTATTTTGAGGGGACTCTTGATTGAATGTCTCTGGGTATCTCTGAAAGCCCCACTCACACTGTTAAATCTTCTAATCTCTCCCTATAAACCAATCCCTCCTGACCCCTAATGTACCGTAACTGCATGCTGTATTACTCCAACGCACCACAGCTGAGCAGAGGATAAAAAATGTGTTATCTATTGGAAGCACTGTGAAATAAATGAAAAAATAGTAATTCATCCTTTCATAAGTACAGCATTACTCTGTCCAGCATAAATTCAGACACAGAACCATACCTAAACTGCACAATAAGTTTCCCACCTGGGTTTTTGAAAGCACAGGAGGGCTTTGTAGGAGCAGGTAGGGAGAGATGTTGAAGAGCCACTTTCAGTGGCTTGCTGTTAAACAAAGGCTGATAGGAGGTAACCTGAATGCCGATTTTCCTACAGCTATTTGTAAGAGTTGACACTTTTTAATGAGCCACAACACTCAGAAATGAATAATGAAAAAAGAAGTAGAAATGGTAAGAATTCATGAACCCCGTGAGATCCTGTCATTCTTGCCTCTCACTCATGATGATTTGTCATACTTTTAATATTCCTTTTGACATTATTACACTTATTTTTATCCCAGTCTAATGTCTGTTTCTCTCTTTTTAATTGCCATGATATATTCAAAGATGTCACAACTCATGAGTTGCAAACAGTTGCATGACAGACAACCAGCCCTGTCACAACTGGTATGCAGTAAGATCACAGTAAGAATCCTCCAGGCAGAGATGCTAACAAGAAAATCAAGAAGCTATTTGCAGCTGGCAAAAGCAAGGAAAGGAATCTAGGCTAGCAACATGACCATGATTAATGGTTATTTTAGTAAATGCAATTTTGCAAACTAGGACATATGTGCTTGAAGCTTCTCAGCAAGGTGAGAGTTTAGATAACCACAAAAGGTATTAATGAGATTGGGAAAAATGTTAAGGAACCTGCTTACTAATACTTTTTTTGATAATAATTTCATAAAGTAATCTTAGAAAATTTTACATTGAGCATTTCCTAGAATAGTCAGGCAGGTTGGAAAG
Organism: Tringa solitaria; assembly: GCA_026413425.1. Lineage (NCBI taxonomy): Eukaryota > Metazoa > Chordata > Aves > Charadriiformes > Scolopacidae > Tringa > Tringa solitaria. The sequence goes on along the minus strand of JAOXJM010000052.1, from coordinate 19,793,306 downwards.
AGAAACATCAACAGCAAACACAAGCAAAATGGGCAAAGATACAGGTATCTCCTGCTTTAAGAAAAATCAAAGAACTAAGGTATCAAGAGAAAAAGAAATCTTCTGATGAGCTGTACTCCACAGCGCACTAACGAATGTCCTGTTGATGGCAAAGGAGTTCCACAAAGGAGGAGGCACAGGCCAGTGACCTAAAGGTAACCTGACAGTAACTGTATTTCATTTGGGCTTTCTCCCTTTGGAGAAAGAGCTGGGTTGAGCTGAATGCCATTATAACACCACTGAGGTGAGTGACTCCTTTCCTACTGAAGGTTATAAAAAATATAAATAGAGGTTTTATGTTTCAAACCAATTTGTTCTTAAGCATGCTATACATACAGACTGACACTTGCAAAAGTCACATTAGGTAACTCTCACCTGCCTACTCTGTGCAGCCCATCTATAGGCAAAAGCAACAGGAATCTGTAGGCGTTTCTTAGAACACAAATATAATTTAGCACTTCTTTAGTGTGCTTAGCGTATACTTTCCATCCAACTCTGTAGCACAAAGGCAGTTGGCATGACAGGCACACTATATTCCAATGACCTTTTGCACTAGGGCAAGGAAACCATAATAATTTCTTCACGCTTCTCAAATTGACACTGGATACATCAGTTTGGCAAGGCTATTTATTTCAGATGCTATATTGATACGGCTGGCGTAAGTACCCCTAGCTAATGTATTATTTTTTTCTGTACAGAATTCTTCTTCATTTGAAAAGGGAGAGAAAGATGTCCTACAGCTCTTCTTAGAATGACTGAAAAGACAGGCTTATGATATCCTTATTCATACCAAGAAACCTTTTTGTAACTCCTGTTTTGATAAACTCCAAAATTCAAGGAACATGACAGTTATAAGAGTCAGAGACTCACAGCATGGCTCCTAAAAAGAGTAAAAGCAAATGAAACTACTAATGATTTCACTGAATAGAAGTCACTTATAAAAGTAAAGAGCAGAAAGAGCCTCTTTGCACATTCTGAAGTGGCTTCTTAATCAATTAAACACTCTACTTTAAAAAACTTCATTTCAAACCATGAGAAAATAATATACAACTCATACTATTTCATTAATTTACTATTAAATTGCATGTCTTCAGAGCTATTAAAAGCCCTTCAGCAATTTCACTATTTTTTCAATGCTGAAAGTATGCCTTTGACATCAATAGAGAAAACAGATGGATAAAGCAATTATAAAAAGAGCAGCATGACGCTATGAACCAGCTTGTCACAGTTTTACTAACAGACTAGATAACACAGGCAGAAAAGTGGGCTGACAATTAGCAAAGTTGTCATGTTGTGTCAAAGTGCTCCCACCCTCCAAGATAAAATGAACCCCAAATCCCTCCCCTGAAGATACAAATAGACAGGGAAGGAAGGAGCAATGAAAAAAGATGGAATAAGCATGGAGGACATTTAAAGATTAGAAAAATCCCTGAAGGAAAATACTGACAGTACATCCCAGAAATCAAAGAATATACATGTTGAAGGGAAATGTGAATCAATGCTCGGATCATTCTGGCATATTTGTCTGGTAACTTACCTAATCTTTGTATAGGATGATTTCATGATTTGACAGAGACAAAACATCTAGCTATGAGTTATGGGGTAAGATAAATAGAAATTATCTGAGCTTTGAATTCTGTTAAAGGACGAAATAATCTAAGGAAGCCAGTTCAAACAGTTTATAGATCCAAATTGCACTGACAGACAGACAGACAGGCAAGTTAACACAACCGGCCTCCCCTCCACAGCTACAACGTTCTATAACACACAGCAAGACGCACAGCCCAGCTCATTCTTCTCTCTACTATTTTACCCTTTTTCCCTTTGTGCAGCTTGCAAAGTTATAAAAGGTTGATTAAATTGCCCAACCTTCACAAAAATGGGTCATATTTTCAACTACTAGAAAGCTGATCACCCCAAAAGGTGTGTGAATTGGGGACAGGAAAACTCTGTTAGGAAAGATGGTTATTGGCAGATCCAGAGTCAAAAGACAGATGAGATGATCTTCACCCCTGAATCCTAAAGACTAATTTATTCCCTTCAGGATATCTCCTGCTGCCAACCTGTGCACTTCCAAAGGCTGGAGTCTTTGCCCAGGTCCAGGGGATGTAGGAAGGGGAGAGGAAAGTGGGGAAAAAGACAGAAACAGGCCATCTGCATGCAGCAGTGAGGAGGACTCCTTAAACCTGGGAGAAGCCTACCTCGAGTCAGCACAGTCCTCCAGATTAAACAGAGGGGCGGAATGTGCTCTAATAGCAGTTGGGGCAGTCTAGCAGACTAGAGCAGAAAACAGAAGGAAGACAGGGAAAGAAAGGGGCTGATCCAAAGGGACACGTGTTTCTTTTTAAACTAGATGAACTAATCTTTTGAAAAGAAGCTTGCGAAATCAGGGCCCACAACAGTTTGGCTTTTAGAAAAAAATTATTATTAGAACAGAATAATCATTACATTCAAAATAATGGACATTTGTACAAAAGTAGAGTCATACGGTCAGCAGTGGACCAAAACTAGTAAAAATACCTCTTCAAAGTACTGTCAGAATAACATTTTATGATGACAAAACCCGTAGCTAAAAGACATGATAAAAAACAAGTGTTTAGTCCAGCAAGAAGAGAAACTAGATCAAGGATAATAACAGTTCTGAGAAACTCATTTGCAGAGTAATGCAAATACAGAACTGTTAAACCCTGTGCTACATTAGCTGACCGTCATCTTCACCATTATACAAACAAACCCCTGTAGTTATTGGTTTTTGGTATTTCTCTGAGGATCTGGCACATTGGGAAGCAGTTTCAGGAAGTGCATTTTACAGATGCATAGAGCAGTTCCTCTCCAGGTAGTTTTAAGGTTAAAACGCAGGCTTGTTCATGTACTCTTCCACTGTCTGAAGAAAAAAACAACAACAAAAAAGAAACAGTTGATGCATTATGGAGCGGTACAGTAACATTGAAACAAACCCTCTTCTCCTCTTTGAAGACAGTTGTAGTTTTGCATGGAATTAGATCAGATTAATTAAAATGCAGAAATAATTCTGCTGTAAAAACCCGTAACAGCCTTCTAGAATCTGGTCTTCAAATCATTGTGGCTAAACTCATCACGTCTGGATGGCCTTTGCACAGAGCTGGCTTCGTTTCATGGGCAAATGCCAGGTCACTGAGAAAAACTGTTTGACCTGCATAGCGTGCCCCTGGCTAGTTCCACCAGCGTGCTGTTCCCTTCAGTATTATAATGGATCCTTCACTACCTCGGAAAAAAATAAGTAAATCCATCACATTCAACTGTTTTTGCCATTCCTGGCTCAACAGTACAAGTTACAGAAGAGAATTCCTGCAGGGTTCTGAATAAAGGTTACGTATCTGTGCCCTGCTGAAAAACTACACAGGTGTTCATGAATGGAAGTGGAGTTTGCCAGCACATGCTCTTCCCAATTTTAACTGTTAATAGTAGCTCAACTGTTTCCAATGCACTGGTGAAACACAATAGATTTTTCCATATTTGTATCTATATACATGACATATAATCTTAAATTATGTTCTTATATAAATATCTTAGACCTGTTACACCGTTTATTAATATAATATCTGAGAAACTCTAGCAGTTACACTGCAAAAGAGCAATAGCAGTATAGAAGGAGCCTCCAGATGATTCCACAAGATGCAAGAGGGTTGAATTGAAACTTCATGTAACTGCTCCCTTAACTGCATTGTTGTACCTATCAAAACTGAAGTTAAGACACGTTTGGATAAAGTACCAGAACTGCTTAGCTGTATTTTAAGCTCGTGTCAAACAAGGAATATGTAGGAAGATGTGGTGTTTGCCTTTTGTCTTCCTCTGCCTTACCTCCTGCAACATGTCAGAGTCTTCTATGGCTTTCACTGCAGACCTCTTTGAAGTTTCTTGGACTTCTCCACCAATTATAAACTCATCGAGAATAAAATAAGCTTTTTCAAAGTTGAAGATAATGTCCAGTTCACACACCTGCCAGAACAAAAGGACATGCAACTTTTAAATGACTTCTACAGCATTATAAGCACTACTGGGCTGAAAGTTAAGATATCAAATGTATTCAACACATGCATTCTTGTGGCAGGGTGAAGAAAGATACTACATACTATGTAATATTGCACATATTCTTTCCACATATATAGCCTAGACTTACAGCAAAGATATTCCACTTACTGTATTTTACATGACACCGTACTTCCATACTGGTTTTCAGAGAACAAAGCTGACTTCCTAGCCTACTAACCTTGTAACAGGGCTTATACAGCACTGGTAATATGGGTTACATATGTTCACGCACAGTTTCACAGAGTCAGACAAATTCCCTGTCCTAGTGACCTTGCAGTCACCAACCGCTTCTTTGTTTTGAGGCGGTACAAATGTGAGTCACAGCACAGTGATTTAAGAGATGAATTAAGGTAGTGGGGACAATTTCAAAAGTAGTCATAGAGAAGGTGGGTCTCTTGAAGTCTTTAAAGACTTACCGAAAGACTTATTTGGACCTTCTTCAGGTATTTTCTTCAGAAAAATACCAAACCAAAACAACAAACCACTTTACCTTTTTCCTCTGTATATGTCCTTAATTCTCAAACGATATTATGAAACAAACAAAACCAGTACACCTGAAGATGGAGGGAGAATTAAAGAACTGTCACCCAGGGTGGAGGGTATTATGTATTTTTCCTCAAGCTTTCCCCTTGAAATCTGCTCTGCGTATCAAAGCACCAAGATTAATTCTGGGGGGAGAAATGGATGGAAAAAAATAATCTTATGATAGTATCAGCACTATTTCATAAAATATTCTAATAATTAATTTCACTCTGGATGAAGAGAATCTATGAGGCAAGTAGTGCGGAGAGAGACATGAAGTAAAACAGCTACAGATAACTGTTCGTTTATCAGCCAGGAGTGCAGTTCATGGGAGAAAGTAAAACCTACGTTTCCAAAGTATCTGTCCAGAAGCTCCACGTATCGATGAACGACCTCTAGTGTCAGGAGCTCGTTATCCTGGTCTTCTATTGCACAACAGAAGTACAAGCTGGCATATCTATGGGAAACAAAGGCAAAAATGTGAGAGTGAACAGCTAGATCCTCAGTGCCCCGCTCGTCTCTTACAAGTTACGCAAATGGTAGTTAATGTCTGTCTTGTCTCTAAAATAATAATTTTCTTTCATTCTCAGTGTCCCAGAGAACACTTAGAAGATCACATAATTTAAACAAATTAGTAATTTAGTTAGAAAAACAAACTGCACCCTTAGCAAAGTGGGGTACCCCCAACACTGGTAAAATGAACAGTAAATCAGTACTACTTTAAGGCTCTCCCTCTCCTGCTGCAATAGCACAGCAGTAAATGGGGTTAACTAAACTGCAGCATGAGTTACTGCTCTTGACCAAAAAAATAAAAATAAAGGCAAAAATAAAGGCAGAAGGAGTTATATCTCAGCAAGCCTGCTGGCTGCTTGACTGACAGCAAGCATGAAACTGCTTGGGCCAAACAATCTTCATAACTCACTTGCAGCAAAACTTTATGTTTAAATCAACCCAAGATGGGAGTTAGCAATCTACCTCAACTCTCTGGTGCTGTAGCTAGAGCCCTGACTTGTCACAGCATCTGGTCAGATGTTTACACCCATCATTTCACAGCAAGGAAATCCATTTTTGCTGAATGGGAGATGCTGCTTAATTTATACACTGTGCTATACCTTAAGGCTACTTTTTGTTTGCTACAACTTTACAAGAATTAAAAGGCAGTTAATGCTAAGCATCATGTAACTAGGGACCAGTGATTTGTTTGGAAAAGGAAATGGGAATAAACACTTTCCAGAGCAAAAATATTTCAAAGACAAAATTTGACAAAACGTTGGAAATGCCTCAGAACAGCTCCTGCAGCCTCCTGAAGAGCCTGATAAAGCCCAGCACACGTCCCAGCAGGGTACCCTGGGGAATTAGAAGGAGCAGTGAAGCCTAAAGCCTTCTAACAGAATTTCAACCACTAATACTTATTAGGTTACTGCCATTTTTCTCATTTGACAGATTGTACAAGTATTTTTCACCCCGCAATTTACCCCGCTGGTTTGTCCAGGGACGCTGTGCTGTTAGATTGCTGATGGCAGGCTCCTACCAGCTTAGTCTAGCACTGAGGGTTTATTTGGTGTTTTTCTTAGTGAGCCTTTATTTTTCCTCTTCTAGCACATGTTATTTATATGAATAGTAATTACATGTTCTCATAAAATTACTCACACCTTTTGTAAACAAGCTTGAGGTCCTTCCAGTCAACAAAACTACTTGTTTTTTGATTGCGAGACAAAACAATCTGAACAATTTCTCGAATGATCTTTTTCTTCTCTTTATCAGGTAGCGTCGTATACCATTTCTGAAGCCTTAATTTCCCCTGCCGACTGAACAGCAGTATAAAGTGTATCTAGAGTAAACAAAGCGACATGGTTAACCACTGGGGCCACGGCCAGAGGACAGCATCCCCGTGCTGCACGTCTGTGAGATCTCAGCGAAGGCATCTCCAGCCCTGGTGTGACGTTTGGACGTGGTGTCAGAGGTCTGGGGGAGGCTGAGCGTGGGAGCAGAGATCCCTCCCCTCTCCTGTTTCTTCCCCCGGCAGGTCTCCCCTTCCCTGTGGGACCTCTCCCCTTGGCATCCCCTCTGCATCCTCTCCCACCCGCCCTCCCTTACCTTGTGCAAACAGCAGCTTTGCTTCCCATTATCCCGCTTCCCTGGGGAACAGGAGGAGCACCACCACTCTGCAGTGGTGAGAAGAGGGTCCCAGCCCCTCCTCCAGCAAGATTAGACACCTCAGTGAAGGGAATAAAGGCCAGGAAGATCAAGGATGCAGTGTGGCACAAGACTAGAAGCATGAATACCCAAATAGAAATCATCACCACTAACATTTCTGATATTGCACTGTTTCAGGTCACAAACAAAGCAGCATGTTACCAGAGAAGGCCATAAGCAACAGAAGAAACCAACTACTTTGCAAAGGGAGCCTGACTATTTTACTAAAGACATCAACAGATTATGAAACACAGATGACCATGATGACAAAGGACAGACCTCAGTGACCGAGGATATTACATTAAATAAAGCATGGTATGTACACTTGTCCTGGTTCAATTTTAAAGCTATTAATAATTTTACGTGGTTTGACCCATGATTTTTTCATGCTTAGCATTAGCAGTACTATTGAAATAAGAAGTGCTAGGTTTTAAGTGCCAGTGGGTCTTTGGAAGAAAAGTATAAATTCACATTTATACAAACACTTTTCTTAGTAGATTAAAATAACTGACCTCACTAAGTCTTTAAGGAGTACAGTAAGTCATCTACCCACAGCACTGAAATGGCTTTAAGAATGCAGGAAATCTATTTGGGGATGACATCCATCTCAACGGGACATCCTTGGCTAAATGGAAAAAAAACCCCAAACCCTAGCAGGGATAGAGATGCTTCCAATGGCTGAAGACTCTGAACTGTCCTGCTCTTGACAGGCATCTCCATCCCTTTTCTCACCAGTACCATTGCTTGGAGGCCAGGGACTTGCAAGAAGGATATCTCCCTTCTTGCTTGCTATTCCAGTTTAATTGCTGTACCTACACTTCCCCATTATTCCATCTCCGTAGCGAGGATTAAAGTTAATGTTCACTATCAAGATTACAATGCACATGTCAGCAAAGACAAAATCATTCCACGCCCCAGTGAAGCCCAAGCAGAGAAGTGCACTAGAGAAGCTTCTATGTAAAAGAAAAAAAAAACCACAACACAAAACCAAAAATGCTACTGGATTTTAAACAAAGTTTTCATTCATAATTCAGAATCATTCTCTAACGATTAAATTGCACAGTTGTTGAGTAACCTGGAGATAAGAGTTCTGACTATATTGGGAAAGACTTCAAATGTGGGATCATTTTAGGGAAAGATGGACTGTTGTATTCATATATGCCCGTGGCAGGATCTGCTGCTGGAAATACAGCTCTTACCATCATTAGTCTAATGTGCTTGATAAAATTACAAGGATTTTGTAGCTGCCTTGTGTTGAGTCCTGTAATACTCTCCAGATGAGCTTGCTAAATAAAAACAATTATGCTGCTGGCAGTACACATGCCCTGATTACAGTGAAGATCAAAGCACCATGTTCTTGCCTTTCTCCATCCATATCACCAACTGGGTTTTGACATGGTAATATTCCAGCTGTCAGGGCTACCCATCCCCAGCAGATGAAGGGACAGTACTTACTGTCCATACACTTGTCCACTGAGAGGAGCCAGACGAATGAAAAGACTATTTTGCCTGCTGCACAGCATGTTAATTCCAAAGGCTCTGTAAAGATGAGTGCATTTCAGAAAGCAGAGCGTAGGTTCTGCACAGAAGCGCAGCAGGTCAGCAGGTGTCCACTCAAAAGCAATCAGGCCCAGGTAGCAGCTACTTGATAAACAAATTTCTAAAAATATGGTGAATCAGATAGGAGAGGATGATCAGATTCGATTGAAAATGCAGGGAATTAATCGATGAATCCCTAGCAAGAGCTGAAAGCCTGTTCAGCATAACAAGCTCGTGCTGTTTGAGACATCCTCAGGAAGAAATATGTTTGCCTGCAGTGCTTCTATAGGGGCAGATAATGAAAGGGTATTCTGGTTTAAGTTCAGCTGCTGGACCCAAAGGACCTTAAATCTGAATGCCTCTGAGTAATACATATATCTCCAGGATAGCAACTCTATGCCTCTAAAAGGTTAAAAACTGACAAGCCAGGGAATTACAATGAATATTATTACTATTTTCTGCTGATCAGTTTACTTCAGTATGTATGCTTCACCCATTGGAAAGTGAGCTGCTCTCCATTTAAAATTGATTTGAAAACTCCACTCTTTCTTATATAGATGCAGCTGATGTTTCACCACCACTTTCGTGAGCAAAGGCAACATTCTTTGCAATCAGAAAATGCCCATTAATGCTCTTAAATGCATTAAGATTCATGCACAAACTTCAAAAATCCTATCTTTTGGGTTTCCCATCCCACACTATTTCATATGCAGGATATAACTGCATACTTCATAAGGCAATTTTACTATTATAGAAATATATAGAAAATATGTAAGTGCCTCTACCGTAGTCTGTTTCTAATTTTACAGTCTACAGCAAAACAGCGTACCCTCAAGCCTAGGTACGTACTACTGGCCAGCTGAGAGCTCCTGGAACAAAACAACATATTAGAAAGCTGCAGATACTTAAAAAAATATTGCGGGTTTTTTTTTTTTTTCCTCTTTTGACTCTTCTTCCTTTTTCTAATTTCTAAAGCCCATTCAATCGGGGGAACTCTCTAGGAGGTAAATAATATTTCATTCTCAAGAGGTTTAATGGCTTAATTCCTGTAAGCATAAGCATCCAATTGGTACAGACGTCGTTTCATTCAGTTCAGCTTTGCTCTGCCCGGCCACACTGACATGACACAACACATTCCTCACCCTCATCTGCTCATTACAGCTCGCTGGGAAGATTTTGATGCATCAATAAACCTGGAAATGTTCGAGTACTGCACAAACACAAATGTAAGAGCTCATCTGCTCTTTGCTCCTTGACTGTGAAAACATATTTGCTTTCCTATAGTGCTAATGACAAGATGGATGTTGATTACGGAATTTTTGGTGGGTTTTCAGCAGCCAAACTACAAATCAAGGTAGATTATCCTGCAATGTTTTACTCATCTTCAAAAATTCCAGAGGAAGACAAAGGCAAATGGCTTGCTTCAAGCAAAATACCTTTGAACCAGGGTGCCTGGTTTCCTTTCCTCCCACTCCAGGACGTGCTGGCCGTGACTAACCATCACCAGACCCAGGGGCGACGCCAGAGGGAATTTTTAGGTCCAAGCCTGAGTGGGTCGGGATGAGGAGCGCGGTTCCTATGAGAGCATCGGCTGCCTTCGCATGCGGAGTCTGCAGGAGACAAGCTTTGGTCTGGGGCTGAGCATAATTTTATTAGCTTGTTTTACTGAATCAGACCCAGCCACCTACACCACTGTGCAAAACGATCTCCATAAACGTCAGTAAGTAGCCTAAATCACTGCATGTTGTATTTGTAGGCCATTATTTTCTAGTTGGAAAAATAGGAATTTTTTTTTTTAAATAAAGCATTTAAACGAGATTTCTAAACCTGAACTCTATCCCCTTCTTGTGCATCTCTGAATCAACTGCAGCTGTAAGTTATACAGCAGGTCAGAAAGTTACGGGGCCTTCTATTTTACTGAGAACTATACCAGGATAACAAACAACACCCCGAGTTTCAGGGCTACAAAAAAAAAATAAATCAAATGATAAGACTTTGACATGAAATAATTCAACAGTAAATAGATCAGACATCAAAAAAGCAAAATACAGAAGGTTTACATGTTCGCAAAGAGCAAATATAAGTACAATATGTAAAACTAGCACACACTGTGATTTTTATCCACCTTCCTTGGGAGACCTTTCCCTCCTTTGGCTCACGGGCTGTTGTGATCTGATAAGCAGCTCACCCAAGCTTGTTCCCGGCCAAAACTTGAGGTCCCCTTTGGGGCAGCCTTCCCTGGTATTTGGCCATTTCAGGCTGCAGACCAATGAAACACTTCATGTTGGCTCGCTGGTTTCAAACTTGGATCATCTGTTGCTTTTACAGAGGTTTTAAAACTTAACCTAACCTGTACTGCAACATTTAGTACGACTGCCTAAAGGACTCCAGACTATATTCTATTTCATACAGAACAAAGCACCTGTAGGGATATCAAATAAAGACGACTACCTGGGAAGACAAAGTGGCTTTCCTGACCGCCAGGGTCATTTCTCCAGTTTACTGTCCAAGGACGTAAACATGTAAAAGATGCCACATTTCCTTCTGCGAGGCTCTAATTCCCCACCCTGTGAGAATAACATGCGCTAGAAATGCTTCTCCTCCTCCTGTAATCCAACCTGCATAGCATTTGCCAACTGCTTTCAAACCTGTTCTGTGGCATGTGGCTGCTCCAGATCCCTTGGTGGGAGAGGAGGACAGGGAGGAGGGCTCCAAGAAGCTTAAGGGCACGGAAGGCAGAAGAGGAGACGGCGGCTGGAAGACTGGGAAAAGCAAGCATCCTCCTCTTCCCTGGGTGCTTGGTTTGGGCAAGGATTTGCTTGGCCAGGCAGCTCTGCCACTCCAGCAGCACTGGGTTTAGACTCTGCTTCAGCTGTGACCTTTCTGAATTCAGTTAGGAGCCCTCCCAAACCAAACTTCTATGAAGCAGCAAGATTCCTGAAATTCACAGGTTAACTAAAACTTGCAAATGAGGAATGACTATCCTAGAACAGACAGCTTGGCAGAACTTGGAACCTTCTACATAAGCCTGCTGCTGCCAGGAGGGCAACAGGCAACTGAAGACATGCTAATAACGAAAAACTCACGGACCACATAAAAAGGGAAATGGGATGAAAAAAGCCACACCTTTGGCTGCTGACAGAAGCCTGGGGAAAACCAGACTGACTGGCTGTACCTGGTAAAGAGGAAGCCACTTTTTACTATAAAGTTCTCTTTTAACTTATTCTGACTCCCTTTAAGTCTGCTTGACCTTCTGGCACTGTTGAGTCTAGCTGAGTCCATATTCTGCTTATCTTTTACTACTTTTCATTCTTTCCTCCAATATGAAAGAATGTATTTCCCAACATAGACAGCTGTCCAGAATTTTTTTATTAGGATCTGTTTTTACATTACATCTGAACAGAAACCAAACCTATTTTTATTAAATTGTTTCTTTTAAAAAGTATAAACATCCAAATTATTCCAGCCACTAGCTATTTTTTTTTTCTCCAAAATACCTGAAGACTAAAAAATTCCTTTTAAATTTTGCTTTGTTTGGTGGGGGGTTTTAGAGGGAAAGAATTAAATACCGAATTTTATTTTTTTTAAAAAATAAAATAGCTATACTATGAACTCACAGATGATTTGGAACGCCAGGTGTTTAGGGTGAAATGATAAAGAGTTACTGAATGGACAACTATTGACCTAATGTATTAACAATCTAGCCGCGTCAGGAAGAGACAGGATAATAACACACTGAAGAATAGGTATTCTGGTGTTCTGCTGCTGCACAAAGTCCTCACTTGGCTACTGACCTTTAATATATATATGCTGGACTCTTAGGGACTTTTAAAGCAATTATGTAAAATCTAAAACAGACTACTTTATAAGAATATTAACTTCCTTATTTGTTTACTCTGTTACTAAAACTTCTATTCACAGCAGCACAGAAGCTGAAAAATGTTTGTTAAATACTGTAGAATCTCAGCTTTAAAATTTAAAACACATATTTAGTCTCTATGATGTAAGCAAATAAGAAAAAAAGAAAGTGAAAAATAGCAACACAAAAATAGCAGAGTAGCGTATTGCTGCCTAACTGGCACAGAATTCTTTCTCGCTTAATCTCCATTAGGAACATTTGTGAACAATTTCCCCTAAACAATACATCCAAAGTCCACGCAATAAAAGCTGTGCCAGATCATTACAGGCACACGTGACTATAGTTACACATTGATTTTATGCTTTGCATGATGCAGAAGTCACCCTTATCTTATTACAGAAGATTTTAAATTGACCAGCATACTAGCATTTAAATGATATTTACACCATATAGTATCGATCCAGCCAACAACCTTCTTGATAGCCTCACTTCAGTTAAATAAAATATAATCAAAACAGTATAGCTGAATTCAAGCTCTGGACCAAAAACATCTTGAAGCTCCTCACTTCTGATCCCTACCAAAGGAACTCCTTCAACCACATCCTCCCAAGGTACAGGCATGCTTGTGCCTCCTCCTCGCAGGCTGCTGGGCGTCCCACCAACAGCGAAGCCGGGCTTCTAGCACCTCTCCAGGGAGGAGAGACGGCACATCTGTCTAAGAGAGGACAGACTGCACATCTGTCTAAGACAGCCCCTCAGATGCAGGCAAGGACATCCATCTTTTACAGAAGATAATTACTCTCCGTAAGATTCTTAAATCAGTGCTTTTTTATTCCTGCAGGTGGAATTAACTGCAGTTTCTAGGCAATAAGCAAGAACAAAGCTAGGCAGGGAGTTTGCAGAAAACCTGCCTTGAACTCTGGGATGTGAGAGCAGGCCAGTGACCGTGCCACAGCCGTGTCAACCAGGGAGACGGCACTCACACCTCCGCTCTCAGCTGCAGGGATGCTGAGCTGGCCGACCGCACAGAAAGCAGCACAATTTGAAGACACTCAGAACAAACATTAACTAGGTAATCGCATCCCTTCTGCCTCCTAGGCTGGGCTCTCAGAGTTATATAAAAAAGTCTAAATGTTTATACATTTTTTGGGAGGCAGCGGAAATCCTCATTAGGTTACTACAAGGGGGGGGAGACCAGGTGAGAGGCTGAACAAGCTACTGAGAGCAGCCCCTAATTCACCCCAGCCCCAGTGCACTCTACAGCCACTAGAAGCCCTTTTCCCGGCCTGTTCCTTGAACACCTGGTGAAGAAACAGAGCTCAAATCCAGCCCGATGGACTCTGGCAACAGGTGCAGCCTCTTTTATTCTCCTTTCCAGTCTGTCTTATCAGGCATTTGCAAAACCCTGCTACAGGAAGGCACCACAGCGCCCTTCCCTTGCCTCCGACCTTTCAAGGAGCAAAGTTAAAAAGCTCTGCTCTGGGACAGGTTGGGCACAGCAGAAGGTGAGGAGTTTCCCCGGCTCCTCAGCGAGCCGACAGACGGTGCCTGGTGGGGCAGGAACACAGGAGCGGCCTCACACCCAACCCTCCCGCTCCCAACAAAGATGCTCGTGGAAAACCTGAGCTCTGGAAGGACCAAAGACAGACGCAAGCCAGGGTCACATTTGTGAATGACACTGAAAGAGCACAGGAGTAATTTTTTTGAAACACTGAAGCATTTCGTTTTAGGCATTTTCAATAGTGAAATTCTCAATTTTCCCTTTTAAAATGGCATTTTTTTTTATTCAGGTAAAAGAACTGACATGGCTTTAATAACCTAAACATAAAAAGAAGCAACCATTGTTTACAGAAGGAAGGGCCAGAGCACAGGATCCCACAAAATGCTTTATGTTGGCCTGAAATTTAGCCTCCAGAATGAAAAAATGGACGAAAGGTTAATTCTGCTACTCATCTGCGTCCTGTCATGAGCCTTGGAGAAAAGGAAGTGCCTTCCCCATCTCCATCTCCTGAGGCCTCTGGCTGGTGAGCTGTGAGGGTTCCATGCAGCCATCCCGTGGCTTTGCTAGAGGTCAGAGCAGACAGACAGGCACCCACCCAACACCTCCCGTGTCCTCCTTCCAGCAGGCAGCCTTGCTGCAAAGGCACAACACAGTAAATTTCCCCATTTTCTTCAAACAAAACTGATTCCATTTCTCATTCCTTTGTGGTTTGCATCTACCGCTCGCCTCAGGGGACGAAGCAGAGGGTGATGACCACAGAGGAGCTCCCTGGCTGGTTAACGAGCCATCAAGAACTGCAAGTGTCTGAGCAAAACTACCTTCAAGCTCCAACGGCAAGCACCAAGGCAACAACAGGCATCTACGGCTGGAAAAGAGGGATTTTAATGCCCTCTCTTCTCAGGTCTGAACAGAGGCTAGCAGATGGACATCCTACACAAATTCAGCAAATTAGAGAAGAAAAAGAAGACTGGTGCATAGAGCACCTGGGGTTACGTCTGTGACATTGGGAAACATAAACCCAGGACACACTAGGCCAGAAAGACATGTCCGGCCAGAAAGGCACGTCGAGCTTGCCTTTAAACACACCAATGTAAATTTTATTTTCCCATCCTGCCCCAGTGACTCTGAATGCTATTTTCCTGCTCACAAACAAAAGACCATTTGTGCAGGACTGGATCTTGCACCTCTCTGAACTGCAACATCTGCAAAAATGCCAAGGCCCAGTGGTGGCCACTGGAGAAAGCATACACCCAAAGCAGCCAAAGAAATGCAGATGACAGCCTGTGGGAATAGGACAGCAGGGAAACGAATGGGCAGAGATGGCAATTAGTAGCTGTGCATGCGTGATACAGAAAGAATTATTTTTACAGGAGCAGTATGGTTTTAATTTAGGCATCACTGGAAAGACTACAACTGGCTGACATAAATGCCTGATGTATATACCAAAACATAAATCTTGTAAGTACTTTGGGGAAGAGCAGCTCTGCCTGCCCTCCCTGACCCATCAGTTTCCTCAGTGCTTTCCTAATTTTGTCCCTTGCTGCTTTGGCACTTAACCGATGACTTCAGAAGGTCTATGGGATAGTTTATAAAGCATGGGATTTTGAAGTAATGAAAGATACAGAAAAGCAGCAAACATTTCACACTGTCTATGTGCTTGGCAGTGGTTTCTCGCCTCCTCATAGCCCGGGCTGCCCATTACCCCTCCAGCCCTGGCTCTGAGACATGCCTACAATTTCCTTATTTGTGAGTGAAAAATATTTTTTTTTAAAAAAGGACTTAAGCAAAGAATCAGCAGATGATCTACCATAATATTTCTTTTGCTTTCCGGAAATGAGCTTATTACCCAGAGACAGTGAAGCCTGCGTGGTAATTACTGCACAGCCAGCCCAGAGCAGTCTCCAGTGTAACCCTGACAATCCGTAATGACACTGAGTCAGGGAAGATCCAAAACTGGAAGAGGATCACAGCAACAGTCAGAGATTACAGCCTTCCCGAGAAGAACCCTAAAAAACATTTTTCCTAGCAAATCCCACAAAATGGTATTCGAAAGCCCAACTGAATGACATGGAGTAGCTGAATACCAGATGATGGATCACGCTCTGAGCAGTACTGCCATCTGAGCAGCTTCCAGAAGGGGGGAGCATAAGTAATAGGGCAGGTGTGAAATCATTGTGGTAGTCCTGTCTCCAGGAATCATAGGTTTAGGGATACAAGGCCAGAAACTGGATCCAGACAACCCACCTGTGGGCCCTGCCTCCATGAACTGCCTAACTACTAGGACACCCACAACACCCCTGGCAGTGGATTAAAACATTCATCTACACTGTGTGAAAAAACATCCCCTTTTGTTTTCTTTACATTTAGTGCCTAAAAATTTCACAGGATATACCCTGACTCTTCTTGTCGCAATCATTCTTTACAGTGTTCATAATTTCCTGCATTTCTACCACTTCCCCTGTAGTCGTCTCTCCCCAACCTGAAGTCTATCTACTCAAAAGCTTTTAAAAAGAATGCCATTCTGTTACCATTATATACTCTACACTAGTAGGTCAATACAAGATAAATAAACAAAGAAATACCACATGGACTTTTTTTTTTTTTAATGTAGAACAGCTGCCTCAAACAAGAAGAATCATTTATTTGTCATTTTCTCTCCTTCAGTCATCTATTCTAATCTGCTGCCCTTCTTGTCTTTCAGAGGTAAATGACTAGAGGCAAAGTTCGTCGTATTTGCTGGGCCAACACACAGCTGTATCACAGAGTGGAAAAAAACAGTTCTTCAAACTGTAGATAGTAAATTCTGTGCAGCACTGAAAACATCTCCTGCAGATCTGTGTCTATTGTAACAACTAAGGGCATTGAGACTGCTGGTGAGGTCAATATTCAGAATAGCTGAGAGTTCATTTCCAAACACCAGGCAGGTGTCAGCAGCTGCAGTTACTTTAACTAGTATTTCCACCCAAGTTTCTAGACCAGTGACCAGTATCAAATGTCCTGCAAAGTGGAACCTGTGCTCACTGAATCCTTTTCTATTCAGCCAAGTACATTTTTAGACCCCCTGTGCTCAATGGGATTCTTCTGCTCTTTCTCCAGGGTTTCAGATCATGCCCTCAGGCATTAATTTTCCTCACTGTACCAATTCTGCACCCAAAGCTATGCAAGCAGAATAACGTACTGTCACAAAAGTACTGCTGATAACACTGAGGTGGCAGCAGAATCCAGGTGTTGCAACTCTTAGAGGCATGAAAGACTACAGCAACTCGTGTCCTGGGGGAAACTAATCATTTTCTCCTCTGCTCTCTCCCTACTCTTTGACTTTACCAAGACCGTAATCCTTCAGCATATGTTTCTCTGCTGCACCTATATATGTCAGGAAGCAGAATTTAGACTCTTTTCTAAAGACTCTTTTTTTTTATTATTATTATTTTTTAATTTTATTTTAACATGTCACAAAGCAGCAGCCAGGTAGAAAAGCTGTCTTTCTCAGCAGGATACGAAGTTAGCTTTGCTAAACAGACTCCTTCCTGAAACTTCCCTGGAAATCTACAGTAGAGCAAGTAATTGAAACAACCCTCTTGCTAAGACACGGTACCATTTGCACAAGTACCTTCCAGTCAGATCTCAAAACAGAGAATAAAGGTGGCAAGCACAACTATGCCATTCCAAACCGGAGGAATGGATCTACAGAGTTTAAATGACCCGTTGAAAGTTGTTCGCTCATGAGCCTGAATAAGGCTTATTCTTGGTTTGTAACCCAGTAACCCTTATTTCTTGAAGCGTAACCCAGTGTAGCAACCCCTTCATGGAAACTGGATGACAGACAGAGGAATTTTAAGCAAAAGAGTACCCTGACAAAAGCACCCTTTCATCAGCACTGGTTCAACAACAGAATTGGATAACGCTGACAGCACTAGTTCATGTATTAACGCCAGCAAGGGTTTGTAGTATGGCCTCAAAAAGGGAAAAAATAAGTATTATTAATTGTAAGAATGCACACTCACCTCATAAAATTGTAACAATCAATACAGCAGACAGTTTCCAAATTGTCAATAAGCAGCACTGCTGTAAGCAGGGCTCCCCTGGGACCACTGTGAGTGCTTTGAAAACTGGCATTTGCGAAGTGCGTGCACCAGGGAGAGTTCTGAGATCAGCTTCCCTGAAATCAGCTCCCATATTTACTGACCTTCGAGGGCAGAATAGGAACCCCAGTTGTTTACATAAGCTTTACCCGAGGAAGGTGGATATGTAGGGCTGTCTCGGGGTGTAACCAGAAAGGTTACACCTTTATGGGTACCTAAAGTACGGAGACTGCGTTGCCATCTGTAAGTTTCATTACTGTGCATATTTTAGTTGCAAATATAATGACAGGTACACCTTTCTAAATACACTAAACACATATTTAGCATTCTGGCTAAACCACTGAAAAGAAACAACACAGCTCTGCCTTTGAGGATAGAGACAAACAACAAAACTTGGCCTCGGATGAAGGAGCTGGGAGACTTCTGCTCAGCTGCACTGCCAGTAACTGGCGTTACGGATGCACAGAACAGGCAAACTAGGCAAGACAGCGGCTCGGGGCACGCTCGCAGAGCCTGCCCCAACTCTGAACTATCAAGCAGCGAGATGGTTTCTCAATTAAGAGGCATCACTGACCATCTTACTGCTTGAGAGCCTGCGGTCCTCCTTGGGGAAAATCTACCCATTATTCTGAGGATAATGGTCATCACGCTTAACAAAAGAGAGAACAACCACGGCAACCTTTTCTGATCCCAGCGAACCACTGCCAAGCACAGCAACTGGAGAGCCACAGGGCCTCCCTGCCAGGATCCAGCCTCCCAGGATCCTTCCAAGCTAACACAAGCCGCCTCTCCCTAGCCACGGAGCCGGGTGGCACACACAGACCGGCTGCCAACGGGCAACGTACAAGGCACAGAACCAGACCCGTGCGGCCTCTCGCAGACACACTGCTCGATGGAGAGGCAGAGCCAAGATCCTACAAGCCCCGTGGGACCAGGCAGTTGGGCAGAGGCACCCGAGCCGGAGGCAAGGCGGCCGCCCGAGCTCTCCACTCGCCCGGCACCAGGGAATACAGGTGGGGAAAGGCTCTTCCCACTGCCCAGCACTGCCCTGCTCCGACACCAGAGCCAGCCAAAAGACACAGATCCACATGAAACCACATTCGATCCTTTTCCAGGCACCGGAGCCGGCTTGAGCCTCAGCTCCTCAGGTTACAGGAAGGCTTTATAAAACCTCTCCCCATAGCAGCCTTGTTTTCCCGGTTGGCTGAGAAAGGCTGTCAGCCTGACCCGGGCTCACCCCAAGGGTCAGGAGACGGAAAGGAAAAGAACGTAACTTTCGTTTCCCCAAAAGAGGCGCAAACCTCGACCGAGCCCGCTGGGGACCAGCACCTCTGGGTCTGGGCACAGCCCTCGCAGGCAGCCTTAAAAAACCCACTTTACCTCTACGTAAAGCCAACTCCGATTATCCCAGCAGAACGATTTCTTAAAAAAAAAAAAAAATAAAAATGCAAGTTTCTTTTCCCCGAGCACACAGGAGCCGCCGGCGCCCCGCTCGGGGAGCAGCCCCCTCCCCAGCCCCGCCAGGGCAGGGGGGCTCGGCGGGCAGCGCCCTGCCCCGGCCCGGCCCCTCCGCGGGGACTTTGCTTTCCCGGCAAACGGCCCTGTTTGCTTTCGGCTTCGGGCAAACCGACGTCCAGCCCGGCCCCGCGGCGGGTCTCCCCCGGCTCTCAGGGGGACGGGGCCGGCCCCGCTCCGCCCTGCCTCCGGCCAGCCCGGGGAAGGCGCCCGTCGAGGGGGCCTCCTCCGCCGGCCCGGGGTGGGGGGGAACGGACGGCGGTGGCGGCGGGGCAGGGGGCGGCTGCTCCCGCCCGGCCCCGACCCACTTACCATTGCGTGGCGGCGGCGGCAGGCTGGGAGCCGGCCCGGCCCGGCTGGCTGCCGGCCGCCTCCCTCCCGCCCTGCCTCCCTCCCCGCCCCGCGGCAGGTGAGGCCGCGGCCGCATCGCGCCTTCCCACAATGCCCCGAACGGGAACTCCCCGGGCGCCTCCGCCCCGGCCGGGGCCGCTGAGGGGGGGGCGGGAAGCGGCCGTCGGACCGTCGTGTTGCCCCTCGGTCGGGCTTTGCCCGGCCGCGGCCTGGCGGTGGGAGAGCCCGTCCCGGGCGCTCCCGGAGGCGGGGAGCGGGCAGAGCGGGGGTACGCGATGGAGGGACTCCCCTTAGAGCCTGGGTTGTGGGGAGCCGGGGCTGCAGAGAGACCCCGTCCGCACAGGGGTGACCCTGGCTGTCACCACAAACCTCTCGAAGGACACCTTTTTCAACACAGCGAAACCCAAGTTTAATAAAGACAGAGTTTGTGTCCCTCTGTGGCGGTAGCTGCCAAGCGCCCGTACCCTAAAGATGCTCCGGTGGAGCTCCAGGCATGGTTGCTCTGCAGCCCCTCTCTCCCAAAATGAATCCGGGATAGTTCGAATACCTTAAATGGCTGGGCTTTGCCAACCTGTGCTTTTTGGCGGAGCTGGGCGAGAGAGCAAGACATGAGCCGCCCTGCGAATCCCTGTAACCTCTGGCAGGGATTTGCTGATAAGCAGCTGGTGCCAAAAGAATGTGCAGCATCCACAGACTCAGCACTTGAATCAAAAGCTCTAAATCCAGGCCTGAGGCTTCTCAAGCCCTTACCAGGAGTCTGATCCAGATGCAAACTACCACACGAGCATAAAACGTGAAAACTTTGGACGTTTAAAGTCCTACGTTTGCAGGAGAGAGGCTCCCCAGCGCCCAGCACGCATCTATCCCTGAGAGCAGTGCATCTGGATTCGGGATACGGATCCCACCTGCTCCGGGCAGAGCTGTTCCCTGCTCCCATGCAGTGCTAGATGCATCTGAGCCATCAGGGAGAAAGGGAAACCTGAAGGAGCACGGGGACTCCAGGGGACACTGGTGTCAATGGGTGACACTGGTGGAACCCCTCTTCAGCCTCTGGCTGCTGCAAAGTGGGAGAAGGTCCCTCAGTTAAAAGCAATAGTTTTTGCATGGCTGCGAGGGCAGCTGGGCTGCAATCCAGTTGGAAATGCTTGTTTTAATGAGCAGAGAGCGTATGCAGGGGTGTGCTCCTTACGCTTACTTAGCAGTGTGGAAGTAATTTCCACGTTTCCCTAAGCACGCCTACTCCTCTCTGCCTCAGTAGGCTTCACATGGTCTATACAGACACGGTGTTCACAGAGCCCTCTGCTGCTGCTTGCTCAGTTCTGGTTTCTGCACGTTCCAGCCCCGTCCCACCAAGCAGGACGCGAGCTGTGCTGCGATGCTGCCAGCCACCCAGTGCTCTGGTTTTGCTTCTGGAGTGCACAAGAAATACGAGTCCCAGCTGCCTACAGATCTCACTGATGCTTCATCTGCTCACTCGCCTCTTGTCTCTGTTGCTTCCCGAGCACACATCCCCAGCCCATAAAGCAGCACGAGCTACAGACAGCGTGAAGATGCTCGCCCTTCCCTGCCCAGCCCTGGGCAGATCACGCTGGCCTCGCTGGTGCTGCTGGGCCACCATCCATAAGCTTCACTGAGCCTGCCAAATACGTGCTCACTGCTATCAGCACCTGACAAAGTAGACCAAAGCCTTTTGCTAGATTCTCAGAGCTGAGAGAGTAAACAGGCCACCCCAAGTGTCGCAGTACCCGTGCTGCTTTCCCCAGGAGGTAACATCTGCCTTCCCCATGACCACAGTCATGCTCCTGTCCCCTGTAGCTCTACCAGCAGGTAGAGCAGGTGGCCTCTGCAGAACAACAGGGAGCTGGCTCTGCACTGAAACCCCAAATGTTCCTCGCTGTTGGTGGACAGGGAGTGACCCTAGATACCACGGCAGCATTGGGAAAGCCATGTCTCTGGGTACCCTAGGAACTGGATTTGCCTAACATGCAGGAATGTGGACACCAGAGAGCAGCTGAACTAGTGAGGCAGGGTATCAACACTTTCATCACCAAAATTAATTTTTAAAAGTTCCATGAAAACAACTCTTTTCAGCAGTCTACATCTTGCCTAGCTATGTAATATATTTTGACGATGGACAATAATAATTTTTTTGCTTAATCTTTTCCCAATAATCTTATTTTTTCTGTGCAAAGACCTTAATTAGGCCCATGAACTCAAGAGAACTAGCCTGCTGCTTTTGTGTTTTTGCACTAGGAAGAAAAAACAGCAGCAGCAGCAAACACATCATGTATACACTGCACATTAATAGCGGTGGCCAACATCAACTCATTATGGCCAATCTTGCAGGTTAGCAGAGAGAATTTTGCTGCCCTACAGAAACAAGGCTGCAGATACAGGATCCTGCCCAAATCAGATGCTTTCCAGCACAGAAAGCCAGGCTGTACTTAATGACTGGCTAACAAGAAGTGGGGAGGAGCTGGAATTCCCCCCCTCCCCTGCTTCTATACCACAGGCACAATGTACCTGCATAATGTTCTGATAAAGAAGATAGCCCAAACTTCCCAGGTAGGAACTGCTGATGGTTATCAATGTGGGACAGCAATGGCAGTGGGGGAGGCTGCTGTGCCACACAGTTGTGCCAGGTGAACCGGTGATCTCATGCCAGAAAAATGCCATAGCATGGACTCCTTTCCTTAGGCCCAGTTAATTAATCTGAACACAAAAGCTTACAAAGTAATGCAAATTTATTTCTCTAACTCCAAATGGGCTGCAAAAGGCTGAGACCCTTCTTTTTTTGGCTTCTGACTCTGCCTGGAGGAAAAGGCTCATATTCCTTCCTTGAGGGCCCTCTGAAAAGCAAAGTGAGGCAAGCAGCTTCTTACTGCTGCTGGATATTGCATCCTCTTTGCTTACGTTCCACTCTTCCAGCAACCTATCATATTCAGAAGTAGAAAATGTTCACACCAAGAGTTACAGTGGCTTCAGTGAGTCTTGTGTGCCTACAACTGCTGCTAAAAGCTTCTCTAGCTCCTAGCTGTACGTTTTGGTGAGTTTGGGCATTATTTATTTGAAAAGAAGTCATGGCTAAAATGTCAGATGCCATGGACTGACAGAGTCTTAAATCTGCAACAAGCTTTATATCAGGCCCTCCTAATCTCTGCAAACTTTATGGACTGCAGAAGCTAATCCCAGACCATATAAGTAAAGCTATACATTCACTAGTGACATAATTGATTGGGAAGTTACATTCACATACATTTCCAGGGAAACAAACGAATCCTGACAGCTACAATTAAATGACACAAACTACCGTCTCAAGAACAGCAAAGAGAAAACAAAATATGACATTTTATTTCCTTCCAAAAAAAACCCCAAAACCTCCTTCTGAAAAAAAACCCCACCTTTTTATTGCAGAAAGAAGCCTTTTTACTGACACAGAATACCGCAACCAATGAGGCAGAGCAGGCAGTGTAAACTGGTTGTTTACACTGATTCTAGCCTCGGTGTGATTTTTCAGCACCTAAACCACGCTGCTGCCAGACTCACAGAGCCACCGACTACCTCAGGTAAGTAGCCCTGCGCAAACCAAGGAATTCAGGCTGATGCACACTCCACTTGGTGATTTTACAGGAGACCTGCTGTGCAGGTTTTTTTCCACTTGATACTAGGGCCGTAGGGGAAAGAGAAAACTTTAAAAGCTCAATCTAAATTCAGCTGCAGGAGGTAGCTTTTAATTGCACTTTGGATCAATAGAGAAGCAATCTAACACTTGTTCTTGGTTACTAAGGCAGGAGTTTGTACTTTTCCAGACAATTTTCCCCTGCTTCTCATATGTTCCCTTTTCCTACTTTGCTCACACAATCTGGATTCTCCATAATTTAAGTGCAGAACAAAGCATTCATAACACTAGAGAACATACCGAATCATACATGTGGCACAGATAGTACCTTACCAGCAGCAATAGCATATTCAGTAAGTAGTTCCAACATTTAAGCAAAGTACTACAAAAGTGTTAAAAATAGCAGTCTCAAATGCTCATCTAGCATGTACTGAAGCGATATGTGTATACAAGTACTTAAAGGGTGTCAAATAGCATTTTATTTCATTTCCCTGCTGTATAAAACTAAGAGCAGGCCAAAAGGTAGACAGACATTAATAAAGCTCCATCCAGAATTCTCCTTCTATCAAGAGAAAATGCGTTATTGTAGCCCTCTTGTGTTCAGTTGCATTAACAGCTATTAGATCCATGCTGTCCTTCCTTACAACCCCTTAAATGAAAGCTCTGCATGCTTTAACCACACCGCCATTCAGCTCTTGGCGCTCTCCACCTTCCCCCAGTTTCCTTCGTGTTTTTCCTCTTTCCATCCTGGTTGTAAAATCTAAGCATAATCAGACCGTGCTCTGAAGCAGCAGAGTGCTCAGCTGGTGTATTCACACCATAAAACAAGAGAACTGCTGTTTTGGAGTAGGATGACTACAACATCCCTCACTGCCTGTCAGCACGCTTATATTCCCAGCATTTCTCCTCCATAAAAGGACTGTAATGAACACAATTTACAGCCTTACTTCCCTCTTTTAGATAATGCCTATGAGATATAGTTTTAAATTGAGTGTCCCAAAAGACATCATTTAGACACATGCAACATTTTTCTACCCTTACAAAAATCACTCTGACATTCTCCAAAACCTGTAGGTATTATTGACAGTCCTGTTGATCCCAGACCTTCCCTACCAATCACCAAGATTAAAACCTCTGGTGTCCACCACTTAGCTGAGACACCACAGTCAGGGTTATAAGAGGTAGTAGCTTTTACAGTATTCTTTTCAAACATGCAAAAGCTGTGGCAAACAGAAGAGTGAGTTATGGCTGCATTGCTACGGGTGCTTAATGGGATGGAGTCTTCTAACTGAAGTTAGGGGTGTAATGGGCGAAGTAATAGATTATTTCCTAAGAGACTCACCTTTCACATCTGCTGCCTTGGTCATCCTCATTTCAGCCACTGCAAGACCCACTCACTCTTACAGATGAGGCTCAGACAAGCAGGTCAGTTGTGCTTCAGGAGCTGCCATCACCTGTCTCAAGGAGCTGAACTCCCAGCACGGACATGCTGCTGCTGCAGAGGAAACCTGGAGAAGGAGCCATAAACTAAGAGAGAAAGAAGGAGAAACAAATGAGAACAGAGAGAAGGACAGTACTAGAACAGAAAAACAACTATGGCTTAGCAGCAACAACATCCGAATATTAGCAAGCAGTGCCCACTCGTGATCAGCAGCACAGGGGTGCACTTCAGCTCATTAAAACTAAAGAGTTTTGACATATACATGCATATGTAGTGTGTGTGTATATATGTGCACTACAGATTTTTAAGGCATATAAATTTTGAGAGCAGCTGAAACCGTAAGAAAAACAGGCTGCAGAAATAAAAATAAGTATAGACAGTGAGAGTCATGGTGTCTTGTTTGAAAGACAGCTACAGTAGCAGAGCTAGGAGCAAGTTAAAGCCTATTCTGTGTCTTTCCCTATAAAGAAGGTAGAGGGCAGAAAAGCATGCCCCTCCATAAGATTTGTTATTGCAAGCCAGTTTGCTGAAGAACAGGGTAATGTAAAGCATTTCAAAGGAAAAACATAAAAACACGGATGGGAAATCCTACAGCCAACCTGTTTTTCTACATAAATTTATCTTGGTTTTGAGCTGGATAAATGCTAAGAGATACCTAAGCCTCTGGGTGTCTCACAGAAAGCATGATTCAGAGCACACCAGGGCCTTTGCAAACAAAATTGACGGGAATTAGTTTTAATAGCGAGATGTAAGGCAACCCATGATATCTTTGTGACAAAAAGCAGTTTAGGAATGAATGCACCAAATATTCTGCAGACAAGCCAGTTAATCCCACACGAATTAGTGTAGCACATCAAGAGTAAGTCAAATCATACAGGTCAACTTCTGTGTTAGCAGAGATTATACGGTTAAACTGGTAATAGACCCTGGGTACACAAGCAAGTTGGCAGGTAATTGGGTATGGCAACTCTGAGCTGCCTCTAAGTTGGGGGGAAAAACAGCTTGTGCTGTAGAAGCAGAAAGCAAAGTTTCTAATGACTCCATTTATTTCCATTTTTATTTGAGAAAATATTTTCCATTTAATTTTATGAAGAAGAAATTGGGTAGATTTTACTACTGATTTTATTTTGATGCTTGCTTCCATTGCTGAAGTGATAAAAACAGTGTTACTGTCTTTGAATCTGTTCAACTATTAGCTTTTACATATTAATAAAGCCCAGTAGACCACACACAGCTACCTAGAGACTGTGCCCTCGCTTTGTGGGATAATTTGGTAGCAGTCACTTAAGAGGTCGTTGAGAAGGTTTGCTTTATACTCATGAGGGAAGCAGAGAAAGCCTTCAATGGCCACATTGCAACTCACTGAAAGATGATGACAAAAAGATTTTTTAAATATTAATCTGGCAGAAATTAATAATTTTCTGTACAGATTGATCATGGTATTTCACTCTTAGACAGGTCATTCAGAACTGAGGACTTCATTTACAGAGACAAAAAGCCTTAGATAGCTTTCCTTCTAAAGTATGTAGTAGTAAATCTGAGCAACAGAAAAACCTGTCACTTTCCTGCAGCTAGAACATTCTAGATCTCTCCAACGAGCAAAGTCAACACCACACCACAAAACTCATTGCTAAGATTTGCCACACAGCTTATCTGAAACTTAAACGAAGGTTGCAACATAAGGAACGTAAGAAGTGATCAACTAGGCATTTAGAAAACCAATACATGTATTATAGTGCTTTCACCACAAGGACACCACTTGCATTCTCAAACCTTTCCGAACTAAACTAATCTACAGTTCATGCGCCTTATTTAAAACATTCTGTAACATGGTCTACACAGACGTCTAAACAGGCTTTTCTGACTACAGGTCAGTAACATCATCATTGTTTCCAGTCAGTTTTTGTTGGAAGTAGAAACCAAATACCAAGGGTATTTTGCCTTGGGAAAGGTGAGAAATTAAAATGAGATGCGTCTTGTTAAAAAAAAAATAAATAAAATTACAGTATTATATACCACATAGGCTCCTCAGTCACCCTTCAGAGATGGAAAGCGTTTGTGAAGCCTTTTCAGCTTCCTCCTATTGCTCCTGAATACACTAGGGAGCAGTGAGCTACACCTCATGTTAACAGGTCAACATTCAGGCACTCCAGGTGTTGAAAAGCCAGCCCGTGCTGCGTTTGAGTTTGTGAAGGCTGTGAGTAACTATGAGGGATAAGGATATTGTGCGGTCACAGAATGGATCATCCAAATAGACTAAGTGAATATCAAGAAATATTTTATTGTACATGTAATCAAAGTTTAAAAAACAGACAAGAAGGAGCAAGGGACAGATTTATCTAATATCTCTTAACTATGCAGGGTACAGAAATACAGTAATAGTAAAGAATTAGCACATATTAGTACCCTTTTGCACCCCTTCCCTGCCCCAACGGAGGTTATACAAGCGAGAGTAGTAATGCTTCAAATCAAGCCTTCTCAGTAATTGCACACTTGAGCTGACATCATTGAAGTATGTTCAATTTCATGAGAGAGTATGTGCCTTCAAAAATACTTGTTTATAAACAAAACCACTATCTCTTTAGTTGTTTGTAAGCATTACTCATTCAACACCAAGAGTATACTTAAATGACTAATGATTTAGCAGCCGTAACTGTCTTGTTATATCTGAACTGACACTACCTTTAAGTATATCAATTATAGAAAATAGATTCCTTAGGTTTAACAATATGTAGTAGAGAATATATTATTTAGTGGCAAAACCATAATGTAAGATAGGTGGCTGTCAAGAAGCAGAGGAAGTATTCACAGGGAAGGGGGGAGCTGCATGCTGAGCAGGGGGCACATTGACTAATCAGAACTAAGAAAGCTGAAGCTCAGAAGTGCTAGCTGCAGAGGAGTTACACCTCAGTATCACTGGTGTAAGTTTCAGAACATCTGGTTTGAAAAAGATGCTATTCATCCCGCATCTGCATCAATCTCCCAGTTTAACTCATGACCCTAGATCCTCCTTAGCACAGCACAGAAGGATCTTAAACAGTTCTAGCAATGTTACTTGGGTTCTGCCTTACACGCTGTGAGGAAGAAGGCTTCCATTCTCTTCCAGAGCCAGATAGGAAGAAGTCGGAAAGTAAATGCAGAGCGTTATCAGGGCTTATTCACCCCTTCAAACCACTCAGTTTCCTTCTGGTTTACAAGGGTGAAAGCCTTCAGAGCAGAAAGCTGCAAGTTTTTTCCAGTACAAGGAGATTTTCTCTCAATAGCTTAGAAATAAGCCTTCCTAAAAAAAAAAAAAGTAAGCTATACAGCACGTAGCAAGGGTTGACAGTGTGACTAGTGCTAAATCCCAAACCGAAAGTAAGAGAAGTTTTGGGATTCCCACAATTCTTCAGTGGCCCAAGAAGCCTAGCAAATGAAAAGACTCTTCACAAAACTTCCAGAGAAAGCCCACAGAAAGGTAGACAAAGCCAGACTCAAAATAACAGTAACTAACATACTCTGGATTCTAATGCCCTTTGGAAACAATCAGCTTTTTGGCTTCAAATGCAAGTGAATCATGACATATTAATGATACCATGATCTTCATCTATTTCAGCCTTCGGCACGGTCCAATGCAGATTATTAGTGTCAAGTTACACACCCAGGACTTGAATTCACTAACACTCATAGCACCACTTGATTGTTGCTGTAAAGAAAGACAGTCTAACCCTTCAGTCCTCTGCCACAAAGAGCCTATTACTTTTGAGAGTTGTGCAACACCATCTCTTCTGGGCCAGCTGACCTACCCACATTTTTTGTCCTCACACATATGCATCTGTTTTCAGAAAAATCTAAATAGCTCCAAGCTTTAATTCTGTGACACATTACCTTGGGTTTCAAAGTTTCCAAATAAGTTCTCTGTATAGTGTTCAAATGTAGGAAATTCACACAACTGACAGACCAATTTATTGACAATCTCTCACTAGTTATTTCCTGTACGTGCCAACTGCACAGTCATAAAAGCCTCCCAGCATTTCTTCGTACTTCTCAACTTTGAAACAGGAAAAGATCAATACAGATACATCAGGATTAACAGACTTGGGTGCAGGGAAAAAAGCAGCTGTTCTGTACCTCAGTAATTATTGCTGGGTATTTATCTGCTTTAAGCAACACCAAGGCAGTATTTGAATTTATGCTGCACTTAGACAGGTTCCCTACCATTAAAGAAACATCAGCCTTTCCACAGGAAAAAGTCTCTAAAATTTAGCTGGCCGTTTTTTCTTAGCCATTACATTTAACAAGGCAGATTTGCTTAGCTTTCCATTCTAACAGCATTACAGAGTTGTCAAAGTACACAGCTCTTACCTACAACCTGTCTTTAGAGTAGAGTAGCTGGGCTGCACATTTTCATAACTACAGAACTTTATTAGCTATGCTAAAACACTACTTAAAGAGCCTAGAATTGTTCGAAGACTCACCAGCTACCTAAATAGAACAGTTGTCCCACAAAAGTGACTTCACAGTTCTCTTACTGTCTCATCTGAAAGAAGCTACCTGCCACTTTGAAGTATCTCCTCCTTCCATAGGAATAACCAACATACCTTTTGGAGGCAGTTTAGACAGTGACTGCTCAAAAGTATTTCTACAGAACTGCTTTTTGGAAGAGAAAATAAGTTATTTTACTATTTGCACAAATTGAATTTACTACACTCATTTTGCTCTGATAATGTTTTAGCTACAAGGTATCTGTACAAGATATATCAGCAGAGACAGCATATTGTTAACACTACATATGTAAACCGAGAAACAACAGGTCCTTCCACCACGGTGTCACGTTGCCATTAAGCCATTTTACGTTAGTCCAAGAGGCTGCGAAACTGCACTTCTGCACCAGGGAGACTCCTGGTGAGCCCAACAGAAAAGCCATAAGGTGACTGTCCATCCTGGAACAGCAGCAGCAGGAGAAGAATCAAGCAACCA
This sequence comes from Tringa solitaria, assembly GCA_026413425.1. Classification (NCBI taxonomy): domain Eukaryota; kingdom Metazoa; phylum Chordata; class Aves; order Charadriiformes; family Scolopacidae; genus Tringa; species Tringa solitaria. The sequence goes on along the minus strand of JAOXJM010000052.1, from coordinate 19,763,612 downwards.
GTGTTTGCGGTAATATTCTTAAGAAGGATTCCATTCATTCGGTGCATATTGCTGTACATAAGGTGCATAAACCTGTCAGGTACGAGATCAGCGTGAAGAGAAACCAGTTGCAAGGCTGCAACCAACTACTGGTGTCATGTCCCAGATCTGAAAGAAAATATTGTGGAGAGTAACACAGCATTATTATAAGACCTAAGAGGCAAACATAAAGACTTTGGTGGACACAAGGTAACAAAACCTGTTTAAACTATACTTGAGAAAACTGTCATAAACAGTTATACCAGCCTTAAAAACCAAAAGCCAAACTCAGGGCTTAAGAGTCTTCTAGCACTTCTCTGTAGGTCTGTTTTAAAAAGTGCTACACAGTTTGTTATAAACATGCTTACAGAAAAACAAGGACACGCTGGAACGGTCTCAGTTCTGACATGCATGGAGGATGTATAGCATCCTTGAACACAGCAAGATCCTACATCAGTCCGATTTCCATGTCACTGTTATAACCAGTGCCCACCAGGGATTTTAGTGGCTCCAAGAAGCCAGGGAGCTCAGAGTGAAGGAAGCCTGAACATTTCATCATGTCTGTGTCTTTAAGGTGGACTCTCCTACTGCTGGTGCCTGCTTTGTTTGTCCAGAGGACACCAACAGTAACCAGTTCTAACAGCAAGACTCCACACAGTGGAGTTACAGGTCATTTCCTCATTCAGCTGCAGGAAGAACAGTCTGCAACAAATACAATTCCTGCTGCCCACAACAGTTAGCTTTGCAGGAACAGTTGTAAGAAAGAAAAAAGTATATACAAACATTAGTTCTTTGTTAAATATCTGTCATAAATGCAGGAAAACAGGTACATTAATACCTTCACAATCCGGTCGCTCCCACAAGTCACCATTAGCCCCCTGGAGATGTCCATGGACATGTGTGAAATGTTGTGTTTTCCTTCATGAAAGGTTGCCAGGGAAGTACGGCTGCAAAAGAACAATTCAAATGAAACCAGCCATCAGATGAAGCTTGACAGCCTCATTATACCAGTGCAAAATAAACTTACAAGAAAATTGGGTTGCCTAAGTACTAATAAATCAGTCCCGAGAACTACAGTGCCATATTAAAGGGGACAGAATTAAATTAGCAAGTCATGCTAAGGCATTGCTTGGGTAGTTATACAGGTGTGACATTTCCTGGCCTCCTGCAGCCTGTTAATAATACTAGAGCAGAAGTGGGACAATGCATTAGTAAATAATTCTGCTCTTGGTTATAAAGTGAAGCTCAGCTACAATTTTCCTGCTGGCTGTAGTGAGTAAACTGGGGCACAGCACCTCCCTTTTTCAAAAAAAGCACATAAAAAGACACCAACAAAAAAACCAAACAACAGCAACAACACACCACCACCAAAACTGACATCTGAATACTTTGGTCCTTTATCACTCCAAGTTTCCAAGGAGGTGAGAGGACAGTGAACAGTGAAGTGTTGTTCATATCAAGATAAAAAGGAGGTTCATTCATTGCTAGGAGTAGTTTAATGAGCCAGCAAATGATGTTTAACCCAATTTGGTTGCATAATGTTGGGCTGTGAAGAATACTCCTATAGGAACAGTTTTCTGTAAGCGTATATGAACTAATGCATATACATCCTGGCAGCTCTGATGTCATTGTCAGGCACCCATTTGCAATTTTAAGTGCAATCAATAGCCTTTACCTGAACAGATATCTTGAGACAAGTAAGTTTCAACTCTAGATCTGGGCTCATGGAAAAGAATAAACAAAGTGGATAAAAAAAAGCTGTAATACCACATCTGATCTAAATCAGGTTGCAGAGCCAGCTGAGGGATCTCTGCCATCATAATGGTTTGAGTGCCCAAAGCAAAGGTAGCCTTTTAGCAGAGAGTTAGCTTGGCATGTTTGCGTAGCACCATGTGTGGATTGTGGAGCAAGCACAAGTGTTTCTGCACCTCAGCAGTATTACTTTAATCTATTACTCCTTAATACTCACTCTTCATCCTTGATTGACTCAAAACAGGAATCACAGACACGGACCTGGAACTCAAATCCCATGATCGGGTAACTTGACCGTTTGGTACTGCACTTGCCACATACTGCTTGCCCACATTTCCTGCAATGATGCTTCACGGAGGAAAGAGCAAACAGACAAATCACCATGTTGTGCCACTCGACCACCTTATCAAGTGTTCACTGAGCAACAACAACAAAGTTTTTGTTTTGCAATCTATTAGGAAGCAATCTGTTTTCTGTTACTTCAAGCAAAGACCACGGACTCTGGAGTTCTCAACAGTCTTGTTGGCCACTAACAGGTTTACTTCCATATTCTCCCTGTCCATCCTCTTATCTTGCATGCTCTTTCTGGGAGCAGTGGAAAAAGAGGGCTGAACAAGCAACCAAGGAAATAACAGTCTAAGAAACCCAGAAACAGGTGAGTGTCTTGATGCCTATCATTCCCTCCAACAAGAGAGCTGTCCAGAAAGTTTTCACATTCCAGTTCAGTAAGAGCAGGGCCATCACTGCTTCACTGAACTGAGTACCTTACAGCATGTTAAGCTGCAATTTGCTCAGTTACGGGGCACTGTGTGCCACTTCACACAACACTCGAGAACTAGCTGTCCATAGCTTCAATGTACAGAAATATTCAGAGAAATCTAACAGAGCACTCCCAGCACAGCCTGCTTTGCCCTGCAATAGAAGTTTGGTGCAATACTTCCCATAGAATTTGGAAATTTCTTAGCACTGCCTAGAAGCTGTGACCTCTCAATAAACCCTCACATCAAAGCAGCAAAAAATACCAACAGTTTAGAAGATCTAACAGCTTTAGTGGTTTTCTGTTTGCATTTGGCTTAAGTGCTGAAGTACAGCTAAGCACTCAAACCAGTAATCTCACCTGTCTCAACCCTAACGTCTTTGTGTCCCACATTTGCTTTATATTCCAGAAGAAAGGTTGTTCACACTTCTGACAGGAATCACTTTCTAGCCATTGAGGAGCCTACAAAAGAGCAAGAGATGCAAACAATCAGAATTATTTTTCCTCATACGACAGCCAAGGAAGTTTGTTTTTAAAGCCCAAGGTAAAGTTTTACTTGGAAAGATGCCCTGTCTCAGCTCTAGACATTACAACAATAGATTGCCTACGGTATAGTACACAGGAAGCTTAGTACAAAAAATCCCCAAACCCAAGACTACAGTTATTTGTTACCTAAACACCTCCTATTCTTTTTAGGCCCACAGCAGTATTTTTTGTTACAGTCTTAATAAGAAAACTGATTCAACATCTAAGTAATTAAACTTGCTGCAGGCATTCAAAGACTGCTGCTCTGGTTGCCCAGATGATTTTTAAAGGCTGGTTTAATCCAAGCTGTAGAAGATATGAGACAGTCATCGCCTCTAAGAGGGGAGATCCAGAAGTAAATTCTGAAGTAAGTCTCTTTTCTGCTTCCCTAGTATTACAGTCTGAAATAATTAAGAACTTATCTGCATTTTCCATCCTGCCCACATCTTCATTATACATCCCTTCTCCCACCCACATATTTTTCCTGCCATAAATGGACTCAGCCAAATGAAAATAGTTAGAGCTTTCACACATTTCAACACTCTCAGATACTTCAACTGAGCATCCTTGTAGGAGACAGAAAGAGGCACAATATTTTTCGTACATAGACTTGAATTAGAACATGTATGTTCTACACGACTTTACACATCTGATGGGGGAGTCTCCCTGAAACCCAAGAGGAAGAAAGCCGGAACAACAAGGAAGCTTTTCTTCTCAATTCATTTATATCCATTGTTGATAGTAATAAAACAATAGTATTGTCAGTTACACCACTATCTCACCATGAATATTTCTTAATTATTAATACTAATAATTAAGAAATAGTAATATAATAATTTTAATAAATATTCTATTATAATAATATTATATTCTAATAATAGAAATAACAATATGTCCAGTTCCTACATTTTCAACCTTGATCGTATCCCCTTCCTTCTCCCATACCAGTGGAAAATATTGTAAAGGGAAGTAACGAGTCAAGCATGGGGGGCAGGGAGGAGAGCAGAGGTAATGAGTTGGATGCAGCTCAACACGTCAGAAAAACAGTTCTTACCCATGACACTTGCATTTAAGGAAAAGTAAGAGGGTAAGGAAGGCTGAGCGTTAAATACTGCTTTATGGGGACAACCAAAAATAACTCCTCTAATTATGGTTTAATGAAAGATAGTAGTAATATACATCTTTTCAGCTCCTAGGATGCATATGAACTGAAGCAGAAAGAATGCATGTGGCAGGCTCGGTTGCTGTGTACTGAAGTTCTTTAAAAACAAAGTATTATCTGGGGACTGAATCTCTACACTCTGAACTGCATCTTAAAAACAGCATCTCACTTTTCCTGCTTTGACATGAATTGCGAACTTACTTCAAGAACTTACTTTAAGAGCCGTTTAGATGCGGCGTTGGGGGATATGGTGTAGGGGAGAACTTTGT
>JAOXJM010000052.1:19734440-19747385 GCA_026413425.1 Tringa solitaria | reverse complement strand
GTCAGAGTTAGGTTAATGGTTGGACAAGATGATCTTGAAGGTCCCTTCCAACCTAAAAGATTCTGTGATTCTCCAAGACCCTCTGAAAATGTGGCCTTTGAGGTGCTTTAAGACATTTAAAGCCAGACAGGACAATCCAGAACATTACAGTGGTCATACCGCATGAGGACAAGTCCATTCCTTGGAACTACCTACAGGCACACTTTATTTTGTATAAAGATTTTCAGGGCACAATCTGAATAGTTTATCTAGAAAAGTGAAAAATGGAGCAACTGCTGTAATTTAGACCAACTATTAGGAAAAAAAAAGATTACAGTTGATATTTCTAATCTAGATCCTAGACTACTGAGCCTGCAGATGAGAAGACACAGAACAGCAAGGAGTCCGATTCTTTGGTCTTTGTTTAACGTTTACATACAATTTACTTCAGAAATTGTCATTCCAAAGACTGTCCTTTGTTTGTGTGATGTTTTATTTTGTCATTGTATTCCCTCTTTCTAGATGTGGCATGCATCTAGGCAGCAACTCTACATTAAAGAAGTTATAGCAAAGCACCCGGGCTGACTGAGGTTTCAAAATCATAAAAAGCACACTGACACTCAAGATCTACTCAGCACTGAAGCTGCTACTCAGTATTGCTTTCTTGATAATCTAAATGCTAAAAGAAGGAAAAGCAATATGTACACCTTGGAAAGCAGAGAATATTCTTATGTCTGAGCTTTCAGCTAGTAGTTTGAAAAGCTCACTTATTCAACAGATGAGTTATTTGCCAGCACTTGAGACATCTTCAGCTGCAGATCCACACAGTTATTTACCTGGTGTAGGATCTGGTTCTGACAGAATGAAGTCTTAGATCTCACCCACTACTCAGCTATTTTAAAATTAAAGTCTGAGCTAGAGTTGCTCCAAAGTTCCCAGATTGAAGATCATTGAGTGGAAATGGGAAGGAGGTATTCCCTTACACAGCACAGGTACAAAACCAATGCCATGCTTGGCCATCGCTTACCATCTCCAGCATTGTACTTACATGACATGGTGTGATAGATGCTGGGCCAGTATTGTCCGCTGTCTCTCTTCAGCCATACTCGTATTGTTCTGTGTCATGGGAAGAGCAGGGAGAAGACAGCTGTAAGTACGTACATCATCCCGTGCATCTGAACCAGTTCATTACTTATACGTCAGCTCCAATCCCTCTTAGCTTTTGTGCTAATCAAATATAATGGAGAAACAACATAAGAGAAATAAGAGTACTCCAACAGTACTTTAATATAACAAAAGTAATAGTCCTAAGAATAGCCACCCGTGGATTCTGAAGGGTTTTCTTCAAAACTATTTATACGTTGAGTTCCAGTAAGTATGAAGTGGAAATACTATTTTGGCTCGCCTAAGAAATCGCTACATATTGCATTCCTTTAATTCCTTCTCCTTGGCTCTGGCTGATTTAAGTCAAATTCAAGTTTCAGGAACTTTCCAGCTTTGGCAGAGCAAACCACAGTTGGTTTTAGAGCAGATTAAGTGTTTGATATGTTTAAAAAAAAAAAGAAACTCAAATCGTTCCATTATGGAAGTCTGAACTTTGACAGCTTCTCTGTGCAACTCATCCTTCAGTAAGCCAGACACTGTCTATTAGTAACAGAAGCACCTCATGCTCCAGACCAGCACATTACTGACCTCTCCATCCCCAAATATTGATGTATGGATCCATGGAGTACCTTGTTTCTATTTCAGTATTATTTCCTCTAAGCCATGCCACTACTCCCTCAGGTAGGAATGCCACAGACAAGCAATGGTAGTACTACTGCTCCTCCGGCCTAAATATGAACAGGATTTACTAGTCAGCCAAACAGGAATTGAAGGAAGTTGACAAGATGACTTGGAAGCCTGCTAAGGCTCTTTATAAAATTTATTTCCATTTGCAACCTTCCAGAATCAGGCCTTGAAAGGAAAGGAAAGAGTCTTGAGAACATTTAGGATTACACTGCTTTCATGACTGCCAAATCCTGGGAGGAGGGATACAAGAGAATCAGCAAGGAAGTGGAAAGTTATTGTCAATTAAAAACATTCCAACAATGGGCACATTTGAAGAGAATCTACATCAAGAAGTTAAAAGCACACATGTAGACGGTGTTAAGGCTATTTTAAGTCTACTTGAAATTTCCTCTCCAAACCATTGTTTGCTGCCTTGTTACTGTTTAAATCCAACTTCCTCATTCCTAAATGGAAACCTAATTGATCTGCAAACATGTGTACCTGGAAACACTGTCAGGAGACTTCATTGAGATGAGTTGTTCTATTTACTTTTAGCTAAAAAGGTCCCAGTATTTAGAATTTTTTAGAAAAAAACCCTAAGGGATAGATTTGCTAAATATCACATAGTATTGCCAGTAAGAGTTTAAGAAAAAGAGCACAGGAGGGGACTTGTATCTTGCATCAGGACTAGAACTTTTCAGGTTGAAGACATAAAAGTAGCATTCTCATTTTGTAATCCATTTAAGGGCTTTTATTTAAAAGACCATTTAAAAATAAGGCAGACAACGCCCACCCTTAATGTAGTACTTTCCCCTTCTAGAGCTTGAAATCAATACATCTGAATACATACTGCTTCAAACCAGTAATTTTAAGCTTTCGAATCAAGTTCCTTTTCTACCAGTTTAGTGGCAACTGCACATTACTCCAGTCCATTAAATATTTTGCAGAAAGACTTTCTCATAAAAGCTATCACTTCCTTTTTACAATAACTTTACAATTACTTCTTTGTAACATGAAAGAAGGAAAATAACAATGTTCCAAGTCATTCTTGTGATGCAAATGCTAATAGTAACATAAGTTAGCACCTATGCATTGCAATGGCTTTTTAATTTGCTTTTGATAGCAGCTCCATCATACTCAAACTGTTCTGAACATCTCAGATGGTAGCTTCCACCCTTACTAATTCAACTCCTTCACTTCTATCCAAAAATCATGTAATTACTTTTGATATTAAAAAAACCCTAGGAATTATTGTAGCGATTGAGATCATGCATTGGCGATTTTCCCTAAGCAGACTTTGTTTCCTCCCAATGTTCTGGTCAATTACACTAAACTAGGAATTAATATAAAGGAAGCAAGGGTTTGCTTTTTCTAAGAAAACAACATCCTGGAAGTATTATTTGTGCATTGACCATCAACAACACAGCCCCTCAATAAGTTGAGAACCTAAGCAAATAGCTGCAAGAGTTAGCAAAATTAACTTCTGAAAGCTTCTTATTTCGGTTTAAGTAAGATTTAGACTTCACTAGCCTCATGCTTGCAAAGATAAGCTGACAGACAGCTTTATACAAAACTGTGACGCAGCAAAATTTAAAGAGATTGTTTCACAGTGGTCAGCAAATAACCTGCCGAAATCCCACTTCTCCTCTATCCTCTCTCTTACAGGACTCTTGTTGTGGTACATCTCCTTTTGTCAGGACAAACTAATTTGTGGAATACCAGTTCTAGTTTAAAGGACTAGAGAAGTCTTCCAGCAATGTCACTTCCACAGTTATCTTCTACCGTGAAACTGTTCTATTATGAGAAACACCATATTAACCCCGGAGTCTTCAGCGCTCTTCTCAAAACTTGGTCTTTGTTTAATCAAGAGGCCTTTGCTCAGCACCTGAGAAGAGCTTGCAACCCCTCACCTTTCCTTAAGCATTTAAGGCCCAGAAAGACACAGGTTTGTTTGACAGCAGTCTCAGTAAGGATGTAAAAATGTTGAAACTCATTAAAGAGCACTCACAGATAGATACTAAACTGATACTTCTAAAGCTACAGTAGACTCAGATATATGAAAGTGGCAGGAGGAAGTAAAATAAGATGAAAAAAGGCCTCTGAACTTCCCTAACATTGAGTATTGAAGCAGAAGTTGCTTTCAGCTGGAAGGCATGCACATTTATGAGAGAGTAATTCAAAACAGGTTTTTTCTTTGGTTGGGTTTTTTTACATAATATAAAGCAACTCACACAAAAGCCATCTTTAAGCAATACTGAGTGTGGCCTTACCAATTTCTAAGGATTTTCATTGTCCTCAATTGCTGTTTCTTTTACAGAGTGAGTAAGCACCCAGCAGTGCTGGAGAAAAAAGAAAAGGGGTTTGACAGGAGAGAAAATCCTTCAGGGTTCTATCTGTGCTCGTGCCTCATAAGATGCTCCCTAAAAGCCAAATGCACATATGTCAGGGAGAAAGTGATGAAAGATTAGCAGGCAAATCCAAACTTGTTATAACACAAGCACTGCTGCAAGTACTGCACAACCATACCAGCCCTGGTCCAAGCACTGCACCTTCCCAACACCTTCAAACCACTAAGAGTTGCTTTCCTATCTGAAACCAAACACTAACAATTGTTTTCCTAGCAAAAAAAGAAGACTGCATTTTTCTGGTAGTCAAAATAAGCCAGAAGTATTTAGACTGCTATTGACCGTGTTCCCAAAACAGCGTTAGGAATCTGGTTTAATCACAGTGCAATGCAAGCTCAAGGACACAGCTCGCAGTTGATGCTTTTAATCGAATTTCTGCTCTCTAAAACATTAGTTTTGACCAATATTTAAGTTCCAAAATTGAAAAAAAACCCTTAATACCGCAATTTTAAGTAGCGGTTCCAATGCAATAGCAGCTGCTGATGGTCACAGAACATCAGCATTCAGATGTGCTAGTGACTCTAGAGACGTGTTAGCCTGTGGTAAATATAATACCAGCATCTTGCATTGAGGGTCTTGTACACTACCTTATCATCCCTCAGCATCCCCAGCTACAGCTGGGAAACACTCATCTTGCCTTAGTTACTTGTCTGCTGAGAACAAAGATGGTGAGGCTGAGAGATCTGACTATAAGCCAGTGTGAGCTGCACACATCTGGGCTATCTCAGCGCCCAGAAAGCAGGACCCAGCCTCGAGCAGACAGACCTGACTCCCAGCCGGTACCTGAGCTGGCTGCCCAGGCTGAGGGACACACTGCAACAATTCCAAACACCGCCTCTGAGCCAGGGTCAGGCAACATGCCCGTAGGGACACAGAGTTACTCACCCTTTCTAGGTAAGTTATGAGAAAGCTTCACAGATGGCAAGTACCCTGCCGAAAAATTAGATTGGGAAAATTAACTATTTAACTCCTGCAGGTATTCCAACTTCCTGTTTTGGCTTCAAAACTTAAAAAAAAGAGCTAGATATTTATTGGTATTCATAGATCTACTATGGCATCTTTTCTGCCCTCAAAAAGAATAGAACTATTACTTCTCATTCTAGGAAATATAATTTAAAATAGGAAGAACTACAACTCTCTAACAAGAGGATAATCTGCAACATTCTTGGAGAATGTTTGTGCACCAATGTTTTCCTCCTTAACGTGTAAACACATTCCTCTGACTGGTTATTATTAAATACTTGACAGCCTTAGCTGTATTAAGATTTAATCAAAAATACTTTGGCCCTACTCTTCTGATATATTGCTCAAAGGGGTTGTACACAGCAGCTCTTTCACTTCTTGAACTCTGTACTTTACTTGCTGCTAGCAGCATAATCAGTTATGCAGTATTAACACCTACAGCCCATTTTTAAGTGAACAAACAGGAGAGCAAGAAATTTGCCAACATGCTAAACTGCAGGTGATGGATATATGAGTGAGTAGGCTTTGATCTAATGTAGGAGGTATCCCAGATTAGAGGTAATACAGTGCAACAGTTTCTGATACTTTAAAGATAGTAAACTCCTGCAGGAGTATGTAGACTGGAGTCCAAAGCTTCTCTTCGAAATTTACACACTCCAAAGGTGGGTAACAGCCTCTGCTCTCCTCGCACTGGTCCATATCTGACACGAAAACCTGCCCAGATAAAGACGCAGCTGCATCCTTGGCTCTTATCAGTGCAGTCTAAGCACGCAGACTGCTAACCCCCAGTGTCAGGCCTGTAAGCTTAAAGGCAGGCACTGTCTGCTACAGGCAAGCCTGTACCATGAAATTCTGTTCAGATTTAACTCAGATATGAACTCTCAAAGATTGCTATTTCCTCTTCTCTCCTTCAAGAAGCATATCAAAACAAACTGAACACAAATATGTTAAGATTCAGCCCACACTCTCACCCAAGAATTGGGCACATCCCACTTTACCCTGCACAGTACTAAGGTGATACCAGAATCACTGCACACAAGAGCGGTATGAAAGGGAAGATGCTCAGTCCCATTCAAAACTTGTTATCCAACATAGACTACAGAAAGTCCTTTCCACAGGAAGGGAAGAGACCAACCAAGACCACCCTTCAATCAAAGCAAGAAAACACCCCTAACACATCCAAATACCGCTGCTTGCAGCAAGCTAGGTACAACTACTGCCACAGTTCAACAAGGAGCAGCATCTACTACTGCTTCAAAGGGCCAAGATTTAAGTCCTGCTGCTTTTACATAGGTATTACTACAGCAAAAGAAGCTGTTTACCTCTTTATCAGGCAGGAAACTGCATTTTAAACTCTAGGAAGTCATACTAAGTTGCAAAAATCAAGCTCTGAAGAGGCATGTGCTGTTCTCTAGAGTCACAAAACTCCATCTCCCTTAAACGCCCACCTTTCAGTGCACACGTTGCACAGTATGATGTCCTGCACTCTAGGAGCATTAAAATATTTAGCATTTCAATATCTAATTGTGCAGTTTCAGAAGCCCATATGCCTTTCATCCTCTGATCCTGCTAATGCTGTGCCAAATGCTCCCAGCGCCCAAAACTCCAGCATTCTGGAAGCTTGGGAAAGAAGACCACACGCTAGAAGTTGGTGGTATAACCCTAACACTAATATTAATGCACTTAAGAGTGCTTCTTTGATGGCCTATTACAACAGACACCAATCTGATGGCTGAAAAAAACATTTTTGAGGATTAGGAGCCTGACTCCAAATGCTTCAGAAAAACAATTTTCAAATAGCCTTTGAACAACAAAAGGAAATCTTTGGCTTCGGTTACTCCAGACTTACAGCATTTGTACTTCAGGCTTTTAGAATTCAGTGATGATAACTGATGGCTCATATAAGAATTAAGTGTGCTAATCTTCAGGGGAAAAAAAAGGGGAGGGGAGGGCAGAATCCCATTAGTCACTTTAAAGAATTACTTATTAAGTCTTCCTCTTCCAAATTCAACTACTTTTACCGCCTGTTTTCTACAGAGTTCAATTGGCACTTGAAAACAATTCTTAGCATGCCAACGAAAAACACATTCTTGCCACCTCTCCACAGGAAGCGAAAACAGACTAGTGCTTTCTGATTTCTCAGAAGTGTTGATAATTTGCTTCTGTAAGCATGGCTACAGCTTTACATTTTTAATATCATATGTATGTTACCAGATCATCGAGAAGCATGACATATTTGATAGTGTTTCTACCTGATCTGCATAAGAGCATCGTGACATGTCCTATACAAATTCTGTTGCTTTAATGCCAGCTAATTAAAAACTAACAATATCTGGTAAACATTACTTAAACCAGGACAAGTTTACATCCTTTGCACCTGATCTTTTCCCCTTCTCCCCAGATCCTGAATGCTGTGGCTAACAGGAAGCTTATAAATTTAGCATATGCTGTTGCTAGCTGGTCTGTTTGGTCTTTTTGACCTAATAATAAATGCCAAAAAAGGTAGTTTACCAGTTCAGGTAACACCATGACTCTGCTGACTTTCAACACCCATACACTACTGTTTCGCCCAAGATCAGGCTTTTCAAATGATAACTCATGCAAAAATTAATGCAAATTCAGTTTTAAGAGTTTTATGTTACAACAGTAGAATTATCTCTGCAATAAGCTACCTCTCAAAGAATGCACTTTCGTACTTTAACGTGCTCCTTTCAACCACTGCCACAGTTTCTGGGCAGGAGCTCTTAAGAAGCATCTCCTACCCCTCTCCACATTCAAAAGTCACTTTTTTCCAGGTAGCACAGGGGAAATTCCAGCTGTCACCACTACACTGCAGACCCCTCAGCTCTCTCCTAGCCATCAACCGTCTGTGCTACCTGCTTTCTCACTTCCACTTTTCATTTCTTCTGAATAACTGCTTAATGACATTACCAACTTTCACGACAGATATTTCAAGTGCTTTGTGAGCCAGCGCCGAGGACCAGGATTAGACTCTGAAGACATTTTCCCTTCCACCTAGAAACCGTTGTCCTCAGCAGCCCACCGCTGCCTCTCCCGCAGATCTGCCAACTCACTCCCTGAACCGTTTCAGCCAGAAAGAAGCAGGTTTCAGACCTTCAGAACGGGCTTGTTTGGACTGAAGCAGCTCGGAGGGGCTCCAAACTCTCCTCACAGCCAGGGGACAGCAGTAACATACCCTTAGGTGATTCAGCCAGCACAGCTGAAGGCAAAGAACACATTCCCACATTTTTGGTTCTGCTCACTGCAGAACCCTTTTACACACACAACGGAGCTGTACTTTTTCATCTCCTTCGCAGGGGCTGGAAAGCAGGCCTGGAGTACAACAGCTTTTTCCTAGGGGTGGGGAAGGCTGTCAGCCTCCACGGGCAGGAAGGCAGCTCCAGCCTTTTCTCCTCCCTCGAACTGCAGCTTCGCTTATTTCCTTGTGACTCCAGGCAAAGAGTCACGGCTGCGTGCCTCCCGGCAAAGTTAGAGCCTAAAAGCAGATTTATTTTTTCCCCCCACCTCCACACCCGCCCCCCCAGCGCTACTCTTCCCCAGCTCAGCCACCTCCGCCGGCTGACACCCTCCCCTGCTCCCCCGGTTCGGGAGCCTCCGGGATCGGGGGTGGGGGGGTGCTCTGCCCCAGCCCCGCACGGCGCGGAGACCGAGGCGGGAGGGGAGGGGAGCGGAGCGGACCCGGCTCTCCACCCAGAGGCCGCCCGGCCGAGCCCCCATCGAGGAGCGGGCCCTGAGGGGGCCTCACCGCCCCGTGAGCCGCCTCGGCGGCCTCCGCTTACCTGTCCTCGCTGGCCGTGATGACCCCGTCCTCCTTGGGGATGAGGAGCGCGGCGCTCACCACGTCCTGGTGCCCCTCGACCTTGCTGAGGAGGACGGGCCGGCTGCTCTGGGGCCGCGAGTGGATCTCGGCCGCCATGTTGCCGCGGGACCGGCCCGCCGCCCGTCAGCTGACGGCGGGGAGAGCCCGGCCGCCGCCGTAACGCTGCGTGTAGCGGCGCCTCCCCGCCGGGCCGAGGTGCCCCGTGTAGCGGCGCAACCCCTGGCGGGCGTATTCCCTAGAATAGAAGAGCCGCGGGGGGCCGTATTTCGTAGAAGAGCGGGAAAAAGCGATCCGGCTCGGGGCCGGGGCTGCCGGCGGGGTCTCTGTCCGCCGGCCCGGTGTGGGGAAGCGTCGCCTCCAGGAGGGCCGTGGCTTCCCACCGGGGAGCGAGATGGCTGTGCCACGGGTGGGTGGTTTTTTAAACACAGTTATTGCCGTCACCTCCCGGCCCAGGCAGCCCATCGCTCACCGCCCCTGCCCGGCTGGCCCACAGCCACGACAAGGCAGCGAAGAAAAGGATATTCCCGCTGGAATAATTAAGGGGGGGGATATGGACTGAGGAAGGATGTGTAGTCACAGGAAATTTATGAGCTGGTTTCTCTGCGTCTTTCAAACTCCAAGCAGCTGTAAGCCTTTATCCTCCAAGTTCTTAAGCAGCTGGGTTGTGCTGGGTATTCTCTCTGTGTCCAGTGCATGGGAATGTTTTCCAGCCCTGACTGATCAACAGCAGGATTCCTCCCCTCCGTGCCAGTTTTTTCAGTCGCTGCTGTGGCCGTGGTGGTGGTCACAGTCTTGAAACGGAGCTCCTGGAGTTGTTTCGGAGCTCCTGGTGGAGACACTCCTGGAGCTGGTCAGGACCCTTTTCTGTGAGCAGAGATGTAGCTTCTAATCCCAGGTCCAGCAAATATGTAAATATTTGAACAACAGTGTGTCTGGATATAACCAACACACAAACCGAGCTTAGATGAAAATCCTAACTGTGAGCTGAGCAAAGCTGTTTCTGCTCAGGACGTCCCTGACAGAACTGTGCCCAAAGAGCTGGGCTACAAGGTGAGGTGAGGACCAGCCTCCTGGGGCACGGTGGTGGGAGCGTACCATCTGATAAGCCATCGCAGACCATGTCACAAGCTTGCAGATAGGGCGGCTGAATGAGGCTTCCCCGGGCTCCTGGAGGAAGGCAGCAGCCAGCCATTATCTTTCCCCTGATCTGCCCCAAGAGAGGAATTTTTTCTGATTTACTAGGTTCCCAGCTATTTGCTAGACAGCAAAGGCAACAGACGCAGGAAGAATGGAGCCAGCTTGAAGTTTTTAAAGTATTTGTGGTTAAATGCACTTTGCTTTGCCTTCAGCTTTTCCCTGTTTCTTAATATTTTCTCTCTGTTTCCAGAATCCACCTTTCTTTGACCCTTCTTGCCCCTCAGTCCTGCCCACTGCCCATTCATTCAGCTCACGTCTGTTTCATGGTGCTTTTCTTTCTCCAATGTTCCTCTTTTGGTCCAGTTCCTAAACTTATAACCTGCTTTTTCCTCTCTGTTTCTTACCCTTCTTCAATCTGTTTTTTTCCACCACCCTGTTTGCACCACTACCACAATCAAAACAAGCAGCAAGTCAATCCAGCCCTGTACTACCTCCTGTCTCCCATGAGGGGACTTCACATCTCCCACGGTTCTGAAGAGGCTCAGCTGTAAGATGAAGTGGCAAGATAACAAACAGACCCTGTGCCAAGGGACTGACTACGTTCCCTTCTTCCAGGGTTGTGCAAGCCTTCGCCCGGGCTTCACAGGGAGAGGTGTCTGGAGGATGTGTGGAAGAAACAGGTCTTTCCGAAACAGGTGACTGTGCAGAGCTACCCAGAGAGCCCATCCCAGAGCCTCAGAGCGACGCAGGTGCCCGAATCCCCTTTGAATCTAGGAGAGTTAAATACCTATCTCCTTTTGAGGCTCTTGATCTCCATGTCTACAGACCTTACGCTTGCTGTACACTACAGGGAGCTTTAGGGTTTCTCCTGGTGCTTTACTGCCTGATACCTGCTCCGGAGCCGAGGTCCAGCAGACAGCAGAGCTGGTCGCTCAGCCCAGTGCACTTGGGGATGCAGGGGGCCTACAAACGGGCTTGTGCAGGAGCACTTGCAATCACTTACCAGTTCCTTGTAGCTTTACCAGAAGCTCCACAGGTAAGCTAAATAGTTTGTTGGGTAACACGCTGGTCTGTAATGCTGGGAGAATCTGGCCTGAATCCCGTTTGCGAAGGGGGGACGTGGTGTGTGGCAGTCTGACTCGGTCACTGAGGACAAGAATATTCCTCCAGGTCTGGTCTCACAAACAGGCCCAATAGAGACAACAGGCAATGACCACCCAAGTTAAATACACGGCACAGCCGGCTCTAGAACCCGCCAAACGCAGTATTTCAGGCCTTGAGCACGTTTGCTGTGCAAGGTTTCCCGGTGCTTGCAAACAGCAGCACAGTGCCCAGCCCAGTGGACATACCTGTAATCAGAACTAATAGTTCTCTCATAATCCAAGCAGCCACCAAATGGCACCTTGCTGCCCAATGCTCTTTTTCGGCTCAGACTTGTACATACCTTATTCCTCTGCTTTTTAAAGCTGACCTGCTTAGCTCATGCCAGTTGTTAGGAGTGAGATTCTAGCTCTCTGCCCAAAGAAGAGAGGGGGAGGCAGCACTCTCCCTATACAGAGACTTCACAGCAGGGATGCATGACCGTGCAGCTATAGGATGGCATATACATAGGGGAATGTTTTCAAGAACAGCTATCTGAAGACTTTATTTGATGACTACTGGTTATGAGCTTTTTTTAGTCTACCATTTTTTAACTTTCCTTTCTTATCACATAAGACATTCCCCCTGGCCTCATCATCTGGTGCTCATCATCCTGCTGACCTTGACTTGAGATTGTGCTGGAAATGTGTTTTGGCTCAGAGGTACATCCTTCTACCAGCTCTTCCGTCTCCCTCTGAGCTCCTCCACAGAAGCAGGGGTTAGGAAAATACCTTGTGTTTTCCACCTTCAGAATCACAACCTCCTGCATCCTCTGTGCTAAACCCTTCCTCCTCCTCCTCCCTTTTTTCAGCTTGCCTCCTGTTGCCTCCCATACAGCCACAAAATATGGCACTGTCATTTCGCTAGATCGTGTCAGCTCTTCTCTCACAACAGGAATCCAGCAAAAGCTGTTCTTTTGTCAATAAAAGCCATGTTTGTGTTGCTCCTTATCTATGCTGGTCCTTGCTCCTCCTCCTGCCTCTCTGGAGGGACATGGCACAGCACATTTCATCTCTTTTGTCTTTAACAGAAGCACACCTTATCTGGCCAATTCTTTGCCAGTGTACCCTCCGTACTGGCCTTAGTTGTGGGGAAGAAGAGAAAACTTTAATTTCCAGCCCATTTTAACACGCAAAGAGCCATCAACCAAGTTACTGCTCCACAGCTTTTCTAGTTAAACCAGGCACAATTAGCAGTGTCAGCCACCAGCTATCCTTGAAAACAAGATGGGAAGGTAAAGGAAACCCCCCCAGATCAGCTGCCCCTCTCCCCTATATGCTCCATAACACCAGAGCCCTACAGGGCACCAACACAGGTGGCAAGGCAGTGACAGGGGCCACGAACACCTGGAAAGGGCAATGATGCCCAGCACTTTAGCATGCAGGAACAGGGAGAGCCAGCAGGCAAAGGCTCCCCCGGGGCATCCCAGCTCTTTCTTGAAGGCTTCTTGTTCAAGCTGCCTGCATTGGGATGGCAGAGCCCTGCTCTGAGCTCACAGGGAGGAAGAAGAAGCCCTCCCAAAATGGAATCATAGAATGATTTAGGTTGGGAGGGATCTCAAAGATCATCCAGTTCCAACCCCCCTGCCACGGGCAGGGACACCTCCCATTGCACCAGGTTGCTCAAAACCCCATCCAGCCTGGCCTTGAACACCCCCAGGGATGGGGCAACCACAACTTCTCTGGGCAACCTGTTCCAGTGTCTCACCAC
>JAOXJM010000052.1:19705214-19732775 GCA_026413425.1 Tringa solitaria | reverse complement strand
CCTCACCAGTGCAGAGTAGAGGGGGAGAATGACCTCCCTTGACCTACTGGCCACATCAGCCTGTCAATGCACATACATGTTACATACATCCCAGACAGGGTCCAATGTTTCTGTCTATAACAGTTATGCCCACCATGGCCTTAAAAGCAAAAATGACATTCCTGGGAACTTCAGTGTGACCTGAAGGACAGCGAGGACCGAAGGCAGCTGAGATGGCTGCGCTACCGTCAGCAGTGTCTGCCCAACATGACTCTATGTCCCTGCAGCACACAAAAAGCATCATTAGTCAAGAGCTCACAGAAAATTGTCATCTGGTAAGTGAACAGTGTGACCAGTGCCCACGTGGCCATAGCAGCAGGCCTAGCAAATGGAGAGCAAGGAGATCTGCAGGATGGGGAGGAGAGTGAACTGCATCCCCCTTCCGCCTCCCCGCCGCCTTTGGCAGGGGTTTGTCTCCTCCTGGGTGTCACATCCAGCACACGAGACTATCACAGCCTCCTGGCACCACAGTAATAATGGAAATTATTAGTGTTTAGACAGGTTTCAATCAATACAGGTAGTAGCGTTACTAATAAATACGTGTAGTTTAAACCGGTGGAGCTAAGCTAAAGGGCTTTCTCTCTCTCTCTGAAGCACAAGGGAGAGATTTGAGGATGTTGCTGACAAAGGTGTTTGAATTTTTCTCTTTTTCATCTTTATTAACCAGCTCTGCTGCTGGGAGGCATTGCAGCCATGCTTTTACAGGAGAGGCTGCTGTCAGAAGAGGGCTGCCGGCAGGGAATTTGGTGTGATGTCAAGGCATGAACAGTAGTTATCCCTTTACAGGGGCTGAGGATCTGCCCCCCGCTTCCCCTCCCCACTCTGTCCAGCAAGCAAGATTTGAAAACTACAAAGTGTTAATGAAATATGGAAGTTGTAAAAGAAAAGCAGCCCTTTTAGAGCTCTCTAAAGTTATGAAAACAAAGTTGTGACAGTTTAGCAGATTAACAGCCTGCTATTTTTTGTGTTAATTACTTCATGAATAACCACTTTCTTCATTAGAAATCTGGCTCAGGAAATGTATGGTGAGTTTTACCAAACTCTTCCTCCCTACTCAGTCTCTAGGCTATAGCAATTGTAACCACAAGCATTTTCCACACTAATTCCCTGACCAGGACTTCAGTCTCATATTTACTGAAGAGCTAACAGTCTCTCTGGGCTTTCCACCCCAGAAAAGTTTACAGAGGATGCGTTACATCCACTTTTAAAGGTGGGGAAACTGAGGCATCACCACCCTAGAGGCATCCTAGAGAAAGCAGCCAGGAACAGCACGCAGAATGAGACTGGCTGAGCTGCAATTCTGCACAGTTACGCTCCTGCTTGAAGTTACCGATCCATCATTAAGTTACGAGCTTTACGCATTTGGTGTCACTCCATTCCTCCTTGAGGACGATTCCTCCCCAGCCCTCCTCCTGCCCTCCAGCAGGGCTGCCTGTGTCGCAGGGCTCGGGGGCCCAAAACCACCCCGGCTTTTCCATGAAGACAAAGTTCAACTGCAAAGCAGCTGGGAGTAATGGGGGAATAGATCCAAGCAGACCAAAGCAGCACGAGCGTTCACCTCAGGCCTGATATTCATGGAGACAAAGATTAAAGAAAGCATTTAGAAAAAGTTAAAAATAACCTTTGCAGATTGCAAGCAGATTCCCCCGAGCCTTTCAAGAGCAGGTAACAGACTGCTACAGTAAGGGTTAACAAGGCTACAGTAAGCACAGGCCTAATGGGAGACATCACACTGAACTCCAGTTACTCTGCTGAGCAGGACTGGAAATTTGATACAAATCAGCTCCCAGGACCGAAGAGCACAGACAGTGTTTTTGGAGCATTACTAAAAAGGATGTTTTTAGCAGCTAGCCTAACCCTCTCCTGCCCTGGCTCTTATTTCACTTCCCTCCACCCTGATCTCCTTTAACCAGTCTGTAGGCAAATACGGTCAGCATCTTAGTTCAAACCTGCTTTTGTTAAGCTTTTCTCTCCCAGCACTGAAAAGAAAAAAAAGAAAAACAAACTACTTAAGAGTATCAGAAGTGGCAGAGATGAAAAACTTCTTCTGAGGGATGACCTATTTCACCCGCGTACTGCAGAACCCTGAAGCTCCCAAGTAGCTGCTACGGTCTCAGCCCCATCGGGCTGAATGAGCCTCTTCACATCTGCCAAGCCACTCTTTCTGTTGTCCAGCTTTGGTCTGCTGGGGCGGGGAGGGGAGAAGAAAATACCCACAGTTACTCTTCGTTCAGCTCTCTAAGCCATCATCTTATTTTGCTAATTATTTCAGGACTCACAGAAGGGACCAACAGTTGTTCACAGAGAAACGGGGCTTCGGCAAACCTGAAAACTTACGTCACTGCATTTTTTCTTTCCTTGCCCAAATCTAATCCCAAGCCTGTTTGCTGCAGAGAGCACACACTGCTCCTCTGTACAAACCCTATGGGAGTTCAGTTTGAGTGCCAACCCCGTAATATTTGAATTCTTACCACAAACATCAAATTAATTCTTATCATGTAATTTCATTTTTATACCAAAATAGCAATACTGTTACTCTGAAATACAATCCCACACTGCTCCAGAGCCCTAGGATGGTGCCATGCACCCCAGTAGTCACTTCTCACATACATCATGCCTTCTCAGGACCTGGCTATCTAGTTTCTGTGAGGCAACACTTCTCTATTTCTGCAGGAGAAACCATACCCAAGCTAGATCTTAGGAAAACCACTGCAAGTGTCACTGTAACTATGAAACTCAGTAACAATTCTATTATTGCTTTTGCTCCTTACCTCCACGAGATGCAAGTAGTTGAAGACAAGCCTGGCTAGGCCAGCCAGGAGAGCTTTCCTGCTTGGCACCAGAACCTTTAGTTATGAGTCACATACTTAGAGGTGTTTTTTTGGATGGTAGAGGGCTTCTTGTTGGTTTGGGGTTCCCCCCCCGCCTGCATGGCTGACTGTCCCTTGCACAAGACAGGAAGAGAACTAGATCATTCTGGTTTTTCCATTCACCTCTTTGGAGCAAAGTGCAGGAGATGTAGCCCTCAGCACACAGCAGGAGCGCTTCTCTCCCACCTTATGAGTGCTTGGTGGCAGGCAGCTAATACATCCTGTAAGTGACAGCTAAACAGACTTACTCTTCATGCTTGCAGTAATCAACTCAAGCAGGAAAAGAGAGGCCAGCAGTTTTCCCTATGGAGTGGTTTTGTTACTCCCCATCCCCTTACTGAAGGGAATACCTGTGCGTTACCTGTGGCAGTACGTTATGAGATCTCATCCCAGGTTTTATACTGGCACATTTTCTGCTGGAAGCATTTTCACTTCATCTTGTATTCCTACCTGACAAAGAGGCTCAGCACTCATTCATCCTCCAGCTTGTGGGTCCACAGACATCTACTTCCACCCGGGCAGAGCCTGTCTAACACTGCAGGAATTTCTCCCCACAGACCACCAGCAGCCAGCCCCCTCTCACCGCCAGCATGCCCTGGGGAGAAGCAGCTAATATCAAAGATTTACCTTTCCCAGCCAAATCCCTCGGTTGCCACAGGAGCAGTACACCACACTTGCAAACAAAGAACCATCTGTGACAAGCCAAAGGGATTTACTGCTTATCTTTCTTGAAGAGTTTTGCACTCAGGCGAGTCCTGCAAGGGGCTGAAGACTTGCAAATGTGCATATAACCTACACCACAGGGAGCAGGAAGAGGGGGCCTAGAGGCGTATTGAGATATCCTCACATGGCAGTTTTAGCAGTTGCTTAGGCATCGCAAATGCAAAGAGTTTGCTCTTCAGATACCAAACCTATGGATAATTCATCCACAGAAGAATGAATTCAGCAGAAAAGGTAATCAGCAGGCAGGGAAAAAAAAAAAAGCCACACAACAAAGTCTCACAAAACCACCCTTCTTTCACTTTCCTTGGGAGGAAGTCTCAAACAAGTACTTCATAAGGCTCCGGACCCAAATACCCATCAGCATATCCATGATGCACAACAGTGACTGTTCATAATGCAGTTTTATTTCTTCCTTTGTACAAAAACAAATATAAAATTTAAATCCAATAGAAAGTGTATACTAGCAATGACAAGTTTACATTACAGTAAGACAGGACAATGCGATGTGTATCTAACACCACATTAGTTCTTAAACTCTCAGTGATACATGCACTATATAAAATAAAAATTGCTAGAACTTTTAATCTATTTCTACCAAGAATATCCAGGTACCAAGACACTCAAGAACCAAAAGTAATCTCGATAGGCAGTATCTACAAAATTAGACCTTTTCCACACACAAGAAGAAAACCAATATTAATAAAAACATTTATCATTCTCTGTTAAAATCCTCTCACGAAAGCCATACATAAAATTCTTAGTAGATACAGAAAAGGTCAAAAGTTTGTTAGCATAGGTAACCATTCAGTAGTTTAGAGAATCTTTTAGACATTTTGAAGAGATAATGTAGTTTTCAATCTGGATTTTCTCCCCCCTCCCCAAAGCCAGAACTATGTCGACTCCTGTTTCAAAACCTAGTCAGTGGTTAAAACTAGCTCTTGAGTGAAGTCAAAGAGTAGTGTACAAAATATTTAACAGAACAGGGGTGTGCCACATGAGTCTGTTTACTTCTTGAAGAAGGTCTTTTCCACATTCAAGGTTTGTTTATTTGTCCCATAAACAAGATTGTACCTGAGGGATGAAATGAAAACAAGGATTACCATAGTCTGTAAATATTTCCATGAAAGCATGAAGTCCAGAGAGTACAGCCAAGCCACCTCATCACAGTCTTGTCTAGCCTCCCTCAAGTTTGTGAGCCCAGGGAAGATTGTGTTTGGATAGGTGGCTAGCTCATATTTCTAGAGACACACAGTTCTGTCAATGCTCTGTGGAGCCTCAGGATGGGAACTGATGCCAGGAGCCTACTTCTTCCCTGGTGCTAGCAGCTGCATCTTCTTCCCTACTAACTAGCATATTTATCATCCACATGTCACTGCAAGAAGTAGATGAGTTATTCAAAGTAGCTGGGGCAGCTCTGCTCTAGGAGAGTCAACCCATACTGCAAAGAAACCATGATGACTACGTTTGGATACTCACTTCTGTTCACAGCAGGCTGGGTGACATCCTACATCCCCAAAGCCCCTATTCTAGCCTTTGCCCCAGCACTGTTTTACTGTCCTTCAGAAAGCTGAGTCCTATTCACCAATTCAGTGCCGGTAACAGAGTTATTTCCTCTCTACTCAGGGGAACTATGAGTATTAAAGACTGTTCTTTTGTACCCATGAACCTGCCACGCTTGTTTCTGTTAACTTGGCAGCCAATACTTATATTTTTTCCTGTTCTGGGTTGTATTCCAAATAAAACAATCTAATATTAAAGGCATAAGAAGATACTTGCAGGATCCTTTTAAAGCAATAGTTATTCAGTAGCTCCAGACTTCTTTTGTGTCTATTGCATAACTGATACTCAACTTCTAAGCAAAAAAAAGTACACACAAATGCTGCTTACCTGTAGGATTGTGCCGGATGAAAAATACAAATGGTCTGTCTACTATAAACCAAGGAGGGGACGACCTGGCTATTAAAATTGCAGCTTGCAAGAAAGATAAAGTTTAAGTAGTTAGACAAAGCAAGTACCACAACACATTATACACTAAGAGAAGTTTCCTACTGTATACTAGAAGCTTGCACAACTAGAGATAAATACCTGAAACCTACCAACTTGGACATTTAAAGTCACACAGGTTACATGTTGTTCTTATGGGAACCATATTAAAGAGACACAAGGCAAGACCCTCAGAAAGCTGGAAGTCTTGGGTTGTCACCCAAAGGATGTAGTAGCCTAGTCCTCTTTGCCACCTGGATAGCCAGGAAAGTTACATTGGTGGCCAAGGTGTTAGCTATTAGAAAACACTTCTCTAGGAGTAAGCCTGTTTCTATTTCTTAAGAGTATATTGATGGCATGATCAATACCGGCAAATTGGGATTTTCCTGAGGAATTACATAACACCCATCAGCTGATCTGATGGGAAGTGAGAGCACTTTCCTGCAATGGTCTCAAAGTGGGCTACCTTTGCTTAGCAGTATAACCTTCTATTAGAGCTTGCCTGAGTCTGACAATTATCAGTACAGTTGCTTACTTGTTGCTGCAGAAGCTTTGGTTCCGTCTTCACTAACTTCAATTTTTGTCTTTTGCAGAACATGAGATACATGAAGACCTTCTGTTCCTGAAAAAGCCAAGGAGAGCAGCACTTTCAGTGAAACTAACTGCAAGAGTCACAAAGTACCTTGTAGGTAGCAGCTATGCTAGCATAGCTAGCAATACTAAGAGCTGCCGCAATCCTGACATTCACTAAGTTAGTAATTACAAAAAAATAGGGAATAACCTATCTTCCCCCTCCCCATTTACTAGGTTTTATTTGATAGTTTTAGTTATAGGAGTTCACTTGCATTTTTAGTATTAATTAAACAAATGACTGGAGAAAAAAATTGCTATGTGAATTTAAGTTCCACTCCCATTTATCTCAATGGTGGGAAAAAAAAAAAAGCACTTGGCAAAGATACTTTGACACTTTGCTTTCAATGAAACACAGGAATTTGTTTTCAAATGAAGCCAGCACAAGGCAGGCTTTTTTGTTAGATCTTCCTGTAGAAGCTAATCAGGAGTTTAACGGAAGCAGAGAACAGAAATAAGATGATGTTTTAGAGCCATGACTTTAAACATGTCTACACCCCATTTTCAGACACTAATATTTACAGCTCTGGTTTGGTCCAGACCCTTTAACTAGGAATTTAGTCTTTGACCTTTCCTACAGCTCAAGAAAGTCATGAAACACATGCTTCAAGGAAAAGTTAAATACTGCAGTGGCAGTATTTGTTACAGACCAAGGTATGGTATTGTTAGAAGCCCTGCCGTAGATTTTAGACAATGCTCGAGACCCTCAGGCTGTAATATCACATCTTAAGAAGGTGACCAACATGATTTACTGCTGTAATCCAAGACAAGGGGAAAGAAGCCACTGCAGCGTTCAATAGAAACAAGCAGCCGTGCTTGGCTGGCTACAAAACAGAACTTGCTCCAGTGTCATGGTAACACTTATTCAAGACAAAACAGACAACTGCATTGGTAAAACAGCATTTTATTCAGTGCCAGAAAGTATGAATAAGGACCACCATGGATTAAAACAAACAAATAAAAACTTACTTGTTATTTTTGCAAAGTTTGCCTTTGACTGGTCAAACATGTCTGTAATACCAAGTGCTTTCAGAGGGTCCTTTAAGTCTGTTTCTGCTACTGCTGTAAATCTAGTTGGAACAAACAAGAAAGAATGCATCAGTATTATGCAGGAAAGTTGCCTTAAGCACTCCATTTCTCCTGTATCAGAGGAGATAAATATACATGACCCCCAAAACATTCCCTGAAGGAGAGATGGATTATATTAGTACTTACTTGGGTAAAATAACCTGCACTCTTTTTGCCACCATGGTTGTCATCCAGCTTCCTATTGTTTTTGTGCTGATGTGAGGAATGATAGCAGAGAGCGGTGTTGTGCTTTCAGTAGGCAGAGCAATCAACATGCTTATCATTTCACCATGGTAAGGCAATTCAATGATATTATACCAAAGCTCATTTGGAGTACTTGTAGTTCCTTAAAAAAAGATAAAAAGCGAAGCTAATGAGCCATAATTCTTACAGCCTTGCATCTCTATTTTACCTTTAGACACCTACTGCTATGACAGTCTGTTAAGAAAGCTTTACCCATACTTTAAAATTGACTATAAAAAGTCACAGGCTGCCTGTCTTCCTGCTAGGCAACCCCTCCAGAGTGGCATGGGCTCTGTACAGATACTAGTTTGAAAAAAAAAAAGCACAGGCAGGCTGACACCATGAAGCAAATAGTGATTTGAGTTTGACGTGCATACTGTTTCCCAGACAAACCTCATCAGCCCAGAGTGACAAGCCACTATGTTAGAAATCACCAGGTCTGTGAGTCAGCTGGATCTCTACTTCAGACCTCAGCTGTACCAGGACCAACTAAGCACTGAGGAACAAAAAGCAAAAAACAGCAGCAGGCCATCTTTCCAAACTGAAGAGATTTTGTAGACAAGCTTTTTCCTCCAAGAGTTATTGGAAGAGCTCCTATTTGAAGTACTCTGTTGCAATTATTTCATTTTCTTGCTTAATAAGGATCTCATTAGGAAGCAATCTTAAGTCCTTCAAGGCAGTGGAGAGCAGCCACTCTGAGGCAGCGCAGGAGGCCAAGTAGATGAGAAGCAGGGAGATAGCAACGCCTCCGTGAGTTCCTGCAAGTGCTGGGAAAGCTGTCTGTGAGCAACCTCTCCTCCTCCGAGTTCCCTTTGGTTACTGGCGTGTGACTGGGAAGCAAATGCTTTTTATAGACATTTCAAGTGAAAACTTGTCAGGGTTTCTGGGAAAGTTTTTTGGACAGCAATAAGATCTTATTATCTTTCCCTTTTCTTTATGTAAGTCTGCACTTGTCAGCCCAAGCTGAAAATTGACATCTCCATTAGAAATTTAATCCTGTTGCCAGGGCCATGCAACTGCCTTGACTAAGCTCATATGCTAGAAAACTGGCAGCATTGCACTTATTTTGCAGTAACTGTGACAAGCTTGGCAGTTTGATTATTTCCTTTTATTATGACAGTGATTCTCGGACTAAGGCCTACAGATCAAAATACTGGTTGCTTAAGTCAGGTAGAGTACAGTAACAAAAGGTAAGAGGGAAGTACTACTTTCCTGATCTGCCATGTGCCACTGTCTCTACTCCTGAGGCATATCCAACAGGAGGGGAGTTCATCTTCAGTCAACTGATAGGATTTAAGAGGCTTAAGAAATTTAAACTTTTAAAAGATGCTTGTGCAAGCATAAATAAGATACAAGATAAATAACATACAATAAGATATCCTGCGTTAGGATATCCAGAGATACCCAACCTAAAAATGCGTCCTAACTCAGCAGTATTTCTCTTGTACCTTTCTAGCCTCCATAGCTTTTCTAGCTTAAACATAGGCCAGCTTAATGGAGTTTTTAACCAGCATCAGAATAAAAAGTCAGAAGCCTTTAAGACAGTAGTCTTGCTAAAGCTCATCTTAAGATACGAACATCTTTCAGACACCACAGACAAGTAGTATACACTGCAGGAGGCTTCCCCACTTCCCCCAGCTCACACTTTCAGCAGTTATCTCCAAGTATTACATTAGATCTGCCCTAATACATGGGTTTGGGACAAAGTTACAGCTGTTTACTTTAATACAAATCTACTAATTTTAGTTGAGCACTACTAACAGTAAAACTAGGTATTTAAAAGTACAGTGTGACTTGGTTTTTGGATTTATAGCAACCTGTATTCTCAGGCCTATTTCTCAGGCTGTATTTAGCACACATGGAAACTACTTCCAGACAGCACTGCTCTCTTGGAATAATACAACAGAAAATATTCTTTTATCCCAGCTTCAGTCTTACTTTGACCAATAAAATCCTCATAGGACTGCAACACTGAAGCTCTCAAGTACATCATCAGTCCCACCGAGCTGCCTATGTCAGCTCTGAGAGTCTCTGGTGGAAGTCTGGCTGAACCTGCTGAACTTCTTTTCACTTGTGACCCAATTTGAATTTGAAGAGCAGCTTCATGCCTTGAGATATACAGCCAACATACTAATCCTTTGCTCTTCTGCCTCCCACAGGACTGGGAACTCCTGCATCAGCCACAATAACCATTAAACAGCACATGTACAGCAAACTCGTTTCAGTTTGAAGGAAAAGAACAAAATTTTACAACCTTTGTTGGTAGTAGTGGGAGTTACTGAGCTTACCACAGCGGAAGATGGATAATTGGGACAGCATAGGAACTTGGTAGGTTTTCCCATCAGCTCCGTAAAATGGACGTTTCTTTGTATTTTCAGGTCGAAATCGTGACTTCCATAAGCCCTTGAAATATACAGCATTTACGAGAACCAGTCGGGTCAAACTGCCATCAATATCATCTGGAGCTACAACCTGATCGATCATACCTAGAAGAAATAAAGGAAGTCTGAGTATTTGCTGTCATAATGCTGGCCAACCGCTCATTAAGAACCTGAAGCACATGTTACTTTAAGCCTCTTGATCTGCCAGTGTGCTGACACCTCATGAGGCAATACATTTGAGGTTCATAAAGCCAATGGTATTCTTTGTGAAAAACTAAACCTTTGGGATAATTAGAAAGCAAACATATCTTGCTAATCATTAGACTGAGGTTATAACTAACTGAGCCTTACCCTTTCCAGCATGTGAGCAGATCTAAGACTATGTTACAGTGGTAATAATTTCAGCTAAAGCACTTGTCCATTCACACACTGCTTGTAACATTGCTATGCAAAACTGATCATGTGGTACAGGAAGAATTTGACAGCCTCATCTCAAATACTACATCCAACATCATTAACACACTCCTTGCATCCAGGAGGCACTGGTTTTAACTCCAAGGGATAACAAACATGTAGTTTACCCGGACCATGAATACATTGCAAAACACGATCTCTGGCTTCAGCGTATGTAAGCTTGGCAACTAGATGCCAAGAGGATAGAACCATGAGAGTCCTGTCAAGGCAGGGTTAATTAAAAATTCTCCACTAAACATGACTAAGAATACAGCTGCACCTTGCAATATTTTAGGGCAGAGAGAAAAAGCCAAACTGCTCTAAGCTTACCACAAGTTTTATTTCTCGAGTCAAACACCTGACTTGCTTGAAAGTATCTTTCATGTTTGAGAAAGCTCCAGAACATTGATTAGATTTCTCACCAATTCTATGAAGGCAAAGAACAGTATAAGCTCCCCCGATCCCATGGGCAGATGGGAACACACACTACACTTCTGTCAAGTCCACCACACAGGCACATCTGCTGGGACAGTCACACTGCAGATTCCTGGCCCATCAGCTCTAAAACATTACACTAATGCCAGAGTAAAGACAGTTTTCAGCTGCAAGGCAGAGCTACATCCTCATCTTTCCTCAGTATTTCCATCTGGAACTGGTATGTCTCAGACACCACCCTACCATGCACAAAAAGTACTTGCCAATACTTACCCCTTGTTTCATTTTTCACCCACTGGTTGATGGAATCACATGCTGCATTTGGGTCCTCAAAGTCCACACTCTTGACACTGCATTGAAACACCTCTTTGTTCCTTGTAACAAAAGGCACTTCCATTTTAAAGCCACTCTTTGCAAACACTGCATTAGCAATTGTAACAATGTCTTTATTCTTTTTTGAGACTATGAGCCTGTTTATCTTCTTTAACGCTTTACCAACTCCTAGTTGGAAAGAACAGCAAGTTTAATTTAGAATAAGATGATGAACAAACAGTTACTTCATATGCAACTATTATTGACATGAAAGTTCAGACATCAAGTGCCAGACTAGAAAAGGAGACCAAAGCAGACTTTCAGAGGCCTTCCAAAATACCCATTTCTGATCTCTCATCTGAAGAATGCTACTGTTTCCCAGCAAAAAGATGACCTTCACTGTGATGCCTGCTGCCCCTCTGTCTGCTCAGAATGCTATGGACAGTGCCAGAGATAACACTGAGGTTCAAGTCTTCCCATGGAGCTACTAACCACGCTCTTCCACAGAGGAGACTGTTCCAAACCATATTTCATATCATATAAGCCCAGGTGACCTGTCAGTTCTGTGACAGTGACAAAGGAAGTCAAGGGCTCAGCCTGTTCACTCGGAGCCAACAGGTCTGCAGGATTATGCAGGTGGCCTTGAAACTCAGAGTGCAAAGCAAAGCTGTTTTCTCACCATCCTTCCTCTCCATTTACTGGAGAATAAAGGAAGCTGTCAAGATTTCCACAATAAGGTTCAAATCAAGTTTCCTTACGACGAGGCCCTGGCCTAGATCAGCTACAAGCTGGAATCAATCCCTTAGCACGTGAGCTTGGGAAAGCAGTAGGTTCCAGTGCTTACAGTCAAGATCCCTAGGGCCCAACAGCAGCTCATACTGAGTGCTTGCTAGCTCCTTCCCTGGGTGTGAGAGAAGGCATTCGGCACCAGAGAAGAACTGCCATGTTCGCCAGACCCGGTTCTCCCCCGTTGTTACGGCTTATGAATGAGTGCTTGTCTACACAGGGAAGCTATCTCCAGGCAAGCAACTTCACAGTCAGCCATTGTATCTAGCAGGATCCTCGGGTGGCTGCTTTTACAGCAGTTACTAATGGGCTCCCTCTATCTCCCAATATAATTTAGGCAAAAATATTTCCAGACTGCTTCCTCATGTAGACAAACTTGAGATAAGAGATATGAAGGGAATAAATTAGTTCAGAGTTATTCTCTTAGCTGCATATAAGAAAAAGCCTCAGATGGCTTTGCTGTTTCTTGTATCATGAATGCTTTAGCTGTATCGTTTGTATGAATTTCTACGTGTTCACTCTCCAATATTATGGGCAAATTCTTTTGGAGAACATACCATAACAGAGGTTCTCAAACTGTATTCTGTGGACCACTGGTGGTCCACGGAGCACTTGCTGGTGGTCCGGGGAGAGCTGGCTGGTCTCATGATGCTGGCTCTCCTCTTTGCTTCCAGCTGCTAAATTGCATTAAAAGACAGCTAAAGATAAATTAAATACTTTCCAACTATTACCTTTCCAAAGAAGCAGTTGCTGTAGTTGCCAAAGGACTGTAAGGCAATCATGAACAAGAGCAGAGGAGATCTGTGCAAAGAGATAGGTAGCATCCCATAACAAGCCTCTGTAACAGGGTACCAGCTACCTTACAAGGAGTTTGAGAACCTCTGTGTCTCACAGACAGAATTAGAAAGTCTGCAGGCCAAATAAAGCCAGTTGCTATAATGCTTCAAAATTTTTGCAAGTACTTGTATTTTGAGCATTCATGGGATAATCAACTTTAGGAACACTTGAAGAGATTTTAATGAATAACATTTAGATTTTAAGCTGACAAATAGTTTTGCTGTACTTTAAACCCAGAACCAAAACAGCAAAGCAAATGAAGACAGGACAGCACGTTATATGACAATACTGCTCAAGATTTAAACGTGCACTTACCTCTTGGAGTGTTTCCTATTCCTGGAAGGCAGAATGCTGGCACTAAGATGTTAAGTCTTGCTGGCAAACACAAGAATACTCAGCATGCAAAGTAAAGCAGCAAGAACCTTCAGCCTACACCCTCTTGAGGGGCAGACATTGGTAGAGGAATATAAACACAGATGCATGCAGTGTCAGGCACAGAGACAAGCAGAAATGGCTGTTTCAAGAAAAGGGCACTACAGGAAGTACAGATTCAGGGATCCTGACAGCAGAAACACAAATGAACAAAGCTGAAGAGCATCAAAGTGAAAATATCAATTGTATGGTTAGAGTTTGCACTGCTTTCAATGTGGTGATGAGAAACATTCTCTTGCCCTGTTATCTGTTAAGGGCTGTTCAGTACAGCCTGAAATGGGGTACTGCAGCCTTCCTGCATAGTGCTGGCACTGGACTGCCATCCACACTGCTCTGGAAAATAAATTTTGCAAGGACAAAGGTAGTTCTAGCCAGGGCCCCGAAGTCATTAACAAAGCTGCTTATAAGCTAGTTCAAGTATATGTATATGTCCATACCCAAATTGCCAATTAACTTCAAGCCTGTGCATTTTGTGCTTTGGTAAACAGAGTTAATTGGTGTATGACGCAATCTACCACACTTTGAAAGCCATCTCAAAACAGCATGAAGATTCTGACAAAACACACCCCAAAACACCTTAGGAATCACTGACCGTTTACGCTGTATCTCATCATAGTTGTCAGCTGCTTCTTTGTCTTGCCATCAGCACCCAGCTGCAACACCCCCAGGACTGATGCAATCCCATGAGGGGAAACAACAACATTGTCCTGAGGCTTAGCTTTCACTATCTGATTGAAGACCTGGATTCCAACATCAGAGCTAAGTTCCTCCAGAGGATAAAAACTGAACTGGGAACATACAGATGTTAAAGTCCCAAGAATGAACAGAAGCGGGAAGTGCCAGTTCATGATTTCTGGCTGGAGATTCCTGTAAAAGAACAAAAGGATAAAGTTAAGTCAGCTTCCCTAAGTACAGCATTTTTATTTTCAACTTAAATTCTTATTTACCTAAAGAACAGGCAAGTCTTGCACATGCTCCACGCACCATTTACAGAGCTCTGGCAACGGGACTCACATCTGTATTTTACTGCTACCAGTACTTTAGGTCTAAGGGTTTCTAGAAGCAGAAATAACCAGAAAATAGCTAGATATCAGTGACTATATTAACAGGACAAAAGCCACCAAGTTGGAAGACTACCTCTCACCACACACAAGTTCAGTTACTTCTGTGTATCAGTTAATGGAATCTTGGCATTCTATTTAAACTGCCCTTTAGGATAAATTAGTGCTAATAAGCCTCATGGTATGGTCCTCACCCACTAAGATGTGATGCACAGTACATTTTATTGACCATTTTCTGCAATGAACAGAAGCATATATACCTATGCAAACAAACCTGCTGTTGTGGGAATTTACACCTGCCTAGAATAAGAGTGAGCTGCATAGCTGGCATTTTCCATGATGAGAATATAGAGAAAGACTTGGATTTTAAAACGCAAGGTTAAGCTTGGATATTAGCCTGTATTTTTCCACTTAAGAAAATTCAGCAGCTAAGAAGCACAGAAGGAAGTTTGTATTCAGAATGGGACAATCTTCACCTGCAGATCTAACATCTAGCAGACCTCAGTTTCATTACACCCATGACCACCTAGGAACTGAGGCACCAGCAGCAGCAACAGTTTGTTCAGGACCTCTCAGCAACTGATTACAGAACAAAGCCCAAATCTTAAACACTAGGTACTGCAACTACTAGGCTGTATTTCCTCCTCATGGAAGCGTATTCAATCCCTTTTTTGTTAGGGCAAACAGGTACTTAGAGGAATAACCACGCAACAATCTCCTATTCCATGAAATTAGGTTCCCTGCTCACCATTGAGCAGTTCCATCACAACATTTTTATTTTAAGACGTCTCAGTTGCACAGTTCAAGAGTCCTGACTCCCATTTTCAGACCAACGAGTGAGCCTGTTCCCCCACTGAGCTGACTTTGGTGCTCCAAGACTTTGTCTCTCAAGCACGCTGAGGAGTCAGATAGATCCCTAGTTCACCGAAGGCTCATTAGGCTGCAGAAGGTATACAACTCATTAAAATGACATTTGCATACCACATGCAAAACTCCAAAGCAGGTCTCTCCATCCCTCGAGCCCTCTGCTCAGCCTTGCACGCTTGCTCTTCAGGCTCCAGCAGCCCCGGAGCTGGAGGCCAGCAGAGACAGCAGCATTCAGGAGGGGAGAAGGTTCTGGCCAAGGTGCTGCCCATTTCCAGCTGCCCCCCCCCTCACCCGAAAGGGCATCCATACAGCAGCTGGGAGCACCAGGGCCATCTCACAGCCTACCTGCACCACCAGGTTTCAGACCAGGCTGGAGCGCTCTGCTACCAGAAAACCAGCTGGTGTTTGTACAGATTCGTTTAATCATCTTTTAATAGCACATACTTTAGCTGGGCTCAGAAGTAACAAATACGGCATTTCCATTTTCTTCTACGCCATTTCAGGGGACAGAATTGGCTTTGTCAAAGCTTGCTGGCGCAGCAGAGAATAATCCAAATGAAGGCCTCCCTCTTGCCCAGGCAGCAGCTCAACACCCATGGCAATGCTGCCTTGCAGGAGGCAAGTATAGCTTGCTACTCCAAGAGAAGCTGGGGTTTGGGTTTTCTCTAACCGTCTCTTTTTGCCTACCTGGAGGCCCAAGGGGCAGCATAACCAAAAATTCTTAGTGCCAATATTAATCAGACTTTTACCTTTAGCTAGTACCTTGGCAAAAAAACCCCTCACCACCAATCCACAAAAGCCCACAACTGTTAGAGACTGTAAGTAGATGCACTCTACAAGCAAGCAAACAGTTAATGTAGGTGAAATACAGCCTGTCGCCTGTAGTGATGGAGACCAGGGATAGTAACAGACAAGGCAATCAGAGCACACAATTTGAGCTGTAATTTGAAAACCCTGCTTTTGATTGAGGCAGCTCCACCTGATCCAGCCAACAAACCAGAAGAGATTAGGCTATTATGAGCACATCTACCCTTGACACATTACATTGCCAGAAGTATATTATGAGGGCAAGGACAGGAGTGACACTTCCATAAAACCAAATAAATGACAATGAAACATTGTTTTATGTACTGCAGCTGCACAATTCATATTGGAACCAGACATTTCTCTCTTCTTTGCCTTTACCACAATATATTGGAAGTCCCAAGTTTTCTACTTCACTGGTGACAGCCCCTGCCAGACTCAGGGTGACAGCTACCAAGAGCCTTGCGTTTTCCCCATGAGACGTCTGCGAAGCCTTGTCAAAATCCCCTCACTCCGCTCCCAAGGCCACTGCTGCAGGATTTTGGATTTTCTTTTTTTGTTTGTTTTAGAGAAAAAAAATATTATCCCCTGTACCTAGTTTCTCCAGAGGTTTCCATGCTTGCCTAACCTCTCCCTCCTGCTACGCCATTAAGGCAGGCTGGTCTCTATTTTGGAGCACAACCTCTAGCAGATAAGGACTCAATAAGTGAAACAAGTTGTGCCATGAGTGCTCTGGCAAGAGTAAAATCGCTTTTCAGCATTAGTTAGAGAGCAGTTGCTTCTTGGTCCTGCCATGCCCATTGCGTAGCTTAACCAGCTGACTGAGGAGCTAATTTCACCTTGGAGCATAAATGGCATTCATGCTATTAATGCTTCTGGCACGGATTTCAGTATATTCAACTTCTATGCAGTTCAGTGACAATGAGTACATTTGCATATCCTGAAAGAAAGAAACAGCTTAAGTACAGTGCAAGGAGAAAAAAAAAAAAATCCAAAAGGATGTAGGATGTGTAGGATGGAAAACAGTTGACCTGCTATGCAGCATACCAACAAGCTTTCAACAAGCTTTCATAATGCTGAAGCTAAAAACCCAGTGGTAGTTAAATTTGAATCTAATGCTTCAGAAAGCCAAACAAAAATACAAGCTAGGCATTTTTTTGCCTATGACCTTTATATTTTTATAAAGTTAACTGAGAAGGAGGAAGGTGTATAGGCAAATTCATTTACATAAGCGTGGGCTTTTGAAAGATGTTGGACTGAAAATAAATCCCTCTTCAAGGTAGTCTGCCCACTTCTTAGATTGAGAACTTGCAGGAAGGACAACATCCTACACCTTAAACTTCTAAACAGACAGTGGAAATACTGACACTGACCCAGAGAAATGCATCTAGAAAATAATAAAAAAAATTAAAATTAATTTATGTGAATCTGGATCTTAACCCTAATGCTAAAGTTTCTGAACAGAACAGATGACAGCGTCAGGCATCCAGCTGTATGAGGGATGCCCCATGCACAGCTGTATGTGAGGGATGCCCCGTCTGTGGCAGCACACCGGGAACTCCATCACTCCCCCACCTCACTGAGCAGCCCCATTCCCAGTCCCGGCCGGCACCCATGCTGGCACGGACCGCCTGTGTCTAGCTGCGGAGCCCGGCTTAAGCCACCGGGCAGTTTTAGACGAGCACAGAGCTCTGGGGAAGGCAGGAGAACACCGCAGCGTGTCCTATCTGCGCGGGGAGTTTTGGGTTGTTTCATGACGGGTGACGAAACGCCTTCAGGCTACCCATCTGCAGGTGACCTCAGCCTCCAGCCTCCAACCCTCACGCAGCGTGGGCAGCACGCTCAGCTCTCACTAGGCTCAGCTATTCACATCACCCACAGAACGCATAGTTAAAAGTTTTTGGCTGAAGTTGTTATGATGGAAGTATTTCATCTCGACAAAGAGGACACGATGCTTTCGGCCTGCATTTACAGAATGCCTGGTAAAAAAGAAAGTTGAATTAATACGGGCTGTTTGAACTAGGTCTAGAAAGGCATTTGGTGGAGCAGGGAGAAGTTACGTCTTCAGCCCCAGGCACAAAAAGCTGCTGAGCGTAGAGATCCTGCTACAGGAAAGAACTAGCTTAGGAAGGACTTCGTTTTCAGAGAGCCAGACCGAGCTGCCGCGCTCTTCCCGAGAGAAAGAAGAGAAGTTAGTTTGGTTTGAGATCAGAGGCAAAAACAGGAGCTGAAAAAATACTCAGATTTTAAAAATGTAAGTTGGAGAAAAAGATCTGTCCCAGAGAGCCTGAAAACTACTTTGAAGTGAATGGAGAAAGAAATAGTGAACTGTACATAGATTTTTAGTTATCTGTACCAACTACACTAAGTACTGTATATATGTTAGTATCCTATGAGACATCTCCAAGTGTTTATTTTGAAGCCTGACTTGAACAGCAGTAAGGCATAACCCAAAATGCTCATTCTTGCAGCTGCAAGATGGGTTCTGCAGTTTCTTTAAAGACATATCAAGCACAAGGAAATTTAGACACCAGGCTTCACTTCTGTGAATAGCTGTACCCAAAACAGCAGCAAGTGCAGCTAAGCAGAGTAAACCCAAAAAAAACCAGAGCCTTGCAGCATTGCTGGTCTCCCTGTAACGAGTCCAGAAAGCTCGGAGCCCCCGAGCCCACGTGGCAGGCACCGGGCAGCCTGCGTGCCCAGAGAAACTTGGCCTGGGACAAACATTGGGGGACTTCTCCAAGTTTGAGATGTTGATGTTTCCTTGTCAGTGCCATCTGTGCTACTAATTTAAAAGTCTTATTTCAACTGACATGGGAGCTCAAAGAAAGCAGTTTCACTTCAGGCATTTAACTAACTTTCTCCAGCAGGACTGAATAAATACTCAACCAAACTTGTTAACAGTCATTAAAGGAGCTGGCTGAGCACACAGCAATTGTTTCTCCAGAGCAACGAGACCCCTCTGGTTGCAATGGGAAGGTCACATGCTGGGTCTTGTTTTTTCAGATGATGCACACTTGGCAGCATGTTAAAAACACCCAAGCCTGTTGATAGGCTTCTCCTCTCCCCCTCACAGGTGTTAGCAACTCTCCTTCTGCCTAAGCCTCTTATGTACCAAAGCCTTCAGCTTCAGTATCTTCTCCCACCATGCTGCCTGGCCTCTGCTACATCTAAACAGGCTTTTGGGTTTGGAGCAGCAGGACCCACGGTCTGAATTCAGGTGATTTCAGAAGTGGCTTCTTCCACACGACAGTACTGTGAGATGTTTCATCTTCCTCCAGGTTTTCTGGTATATCCAGAATGTTGGCTCTTCCCTTGTGTCTTAACAACTCTTCCCAGTGCTTCCCGCTTTAAAGAAGTGTTGAAAAACCCCACAGATACAAAAATAAAAGCCATGTTATATCGACACATCAGGTCACATGAAAAATACTTAACACAACAAAACAGATTTTTATTACTCAATACCTGAAAGGTTTACTATATACAGAACATTACTGAGAAAGGATGATTGCTAGCTTTTAAACACTTTTAAGCAGCTCAGTACTTACATTGCTCTGAAGAGGAGCAAGTTACTGTCCACATAAGATAAACATAACTTGTACACAAAGATAAGCATGAAGTTTTTTTTAAAAACATTTTGTATGTTAAGATATTGGTCTGACTTCAGGCACCACAGCCAACGTTGTACACAAGTGCAAAGAGCATGGTGCTGATTCTGAGGCTTTCCTCTCTCCACCTTAATCCTTTCTCTGGTATTTCTAATTCTCTCAGTTTTTTAGTGCATTTGTGTTTGTTTCAGGATGGACCGTCTCCATCTGGAACGCCTCCCTTTCAGCTGTGTCCAACCAGCCTCCCCCGCCAAGGGGGAATTTCCCAGCAGAGCCCTGGCTTGTAGAACTGGCTGGCCCCAGACAGGAACCATCTCCTTGTCCAAGCACAGCTCCCAGATGAGCAGAAAGTTAGAGAGTTCAGTGATTCTTTATGAAAAGCCCTGACCACCACTTCTGGGGAGTCTGTTTAACATAAAGAACAGACAAGCTCCATTTAAAACTTTCTGTAGCCTCACGACTAATGTCTCCTGTTCATAAACCAGACTGATTTTCCCACCAGTATCTGTCTCCTACAGCATTTGATGGTGGTTCATCGTAGTTCACTAGAAAGACCAAGTTCACATCATGTAAAGTTGACCAGAGACAGCTTTTGATTGCACCACTTAGTTCTATCTGTGCTACAGCCACACAACCACTATTCAGAGTTTTGATGACATAGATGGGCACGTATGTATTGTTTGCTTTAGTTATGTATACATGAGGGATGGAAGTAAAAGAAGCTAACTTAATCTCTGCTTCACGAAGCAGAGATCAATATGCTGATACCACAGGGCAGGGGGCTTATGGAGACATTGCTGTGACTTTACAGTTCTACCACCATTTTCAAATTTTATCTGTGTTTTCTCATTACAGTAGGCTCAACAACTGTTGTTAAAGGTGCTGTGTGTCATTTAGTCCTGTATTTAAAGAAAAGTTTTCACTGTCTTCTCCAAGATCGATTATCAAGCCTTACAGTATCAGGAAGATTAAAGAGAATTATGTTTTTAATTTACTGGTGTCTCTTTATTAAAGAAGTGGTTCTGTTGATCCTAAGTTCTTTATGCAATGTGGTTATTTTAACATAATGAAGAAACAGCATGGGACAGTCAGCCCATCATGACTAATGTTGCAGAACCAGTTTCCCAAAAAGAGGCAGCACGGCGGTGAGGCTGTACCTTCTTGCTCTGGATTTGCCCCAGTAGAGGGAATGATGGTTCTGTGATTAAGGCATTCGCCTCAAACTTAGCAGCAGGTTCATAACCCAGGCTGCCGTTTAAGTTTCTGTGGAAGAAAAGCCTCACAGAACCACAGTTCCCACATCTACTGTATATTAACAATGCTCATTATGCAAGTACAGGCTCATTAAGAACCAAAGGCAAACCTACAGGATTGCAAGCTCCCATTAATAAGGTACAGAGTATTAAGTCTTTGGAAATGGGCAATAAGTACAGATTTATGAAGTAACGCCACAAGGTCCTGGACTAACAACAGCCAGTGTCTTACCCCTTAACTCAGGTGTGTGTCCCCCCAACCTTTACCTTAACCCCCACTTCTGCTGTAGTATTTGTCCTTCATTAAAGAATATTAAAGGGAAATCTGTTTCCCTTACTCATTTCCACTTGTTGCAAGACTCGTCTGATACCTTGCACCTCTACACCCCTGCAGAGCAAACTGAAATGTACTCCTTTCCCCAAGGAAATTTTAATCTGCAGAAATAGCCATGTGGAGATGACTCCATGGCCACTAGAGAGTGCATGGAGAGCTGTGCTTAGAGCAGATTGAACGTTGAGAACTTGCCAGTACACATCCTTCTTCAGAAGGGTTAAGATACTAGTATCAGTTGTCTAGGTCTGAGTGTAACAGTCAAGCAAAGAAAAAAAAAAATTTGTAAAAGAAAATGAAAGCTGAAGTCATAGAATCAAGTCCTGAAACCAATAGGGAAAATTTCAGTAGAGCTTTGACAAGGCATGCAAGTTGCTGCAGAGTAGATGATTGTTTGCCTTCAGATTATACACCTTTTAGGTGTAGTTTACAAAGAGAGGTGCTTGTATTTCCTATTAAGCAACACACTATGAAACCCAGTTTCCATAATTCCACACCCTATGGTTCAGTCTGGGTTTTGTAGCACAACTGAAAATACATTTTCTATGCGACAATACTATTTTTATACTCCTGGGAAGCTAAGAGATATATCAAGAGGTATCGGCCACATGGTATCTAACCAAAGCCTGTGCATGCTTTGGTTAAAGGTAGCAAGAGATGGGCTCTCAGTCTTCCAAGTGGCCTTTCAGACACCCCACTTAATATAATGCAATTAATTCAATATTACTAAGTTTTTACTTATTCTTCCTCCTACAAGGGGTAAGGCCATGGTAATAACAGCATTGGCAGTTCTGTAAAGTTACACAGTTGTATTTGATACACTCATTTCACCATAAAAATAGATTGGAACAACTCCAGCATTCTCTGTTCATAATAAGAAGCTGTACTTAACACAGACCCATTGACATCCAAGACCTGAAACTTTAAGCATTTGTACCCAGGGAATACCACCATCTGACAAAATACTTCAAGAGATAAGGAACACTGTTCTAACCTTTTACTTCACTTGTTGTTGGAGATCTGCAGAGTGACAGGTGGCTAGCCTTTTATTTACTTATTAATCATATTCTACAACACTTATAATCAACTGCTTCCTACTTGTAAGTGAATTTAGAAATCCTATCCTCATCTGAAATACTAGATACCAAATGTATCTTTTTAAATCCTTGGCTACATTACATTTCAGTTATCAATATTTAAGATAAAAAAACACATTGATTTTCTCTCTCTAGGCCAGCATCACTGAAACAGACTTAAGCTCACAGAAGCATCAGATAACAGTCTTCTACTGGCCTTTTCTGAATCACTTCAGAACAAGCTTAAAGGTTACCCAAAAAGGATTCGGATATTTACATTTTTCTTTATAGCACATCGACATTTACTTATATTAATCTTTTTCCCCTCCTTGGCTTCAGAAGCAGCCAACTGCAAAAGCATCAGAACTCACAGATGCTATAGGGATGCAGGAATCATCCCCAGTGAGGATGCAGGAATGAGGATTGTGCTGAGAACCCTAACTGTATACTCAGACACCTCATCACTTATCTAACTTGTATCAACCAGTTAGTAAGAGAATTAATAGCTATTTAGAAGACCTGTATTTAAGAAAACACGCTCTTTTCTTTAATCTGACCTCACTTGCAATTAATCCCACAGGTTTCTGGGAAGGCAAGACCTAAATTTCCCTAGAGGAAAAAAAAAAAAAAAGAGACAACTGAATATGAGCTACACACAAGAATTCTGCAAGAGCAAGTCATGACCTGGCATATTAAACCATCTGATTCAGTTCAGATTGAAAGTTTGTAGGCTGAGTTGTGAGCTGCGTTGGCTGAGAAGCCTCCGCACAGTCCATCTCTATTTCTGTAATGCAGATGACGAACCTCAGCAGAGGAAGTAGGCAATTAGCTGGGAAAGCAGCCTCTTAAGCTGAGCTGCCAGAGCAGCTGGAGGCAGCAAGCTTGCTTCGCTGCTGAGAAAAGCTGCACGAACTACCCCTTCCGAAGATGAAGGTATATAGCAAGATGGAGACATACAGCTAAACCCACCAACTTCTAGATAGGATTTCTTAGATTGCTTAAGGATGTAAAGTAAGAAGATAACAATGGAAAAGTTATAGGTATGTCCAGTTCTCCTCTTGTTTTTGTACCTGTAACCTGACAGAGCCAAAGACAGAGACTGCCTCTCTCCTATTAAAACAAAACAAGTAACCTCAAAAACCACTCACAACCTGTGGCCAAGAGGAGCTTGCAGTTCAGACCAGATGACACAGCCATCTCAGAAGCAGTGAGGATCAACAAGTACCACAACATGCGCTTCTGCAAGAATAGATGTTTAAAGTTCAAGTTGTTGAATAATAAGAAAACAAAGCTTGGTCAAAGCTCCATAGCCAATGAACATGAATTCATATCATCTGCACGTCAACTGAACTGTGAGATCCAAGATGTACCAACAATTCTCAATACTGCTGCTGGAGGCCCCAGTGTGATGCACAACTGTAGCTCACAGTCTGTTGACAACTAATATTTCTCACAAACAGTTTCTACCTGCTTTTTGAGGCCACTACATACACACACGCTTGGGCAGGGGGCTTCAGTTCAGAACTCAACAGTAATCAGTCTTGATGTCTTCTGTAATTCCTCTCATGGTCCCAAGATACTAGAAAGAACTTCAGGCCACTGTTTCTAAAGCCCAGGAAGAGAACAGGAGGCTGCCTGAAGCACATGGTTTACATCACGTTGCTGACCATGGTCAGCAAGACTGAGTTTTCCACCATGGGGAGATCAATCCACAAGATGAATAGGCCTTCGTGCTTAAACCGCTTTGTGGTGTATTTATCAGACCCCAGCATGAGTCATGTCCTGATTTCAGCCTGGAAATATAAGCAAAAGCATCTTTCTGGCTATTAAAGGTGAAGACCAGACCACTGACAAGATACAATAGCTGCCAAAAATCATGTGTTTCCAGACACTGGTCAAGAAGACATACTAAAGGATAAATAAAGCATTTCAGCGAGCACTTAAGTATATTTCAAGACTATGACAAACAACTCAAGAAACTATGGCTCATACTAGCGTTTCCACTAAAATTGACCCATCCTCTTCCTGTCCGTGATCACTGGCTCCAGCTTCAGCAGCTATCTCCTCTGTGCTTGCAGAAGTCCTCATGTAGTCGAGTACTGAACTAGATTCTAGAACTGAAGAGGAGACAGGATAAAGCAGAACACAGAACAGTTTTTTTCCCATAGCACGCCAGCCTAAACGTTTGTGTAGCTGCAGCTGTAGAACACTACCACCTTCGTTTTCATCTTTCT
Organism: Tringa solitaria; assembly: GCA_026413425.1. NCBI lineage: Eukaryota > Metazoa > Chordata > Aves > Charadriiformes > Scolopacidae > Tringa > Tringa solitaria. Next base: position 19,708,349 of record JAOXJM010000052.1, on the reverse strand, counting down.
GGTCTTCTTCCACCCCATCATTTCACCCATTGCAGAGGAAACACACCTGAACATTTGCACATATTCACAATTGCACATATTCAGCTTTCCTGTATTTTCACACACAGAAGCTATTTACTTTAATGAAAAAAACTTTTTCATATTTTCATAGTTCTCTAATTTACACTGTTAATCTTTTAATTCATACGTAGGCTATTGGCTGCTCCACGCTACCTGCTCTCTAAAGCTAAGAAGAGGCAATTCTGTGTATCACTCTGCTTATTTTTTTATGGTTAGCATAAGTGCACCAAATTACATGGTACTTACAGGCTACTACTTTGCTGTAAAACATGATTTGTAAGTTATGTCACAGGCGACTGGGAAGACGCCCGGAGGCACACATAGATGACCGTATCCAGCAACACTTTACAGATTGGCGATGATTAATGCATCTTTTCCCTGTCTTCCCATGTATAAAACCTTTGACCCTAAAGAATAGCAGAATCCAGTTAAACAGACCAAATAACTGGAAGTGTTTTGATGATTAGGCTGGATTTCCCCTTAATTAATATTACAAAAGCGCACTCTCTCATGCATGCCCGTGATTAAGCAATCCAAGCGGTCCAGACAACCCTAACTCCGGCTTCCAAGAAGAACCTTCCACTGAGCCTCAGCTTTTTCAAGCAGGAGCACCGCAGTTGCCGAGCGAGAATGAAAAGCCGCAACCGGCTGCATGAGCCAGGTAGATGCTGAGCCCACCACCAAAGCGACACAGATCTCCAGCCAGAGAGATCTCCCTGAACTCTTCCCTTACTCTAGATGCACGCAATTTACATGCATCTACATTTTAATGCCTAGCAGTAAGGTGAGGTAGTTATTTTTATGTACAACACCACAACCTAGTCTAAAAATGTCTAGTGCAACTTCCTGGGCTCACTGCTTGACATTTTTCTGCCTAACAGTATGCTGTTAAGAAGCTTTAGGACTGGAACACGTTTCCGGCTGTGCAATTTAGAGACCCACACTAAAAGCCTCCGCATGCCACTAAGGCATGTTATTCTCCTGGTTGTCACTGACAATGCCAAACAGAAGCTTCAACACTTCTGTATACACCTTGAGACAAAATCCACTGCAGATTTCTGTTGCTTTCTTTTTTGTACTGACATGAGTTTGTATCACCTCCCACACGAGGCACACGGAGCTGTATGTAGACAGTTGTCTATAGTGATGGCCATATCACCATCCAAAAGCAAAGAGGAGGTTTTTATAGCATCCTGATACCTAAGTAGCAGATGCAAGGGTAAGGTCCAGATAAGCAGCTTTTCAGCATCTTAAGAGCACAGACAAAATTTGCTGACAGATTGTCTGACATACAGCTTGTCCGTAACTGTAAAGAAGCTGTAGACTAGCATTCATTACTCAAAGTTCACTCCTGTGCCAAACAGCTGCTATTCTCACAGGTTTAATCACACCCCATAAAATGCTAAAACTCCAAGCTAGCTCATCTTTTACGTATTTGAATCAATCTACTTAATCATTCTGCCTTTTTATTTGCATTGGTCTTCACCTCACATGCTTTCAAGACTCACCCAATCACTCAGCAGGCAGGCAGCTGCTTTTCACTTTGCTCATGGATTTCTGCAGTTTCTCCCCTTTTTCGAAGCTACGTGACAGTACAGCTGCTTCCACCTACGTACGTCTTGTGAAGAGCCCCTACAAAACCAGGTTTCTAATGAATTCCTGCAGAGAGCAGAGTTACCAAACGTTCACATTAGAGAAAGCGAAGGGAGAAGTTGTCATTTTTCAGAGCAGTGAAAAAAACACAATCAGTCTACCAGGTTTCTCTTTCAGGAAGTTGCCCAAGAATGCAATTAAAACCACAAAAACCAAACCATTTCTCAGAATCATATGCAGGCATGAGAAAGGGGGAAGAGAAATAAATCACACCGAGGCCTCTAATCCACAGGCAGATATTCCCGAGTTTTAGGTGTTAAAATGTCAGATTTCCCTTATCTGTTAGCACAATGGTATCTCCAAAGGCTTTCTTTTCTCTGTGAAGATCCTCCTGCGCTGCACTATGTTGAGCCAAGATACTGAACACCATTTTAACCAGGAGACAAAAGACTCTCTCCTGAGGTGTACTTTGCATTTCCAAATCCTCTCAGAACTCGGTACACGAAGCACGCTCCCGCAGTATTCAAAAGGGGGCCAAGGTGAGAGTTTTAGCAAACCAGTTCCCTGCCTCAACACACACTGAGTGCCACCAGCATTAGCTAAATCCTCTTTTAATAATAGAATATATACACCCTTTGATCCCTGAACTGTAGTGGCTGTAAGTACTTCACTCCCATTTCTCTGTCACTTGATATGTAAACAAAATCTCGGTTACTAGCTGAGTTTATATATATATATGTTTGTTGTGGTTTTTTTTTAAAGTACAAGAAGAGCAAGCTCTCTCTGGCAGAGGAGAGGAGACACTAACGAAGTGAGCAACTTCCAGTTTTCAGGCTCTGCCGACGGGGCGGGTTCCCGGGGAGCTCCCCCGCCGCGGCACCCCCGGGAGAGGTGCGGGTCCCCGGGATGCCGCGGCCGCCCGGCGGGGACCGGGAGGGAGCCGCTGGCAGCGGGGACCGACAGCTCCCCACCGGCGGCCGGGCCGGCAGAGCGCGGGGCTACCAGCCACCTCTGGCGGGGGGAAAAAACCCACCCTCCTCGCTCCCAAAAAGAAAACCAACGCGCAGAAGAAACTCACCGCTCCAGCACCACCCGCTCACGCCACAGCCGGATTTGGGGAACTTGCGGGCGCGGGTACCGGGCACAGCACCCCGCAGAGCCCGCCGGCACCCGGGACAAGAGGTCCGCGGCCAGCGGCCTCCGGCGTATCAGCCGGGAAACTTTGGTTGCCCCCGCACGGAGCCCGCACCACACTCCGGCTCACCCCTCCCTCGCCGGGCGCCGAGCGGCTGCCCCGGGCCCTCTTCCTCCTCCTCCTCCTCCTCCAGCCCCGCGGCGGAACAGCACAGGGGCCGACCGGCCCTCGCTCACCTCCCCTCGGCAGCTCCCAGCCCGCTCCCGTCGCGGCCGCCTCTGCACTGCACCGCGCCGCTCGGCCGGAGCGCTGCGGCGCCCGGCGTTTATAGGGCCCGCCGCCCGCCC
>JAOXJM010000052.1:19672659-19705178 GCA_026413425.1 Tringa solitaria | reverse complement strand
GCCCGCCCCTCCGCCGGGCCCTGCGGCCGCCCGCCCGCCCGCCGCGGGCAGAGCTGCTCGCCGTGGAGCGGGGAGGGGTGAAAGCGGCGGCCCGGCCCCGAGCCCGCCTGAGGGGAGCAGCCCGGCCTCCCCGCGGGGTGCCGGGGCGCGGGCGGTGCCCCCTGGCCTCTGTGGCACCCTAGGGCCCGTCGTGCTGGGGACGGCTGGCTGCGGCCCCTCGCCCCAGGCCTGTCCGCCAGCATGGCTGCGCCCCGGGGTCCCTCCCGAGCCCCTCCGCTAGCTCTTGCCCCTCTGCCCGGGGTACCGTGCAGGGAGAAGGGGAAGCGGAGGCGGCTGGTGTGGTACCCCCAGGGGCAAGGCCCGGCCTGGCTAACAAAGCGGGGGGTAGTGAGGGGATGGAGACCACCGAGACCAAGGGCTGCAATGTCCCCCAACGCCATGAGGGCCCTTCCTGGTGGCACTGTTGTGGGAAACGTGAGGATTTCAGCTGAAGGGGCATCTCCTCCTGCAAACCCAACTCCCTGTGGCTGGGACTGCTGCAGCCATGTCCTCTAGCTGCGAGGACAAGGAAGCGGGTGGCAGCAGCCTGGGACCTCGGCCCCTCACGTGGCACTGGGGTTCTGCTCTTCACAAACAGAGCAAGGGGGGATCTGAGGGAGGCGAGCTGCCCCTCCAGCGTAACGGCACAGGAGCATGGCAGGACAGAGGAGTGAGCCTTAACACTGACTGACAGCCCCGGACTCCTCTGCTGACAAAGCGTCACATGGAATTTCCACTATTCATACCAAAACAGTGCTGCTGCCCACCCCGGAGAACCAGGCAGTGTGTTGGTCCAGCAGAGGACAACAGTGATTTGTGAAGTCATCCCTTCTGCGCCTGTTTTCCAAAAACTTGCACATGTGCGGCGCGGTCCAGCTTTGAAGAAACAGGACAAGTATGCAGTAAACCACACTTCTTCCCTCAGGAGTTAGGACTCTCCTGGATACAAAACCCCACAAACCTATCTCCTGGTACGAGCCCGAGCAGCAGCCGTGGTGGCTGCTGTTGGTCTTGAAGGTGGAGAGCCCTGTGTCCACCAAGGTGGGCTTTCTGTGGAGGGCCCCTCTGCCTGGGCGAAACCGAAATGCTGGCAGGCAGGATGAGGGAGGGGAGACAGTACCTTCTTTTCCTCTTCCCAAAATGCTTCATACCATCACTTCTACAAATGCAGGTCCAATTTTTGAGTTGAGAACAGAGGTGAATTAAAAACGGCAACAAAAAACTCCACCTTTTGCATGATTTTTCATATTAGCAGGGACAACCTTTGAGTATCCATTTTCTCCCACAGATGAAGAAAGCAAGCTATGTAGACCATGTCAGATCTCCTGCCCAAATGCTTAACATCATGGAAAACACATGGGAAATTGTTATTGAGTGGTTTTAGGAACCTTTTGGTACAATGTAGCTTATGGACAGGAGGAGAAGAGCCAGATCACGACCAGCCAGCTGCACCCAGATCTTGGAGCAAGAATCCTGGGTCTAGTCCAAAAGGCTGAAGACCTAAGCCAACAGCCAAGCCCCCAAACACCCTCAGCTGGACACAGGCTCCAAACCCAGCCTTTGCAGGAACAAACTTTGTAGTCTGCCTTCAGTAGAAACAGGACAGGGATAAGAAAAGTTACATTCCAAACAAATAACCGTGAAATAGGCTCAATTTTGATTACACACAGTTTGGGCAGCATGGTGCCAGTCCCGTGAAACTGGAGCTAAAGGGTTGCAGCCAGAAGGCTTTTCCTCCCCTTCTTTGTTGCCATGTAGCCCACAGCTAGAAACTGAAGTTTCTAGGCAAGAAATCACTGTTCTCCTCGCTAGCAAATGGTTTATATGATCAGATTTGAGCCCATTAAACAGTTAACTAACCACACTTTTTGGAAAGAGCAAGGCATCACACCTGTTAAGTACTTCGCATCAGCAGAAGACTCATTTGTGGAAATTCAAGCATCAGGCAAAAATAGTTGAAGTCAAGAGGAGTTTGGGGTAAAGCTGCGTGAGATTGGCCCAACCCAACCTAACAGCTGCCAAAAGGGGAGCGCTACCATCCCCTCCTTTTTCCCCTACCCCTCTGAGGGTCTCACACCCTCACTAGCTCTGCTGCTTGCCAGGTCCTTGTGCGGCCCATCTCATACTGTCAGGGAAAAAAACCTAACGCTGAACTTTTTTTCTGAATTTATTCTCTGAAGGAGCCTTCTGAAGGGCTTGATCAACGCTGGAGCCACAGGAACAACAAAGCAGCCAGGCCCCCAGCAGCCAGGAGGGAGACTGGCTTAAACCATTGCAGAAACTCAGCCACAGGAGGCATTGCAAGACATGATGTAGATTCTTTTAGGTGGGTGCATGTGGGATACACTTTGTTGCTACTGGAATTAATTTCATAAATAAGTACCTATGCACAGAAATTAAAGATGTGTACATGAAAGCAAAATTCACTTACAAGTTGCATGCGCTGTGAGGCTAGACTTAAAAGCACAGAGGTTCTTCAGATGATATCTCACTTTAGAAGGGCAGATTTCAAACCGTATACCAAGTTGCTAATGAGGATACAGGAAATCTCATCCATTTTTTCCACTTGAAGCAAAACATCTCTTCCTACAGAGGGAAATGTTGATGTTTCCCTGGATGATTTAAGCTTTAAGAGGAAGCTGACAGGCAGAAAGTCGCGGTGAAATAGAAAAGCTGGCTCCAACACAAACAAGCCTAAGCTTGACAAAATAGGCTCTAGTTTTAACAAGCAGCTTAGGAGAAGGCTAAGGGGGAGGCCCTTAGTGCAAACTACTGCCTTTTGAGGCCAAAAATTTTAAAGCACCATTTCTCAAGCAGTTCAGATTGGAAATCCTACATAAAAGTAAAAGAAACTTCACAGTCCCCATACATGTTTTAGAAAGCTAAAGTAAAAAATTATGGTAAAAGTGATAAGCCTATAGAATTTATTGTTTCTGTATGGTTTTGACAGGTTGCCAAGAGAATGGTGCTGCTATATGGAGAATGGAAGAAATGACATTTTCTTTGCTTTAGATTGTTATAAAATTTTCAGTGCTTTACAAGCCCCCAGATGGCTTTTATAACCCCTTCAGGGGTTGCAACATATTGACTGAGAAATGCTGATTTATATAGCAAACTCCACTCTTTTCTCATTGCTGGCAAAAATTACTGCTTTGTATATGTATATACACACAGTGGCTGAATATAAATAAAAGCCCAACAAATAATGAGATCTGAGGCAAAACCACCTGGCGGTACATTAACTCGAATGAGATTTCCCTAAATTTACACTGGTGTAAATAGGAATATTTGGCCCTAAATCTTTTAGGTGAGCTCTGGATTGAGGATTAAAAAGTTTGTACTCTGTTTCACCCTGCAAACACAGCAGATTGCTGGCTGCTTTTATTGGTGGCAGGAATAGGGAAACATTCCCAATCAACAGTTCTCTTGTTGATTTATTTGCTTTCACTGTGCTCACCTGAAGTGATTTAACTAGAAAGCATCAGTGACTTGGGTCACAGCAAGCCTGCAATGGAAACTCGACAGCAGGTGTATCCCAGCACCTCAGGAGGAACGACTCTGAAACGCTTTGCCTGTAATGAAGAGACAGCTGGAGTAAACAGCAGGTCCAGTTTTTTATTTTACTTTTGGAAGACCACTGAATTTGTTTGCATTTTGTGTAGACAGTCAGGTATAAAACAATTCTTACTGAACAGTGGCTTCCTAAAGTATGTTGAAATCCAGCAGTGGGCCAGGAGGAGCTCATATGCCTTGGGTGATTAAACCTGCTCTTGCCCACGGGCCCTGTACAATCAGGCTGGTGCGTGGCTCACTGGGTGACCTGACTCTGCTGGCCACTGCTGAACTGCCTGGGGACAACATGCCACGGTACCTGGTGAGTGCTCCAGCACACAGCCAGGAAGGGCCAACGCTCCATTCATCCCGTTCCTCAGGAGGGAGGTGGTCACTCAGGACGTGGGGGCTGTGATTTTAAATCCACGAAATGCAGGGGAGTTGCTGGTGTTCCCAGGAGAGGTCTCTAGCCACCCTGTCTGAGGGTTTTCTGGAGCAAGGGAGAGCTCTTCAACTCTTGTGCTGGTGCCTTCCTACTTTACATTAAAGAATTAAAAATGCATTTGATCAGGCAGAAGGAAGGGAAGAGCATGGCACTGTAGCTTCATATTTAAGTCATCCTTTGGGAGGGTGGAGACTGCAGTTCCACTCCCTGCTTGCAAGGCAGAATGCTTTTGTATTTCACATTAATCAGCCAGTGGATAAAATACATGAACAACCCTTAGGCTGGGCAGAAAATGTAACTGACAGCCTTGTCCTCAGCACCTCCTCTGCTCCTGTGCACTGCAGTACCTCAGTCCCTTCTTGGAGCTGGGCCTCAACCTGTCCCCCATAGCTCTGCACAGGTAAAAGCAGAACCACTGCCCTAAACTTTCTCACAGTTCTCAATATGCAGATTATAAAACCTCTAGATCACAAACTTTCTCTGACAAGGCACGCACACGGCTCCCAGCTCCCTCAGCCCCCATCTCAGCTGAAGCTGTCTGACACTAATATTAAAGAGAAGGTGTTGAGCTGCTTCCAGATTACCTTGGATTTGTGTGGATTTGGGACTAAGCCCCATCAGTGAAGCTGCTGCTTAAGCTTTTGCAGGCAGTGTTTAAGTTGTAGGACCCAAGTGACCGGAGCTGGCAAAGTTGTGTTGTTGGTTCAACTATTTCTGCTCACTTGGACAGCTGTAAAAAGAGCAGGCAACAGAACAGCTCCAGACCTGAAAGAAGGCAGCAAAACAGACTTGGCAGAGGGAAGAAAGTACGGACAAGACAGCTGGCTTGGGAGAGGCGAGTCAGAGGAACGAACCCGAAGCACAAACAAGGCAAATGGCAGCCTTGAGGCTGGCCTCGGCCCTGGCTGGACAGAGCCGAGCCACCGGCCAAGGCATGGCTGGGTTCCCAAGGCTGAGAGGCGTATGTCGGCAACGGGGTCAGCAGATGGGGATGATGTGAATGAACACCACTTTTCTTTTCTTCTTTGGTCTGAAATTTGCCTGTTACTCCAAGCTGGGAATGCTATTGTAAATACCCTGTCCTAAAACATGGGCTCTCAGCGCACCGCGGAAGGATGGAAGATCTCATCTGCAGCTCCTCAGCACCAGGAAAACACAGTACTGCCGTGTCAAGCCTAAATTACCTTCCCTTGGTGTGGGCAGGATGCAGCGCTGAAACCCCTTTGACACGCATTTCCTAGAGAAGAATGGCAATTCCCTCTGTGGCCCATCATTTCTATCTACATAAAAGCAGAAGGAGATGATTAGAGTGGGGATCTGCCCTGCTCTTGCTATATATAGTGTCCTGTCTGCTCAGCCTATAACATTTTGCTATTCAGTTGTAAATAATACTCTAAGGAGGGGAATAAAATGGGGAAGAAAATGAAAATTGAGCTCGGAGAAGCTGGTGTAGAAAAGCAGACACACAAAAAAAGAGCGCAGGTCCAGAACACATGGGAATAAGATTTCTTCTACTTGGGCTTAAAAGCAGAAGGCGGTGTTAGTGGAGCATATCCCACCACCCGCCCCATGGTTCGGAATAATGTGGGGCTTTGGGGTCTGCCGGCAGAAAGCCAAATAAATCAGTCCTGCTGCCTGGCTTCTTCTGCCTGGCACCTGCCAATACGGTCTGACATGAAGGCTTCCAGCATTATACCTAAAGGAATTCTCGCATTTATATTTCAAAGAGTGCTGGGAGGCTGCACATATTTCTTTTACATGTACATATTTAAATCTATTCAAATTTTTCCTCTTATGAATCATCATATCATCATGAATCATTGTCGGAACTTATTAGCTTAAATTCTACACAGTACACCCTTGTAAGGAAAAATACAAAATATATATGCCTTGAGTATTCCAGTGGTAGTTGGGTGCCTTGCAGCAAGAAATAGGTTTTCTAGCAACAGCCTTATGAGGAGAAGTGGAATTATTCCCGTTTTACACAAGAGTAATGGAGGTAAAGTGGTCAGTCCATGGCTATTCAGGAAGTCTGTGGAAACACCCTCAGATCTCTAGTATTTCAACATAATTGCTAACCCACAGGACCAGCTTCTTCTAAAACCAGATGGAAAAGCAATGCATAAAGGAAAAAGAACAAAGAAAGGGGTTTGGTTTGGTTTGTTGCCAATGAAGAGTTAAAGAAGAAAGCCATTAACAAAGCATTTTCCCATGTGATTCAAATTAGGGCAGCCATAATGGCTGAAGACAATTGTGCTTTTATTCTTTTTCAGTGATATTTTCAAATTTGAGAAAGTTTTTGTTGTTGTTTTGCCTTTCAATATAAATAAGTTAAATTTGGTGCCACCACCAGAGTGACTCACTGCCCCAAAGAAATTCAGAATGTCCCTAGTACAGGAAATACATTACTAAATTTTAAATCTGAGCCACATCAGTGCAGATTTTTCTATGCTGGGAAACGACTTCTCTACGGGCTGGAGGAAGCACTATCTAGCAAATGAAGAATGAGTTCTGTATTGCAAACCCCAATTAAGTTCACTGGGGCTTTTTTTCAGGAGTAAGAAATGAGTAAAAACAAGCAAATCTTTTTGGATATGAACCAAAAAGAGGCATAAAATATTAGCTGGGCTTTTAGCCATAAGTTACTGGGAGATCTATGGTCTCAATGAGTTTTTGGTCACGCTCGTCAGGAAATACACAATACAGAGCTTTTATTCAAGATAACGATAACAATTTGAGGTATTTTGGTTACTAGCTGTAGGTTTCTTTCTTACTGACACATTCTTCTGGAAACCTGGCCTTGGCTCTGCACTCTGCCTGAGCCAGTTTTTTAAAAATTTTAGTTTCTTCAATTCTTTAAAACTGTAGAGAATATTTTTAAAAAATTCAAAAATTAAACACACAAGATTTTCAAACTTCAAGTTTCTATTCACTGTTTTAGGGCTTCTCTTATCTGACAATTCACAAAATTCAATTTTGAAAATAAGTATTTGCAAGTGCTTTTTTGATAAAATGTGCTTTCCTGCCAGCTCCAGTGAATGCTTTCTGATTAGCCATTTTTCTGAGACCACCTGAGTGTTTTCATACTCCCGGGTCTCAACACAATACAGTGCATTGCCTTCTCTGGGAGCGGTCAGCTCAGTCTGAGTTAGCAGCACATGAAGGCATCTTGTATTTGGTTGAACAGAGTTGTTTTGATCTGTTCTTATCCATATGCTGAATTATGGGATATATTTGCATAATATATTTGTAGGAGTAAACCAAAGAGCCTAGAAAAGACATTTGTTGTGATAAATAATGGGAAGTTGTAGAGGTGGGGCAGTTTGAACCATTTCCTGCATTTTACTGATAGGGAAACAATAAAAAGCTAATATTGTCCCCAGAGATCTACAGATTAAGACTCTAGATTTCTGTCTAGGGTTTGTGTTTGGTTTTTTTTCTCCCATTTAAGTGATTTTTGGGGCTGACAAGTACTCCCAGGGTAAGGTCTAAAGAGAAACTCTATATTCAGCCCAAGAATATTCAATCAATTTAGATGACTATTCTCTTTCAGAGGCCTGTAGAGATGAACAAGGTTCAGGGTTTTGATTTCATCTGGCTTGGAGAAGACAGGCTGCTGCTAAGCCTGCCCCAGAGAGCACGCTATTGGCCTGCTCAGCCAGTAGTAAATATCTAAAGTACAAAGTTAAGAGTCCAGAAAAGAAACGCTACCACTTTGATTCCTCAAAGGTTCAAACCACTGCCTGAAATAATTAGCAGCCACAGCCTGTAATCACTTGCCATTCAGGCAGGAAGGAAACCCAGCAGCAGGCAGCCAAGGTACAATGCAAACGTACCTTGCTCCTGCCTCCCTGCCCTAACCTGGCTTCTCCTTTGTAAAGCACAAGAGCTCACCCCAAAAAGCGAGCCGTCCAGCTTTCTACTGGGACATACTTCCCCCATCACAAGTCAGCTAGTCCTGACACCACGGCTAAACCTCAGCGTCTCATCTTGGCTTGTCTTTTCCCAAAACAAAGGCTAACTTGTGAGTTCGCAAGCCGGAGTAACGCTCACAGGAAATCTTTCTTTGCTCATTTTGCCAAAATGACGTAGAAGATGGCAGATTAGGCAGTCATTGGCTAAAAGTAAAGGTTTCCTGCCTTTCAATTAATTACCATACTTCAGGTCTTGCTATGAAAACCCTATTGTTTTTTAGCAAGGTATTTCATACTTGCTTTCTGCTCTCTTTATTTTCTTGCTGGCACATAAACTTGGATCATTCCAATGATTTTTAGCTTCTGTCATGTTTTTCAGAACCTTTCCAGATCTCCAGGGCTTAGCAATTAAACATTCATCTCTGGTTAATGTGAAGTTTTATAAATATATTTCTTTTTTATATATAAAGCTCCTATCACCATATTGATAAACATTCTTTGGAAACACATTTGATTGCTTTTCCTACTTTGCCAATTTGTTTCTCCACCCACCGCCTCCATTTGGTGTTTGATACCTCAGCATCTTGGGTATGCCCACCCCTTTTCTGCATTCCGGCACCAGCTTCTTCCAGGACTGGGATGTCCTCTCTGCCTGGTAGGAGAGTTTGGGTTTAACTTCTCGTGCCTGCTATAGTTTACTCCAGACATCCCCTTGAGTCAGTTTGTGCTGCAACAACAATGAAGACAGGATTAACTGGTTCAAAGCTTTAAGAATTAAGGCATATCACGATAATTTGAGAGGTGATGGGGAAGGTCCTTTCCCCTGTCCCCTTCTCAGGCCTGGACATGAGGCTAGCAAGTCATAGTTTCTGAAGTTTTTGAAGGTTTGATTTCTGAAGACAGAAGTAGACTGAACGGTTCACAGTTCAAGCCCGTTCTTTCAGAAAGGGATGGGGTTTGGTTTAGATAACGCCAGGCTAATTTGTGAATTAACCTCTGGATTTTGTGACGTACAAGAGCAGTCTGTTTTGGAGGACTCGCTGACACTATGTAACAAAAAAGATGAGGACAAACAAATCTAATTCTTTTAGATTTAGTTGCTATTGTGTATTAGGACTAAAAGGTCAACTACAAGCCTAAAAGGAAATGTTTCATATATTTTCAGTGCATGATGAATATATGTAAAAGCATATATGACATTAAAAAGTTGTGAGGGTTTTTTAATTAAAAGGCAAAACCAAGGAGCCTTATGGGAGACAGATGCTCTGTTTATTTAAAAAAAAAAAAAAAAAAAGAAAGAGAGAAACAGTAAGGTTGAGGAAATAATTTTTACAACTACTGGTAAGAGAACAAACACCTTTAATCACAAAAGGCATGGAATTGCCTTTTAGTGCACACAGCTAGGTATTCTTTCAGGCAGAAACAACTCTGTCCTTATTCACTTAGAGGTGCCCAAGAAAGCTCTAGAAAACCAAGTGGCCTGTGACAAGGGTACTGGCACTAGCTGGCCTGGGGTTAAATAAGCCCAGAATCGCAGTCCCGATTGGCATGTTGTTCTGGAGGAAGCCAGCAAGAAAGCGTCAGCTGCCAAGGAGCAAAACCATGTTTGCCCTCGATTGACTCTTACGCAACTGCAGCCAGTCCCCTAAGTGTGGGTTTGTTTTTTTTTTTACTTTTTTGGCTGAAGCCTTGGGCTGCTCATCAGTAACGGTGAGACCCAGGGAAGACACCGAAGCCTTGCCTCTGGCGAGGGTGGTGCATCCTTCCCCACCTGCTGCTGGTAAGCGAAAACATAAGTTTGTAAATTAAGGAGAGGGTGAAAGTAACAGTCAAAAACCTTTTGGAGAAGAATGTTTTGGATACTACTGTAGCCAAACTTAAATGTGCCTTAACTAAAGCTTAAATACGCTACATCTGCTCAGGTCAGTTCTCACAGGGAGTGATGCCACAAGGAGAAATACAGGGAAGCCAGGGACGGACAGGATGCTGAACAGCTTCCCAGGCGTCAGCAGGGCCATTCCCATGGGATGTGGGTGTTGCAGACAGATGTAGCCTGTGCTCTTTCCCTGTGGTTAGCCTCCACCACAACTTCCCATCTGCTTCATTTATTCTTGGCCCTTTTGGTGGCAGTGCCAGGTCAAGCCCTGGCCGGATGGCTGAGGCCAGCCCCTGGCGTGGGTGAGCTAGCAGCCCTCCTGCCTGCGTCCCTGCCTCTGCATCCCCTTCCCTGCTGCACTGCCACGGGCTCCCTCTTGCCAAGGCTTTGGCAGATGTATCCGTCCATGAATCCTAGCATCACTAGGAAAGCTAAGGAAGATGTTCGGACTGTGCCAGGCTGGAAGACTTTCACCATACCAGAAGTTAGGAGGCTAGACAGTTAAACCAGCTGATGGCTCCCTCTAGAAGCAATTAAGCACACTGAAGTCATCTTATGGGTCTGAACAGCTCTGGTGGAGCACATTTCCCTCACAAGTGTGAGGTACTGGCTAGTACTTGAGGACCATGAGTGCCTCTTCCTGCACAGAGGATGTTGCCACAGTGATCCATCTTGCTGTAGCTCTGCAGACAGTGACTGGCATTTCTACAGCTATGATAACAGTACTTGGGGATATTTTTCTATCTCCAAGCTGTCTGCATTTTGAAACCACATGTAAGCTGGCAGACTCATGGGCTAGCCTCAGAAAACCTCAGCTCTGCACCAAAGTCTCTTTCTCAGAGTCTTCCTTGGGTCAGCACCTTTTCCGCTCAAACACACACACCCCGGCAGACCAGAGATCAAAGCTATTCCTTAACCAAGACAGGACATGATGAACCTGGGGTTGTCTCACATCACCTCCTTCTAAAGGGAAAACAAACATGACTTTTTTTTTTTTTTGTTCAGGGCAGACAGCTCTGCCTTCCCCCACTATGGTTCAGCATCACAAGAGGGGGCATAAATCTACGTCCGAGGCCCCTCTGTGCCTAACACTGCATAGATTTCTCCCAGCCACATGAGAGTCTTGTTTTTAGCTGGGCTGAGATGATCTATATTTTATTTGCAGCTTTTGTTTTGTGCTAGTCCTGGCTTGCCTCCGTCCACTTTTGTCAGCAAGAGTTTTGCTGCTTTCTTTTCCCCTTGCACCATTTGGGCCCAGTGGATAAGCTCTTAAGTCAGAAAGCTAGCACGCTGCCAGCAGCGTCCCCAGCTCAGCCTTGCTCTGCCCCATCAGGCTTGACAGCACTTCAGAAATGATTGATGCTGTAGCCCTGGTGCCTTCCCTTGAGATGACAGCACTCAGGAAGGCTGTCAGTGCTCGAGGAGAAAAGATCACCGCAGAAATGCTGGCTCATTTCGGCTTGTCTCCAGAGTTAGTTACTCAAAGATCATAAATACATGGATTAGGGTTTCTAACTTCATGAGTTCCTGGACAGTTGACACCACGAGCTGTATTTCTGTGGTAAAATGTAGATGTGCCTCCCTCTGATCATAATGCCTTGGAGGAGCCAATATCTATAATTCATTTGGTGTATTGTGTGGTTCAGAAGTCATGGAGGCCCATGTAAAACACCCACCCAGATTAAAAATGACTGCAGTTAAGTCCCCCCACTGAGGATTCTTCTAATTATGCCCTGGGAGGGAAGGGGCAAAAAGTGAATGAATCAACAGGAGGCACATGCATAAGTGGCGTTATGTTATCGGTTCTTGTGCCCTACAGTATCAGAGGAAGCTATTTTTGGCAATTCGCCTGTTATCAAAAAGGTCGAGGAAGTTATTCCAGATGGCAATGAGCTGCATAAAGCAATATTAACTTTTCTCAGAAACTTCCCACTTGGTTTATACACTAGTCCAAAGGTAGCGATCTCGCCCAGTGCTTTTATGCCTGCCTTCTGTGATTGGTATTTGTTCAGGCTGAACAATCATTTGTGTTGAAAAAGATGGCATATATCAACCCCTTGTTTTTAGTAACTTGGAAGAGAAAGGCCAGGAATTAGGCTCAAAGTAGCTTTGAGACAGCACAAAGCACCAGCCTCTCATATCCATCCATTTCTTCTAAGAGCACTTCAAATTCCCTTTGCTTCCAGAGAAGCCATTTCTCACTGTCACTTTTGGCAAGCCCAGTCCTCAGAGGTACTCTGGGCTCTGCTTTCTTAGGGTGGTTATTTCTCCCACAAAAGAATTCCTGGTAGCTTGCCACAGTTTATCTCAATAAATCTTCACATACCCAATTTTTATAACATTTTTTTCATGTCAAGTGTTGAGCAATGTAATATTACATCATTTGTACTGAGTGTTCACTGTCATCAAGAGCAGAGAACTGACTACTGGGTATGATTTCCCTTCAGAGGTGAAACAAAGGCAGTTTTACTAAGCCTGAGTGTTTCAGTCAAACACTGCAAGTCTGACCCCAGCCTTTGACACACACGTAGAACCAGTGTCAGGCACCCACCAAGCACCACAGAGCTCCCTCACCTTTCAGAAGTGGTTTGTTCACACCAGCAGAGCAACACAGGATGACTGAATTCCAGTTCAGCAGCATTTAGAGCCCAGTTTGCATAGGAATAAATAGTTACCTGAGGATCAAAGGCAGAGAATCGGAGCTTAGTATCCATACACCGTATTCAAAATGAACGGAACATGTGAGGACAAACTATTGCAGGCTTCTTTTTGTAATCATAAGGATTGACTCATTCTAAAATACTATTATTAAACAGATTCAAGGTAAATTACATCTCTGGTAATAACCATAATACTTTTAAAACTAGAATTTCGAGTTACCTGCTTGCATATGTGCCTGCACGAATTGTGCGTGCCACATCTCTTGGCACTAGCATAACAACTGTGTGCATAAAAGTGGCATCTGTGCTCACACATGGCCAGCTAGACACCAGCCTGGACTTGGACTGAACACCCAGGTTGGACGCACACAGATCCCTCAGAGCAGTTGGCTCCTACTTTTTTTAAGTTACTGTCAAAACAGTGCAGATAATAGAGCAACAGAAGCTAAAAGCCAATTCCAAGTGACAAAGACAAACCTGAGCTCACGTATCACTCAAGCAGTGCCAGCAGCAACTTCAATTTTGCATCCATCTTTCCGAAACACACTGCATTCAGCAATTCACACCTCAGGTGTGATCCCGCCTCAGGTTAAAACATTTATTCTCTTGTACAACCCTTTTGCCAAGTACCCTTTTCTATTTCATTACCAATACCTATTATTTGTATTAAGTTACTTCCTTTGTATGACTGGCTGCCTCCCGGCTGCCTCTGAAACCAGCAGTGACAAAGTGGGGGAAACAAAAGCAGCAGATGCTCTTCCTTCAGTCCCCATCACCCATGCTGCAATGAAGCACATGGCACTCCTTCTCCAGACCCCTGTCCTCTCTCCATCCTTTCATTTCTGGAGCTAGGGAGGGGGAGCACTGCCACTGATGGCAAGTGGGATGGTGATAAAATGTCTTTTTCCTCTTACCTCTTTTATAATAATCTCTGTCAGAATGTTCCAAAAAAAAACCCCACAAAACCAACTAAACAAAAAAAGCCAACGACAAACCCAACCACACAAATTCCACTGTCCTCAACAAATTCCCTTGTCCTCAGGCTCTTCACATTTTGCGTTTTGGTACCCATTTAACATAGACTCCCTCAACGCCGGCAATTATCATAAATTTTGCCATATCAAATTGGAAATCTCTAAGTAGTCATTTCAATATCGGGCACTGTAAGATACATCATGACAGCACCATCTCTATTCACACTTCTCCAATATGCCCTTGATAAATCATCTACTATATTTTCAACTCCTTTTCTGGATTGGCATTCAAACCTTCACTTGGTATTTCTGGAGTGTTAACAGCTGTCTCCCTATTCCTGGTGAATACTTAGCGAGGGTTCTTGAAAATAATCTCAGACACCTAGTGCTCTGTTCCTAGGGCTGCTCGAGTTTTCCATAGACACACTAGAGGAGACCATTAGGAGCACTACTGTTGCAGTCACCCCTTGTGACATTGCTATCTCGGTTTGCTAAACGCTGCTTGAGATTAGAGATACACTTATAAAAGACAATGCAGAGGTGGGGTGGGAGATAAATTGCAACATAAAAAGAGCAGATGAGGAACTGGGGCACACTTGGCTTTCAACCAAATATGCAGTGCCTACTCCACATAAACGCACGAGAGAACAAGGAGGTGGCACATGAAAGCCCTTAAATCTGTCAAAAGAGAAAAGAATAACAGTTCTGGATTATTAACAATGACCTGTCTCACAATTCAGCCAAAAGAATTGCAGCGGCTAAAGATTTAGCTAGTTCTTTGGGGACTTGGGTCCCTGACCTGCCAACAAACTCTCAGTGCAGCCTTTAGAAAATCACTTCATTTGTTTTGATCTACCTCCCTGTCTGTAAAATGGGAATAGTGGCATTTCTGTACTGCCAGAAAGCAGAAGTTTGGAGCATGGAGATGCTCAGATGCCACAGAACCTACTACTGCTCCTCAAAAGTTGAGTATTCCCCATCTTACTGAGTGGTTTTTGATGTGCATGTAACAGAAGGTAGCTAGCAAAATGAAGCAATTAGTTCTGTGACATTTTCAGCTGCCTAACGAGTTTCTCTTCTGCTTGTCACACAAGTATTTCAGAACTGGAGCTTGTGTTACCAGTTCTCAATATTTTACGCTTTTTCAGGCTGCAATTCAACAGCTGTCTCAATATTGCAGTTGGAGCCAACATATTCCATATAGATTTTCCTCAATATGTTGCCATTTTTAAAAAAACCTTTGCCATGCCTCTTTGCTATTCATGGCTTGATCGTGGCTACCTTTTGATTAGAAATCTGGCACTTGAGTATTTCTCCTCCAAATGTCTGAACTGAGGTTGTTTTAATGTCAGTGAGATTAATTTCTCTGAAAGCTCAGGTTTCTGTCCCAGCACTTTCCCCCAACCCTTCCAAGGTGCACATCATGTGCTTGTTAGTCAGTTCTCCACAAAAATACCACAAATCTCATACTAAATACTACTCTTTCCAGCCTTTCTATTTTGCTTTCTAGGTTCAAGAAGGCATTATATTTATCACCCATGTTATTCTAAGGCTTTTTTGGTCCAACCTCTGTTCCTTAGAGTTGGTCCACAAAATAACAGCAGCTCTGTGTGCTATCATTGTTAGTCTTATTCTCCCCAAAATACTGTACTGTATTGAGGATAAGCCTCCTTTTTACTTCTCCTAACCCCTCATAAAAATCCTTCTGGTGGAGAACTACTCTGTGAAACTCTGGCCCTTCTCTAAACTTTGGCATGGTTAGAACTGTACTATTTTCCCACTTAAGTTCTGTGTCCTGACTTCACCAGCCCTAATGCCAAAGGATGCGAGAGTCACGCTTCACACAATTAGGAATCATTACAAGTGCCTGTATTGATTGTAATTTTAAACTGACAGTATCTTTGCCACCTATACACAGATCAATATTCTTTGAAGCTCTGCATTCCTGTTGTTTTGCACATCCCACGAAAAGGAGCCCCTTTCCACGTGGGAAGGACTCTCTGTGGCAGATCCATCACTCTCCAGGGGTGGAACACACCTACAGATGATTATGTCTGAAAAGCACACAGTCATGTGCTTTGGACCCCTTGAGCCCCAAACTGTTTTAAAAGTGTGGTATTTAGGAAGAAGGAAAATTTACCTTTGTATTTGATATTAATTTCAAGTGCCTTTATAGAATTGTATATATTTCTGGAATCAGACCTTATATAAGAACAAGTGTCTAAATTTGGTGATCTCTCCGCAGCCCAGCCCACCCTGAAACATTCCTGTGCTGCATACAGCCCCTGGTCCGCTTGGTGAGGGCACTGGCCATCCCTGGAAGGGTGATGTCCTGGCTGGAGCTCCTGGACACCTAACTGTGCGTAGCTTAAGCTGCCTTTGGAGGTGTCACCGCTCTTCACCAGCCAGTTTTTAAAACAGCTGTCATTTGGCAAGTCAGATCCCATTTGGGCCCTGACAGGCCCTACGCAAGCATGCCCGAGTGTGTTACAGCTATGCTGTGAGCCAGCCAGAAGCCACGTGCCTGTATGAGTCCCACCGCAAGCCTTCACAGGGCTTGTAAGCTCAGGCTGGGGAGATGGGGCAGGACGAGCAGCCAGCGGTGAGCTGGGACCAGTGCATGCCACTGCTGCCTTGACCATAGAGCACTGTCTGAGGATGCTGAGCAATGAAACCAAAGGCTGGGAAGAGCTTCGCTTGTCAAGAAGCCTGCCTGGGTGAGGAGATCAGACACGGACATCAAGAGGTCACCCACGTCTCCTGAGGTACAGAGGCAGCACTGGTTACTCTTAGGCAATAGGACATGCTCTCACCTAACTATTTTTTCTGCATGCTGTCACTGCTATAAAATATTCTTTTCCAGTCTAAGCTCCGTCCTTTTCCTCCTCCGCTTCATCTGGTTTTGTTCCAATTCTGTCTATTGTTCTCCTTATGCATGCGGTAATAATGCTGCTATAACCTCCCATACTCTCTGCTAATGGAAGTCACCGTATCAACCTTATCAAGGGTCAGCACCTGTATTTCTGTTTCACAATAGCTACACTGAGCCATGAGGAGGTGAAGTGATTTGCTGGAGGCCACGGAGCAGACCTTGACAGCTGTGGGACAAGAAGTCAGGTCCAATGAGACCTTGATCGTTGCCCTACCCACTTAGATGCTGTTCTTCCTTCCCAACGCACGCACGTGCAAACAATGCACTTATTGTGGGAATAGGAAATTAACCCTGCTCTTTCGGGATGAAGAAGCCTTTCACAGCTGTTGTCAAAACCTGGCAATTCTGTGGCCACAGCCATGCCTGGGCTGGAGCAATAGCCGAGTACATTAACGGCAAACAGGAATGCCTGCTTGCTGAATGTCACACACACAGCAGGAGATGCTCCACCCCGGCTTTCATCAGACACGGGCAGATCACAGATGTGGCCAGAAAGATGCACAAGGGTTTGGGCTGACTGAGACCACCAAGCTTCCCTCCCAGCCATAGACTGCATCACCTGGTCCTTCATGCTCCCTGCTGGAAGATACGTGCTTTCCCTGCTGAATGCCTCCTTTTTCCCCCTCAGTTCCTCCCTTCTGCCCATCAGGAGAGTGGACCCACCTCTGCCACAAGCCCTACCTGGGGAGCCTCCTCCTGCTGCGCTGGGGCTCCAGAGGGCCACCAGGTTGGTCCAGCGGCAAGGTGCTACCAACAAAGAAAGCTCATGGTGAGCCACACAGCCCATGTCTTCCCAGGGCTCAGCCAGGCAGAGCAAAGGGTTAAAAAAATTGTGAGGGATTTCTCTTTGAGCCATGGAAAGGACTAAGAAAACGGAAACTAGCCTGAATTTAAACTGAAGGACTCCATTCTTCTGCCAAGCAACTCGGTTCCTTAATCAACTGGGGCCTTGTTTCACAGTCAGTCATCAGAGGCTTTAGAAAGTCGTTCAGACAAATCTGTAAGGGGAGAGCCACAAAGGATGTCTTTTCTGTGGCACTCTCTACCTAGAATATGCAATGCTTGGGGACGGGGCTGCCCTCAGTGGTGCTTCTGTACCCCTGGAGCACAATGCACAATGATGCTATAGGATACTTTCACTACTCAGCTCCTACTTATTTAAATACGCATTTAATTAAGGCAAGTCCTGTAGGAAATTGAGCAACAAGCTTTCCCAACGGTACTTCTCCTCCTCCCCAAAATAAAATCTTTGTTGAGCTCAGGAGTGGGTTTCGGAAGCACCGCAGCCCGCTCCGAATCAGACGTCTTTTTCGCTCGTTAGCCCTGCAGTCCTGTTGCTTACGAGGTTTCTAGCTTCTAAGGAAATTAATTCTTTTTTTTTAATCTCAATCTCGTAATGCTTTCAATGATTTCCGATAACTACACTTTTATTTCTCATTATTACAGAGTTAGGAGGAAAAAATACCCCCCATAATACCAGAAATCTGATTATTCTGGGAAACTTTGAAGTTCCCTTCTCCAGTGGTATTCTTTGATGTTCCTATTAAATAAATAATGATTTTACATCTAAGGTTTGTCTTACAGTGCAAAATACACCATTATCCTCAGTGTAAAAAAAAAAAAAAAAATCTTTTCATTGTTAGCCACCATAAACACCAGCTGAAGCTGTGATTCAGGAGTGCTTGAAGCTGACCTCCCAGATATGGGGCAATGTAGTTTTTTCACATTAACTACTTGTGAAGAAGAAACCAGCACTGCAGACCGAGGTACTGCAACAGGGGGAGGAAAGGAAGAGGTTAGATCAAAATAGAAAAGGCATGCAGGCAAAAAGAAACTAGCAGACGCTCTAAAGACAGAAACGCATCAGATTAGAAACAGAATATGAGTCTTTTCATAAGATTTTTTCAATCGTGGCCTCGGGCACTTTGTATGACAGTGGGAAATAGGATGACATTTCTGGAACTGTTCTGAATTAAAAATAATAATAAAAAAGATCAGAATTTACTGTGGAAGGAACTCATTAAAGACTTCAGCAACAGTATATGCATTACATTGCTGTGCAAAGCAGGCCACATAAATTAATTTTTTTTAATGTATTTGCCTGATATGATAATGGCTTTGACTGTAAAGTTTGCAGAGTCTGGAGTTCAGAACTGCTCGGTACCTGTGCACCCCTCTCTCCAGCTCTGCCAGGGCTTGTGCTCGTGCCATTCATTTGTCCTCTTCAGTGTCCCCCTGAGAGGCTGGAAATTGCCTCATTTGCCACTGAGTGGGTAGTTTCTCTCTGGGACAGGGCTGTGCCACCGCGGGCAGGGGCAGAGTCAGGCTGACCAGGCTGCGCATCCCTGAGCTGTCACAGAGAAGCTGCTGTAGATCCCACAGGCTTAAATGAGAAGGTGGGGTTTTTGGGAAGTGAATGAGCCCCCAGATCTCTCTTTACCATCTAACTTTCACCCACAGCATTCTGGCATGGGGAAGCTCCCCTTCTGCTTCACACAAGCCTCACAAATCCTGCACGCCCATTGTTTTGGGTGCCTGCTGCTGGGCTGGTAGGCATGACACTTCTCCTGGAGAGGCAAGGTGCTCCCAGCCCATCTGCCCGAGGTGAGCACCCACCCAGGCAAAGCCTTTACTTGTGCATGCCAGAAAGCACCCCCAGCAGCACCCACTCTGCAAGCCACGCAAGGGGGAGGAGGGGTGGGATTCACAGCAACACTGCAGGCAAGAGTGTAGAGCAGCAACATGCCAACACCGAGCACAGAGAGAACAGAAGGAGCAGGACAGAGAAGCAGAAGCTGGAAGGAGAGCTCCCATATTTTTTCCTGCCTTTATTCCCACTTTTATGTCCTGATTTTGCTGAGATTTTTGGGGGCTTTTTTTGGTTTGTGTTTTTTGTTTTGTTTTTTTTTTTTTCCTTACGGATAAAACCTAGAAGCCCTCTCCATCCTTCCCACAACTGCCAAATGCTCTTCACGCCCCAGGAATGGTATCCCTTTCACTTCCTTCCTTAACCCTCACTTTCAGCTCCCACCTGTGCCTCCCAAAACTGCTCTGAGCCATTGCTCCTCTCAGCAGTCTTATAACACCTTTTGATAGTGCTCTGCAGCTACTCTGACCTGACAAGACTGGAAGAAGAAATCACCACTGAGACACAATCTCGTGCTCAGGAAGCAAGCCCCCATGCCACAGATCGCAGAGGCTGGGAACTTGTCCTGGCAGAGCACTGCTCTTCCACTTGTTTCCCAAAACAAAAGTCCGTCTGTAGAAACCGGAGGTGATACTCCTGGGAAGTGTTTACATCTGGAATGGAAAACCTGTGTTTAAAATCCAAGTGTAAGAAGATGAAAGGGTGCTTATTTTGGATGGCAGTGGAGAGGGAGGAGGATGCCACGGTTATGTTCCCTTGCAGTGCTGTGCAATCACCAGCCCTGTTCAAACCCTGCCACATCCCTGTCCCAAAACAGGAGCAACCAGCAGCTGTGACCAGTAGTAAAATGAATAGGAGAGAGGACATTTATCTATAAACCAGACCTCCTTCCTGGCCTCCAGATTGTTGACCTGAATGAATGTATCAGCACGACCCACCAAACCCCCTTTGGCTGGATAGTTTCTTCCAAGAGATGTTTCCAAAAGAAGGCCCCTCTGTCTGCAGCCCTGATCACCGGAGCCTAGTGCAAGGTTCCAGACTTTGTATGGTTCCTACATGAAGCAGCTAAGAGGAGTTTCCAATGGTTTTCAGTCTCCTGAGCTTTTGAAACTGATTCAGCCTCGAGCATTATTCAAATTGGTTTCCCTGTAGTCCAGTTTCCTTTTACTTGATCCAGCCTAACTAAAGGCTATCAAACAGAGTAGTGTTACTCCCTCTCTCCTACCAGATGGGGCCTCCTAGGTCACGTTGTCATATGCATAGTTATGGCCTGACACACACCGAACCTACAGCTCACAGAACATCAGCTGCTTTGTGCTGGATGAACAACGTGATCCAAGTCAGCCTGTGGCTCGAGGATACCCGGAGGCAACAGAAGGGAGAGGGCAGGAACACGCATGTGGGATGTGGAGAGGCCACCTCTGTTGGAAGCAGCTTGCATTTATACAGGATTAAGCGTTTTGTGAAACTACACCCTTAGTTACACTGGATTTAGCTCCCAGGCCACTCTTAGTCATCACAGGTCGCAGCGTCCCTTCCAAAGGCCACTCCACAGTATGCCACAGCTCACCACCATCTCCAGCACTTCTGCTCTCTTTATGTAGTCCATAAGCTGGATGGAGGGGCTTCTGCACGCCAGCCTCACTAGCTCCCGACCAGCCAGGGGACCCTAGAGATGCACCCACTGTGAAAGACCCTTCCAACGCTCTCTTCATGTACTCAGGTGTATAGTAGTCAAGAGAAGCCTCAGGCTTGAGGTCTGTCCAGCTGTGTCTGACCATGGGGAGGAGTAACCAGACTGGATGACACACTGCTGCTGCCCATCAGTCAGCAGCCAGCACAGTTTCAGACAGACGTGTTTAGCATCTCATCAGCAAGCTGTGATTAAATCCTGGGCAGCACACAAAACCACAGGCAGGTAAATTAACAGAGAACAAAAATTAGCTCCAGTCTATGTGGCTTGCCAAGTTGTAGTTGGTTTCATGTCCTCAAGCAAGTTCAAGCATAGCAGCAGTTCCTAATGCAACATGAGACTTGAGGAAAAGCCTTAAAACCAACACCGTGGGGACGGCAACTTCTCCTGCCTAAGAGGATGAGCTAATCAAATTACACAAGAGGAAGGGGTGGCGGTTTTCAACTTTCACCTTTTGTGAACTTCTACAATTTTTCCAGGGAGGGTGTGGGTCCCTTCAAGAAACGTCACCTCCTGTAGATTCACGTAGCAAAAGTGCGTACAGGAATTTTTTGGAAGTAACCATGGACCACACGCATGGTTCTCAGCCCAAAGTCCTCTAAATGGCCTTGCTCCTCCTTTGTCTTTACATGTCTGGCAAGGCCATTGCGCGGGGCATGGTGCCATTGTCCCACTTCACTAAAACCCGTGAGCATGTCTGTAGCTCTATCCGGCTGCTTGGGCTAAAGTTCCATCACTGTTTAAGTGAACCTAAAGTCAGTGTCACTCTGATCCTCTCCTTTCCCTTGCACTGGCTGTGTGTTCCCACCTCTCTGCCTTGCATCAACGGTGGCATTTATCTGACCCCTGGTGCTGAGTGGAGCTCCAGACTCCAATCTAGCAGAAAACTAACTCTGCAAGAAAAACGGGTATTTTTTTGCTTGTTTAAACTACCATAAAACTGTAACTGATCTGAACCCTCCACAAGACAATTTCAAAAGGCAAGGTACTGTAAGTTTAGGCTCCTTTTGCATTTATCATTCTGCAAGATGTCAGGTATGTTTTAGAACCAGAGAGAATTAAATTTTGGAAAACATGAGTAAAGACCTTCTTGAGAAAGCCTTTCGTTCCTGACTTTTGGGGAAAAAATATGCAAATCTGTTTCTAGCAATTTCTTCTTTAAAGCATTGCCAGAAAACAAAAAGCTTTCAAGATAATGAAAAAAAAAAGAAAAAAGGAAAAATATCATTTTAGTTGAAGAAGCAAAATCTTGAATAATTTCTCATAGTCTTTTACTGGAATCCAATAAACACATTACCAAATTACACTGTATATTTTACTAGGCTAAGTTATCTTTGTGTGCATTAGAGGCACAGCATGAAGAAAAACAATAAAAATATTAACCTCCTTCATATAATTCAGTAGAGTTATAAAATATCTAATTGAATAAACTACATTTGACATGAACAAATGGCGACATTTCCATGTAATGTTGTCTTTTTGGCTCCCTGACAAAGAAAAGCTTAAGGATGATTTTTGTTTCCTAAGGGCAAATTCTTCTATTTTTGTAAACTCAGCGATCAATACTAAAGTATGAGCATAAGCACTTTTAATTTATGAACTGTATACTTTGAGCAAGTTTAATAGTTTAATCTTATGCATGTTGTTATAAGAGTGTTTATTTTTATTGTACTGCATAAGGCTGCTTAATGGAAAATATTGCATTAAAGCATAAAACCAGCCATATATGTAGAAAACTAGAAAAGGAATAATTAAGACACAGCAAAATTAATACTGTGCAGATTTCTTGCAAGCAGAAGAGCATCATGAACGGTAGAGAAAGCACTGCGCCAAACAGGGAGCCTGCACTTATGTCACCCCTAGGCAGAAGACCATTAGATGTCAAGATTCTCTTTGTGGCTCATGCTGAGATGAACAGGCTTCTTCCTCCCTGGCAAGCACTTGGCACTCTTTTTTCCTTAAAGAGTAGAGCTCAGCCCTGGTCAAATATTTGGCTTAGGTGCAGTTTTGTACCTAATTCCCAAGTCTGATGGTGTGGCTTGTCCAGCATGTCACCTCCAAAGCACCGCTCCAGCGCCTGTGTTTGAACTGACTAGTGGATCTGCCAGGTTGCATGAAGCTGGGAGTCAGCCAGGAGGGGGTTACATATGTTGGTTTAAGCTGACCTAGAAAGGACTTACCAACAACAACACTTGTCTATAAAAATATCACTCCTATTCATCTCGAAGAATAAGGAGCGGACTTTTATGAGACTAGCTGCAGAGTGAATCACTGGTGGCCATTATTCACAGCTGAAATATAATGTGACCTGCAGTTAGTGTTAGGGAGAGGATGGCTTTTCCCACCAAACCCATGTTCAGATCTGATAAGGATTTTCCCAGTGTGTATTTATCATGTAAAAGGCCTGCTCTCTCTCATTTGTAATATTGATGCTAGTCACAGATGGGCTGCTGGTTGCCATGCAGATGATAATGTTCCAGAGACTTTCAGTTAATATTAAATGGAAAGTGGTTCAACTTGCTTGTCTCTCTAGAAATGGCACAAGTACCATCTTGAGAATCAATATTGACAATATATTCTGAAAGTGAAGCGAAAAACAAACACACACAAGGAGCACATGTCACATGGTGACTCCAGTAGCTGGTAAATGACTGTAGCATCACAAAAGAGAAAAAGCAGGAAATTTTTAAGAAAGCAAAAATCAAATTTGGCCCAGCCAGCTTTGCCAAAAATAACATAAGAGCCAATTCTTCATAAGTATATTCTAATTAAGACCGTGCCTTAATTATTAGATTGCAAAATGTCTATATACAACCACAAACTTTACCTGTCAGATCCACGAACCAGTGTAGGGGAGCACCATGTGCAAGAGGAGCCCACGTGAAGAGCAAGCAGACCCAGGCCAGCTGAGCTGTGGGTCATGTCCTAGGAGCGTCCAGGGGCTGGGAAGAGATCATTCACCACCCTTTGGCAAGGGAACACTGGGCTGAGGCAAGCCCACACTTGCATTGTTCAATGTGGGGCTTTCTGTTCTGGAATTTGGCCTATGGAAACATAATGAGACAAAACAGCAGATGAGGAGGTTTGTTTCATAATTCTAACTCTCAACCCACACCACACACAAGGAAGAAAAATGATATTCGCTCCCTCAGCTGCTTCAAGCTAGGATGAAGTCTTCATGACCACGTGTGGGATCAAGTGGCTCACACGGCTTTTACCTTTCTCAAAGCAGTTTAACTTCTCAACCTGGTTATGCAGTCAATAATTCATGGAAAATCATATCATCTGAAGAACAATTTCTACACCAGCCAAAGCAACCTCCCTGATAGCCTGCTGTGTTCTCTGAGTGCCAGCTTTCTTACTTCTGTTTATGGAGGAAATACAAGATTTTCAGGAAAGGCTATCCACAGTATTTTTTGTAGGTCATTTTATATTAGCAGTAACCTGACTTCTGCTAAGCATTCAGTTAAAATAGATTTAATCAACTCATCAAAAGAGAGTATCATTCATTCAAAAAGGCATGGTGTTGAAGTCCAGGCAAGCGTGGAGTCCTGCACACCCTCTGTAGGCTAGTCTCATCATGCAAGCAGGATTCTCATTTATTTAATTAAACACAAGAGTGTGTGTGTATGCCCAAGAAAATAAAGTTTTACTACGTTCTAAAAAAAATTTAGGCAAGCAAAACCCACAGCAGACTGAATTAGGAGAGACACCCCATGGCTGGTTTGGAATTTGAACCAAGGGAAGGACATTTTCCCCTTCGTCACTCAATGAGAACACTCAGTGTGCATCCCGGTGGAGCCCACGCTGTGTCCTAAGCCTCAGTGAAGGACAGCATGGGGAGTTTAGACACAGGCGAAAGACAAACACGTTCAAAAATACTGAATAACTGTTGATGCTGGGACAAATCCCGATTCAGGGCTGGTGGTAAGCCATAGCCATTCCACTGACCTAGATGCGGCTTCTCTCCTTCGGCGCAGGCTGGAGTCAGCCAGCCTACTCATTTCCTGAGGAGCAGGGCAGCCTCTTCATTACCCACACATAAACAGAAGAGAGGGACGTCAGAAACTAACCTGGAATGTAGAAACAATTTGTGCATCACTCAGTAGAACGAAGGAAAACAGTACATGAGTAATTGGAGTCCTCAAGGAAGGGAAAACAGAGAACAGCACTGGCAAAGCTTAAGTAAAACACAAACGAGAGTGCTTGTGTGTGCCCTCATGCGCAGTCTCAGCTCTCCAGCCCACTTACGCAGGCTTGCCCCCCAGCACGGCAGGCAACTCCTGTGCAGCGAGAGGAGAAAAATCGTATGCTTAGCTCAATATCTCATGATTTAACAACCGAGAAATCCACTTAATTTTTAATTATTTTTTTTTTTATAGTTTGCTATTTCAGCTGGACCCAGATCATTTTTTTTCAAAGTGATCGTCACAGCTTTACCTTTTCTAATAACAGTGCAGTGATTATGGATGTGAATTATCACAGCATAGCTGTTGCCACGGAAATAAACTGCAATGTTGTAAGGGCAAAAAGAAAGAGCCTGCTGCAAAGGAAGATGCGGCAGCCACAGCTTTGAGGAAGTGCTTTTTCAATATTAAATGATGGACCAATTTCCTCCAAACCTCCTGAACTACGGCAGGTAATACAGCAGTTCTGGTTTGCATTTCTATAGAACTGTGCATAATGTCTCAAATCACTTTAGAAACAGAGAGTGCCTCGTACTTGATGGCCTGAGGTTAAATGGTAGTTTTGTCACACCGGGAACTCAAGTGGGACCTTCTGAAGAGTCTTTGCGTTACAGTCTGTTCCTCTGATGCTGAAACACAACCCCAGAAGCACATGGTTGTGAAAAAAAGATAATAATGAAAAAACCTTTTTCTTAGCAATAATATGCACGCATGAGCATGACTAATATACCTTATAGCAGACCCATCCTTTCAGAAACTCCCCTTTGGCAGGAGGATTTCTCCACTGGCCACATCCTTTGAGCCTGTAGCTGTGTGATACCACAGAAAGCTATAAGGGGGCCAAATTCTGATGTGATCTAGGGACTTGTATTAAAGGGAGAAAAGAAAAGGAAAAAAAAAATCAGCATGGCTTAGTTCTTCTTGCATGGTCAAGACAAAAAACACTCGGTCAAAGAAACCTCACTTGCAATCAAATAAATGCAGATTTTGAGAAAAGTTGTCTCCTAACCTTGCTCAGAGGATCCAACAGACCATCAGTAACACCCCAACCCAACTGGCTTGTGGGAGCCCCAGCCCCACGCAACCAGGCGCCCCACCAGTGATGCTGCGTGCGGAGGCAGCAGCTGTGGGGAGCACACACCAGGGAGAGACCTCTTTGGTACTCAGGTTGAAGACACGGGTAGTATATAATTAATGAAAACTCTATTATCTGCAGAGAAGTCCTGACACCCAAACCACACTGGTTTGCATCTCGTGAAGTCCAGCTGTAGGGCAGTGGGGGAGTAAGGAGCTGCGGGTGCAGCTGCTTGCCCTGCACTGTGTATTTGCAGTGAGAAATAGGTGCCTGGCTTTTCCAAAGAGCAGAGGGGACATGGGGGCAGTGGGACAAGAGAGGACACAAGCCTCCTGCTCTCACCACAAACATAGTCCTTCAACTACCCGAGAAGAGGCACAGACAAGGTTGCAAAAAAGCTCATCGCTTTTTTTATTTTCCAATCTGCTTTCCCAGCCCCTCCAGAAGACCGAGAGGATCAGGCTTGCAGTGGCTCCTGTGTGTGCCTTACTTGAGATCCTAGCCCACCCTGGCCAGCTGGGATTCTGCCTCTCCTGGGCAAGGCTGCAAGTCGCCGGCCCCTGGCAGCTGCCCCTGCCCTCCCTGCGCGGGCACTGGGCTGCCAGCCAGCCGCCTCCTGCGCAAAACAGCCTCCTGGACGGGGCAGGGGTGGTGGGACACAGCCGGGTGAACCCACCCTCCCTGCACCTCGGTGGTGGCCGAGCATCAGAAGAGGACGATGCGGAGGCGGCAGGGGCAGGAGCAGGCTGCGGGCGCTGGCAGAGCCCACCCTCCCTCTGCTCCGCGGGGACACGCAAACACACTTTGCTTTCGTAGGCTCAGGCCGACTCATGTCACAAACACTCAATTAGCTTTTTAAAAGTTAAATAAACAAACAGAGCAGGAGATTATAAGTGATTAACTGAAGGGCAGGAAACATGAGAAGCTGGTTTGCTAGAAAGAAAAGCTCTTGTGCTGAGATCTCCAGCAATTAGCAGCAACAAGACCTACAGAAATTTATGACGGAAAAAAAAATATCTAACCCTTCCTGTTTAAACGTTCTCTTTTCACATGTTTTGCTTGGAAGACTAGCTTAAAATACAAACACAGACTGGGTCTCAAATACAGAATAGATTCGTGCTCTGCAAAAGTCGTACACTCAGACTGCAAATCAACTGAATGATTTTTTGTTTGTCCTTTTTTTTTTTAATCTCCTCTAAGCTTGTGTATTTTGTTAACAACTGTCAGATTGACAGCTCGATACTTTCCCTCAAGCACCTGGAAGGCGAGTTGGTCAATGCTGGTAAACGCTCCAGGTCCTGCTTGGAACGCAATGGTAGACCGAAGCCACTAGGCAATAAAAAGACAACTTCCTTCCCTGTTACTGGAAGGGGTGATTTGGTGATAATTCAGTGATTTCAGTTCAGCAGCGGCTTACGTGATCTGTTTGTCAGTCCGCAGCGGAGCTGCTGGTGGTGGTGCAGAAGCCTACCTGCTTTCGTTATACTGCAGAAACATTCTCCACCTGAGCTCCCCGAGCAGCGCGGAGTCTCCCTGATTCACCTAATGAGATCCCCAGGCGGAGCTGAAACCCTGACCTAGATTTCAATGGCTCTCCAAGCTGTGTTTATGCATCTTCAGCACGGCTGTGTTTACTCTTTTAAATTGCAGATAAACGGCAAATTAAAGAGAACCCTGGGTCTTTTCTTTCAGCTTAAGTGCGTTCATCTCCGCTTCGCTGTCCTGGCTTTGTCTGTCTTCAGCTTTATTGGATGGTTCAGAAGAAAACTTGAATCAAAATTAAGACTTGCTGAAATTGATAGGAAGCCCTAGCATACGCTGGGAAAAACAGCACTAGCAGACCAGCAGCGATTTCACTGGGAAGAAGGACGGCAGGTCTGATCCTGACTGAACACATAGAGCTCGTTAGTGTCAGCATATTATTCTGCATTATGTTGTGGGAAGGTCCCAGGTGCAATTACAATCAGGATGCAGGTCTCTGCACGTGGTTAAGGACAGTGCTTAAGCTCTGATACAAAGGTGAAGGGGAGGAATATTGTTCCATTTCCCTGATAGCAAAATCCAAAAAACCCAAGGTAAATCTGCGCATCGATACAAAGTAATATAGAGAACCAGAGGTGGCTCTCAGGACCTGTTTGGCCTGGCCAAGTTAGGTCCCAACACCCAAGTGGCACCCCTGCATGGGAGAGGGCCTGGACACCCCAGCAATGCTGCTGGTGGGACTTCCAGAGGTCCTCAGCAGTGGTCAGACTCTTCCCCAACTGAGATCAGAGGCAGCAGGATTAGGCCACTGCAGAGGACTTCTGAAAAACCCTCAAACACTGAACAGCCTTCCTTCCCCTTTCAAAACCAATCATGGATTTGGGGAAGAAGAATCCCAAAGCTTGACCATCTTCCATTACAGCACGTGATCACTGTTTCTCTGCATGCACAATCTTGCCACAGAAGCTGGTGAGGTTATTAACACCCATTAACGTCTTGTGAGAAACGAGCAGAGCAGGGCGTTCCCAAATTTTCTTTGCTTTTTCACCACTATTGGAAAGCATGGAGTCCTTTTTCCTCCGCAGCCATGAACACAGGAGGTGGCATCTGGCTCCTCGAGCAGAGATTTTATATTTATTTAAAAACCTGCCTGTGGACATGCTGGAGGTCCCCAGCTGGGGCCACTCCAGAGCAGGGCGAGCTCGGGAAGCCGGCACGTGCTCTGTGGAGCCTGCTGAAGCCTTGTTCACATTAAAAAGCAAACGAGTGGGTGACGATTAAAATGTTGCATATTTTTGCCTAAAAATAGCTCTCCCACAATCTCACCCCATTTATATTTCAGCACCGCGCTGAGCTGCCATTGATTTACACTCACCGGAAAAGAGAAGGAATTATAGCGTTTCATTTCTTTACGTAAATATTTTCTATTTTAGTGCCTAACATCGTGGACTTCCTTTGCAGCCCAGCCCAGAGGCCCCAGCGGAGGTTGACAGTGCTTGCAATGGTAAAAATACATTTTCAAAACCATTTTTAGAAATATCTGTCAGCATTTGGATATCTGCAGAGTTGTGAAAGTCCAGCTGCTCCCGGACGAGCTGTCACCCAACGGGAGCTTCCCAACAGCCAGCCCTGCGGTTACACAGGTTGGAGGCACAGGTCTCCACTGCTGGCGTATGTGGGAGTTGAGGAAGCGCTCTGCCCCTCTCAGCCAACCAGTTTGCACTCTCATTAATCTTACTGAGAAAAAAAAACCCAAACAACAGGACTGAGAGGTGGGAAAGAGTGGCAGAGTCAGGGCTTTCTGCACTCAGAGTTGGACAAGGCTTGAGGAGCTTTTCAGACTGAGAAGGGAACTCAGCTCAGCACAGTTATCTCTAAATCCAGACCTTCATTTTCACCTCTGCTTTTGCTTTGTAGTGGGTACCACAGCCCTTCCCCCTTGCCTGCTCTTTCTGCACACCAATGAATCACAGAATCATTCAGGTTGGAAAAGACTCTTGGGATCATCAAGTCCAACCATGGAGATCCCACAGAGCTGAATTCTGCCCCGTCCTCCTCCCTGTGCCTTTTGGAGCCATTCCTGTGCCCAGGGACTAATACCAGAATAAAGCCCTGTTCTGCACAATGGGAAGTGAGAAGATCAACGTTCAGGTGAGCAGGAGGTCCCGCTCCCATCCCCGCTGTGCCCTCCCAAGTAGCCCCATGCTGGGGATCTGGCAGCGACATGGTCCCTCAGCAGGTCAGACCCCTCTCTCACCCGGGCAAAAGCTACCCCACACTGGCAGGGGTGGGGAGCGAGGGGAGCCAGCCCCCCCTCACAACGCACAGCTCTGCCAGACTAAGCAAATCCCTAAAGCACTCCCCGCTACCTGAAATGCTGCTGTGAAGCCACCCACTCGTGGGCATGGTACCCCATACTCGGGACAATGTGTCTCACTCAGGCCAATGGCCAGCCAAGAGAAGAGTACCAAAGCTTTGTCCAGGAAGGGACATTAGCTTTTCTTTCAACTGTGCATTGAAAAAAGTTTGGAAACTGGTCCCCATAATGAGGTGGGTGTTCCATTTCTGTGGTTCTGCAGAGGCTTGTGAAAGCCAGGCACTGCCTGGCACAGCACCGCCTGCAGCAGCGGTTCCAGCAGGCGACTGGGGCCGTTTCTATTCCGACCATTTTCCCCACAGATACATTCATGAACCTGCCTCTCCTCAAAGCCCGTTGCTGGCCCTGCTTCTGCAGCCTGAACACTGCCCTGCTGTTTTCAGCTGGGGCTTTTGATAACCCTTTTGCAGGGACGTCCCCATCACTCAAGCACTTGCATCAGTAGCTTCTTCTGTGCATTGTTAATCTCCAAAACATGACTGTAAAACGATACAGTTGGTTAAATGAGAAAATCTAGTTTTTTCCAGCCACCCTGATGGCACTATCTTGTTCTGTTGTGATGGCCATGACCATATATGTTACAGCGCCAATTAAGTCTCCCCATTTGGGTTTATCTCCACGGGTGCAACTTGCCAGTGAGGCCATTTGGTGCGTCACCCACCCTGTCAGCTCTAGTCTGTTCCTCTGCTCCTCCATATGGCACAAACCAGGGCTGTGATGCTGATTAGGAGAGCTTTAAAAATTATCTTGTCTGATTTACACCTTCAAAGGTTTCTGAAAACTGTAAATCTGTATTTTGGGGGGAGAAAATAAAGCATGTTTCTGGAACAGCTCCTGTTTAAGCACACGTGACTAAAGGCAAGGAAAGGAAGGGCCATACCTACCAGCAAGGTGTGGGAACCCGTTTTCTCTCCTTTGGCCAGTGGCTGGTGACCAGTGGTGCAGCAGGCTTGGCCCTACCTGGTGACTGCAGACATGGTCCACACGAAGCACCAGGCTGTCAGCGAGGTCCTGGGCAGGAGTGGCAGTCCCTTGGGTGGTTAGCAAGAGGAGAGGAGAGGAAGGCTGATGAGATACAGTGCTGAGGGATGCCCGAGCAGCAGGATGAACCCACCTGGGGCTGTGCGGCTGCGGTGAGGAGACAGGCTGGAGGAGCCCCCTGCCCGTTTGAGACTGCTGTGGCTCCCTGGGGGACGCGTGTGCTTTGTGGGCTTGCTTATTGCTTGCATTTTGTGATGTGTCCCTGGGAAGATAAGTGACCTGCATAAATACAGATGAATACAGTGAAAAATATTTGGGTGCTTAAATCGGTAGCTTTTAGAGCAGATAGCTGCTGCAGGACCCCTCTGCCTCAGAAAAGGGGTAGGATGGGGATACAGGAAAGAAAAGGCCGTTCCCTGCCTGTGTGTTCCCGTCAAACACACACAGTGCCTTTTATTTATTTATTTTGGAACAGCGCTGGAGAACCACGAGACCAATAACGAACCATAATGAGCTAAAACTGCTGACCAGGGCTTAGCTGTATTTAATTAAAACTCCGGCACAGGCCCATCGTTAGCAAGGCGTGCCCAGGGAGCGGTGTGCCACGCTCCTGCAGCCTCCCCACCAGGCACCTTCTCGCACCCCACCGCCTCTTCCAGGGGGAGAACTCCGTGCTGGGAGCCTTCCCTTGTCCAGGAGCTGCTGCCTGGAGGCCAGTGGCTGGTCCTCCATCCCAGCAGGGCTGCGTGTCCTCACCAGGGCCGGCAAACCCACCAGAGGGGAGCTCAGCCTTCAAATTAGAGATGCCTGGGAAAAATAACATGAATAAACAGCCGGCGGCACTAGCAGATGCCCTAAAGGTGATACGGGTTCTTTTATGTTCCTCTAAATTAGATTCAGAGAAATTTGTTTGGTGATGCCAATACTGCAGGCCCAGGAGCACTAAATCATCCTTTATGGGCACATAAATACGCATTTCATTCTCTGTCACATTTAGTATCGGCAATGATTTCACACACAGCTGTAGATCAGCTCCCTTTTGATCACAATCTGCCACCCTTTTCTAGCCATTCAAATTTATAGCAACATTAATAGTTCAAAAATAATAGTGTTTACTGTGTACTAGATTTCAATAAATCAGGAGGAAGCAACAGTTCCCAACAAAGACTCCAGAAAGCAACAAAGCTGGACTGAATGTAAGCTTTTTCACCCCGATTAACACATCCTTGTCTATTGGCAGAAAGTTTCCATCACAGCTGTGAGAAAATAATTCCATGGATTATGTCACATCAATTCAAAGTGAAATTCAAAGCCAAAGAGAAAGCAGAAAAGCCTTCCCTATGTTCTTACAGAAAATATCACTGCTTCAATTAGGTGCTACAGATGCTTGGAGTAAACATATTTTCCACTGGTTTTCTTAGAACCATACCCACTTAAATCTCCAATATTCTTCTACATGTTCGTTTTTCATCCCAGTTTAATACCACGCCTCTGGGTGTTAGTGGTTAAGGGGATACTGCCAAGCAACACAAGCCAAGAAAAGCTGGGATAAGAAGGGAAAATATGGCCTTTATATAGTAAATAAACTTTTCAGCCTTAATATTATGGCTGCTGTCAGTATAACTCACGGGGCGGGGGGGGGAGCCGGGGGGAGCGGGACAGGCATCGCCCCGGGAAAGTGCAAC